>CM019067.1:240592596-241192596 GCA_009667805.1 Leptobrachium leishanense | reverse complement strand
TAGGACTAGGTTTAGGGGGGTTAGGGCTAGGTTTAGGGGGGTTAGGGTTAGAGCTAGGTTAAGGGGGTTAGGTTTAGGGGGTTAGGGAGTAGGGTTAGTGTTGGCCGTCAGGGAGTTGTCTGTGTAGGGAAGTTGGCCGTCAGTGAGTTGTCTGTGTAGGGAAGTTGGCCGTCGGGATTTTGGCATTAGGGAACCTGGTTGTAGGGATTTCGACCCAAACCCAATTTATACATATACTTATCTGATGACTACTCACTGTTATGTATTAAACTGGCAAAAGTGCCCTACGGGATCAGGTTTCAATTTAACATCCACAGAAAATCAATTTTTCATTAGTCATATTTAAAATGGCAAAACTGGAGTTGATTCTGGTATGAAACCCTTCATTCAGAGTATTTGCTATGGAAATCAATGGGATCGTCTTTGTTGAATACTATGGGGGTAATTCACAGACAAGCGAATTGTCGCTAACGTTTCGGTGCTCTGTTGTTCCCCGCACTTCGAGTAATCAAATTTCCCCACGCTGCAGTGAATTCACCATTCAGCACAGGGTCCCCAAAGTGCAGGAAATCAGCCGCCGCCACCACCAACCCACCGCATATTCGCCAGCTGCCGCCGCAAACCAGTCAGCTGCCGCCGCTAAACCGCCACCGCCGACCCACTGGACATCCACCGCAAACCCGCCAGAGAGCACGCAAGAGGGCCACCAAACGCAGCCGACAAGTTGCTGAGCACAGCGCCAACCAGCCGCAGAAGAAAGCTCATAAGCCGATGGGCGAGTAAAGAAAATAACAAAAACAATATGATTGAAAGTGTCAAAATTTAACCGTTGTTTGCAAAAAAATTACTGAACGAAAATTTCTGGAATTAACATATAAGGTCCTATGAATGATAAAAAAAGGGTCCGTTACAGAAAAAAGCAAATCCGCTATAAAAAAAAATGTCTAAAAGATTAAAAAAAAATAAAGAGACTTTTTACTGTAGATTAAAATAATAAACGGTTTACTAGATATTGCATAAAAACGGGAATATTTTTAACATTGAAGCCTATGGGATTCGCCTGAATAAACCTGCTGAATGAAAACACCGAACAGCATACAGCAGGGCATTTCGCCAACTTTTCACTTCTGTTCAGTGTTCTCTGAATAGATTAACCATTGCTTCTCTATGGGGATTCCACTGCCGTCGAACAGGCATCATACTTACTGGCAGTTCGCCAAAACGTTCTGATTAGCCGAATGGCTCCAAAATTGCACCGTATGAGGAAATTCTCTCTGAATAACCCCTTAAGTCAGTCCATACAAAGCCACAATGTTAAAGGAATACTCTATTAAAAAATAAAGGTCCCCTTTTCCCTTAACCCCTTCACACCCAAAGTCGTGTTATCTCGATCTTGCATTGTAATACATTGAACGGCACTCATTAGCATATCAAAACCCAATTTTCACACCTTTTTTAAGCCAGGTTAGTGTGCACCCTGCAGAGGGATAGAACAAGCTCTATATAACAGCTCCAAACCTCAGTGTATCAAAAAGTTCAAACATATTACTGTTGCAATACAAAAGCCAGGTAGAGGTAGAATACAGTGAGAGTTGTGGGGTCACTCACTGCTATGTGCAGGGATACGATGCAGGGAAAATCCAATCAGAAACAACTTGACAAGTCACTTTATCCAGAGTACACAGATGACCATGTACTGAGGCCAGAGAGCATGTTAGGGTGTCTCACCGAACAGCACTGGGTCAGGCCCAACTAACCTGGCGGCCATCCTGGTGCAGCCCTGGAGACTGCCCGTTACATCTCCTGCCGGCAAGCATAGCTTCCCAGCCGACACCATCCCCTGGCATATGGCTTCTGAAGGGCATGGATCAGCCTGTCCTCATGCTCCTATTGTAGCCAAGAGAAACCAAAGACTTCAGGCCTGAGTAAGGCCTCAAGATGGTGGCAGCCATGCAGCACTCATGGATAACATCAGTGACATCCTCTATAGGCTAAGAGCGGCTTGTAGGGCTCCTACCTATAAAAGGCAGCTCACCGTCAGTCACCGCTCTAGTATTGAAGCAATAACACCTCCTAAGGTGCTATTCCTTTCTCCTTGTCTACCCTTGCGCTATTCTATTGTTTGGACCTCTCCAGTCTACTGACTCTTCAACATTGCCTGCCAGCCGCCTGCTGTGACCTCGGACCTGTATACCCCATATTTCCTGCCAGCTGCCTACCCTGACCTTGGCCACTGACCTTGGCTTGTCTCACGATTATGCTCTTTTCTGGCCCTTTTTCTCTGCACTCCTGGTCACTACCAAGTGTTGGTACTCCACCTGGTTCCACCTTGCCCACTATACCATCTCATGGGCAGCCCCCTTGAATCCCTACCAGAGAGGCAGGTTTATATAGATAGTCAAGTCTATCAGTTGTGGAGGATACTTGTCCATAGGCTGCAGGTGGGAGTCCAAAAGTAATGGCCTCAGCAGAGATTTAAGGCAACTATGATAGGGAACCAGACTAGGAATGATGGGATCCAGAGTTCAACTCCAGCCAGGACTCTTGAAAGGGCGACTTTGCCTCACATAATCCCTGACTTGGGAACACTCCTGACAGTTTATAATCACACATAACCATACCCTACACCTGCATACCATACTCGGCTGTATCCTTTTGCCACACAGCAAAGTATGCGGATGCCAGCACAGTGTAATCCTGTGAGAGCGTGCATGAGTTTTATGTGACTTTCCATCCACTCCATGAGAGGGTCGAGAATACCAACAGTGCATGGCCCCACTACCGGTATTCAATTGTACTTTTCTTACACTCAAGACTCTAATGTAGGGAATGGATAGTAATTGAGCAGGTAACAGGGAGTCACTAATGCATTATGGCTCATGCCTCATTTGTGTCTTTTTTTGTGTCGATCTCTTACAGGCACAGGCATTATAGGGGCCAGGTTTTCCCTAAAGGGAACTTTATAAGGAAAGTATCCACTTTTGTCTAAAACAAATTCCTCACCTTGAACTCCAGGAGAGAATACTATCTACGGCACACAGTCATGTTACTGGTATTCTTTAGCGGCTCATGAGAGCCGGTAATAGAGAGCTTATGTCTTTACAGCTCACACCGATTTTTGATCTCAGGCTCGTCCAGAATTGGGGCCTCATTGTTTAATGTCTATGATTTTTATCCCATTTTAAATGCATGAGCTGGATAAGTGCAGCCAACAAAAGATGAGGAATCAACTGTTGGTTTAGGGAAATGGTAACAGCAACTGGGGTATACTGATCTCCAGCTTGTGGACCAGACCCAAAGCTGCTACAGCATCCGTCCCTTCTCTTCAGCCAAACTGATTCGCAGCAGCTTCCTTCTCACAAACCTCAGCCAGAACTTGAGGGAGCGCAGTATATTCATAAGTATCTCTCCCCAAAAACCAGACACAGTTTAGTTCAGAGGAAAATGAATGAATATCTTTAATGAAAATAAGAGCAGTTTTATAGACAACAGAGAGGGGGGTGTATCATGACACAATCAACAAAATACATTATCTACATGAGGGGGAGTTGAATTCCGAGAGAAGACACTGAAACCTAATTAGTTACATAATAGACAGGATTAACAAACACAGAGCTTCAGATTAATCTAAGGACAAACAGAGAACAATACGTCATTGTATCTCTAACACAAACTAACTCCTAAAATACAGTTTCAAGATAAACGTATTTCTAACTCATTAACCGTTAGGTGATCCTTATGCCCATTGTCCTTGAGAACTGGCTTTGCAAAATGGATCCATGGTCTCTTGGCAGGAGGCCAGCATCCACACCTCCCCAACATGCACAGAGGCCATGTAAAGTGTGGGCAAGGGTGCCAAGGAGGGTAAGGGCACAAAGGTAGAGGGAGCTACGGTTACAGAAATATCATGCAGTTGTGACATATCAATATGGGTTTCTAGCCAAGCTCAACCCAGATGAATGCTAACCGTATCTTTTCAATATGCTGTGGATCATTTTTAGAATAACGCTATTTCAAGCCGTGATTTGTTAAGACCTCTTCAATAAAAATATGGTCATCTATCATGATACTACTATCATCTCAGGGGCTCTATCCAATATATTGAAGTTTATTAGGGTCCAATTTAAATAATTATTTCCCTTTTCACTATTGTTGTCTTATGGAACTAAGTGATGGAGGGGTTAGGATATGGATTTGGCAGAATGGGAACAAGGTGGGTTGGAAGAGAATTCATGCTAAAAAACTGAAAATATGAAATAGAACGTACGTTCATAAGATGGAAATGAATATAAACCTCTGGTACCAATGTCTCCAGTTTTAAATGTGAAACATGTGTCAAGGGTAAAGTTCATTAATCATATATTTGTTACAATACATTCTCTTTAGTATAATATAGCTAGTTCTTGTCATATGTCAAAGTCCTGGTAGATCATATTCAACCATGAAATAATAGTAATTCCTATAATATGAAATAAAATATGATTATGATCTGACTACAATATGCACTAATGTGTGGTAAATATTCAATCTTCTGAAATGGACAGGTATAACACTTGTTCAAGATATATTTTCCACTATTAGTACTGTTATTTTATGCTGTTACAAAAAAATGTATGGTTTTATGAGCCGTAGTTTATATTATAGTGTTATGTTAACTTTCTGGCTTTATGTTCTTGGCGACGTGCCATAGAACAAGTTCAATTTCACGGTTTTACTAATTATATTTTACTTTTAAAAGAAAACAGCTTTGCGGAACATAAAGGCACATTTGTTTTTAGCATAATTTATCATACCACAGGCATGTTACAGTTAATATATTATGGATGCCATGCATACACCTACTAGAATTCCTTAACAGAATGAAAAAAGGTAGAGATATTGAGGATTACACACACATTATTAACCCTTTCACTGCTGAGGACGTGTGGGGAACGTCCTCATTGACTCCTAAGGAGAGATAGGGGTGGAGATCAGGGTTCCTTTGAACCCAGATATCTCCCGACTGTTTTCAGCTGGCAGGGTCATATTTGGTATCATTAGAATGATACCAAACATGACCATGTTTAAAGTAAAGAAAAAAAATAATAACAATAATAATACAGAAAAGAAAAATGAGTTTTTTTTAAGACGTGAAATGGCTCAGCAGTGAAGGGGTTAAGGGGGCTATTCAGTGAATACCGAAATGTCGGCGACATTTCGGTGCTCTCTCGTTCCCAGCGCTTCCCTGCACTTCGGGGAATCAAAGTTCCCCACCCTGCGGTGGATTCAGCATTCACCGCAGGGTCCCAGACTGCAGCAAAAACCCACCGAAAACCTGCCAGAAATGCAGCAAGAAACACGCCGAACATGTCGGAAAAAGTCAACGACCCGCCAATCACAGCACAGACCAGGTGCTGGAAAAAGCTGACAAGCTGACGAATGGGGTAGAAAAAAAACCTTCATCAATATGATTGAAAGTGTCAAAATTTAAACACTGTTTGCAAAAAAACTACTGAACGAAATGCCTGGAATTTACATATAAGGTCCTATGAATCATAATAAAAAGGTCTGTTACAGAAAAAAACGCTTTTAAAAAAAATAACGGGAATTGTTTTTTAATGAAAAATGTTGACAAATGCCTTAAAGATCCTAAAAAAAAAATCAATAAATAGACTTTTTCTGCAGATTAAAATGCTAAACGGTTTATTACATGTTGGATAAAAACGGGAACATTCATTTAACATTGAAGCCTATGGGGTTCACCTTCATAAACCCGCCGAATGAAACAACCGAACAGCAGGGCATTTCAGCAACTTTTCACTGCTGTTCGGTGTTCTCTGAATGGATTAACCATTGCTTCTCTATATTTAACATATATTTTACAAATTACATTAATTTGCAGGAAATTAATGTAGTTTGTAAAGGTGCCAATTATACATGAAGGCCCCTATTACATTCTTCGCGCAATTTCGTTCGTGCAGCGCAATTTTTTTTGCGTGCATCGTCCAGCATTATCGCGCGAAAATTAATGTGGTATTCGGATCCGAACGCATTTTCTCATCCGTCAAAAAATAACGTTCGTAAAAACGATGTGCAAAACGAAGTGTAATACGCGCGCAGTAACGTTGCTCACGTAAATCAGTGTGCGTACTGTTTTTTTTCACGGGATTCAGCCAATCAGAATTAAGAAACTTAATTGACATCAATTTACCTTAATTGACTCACTTAACTTTTTGCGCCTGTCAAAGTAAATCTGAGTATACATGCTGCAGCAATAAAAAAAAAACATGCACGAATTCACAATTTTATTGTTTGGGTATGTGTAGAATATGTAACTATACTGTGCTGTATTTTTTTTTCATGCTGGTGTTTTTCATTTCGGCCAGATTGTTCCGATTTGCAGTTACCACCAGCTTTTCAAAGACGTTAAAATTATGCGAGCAAACGTCGTTCGTAAAAAGATGTGCATCGATCGGAATACCATCCGCTTACCAGCGCACGAACAAATTTGCGCTCACAATGTTAAGTATAGGACGCGCACAGTTCATCACGCTCCTGCAGGTCCATCCGCGTTAAACGATAACGCACATCGTTTGCGCGAACGTTGTAATACGACATTCAGTGCAAAGGGTTTTGCCCCTCGCGCAAATGCGCATTTGCGCACGCAAAACACACTGCGCAAAGAATGTAATAGGGGCCGAAATGTTGGGATTTTTGATGTACGCCTTGTAGACTCTTCTGTATATAAGTTATTGATGAAGTGGAATGGAAATTGGGTAACAGCATATTTTGTTCTCCTTAGTATGCAGGAATCAATCCCTTTGCTCCAAAACAATGAAAATGTGGGTTGGCAATCATTTTATGTAAAGGGATACAATATCATTGCATACTTAACCCATGACAAAATGGTTCTAACCCAGAATCATTTTGGTTTTTATGTCTGTGCATATCTGTACTGCTTAACATTGCTCCTGAGGAAGTCTATTGCATGGATGAAACGCGTTGAAGTACGGCAGTTCCAGAAGCAGGAATCCCTTGGAGTGGTGATATCTTTAATTATACATGGGTTCGATCCCGACGAGCACCTCTCCAGTAAATGTCCCTGAAGGACTCCCAAGCTCAACACTCACAGTCACCACTCCAGATTCTGCACCCTGAAGGACTCCCAAGGTATCCACAATTCGACCATGACGTCATTCAAGTCACTCCTCTGCTTCATAGTTTTCATAGTCGTTTTCATAGTCTGCCTGATTACTTTTCCCTTTAATGCCTTCCCTCCAATTTTGATAGAATTTGATATTACAAAAAACTTGTTGATCCACCATGCTTCTGCTCCTCTCCCCCACTTCTTCCCCCTTGCATCTCATTACATGCTTGCATCTCATTACCTGCTTGCATACAGAGCCCCTCTGCTAAATCTCTGCCTCTTCCTTCACCACAGCTCAACACTCAGTCACCACTCCAGGCTCTGCACTCTGCAGTGAAGAGTTCCACCTCCCCATCCCTTTTCCAGCTTAGACTATGCTTTTAACTAATGTTATCATTATTAAAATCATTGTCAATATCAAAGTAGTATTTTATACTGTGCAAATATTAAAGATCATATTTGAAATACTTAAAACTATATATTTATTTATTTATAGCCCATTATCTCCCCAGTCGTCACGTGCGGAGGGAGAGTGTACAAGAGGTTAACAGCTCCAAGCCTCTGGACTTACTAACTCTACCTACTCTCATGGCCCCAAGTTATGCCAACCTTCTGACTATTCGCTGCCACCACGAAAGTAATAGGGAACTTTTGAAACTCCCTTGACTGTACACCACCCCAATCCAGAAGCCTAACCATATACGGCTAATATATCTACCAAATGTTATATTCTACAGTATCGCTAAACCAAACTATACGAGAAATGTGAATCATCTAGAGCAAAGACAGTACTGGGTTACAAAGTTTTAATGGAAAAAGACAAAAATAATACTTCACACAGTACCAATATCACACAAACAAGACATACAAGATATAATAAAATGTGCAAATACAGTTCTTGAAATAAAATGGGACTTACACAGAAAACCTAACTTGCATTAGGTAGCTCTTCCATTGGTATTCCAGATTTTAAAAGTCCCCAGAAGGTTCGTAGAGATGTTCATCGAACCAACGTCCTTGAGAAATATAAGTATATATCATACCATACAGTGTTTAAAACCTTTCTCATCAAACGACTTGTATAGACAATTTTATTTGTCGAATGAAAGGTTTTTATTAAGCAGATAATGGCAATTATAATGAATACATAGAAAAGACCTAAACAGCATTCAGGTCGTCCTGTCCACGATAATGTCATACAAACTACCAATAAAGGGGTACGGACTGCCTGTGACAAGACGTGGTGCATTAATGTAAACCAATGTCAGTTTTGGTGCGTGGCACAGAGGTAGATGCACGTGAGGGGAAGAATGAGTAAAGGTGTCAATGCATCAGAGAGGTAGGCGTACGTAGGGAAGAAAGAAGATATAAGGTAAGGAAGAGCATAGGAGGTACGGGAGGTATGAAAGCACGGAAACAAAGAGGAAGAGAGCAGATATACAACAATAAAGTCGAAAAAAGAGAAGAAAAAAAGGGGTTTAGACAAATTTATGCATAAAGAATAAAAGTGTAATTAAAGCATATTTTTCTCTCATATATGCGGTATATTTACAAAACTGCTGCTTTGTCCTAATTACGGTAGTGCTCAAGTAATTACGGTAGTGCTGAAAATGAACAAATTAATTTGTCCCAAAAGCAAAAAAAAGATTTTGCAACTTCGACTTATTAATCATTCAATGAGATTTGTAAATTATCTGTTAGACAAACTCAGGCTATGACTGTTACAAAGTCACTTCCACAGAGGCCTCCTAGGAGCGGCAGATGGACTACTGTAGGATCTGGTAGATTTAGAGTTGTGGATAGAAGGCATGTCCCACAATCTGTGGCTCTTCTTAATTCTTTTGAGGCACTTTCAGAGTGTAGTGGTAAGACGGATGTAGGCTCAGACACCATAGTTGAGGAACCACCATCCACTATGCCTAAGGTATGCAGGACTGCAACCAAGGACAAAAATGAAAAGGTGGGACTTGATAGAAGGCAATTGTTGCTGGGTGATTCTATCATAAGAGGTGTTGAGCTGGAGAGTAGTGGTTTGGTGAGATGTCTTCCTGGGGCTACTGCTTGTAGAGACAAGAGACGTATTCTCAATATTGTCAAACAAGCAAAGCAGCAAGGGGAAGTGGACGTTCTAGTCCATCTAGGGACAAATGACTTGGCTAGCAATGAGGTTTCTGAAATTAAGGAAGATTTTTGTGTTCTTGGAGGTGAAATACAGCAGATTGCGTCCACTGTGTCATTCTCTGAAGTTTTGCCTGTGCATAACATTCAAGATAGGCAGATGCGCAGTAGGGAATTCAATTTGTGGCTTCGGGAATGGTGTCAGGAGCAAGGATTTGGCTTTGTGTCCCATGATAGCTCTAATTGGAGCAGAAAGGAACTGTATAAAAAAGATGGTTTGCATCTTACTCATAGGGGAACATATGTTCTCAGTGAAAAGTTCAAAGGTTTCACAAAGGAATATTTAAACTAGGAGGGGGGGACAAAAGGGTAAAAAACTATTTGCCCGATTGTCCCCCAAAACTAAATCGGAGGGTGCAAGCAACATGCGAGGTAAAAAATGACAAGCTCAGAGTCGTGTCTATAAATGCTCGCAGTTTAGTCAATAAAATCAATGAACTGGAGGCAATGATGGCAGCTGAAAAAGTAGATTTAGTGGCGGTTACTGAGACATGGTTCAGTGAGAAAAATTACTGGGACATAACAATACCGGGGTACTCTTTATATAGAAAAGACAGAGAAGGTAGGAAAGGAGGAGGAGTGGCCCTGTATGTGAAAAACAACATAAAAACGAACCAAATAAAAGTGAGCGAGGTGAACATAGAGTCAGTTTGGGTTACGTTAACATTTGGCAATCATACAGTAGCTCGTGTAGGTGTGATCTATAGACCCCCTGGACAAGTAGAAGAGCTAGATAATCTGCTGGTTGAGGAAATAGCCAAAATGGCAATGAAGGGGGAAGTTATTATCATGGGGGACTTTAATCTTCCTGATGTGAACTGGAAAACCAAAATCGCTGGGTGCACCAGGAGTACAAATATTCTAAACTCCTTGTTGGGATTATCTCTAACACAAGTAGTTGAGGAGCCGACCCGTGAAGAGGCCATATTGGATTTAATACTCACAAATGGAGGTTTGGTATCGGACGTTGTTGTAGGTGAAAATTTGGGATCTAGTGATCACCAGTCAGTGTGGTTTAATATAAGAACAGGGATGGAGTCGCACCACACAAAAACAAAAGTTTTAGACTTTAAAAAAACAGATTTTTCTAAAATGAGATTTTGTGTGAAGGAGTCATTATCAGACTGGAGGAGTTTAAAGGGAGTCCAGGAAAAATGGGATTATTTAAAGGAAGCATTATTGAAGGCCACAGGAAATTGCATTCGGCTTGTTAGCAAAAACAAAAAAGGGAAGAAACCACTGTGGTACTCTGCAGAAGTGGCCAAAATAGTGAAGAACAAAAAGATAGTGTAGCGCTCACTCCCGGAGAAGCCGCTGAATTTGAACCTCGGGTCAGTCTCCCCGCACTAGGGAATAAATATACTCCAGCACCGTCGTGGATTTTATAAATTATATAGTTTACTGAATAAACTGGCATATAATGAGTAACACGGTATATGTTTATATATTTACAGTACTTCGTAATGCGGGAACGCGCAGCGGAAAAGAAATACAATGCTTCGTAATGCGAGAAACACGCAGCGGAAAAGGAAAAACATATATATAACCCTTTTGTGGTTGGAGAGTGAGTCCCGTACAGGTTATGTCCCAAGGAATGTATGTGTATGTGTCTATTGGTACCCGAGTACAATATTCAACTGGCCAGTGAATTATTTATGAGGTATCTTCGACTAGTCATGTTGGGGCCCTGTGGGTTTTGAAACAAACTGCAGCGTGCTTTAGATTTTCACAACGGCCTGGAAGGCCTCTCACCCATCCGCCAGATACTCTGTGCTCCGCTCGACCCAGGACGTCTCTCCGCTCGATTTTGACTGGGGTTCTCTGTGTCACCGGATCCGCTGTCTTGCTTGTCTGTATCTGCCACAAGATGTCCAGCTCACCGCCTGCACTCCCTGTTAGATCGATCTGTGGTTCTCCTAACTCGGGGTCCTCCAGCTCACTCTGTATCAGCGTGGGTTACTGCGGTGGACCACTGGGTCTTCGTATAATAAGGCAGAAAAACCCGGTCTCCAGCTCTGTCAGGCCGCACCTGCGCTCCGGCCTGGTCGCTATCACGTTCAGCTACACTGCGTCTTGCTCCTCTCACTCCTAGGCGCGCTCTCCCAGCTCTTTCCACGAGGCTCAGGATGTCAGCGTCCCTCTCCCACCCACTTCCTGCTCCCGCCCACAAAGCATGCTGGAAAATGTAGTCCCAATGTTCAGTGTCTTACATCGCGCTTGTCTCCCTCCGGTGGCCAAAAACAAGTACTGCAACGACAGGGGATTTAAAACCAGCGCTACACTAGCATTCAATAATTATAAAAAAACTCAGAGTGAAGAAGATAGGCAAACCTATAAAATTAGGCAGAAAGAGGCAAAGCAATTTATAAGAGCTTCCAAAGCACACGCAGAAGAGAAAATAGCTCAGTCAGTAAAAAAGGGGGACAAAACTTTTTTTAGATACATAAACGAGAAAAGAAAAGTAAAACAAGGATTAGTTAGATTAAAAACAAAGGAAGGAAGGTATGTAGAAGAGGATAAAAGTCTCGCTCACTGCCTCAATGAATATTTTTGTTCAGTCTTTGCAGAAGAAAGGGACCTCAGTTAGGAGGAAACATTAAAGAGACATTTACATATGAGTTTACAGAGGAGGAGGTTCTACAGCAGCTGTCTAAAGTAAAGACAAATAAGTCAATGGGGCCTGATGGGATCCACCCTAAATTATTAAAAGAGCTCAGTGATGTAATAGCAAAACCGTTAACAGATTTATTTAACCAATCCTTGTTAACGGGAGTCGTACCAGAAGACTGGAAATTAGCAAATGTTGTGCCCATTTACAAGAAGGGTAGTAGGGAGAAATCGGGGAACTATAGGCCAGTTAGTCTTACGTCAGTAGTGGGTAAATTAATGGTAACCATGTTAAAGGAAAGGATTGTTGAACGTCTAAAAACACATAGATTACAGGATCAGAAACAACATGGGTTTACCTCAGTGAGATAATGCCAAACTAATCTTATTGATTTTTTTTGATTGGGTAACAAAAATAATAGACAAAGGTGGTGCAGTAGACATTGCTTATTTAGATTTCGGTAAGGCTTTTGATACTGTTCCGCATAGAAGGCTTATCAATAAATTGCAATCTTTGAGCTTGGATTCCAATATTGTTGAATGGATTAGGCAGTGGCTGAGTGACAGGCAACAGAGGGTTGTGGTAAATGGAGTTTATTCGGCGCAAGGTCTTGTTACCAGTGGGGTACCTCAGGGGTCAGTACTTGGACCCATTCTCTTTAATATTTTTATTAGTGATATTGCAGAAGGTATTAATGGAAAAGTATGTCTTTTTGCTGATGACAGAAAGATTTACAACAGGGTTGACGTTCCTGGAGGGATCAGCCAAATGACAAATGATTTAGGTAAACTAAAAAAATGGTTGGAGCTGTGGCAATTGAGTTTTAATGTGGATAAGTGCAAGATAATGCACCTGGGATGTAAAAACCCAAGGGCTGAATATAGAATATTTGATACAGTCCTAACCTCAACATCTGAGGAAAGGGATTATTTCAGAGGATCTAAGGGTAAGTAGTCAATGTAATAGAGCAGCAGGAAATGCTAGCAGAATGCTTGGTTGTGTAGGGAGAGGTATTAGCAGTAGGAAAAGGGAAGTGCTCATGCCACTGTACAGAGCACTGGTGAGACCTCACTTGGAGTACTGTGTGCAGTACTGGAGACCGTATCTCCGTTAGGATATAGACATCTTAGAGAGAGTTCAGAGAAGGGCTACTAAAATGGTGTACGGCTTGAAGGAGAAAAGTTACCAGGAAAGGCTTAATGATCTTAACATGTACAGCTTGGAAAAAAGACGAGACAGAGGAGATATGATAGAAACATTTAAATACGTAAAGGGAATCCACAAGGTAGAGGAAGGGAGTATATTTAAAAGGAAACAAAATAGCAAAACAAGAGGACATAGTCTTCGTTTAGAGGGGCAAAGGTTTAAAAGTAACATCAGGAAGCATTATTTTACTGAGAGGGTGGTGGATACATGGAACAGTCTTCCAGTAGAAGTGGTAGAGGCCAAAACAGTAATTGAATTTAAGCAGGCATGGGATAGGCATAAGGCTATCCTAAACAAAAGAGAAATCCAGGTAAAGTATCCTGTAATTGGGCAGACTAGATGGGCCGAAAGGTTCTTATCTGCCGACATTTTTCTATGTTTCTATGTTTCTATGGATAGTTAGGGTTAGGAACATACTGTTATTTAACAAAATAGTAACAATAATATCCTAGGGTGTTCCACCTTTCATAAGTGAGAAATGGTTTCTTTGAGGTATTCTGCCTTGCAAACCACTTGCCCATAAGGAGATAATATTTTTTTTCCTTTAATTGCAGTATTTACTTTATCCCAAAGGTGGTGCCACATAACAGGAAAAATCTAACATGTAATCGAGTTACTGGTTTAATATGCAGTTTAAATGTAGCAGCAGATTGAATTAAAAGAAATTAATATAAAAATATAGAACTATACATCATATTTATTACCATAGCCATATGGATATCGAAACTGCTTTATAGGGGCTTTGTGTACGGTAAGATCAGATATTTTTTTGTGTATGTATTTAAATAAGGGAGAGGGGTATTAATCATTAACCCCTGAGACCTCTTCCTCCTGTTCTACCTTGAAAAACTCACCTTCATTCCAGCGTTGGCCACTCCCTCCCCCCAGTCTGACCATAACAGCCCGTAATGTCATGTATCGCAACTGTTTGGCTGGACACTCCTGTCGGCGATCTATCGGATGCCTCTCAATACAATAGTAAACCTCAGAAGGCTGACAGCCCTCCCCTAGTTTAGAAGACTGACAGCCTGGCAGGACATCTGGAGGGGAGGGCCGACACCCAGCTAGCTATGACCAGATAAAATTCAATAAATGTTTATGGTGGCTGAAATGTCCTTTTAAATGTTATCAATATACAGATTTCTTTACCTAAAATGCCCATTCAACTTAGGCTAGGGTCAAACGAACGCATTATTTGCAGCGACCGTCAAAAAGTGCGTCCGAGCGCATTGACGTATTTTTTCACGGAATGCGCGAAAATGGTCAGACGACGCGCATTTTCGTGCGGGATTTTTTACGGATCGGCAATAAAACACTTTTTGCGTCTGGACGTTATGTTGGCTGGACATTAGCAGCGTCTGACATCTCCTAATCACGCACACACTCCGCTATGCCACCGCAGCGCACTCTGTACGTCAGTACTAGCGGTTCTGCGTTCTCAAAAAAATGCGTTCATTTTCCACTTGCGTTGCGCGGCCTGACTTTCGTGCGTTAGTCTGACTCCAGCCTTAAACTTTTCTTTACAGTTGCATGTTGTTTGCTCTTTACATGTTGAATAGGCATGCACCATATACTGTTCTATGTGATTGATTATTGTAAAGCGCTGCGAAAACTGTTGGCGCTATATAAATGATGACAATAATAATTATGTGATATAATGAGTAAAGTACTACATATATAACAGAAATGTATTTCTCCTTGGAATGAGAGCTCCCATGGCAAATTCTCTACCTAGAACAAACAGGAAGGATAAAAAAAAAATCCAATGATGATTCATAATTTTGAAATTCTTACTAATCTTTTAAGAATTTCTCAAGGAAAGGTGATCAATTCAAGAAGATCATGCACATGAAAAGACAAGTTGTAGAAAACACATAAGATATACTTAGTGATATACACGAGTTAACAAATATAACACCAGTTCCTTGGAATAGCAGCTTTAGGGTTATGTGCTAATACTGTAAAATTCTGTCACGGAAATGCTAGAAAAATTATAGAAACAAGCTGTTGTTTTTAGATGTGCATGATAATGTGCAGATGAGATTTCCCAAAGCCAAAAGCAAAGAGATATTGATTGATATTCAAGGAACAAATATGTTATAGAACAGTGGTTCCCAAGTACCCCCAACAGGACAGGTTTGCCTGATATGTGAGGCACAGCACAGGTGATATGATTTGCTGCTCAGTGATTGCAGGATTCAGTCTGCATTTCCCCAAAACCTGGCCTGTTAGGGGTACTTGAGGACCGCGGTTGGGAACCACTGTTATAGAACATCAAGGTGACGGCTTTCCATTGAAGCCAGTCACATAGAAATAACATAATAACAATATTGTTTTAGACAGGCAAAATGTGGAAATTATACTACTTGCATTAACCCCTTCACTACCAAGTGTTTTCCAAAAAAACATTGTCAGAAACCAGTGTTTTTTGTAAAATGCTTCTTAATTAACTATATAGTAAGAAATAGGTCTTACTGTAAATAACCTATTTGGCCAATAGATAGCGCCATCCGTTTGAGCTGTAGCTTGTTTTTTTTTATCCCAGCATCGGCTGCTGTATGCTCCTGAAAGCACAATATTTCAGAGCATTCTTCAGTCGATTTTGCAGTTTTACAGATTTTACAGTTTTAGCTCCTTGGACATTATGCCCACAGGGCTAAAACTTTGGGGGCACCTTCTGTAATCCAAAAGCAAATGAAATCTGTTTGCAGCAAATGAATTTAATTTGCTTTTGGGCTGCAGATCAGCAGATCTCAATATCTCGATATCGGGGCACAGGGTTGTGACTTTGAAGTCTGAGATATCTCGAAAATGAAGGGGTTAACCATTAACAAGAATGATAGGGGGATGCCTTTAAGTGCAAAATATCTCCCCATCCAGAGGAGCACTAATTAAAGAGGACGCTGATAACCATTAGCAGCTCATTGTTACTGATGCTATTCCAAAAGCAAAGTCACTTAACACCAGCATCTCCGAGTCGTCGTTCTTTGAAGAATATTGGCTCAAGCCAAGAACATAAAGCTGGAATAGCTCATTCTTCTCCGGGTAGCTGCAAATTAATATATTCAAAGTATTGGAGGCATTAATTTACAGCAAGGAGCTGCAACATCTGAGCTGCAAGCAAAGGGTGTGGCTTTGTTGTTATAGGGGCTTGAGTCATTAACCCTTTCCCACCACACATTGTTCTATGCCGTCCCTGAGGCAGGTGGGCCTTGAAGATGCGGGGAGTACTGGTACTGGTACGCCCTGCTGGCTTCAATGGCCTGCCTCGGCCCCTCCTCTCAGCTGGGGTGCCGCATGCCATTGGCTGCAGTGGGATGGCCTGAACTCAGACCACCCCCCTGCAGCCAACGACGCACGTCACATGTCGGCTGCTTGGATGGGCCAAATTAGAGGGCCAATGGCAGCACTTGTTGGCGAGGCGTACCAGTACGTCTCATCGGTGTTAATCCCCTCTTGACAGACGACACCTGCCTGCCGTGAAGGGGTTAATAATATGCCTACACATGTTGATATTCATGTTCCGGGCTGTTAGATTTATGTCTCAGAATAGGCCCCCTTCATTTTTTCCCTATTTTTGGCTTCCAGTCTCCATTACCAGTTGATGTTCTCATCCCTCCAGGTTGTAGTTTTTGTGCATTCGTCATTTTTGGGTTGTGTACCAGAAACCTGAGAGTCAGAGGGTTCTGTACAGTAGTTTAACTGTTTCTAGCACTGTACGCTTCTTGAGAGAGAATTCAGATGTCCTACCTGGATATCCCAAAATTGACTCTCTCAGCCCTTTGTATTTGTCAACATTCTTATGTTCACGCAGTCTTTTCTCTTCTACGGCTCCCTATTAACAAGTGATTGGTGATCTGGTCCTATAATGGCTCTGGTAAGTTCACAACAGCTCTGGTTAAGTTTACCCCAGGATTGAAATAGAGACTCAAGTCAGTAACAGGGAGCTAGTAAGGAAACAAATCGTCGCAAGGCGACCCTCTTCCGACGCAGCCACTGTATTAGCAACTCAGAATATTCAGGAGCCGCATGCAGATATCGTCAGTAGCGCCCCACACTACTGTCGGTATCAGCTCCTGGAGTCCACAGGACTACATATAGCGCAGCACAGTCCTGCACAGGCTCTGCACAACCTAGCTTTAGTGAGGTCGAACAGGAGCCACAGGACACGGGGATTTATTTGTTATCAGTCTTCCACGCTGTGCGGCCAAAGGAAGCAGAGGATTGTGCAGAGGTCGTTCTCCTCTAGGTAGCTGCAAATTAACAGCTCCTGTACAAATGTAATTTACAGTAAACAGCTACAACCTCTTAGCTGCAAGCAAAGTGGTTGTACTGCCTACAGCAGCCTCTAAGCTAACAGCTGGATCAATTCTGTCTAACGACTTCCGCCTTTAGCTTAACGGCTAGTTTAGAATTGAGCTCCTTGTGTATTTAAAAAAAGACAAAACATTATGTACCATTTTAAACATTGTGACACATTTTACTAGAATAGGCTGCTCACTATGATTTTCTTGTATGTTGGAAATTATACCCTTCGAAAAAAGCAAGGCTTAATTTCAGTTAAGTACGTGTTTTTCTTTTGGATAATATAAAGTGTAGCAATCTTAAGAGTTGATTTTTAAGCAGGCACCAGACAATAAAGTATTTGTTCTTTTAAAGAAATGTAGAAACTGGGAGCAATTTGGGCACAATGATTAAAAAAATACTGCGATACTATAAAAATTATTACAAAGGTTTGATTATATAACATTATACATGCATAGGGCTATAATAACTGAAGGCCAATATAACCAAACGCAATAACATCTCCAAATCAAGAACTTTAACCATTTAACGTTACTATTTTAGCCTTTTTTTAATTTTTTTTTTTAGAGAGCACAGTCTGGGGGCTGTTCAAAGAGTGGCAGTGCTTGCTGAAAGTGTCGCAAATGTGTCAAACGCCAAACAACAACAAATGTTGGTGTTTCGAAAAGGGAAATCCAAATAATATCAGGGAAAGCTTCACGGTGAAGCTTCTCCTGTCTGAATTTCTGTTTTGTGAAACAATGACTCTTGTTGTTGTTGCTACAATGGCGATTTTCTTCAGAAAACACCAGCTCTCTGTGAATAACACACATTCAGGTCTATTCACTACAGGGTGAAGTCTGGGGAATTGGCAGAATAGAACAATATAGAAATAAATAATTCCAGCATATGGCAGTATTCATCAATCGGATTTTATTCCATCATCAGAACAGAACAACGTTTCGACCTGCACCAGGTCTTACTCAAGACTTGACTAAAACCTGGTGCAGGTCGAAAAGTTGTTCTATTCTTTCTATTCTGGTGATGGAATAAAATTCCATTTATGAATACTGACGTATGCTGGAATTAGTTATTTTTTTGATTTTGATCCGGTCCTTGGAGTGACGACCTTCAGGCGGCAGCTCAAAGGTGGGTGCTAACATTCAAGATATGGCATAATTAGAACAATTAGACAAAATAGCTAATTTGGAAAGTGAGATTAATGGGAGAATTTTCCTGGTTTGGCTATTTTTACTTGTTTTTTTCTCTTCTGCCAATTCTCCTGACTTCACCGTTTAGTGAATATACCTGATAGTGTTGTGTTTAAAATCCACAGTATTACAGGTGCACATTTGTTCTGCTAGAACAGTGTTTCCCAACCCTGGTCCTCAACTACCACTAACAGGACAAGTTTGCCAGATATTTAAAGCACAGTGTGATATCATTTGCTGTTCAGTGATTTCAGTCTGAATTTCCCTAAGCTAATCGTTACAATCTGGCCTGGTAGGGGTATTTGAGAACCAGAGTTGGGAACCACTGTGTTAAGAGAAGAAAGTTTTCTGCTTGCCTAAAAAAATGTAATATGCTTTCAAATAAAAGCACGAAGGGCTGTTATGTTTAACAAGAATAACAGTTCACTTATTAACATAATGGCTCCCCTTCAGCGGTGTGCATTCGTTTCAGAAAAATTAGGAACGAATCGATAATTTCCGAATTAGAAACTAAACAAAATGGTATCTAACAAATTTAATTCGTTATACACTGTGTCATCAAAATAAAAGAAAAAATTTAATTTTTTGTTCCCGAATTCGAATCGATATTAACTAGCGAATCGATATCGAATTGATATATCAAATATCGAATTGGTCTTAAATTAAAATACATACAAGTAGTACAGTCAGCAAACAACTTTATGAAACAAATTAATTTCGTTTCACAAGCACCTGTTAAATTGACTCAAATACTAAATCTGTGACACAGCTTAATATTTAACCCTAAATTGGCTTTTAACAGCAAAATTTAATTGGGGTTTTATTTAGTGATCCAAATTTTGAATTGATATCAAATATCGAATTGATATCAACTATCAAATTTGATATCAACTATCGAATTGATATCAAATATCGAATTGATCTTAACTTACAATACAAGTACAGTCAGCAATCGACTTTATGAAACAAATTAATTTAGTTTCACTGTTTAGTTTGACTCAAATACTAAATCTGTGACACAGCTTAATATTTAACCCTAGATTGTTTTTAACAGCAAAATTTGAATAATTGGGGTTTTATTTAGTTATTCAAAATTCAAATTGATATCAAATATCGATTGAAGTATGAAATTCGAATCGATATGAAATTTCGAATCGATATGAAATTAAGAAATGAAACAAAATTAGTTCCGAAATGAGAAATGAAATTACGAAAACAAAATTATTTTAAAACGAAACAAAACAAATTTTTCAGCCATGAACACCCCTACTCCCCGTTACTCCACTAAAGCCGCAAACTTTGCTTCCTGTAATTGCTTTTTGTTGCTGTTAGCAGAAGGAAGCTGCAAGCAAACTGTATCTGGTCCTGTACCACTGATCTGATCCTGCGAAGCCCTGCTTATGCAAACTCGTGCAATGTTTGTGCAAGGTCCTGCTTCTCTATATTAAAATGATACCAGTAGTAGCGCATAGAGTCACATCTGGTATCAATCTGTGGCTCCCTTGTATCACAAGTTGTACCACTTACATAGTGGCGTGCTCATAGTAAAAGCAGTAATAGTAAAGTGACAAGGGTTAACAGTTTGTGCCACATTTACCATTTGGCGGCTCCCTAGTACCGGTTGAGCCAGAAATAGCAATATAGTGGTAGCACTATATGAGCATTGTGGCATATCTAAGCAATATATCTTATATGGGTAAATGTAATTTCATATATGACTTTTGTATGAATACAGGAAAATAGCAAACTATTATACATTCAAAATTGTATTGTTTGAAATACTGCTTTATTATTATTTAACATTTTCAGTATACATTAAGTGATTGTTAATATGATTAAGATAAACTATGTGAAACATGAATTATATTTTCATTTCAGTGGAAAAATTTTAAATTTGTGCATTGTTACATTCAATATAAATTTTATTTATTTTTGAAAGAAAAATTCTCCTTCTCCCTATCCTTTATTTCTTTTTTTTTTGTTATAGTTAAATGGTTCGTAGCAGTTACTGAACTTTCCTAGTATGTATGATATATATTTTCAATTCAGGTAGGTCAACGTCTTGTACAACACATGACAGTTTTTTTTATTACAATACATCCCTCGTGTACTTGGTCTGTATATGTTACATACATCTCCATGGAAACCTCATAAATAGGTGTTATCTAAAAGGTAACTGTTTCTATCATTAGGAGCAGGTGTAAAATATTTACTAATAAATCCGCCTGGCGTTCAGTAAGAATTCAGGGATCACTGCCCAAAACAAGCCTCACTAGATCATTCTCTACGTCTCAATGGAGATATTACTGCTTGTTGACTTATCCTCAGTGACAGTTCATGAACCGACTAAAGAAAACAACCTTTTTCAGCGAGAGGAACACAAACGTGCACCAGGAAGCTGTGCTAAACACCTGGAAATAGACAATAGGAAAAGAGTTTGCCTTTAGTGATCACTAATTCCATGAAAAGCTTAGCATAAAACGTTTCTACCACATGCTCCAACAGGAATTGCCCCGGATGAGTGACATGGACAAATACTAAGTACTCACTTTGCGTCAACAGATTGGGGCGTGCTTTGAATTGGTGTATTCTGACAAAGTGAGT
Source organism: Leptobrachium leishanense (assembly GCA_009667805.1). Lineage (NCBI taxonomy): Eukaryota > Metazoa > Chordata > Amphibia > Anura > Megophryidae > Leptobrachium > Leptobrachium leishanense. Next base: position 241,171,379 of record CM019067.1, on the reverse strand, counting down.
GGTTATTATAAATGCCAATAAAAAAAACAGACAACTAGTTTCACAATTAGTTTCATTACCTGTCTGTCTGATGACCTGCTTAAAAATATTAATTTATTCATATTAAAAATACATAAATGTTTTGCATACTGGTGGAGTTAAAGTTGATTATATCTAAAAAAAAATGTAATATTATGGATACATCAAGGCAGACTGTTCCATTGACATGGATGGAGTAGAGGTAACTTCACTGCTCTATAACTGTGGAAAGAGACTGTGGAGACACAGGTTCAATCCCATCAGGAGCACCTCTCCAGTAAGTGTCCTTGGGCAAGACACCTAACGGTACATACTCGCCACCCAGGACATACTTGAAAACGAGAGAAATCTCAATGTATCCTTCCTGTTAAAATCCTTTCTCAAAAAAAAACAAAAACTGTGGGATCGATGTAGAGAATAATCTCTACATTTCCTTTTGTCATTACCCACTAGTAATTCTTCAATATGTAACTGTTACTAGATGTTGTGTTGACATCTGCTTCAAAATATAGGACTCTCTTATGTAATAATAAATTGTTACTGACTAGTGCAAATCAGTTATAGCAGCACAGTCGCACTCATTTGTTTGTTGGTCTAACATTGAACATATCCTCAGTTTATTCACTTCTGTCTCCCTAAATCGTCCGTGGCCCTAGAAGCATGTTTGACAAAACACCATTACTTGTTACCCTCACTTTTAACTATTATCTTCTGCTGTCTTCTGTAAAACATCCTCTTCTCAATCTTCTTTCATGTTTTTTTACCATTTAATATCCGTTTTATCATTAACCGGCTTCCTTAACCGCCTTGGCGGTCTGATTATGAAATTAAAAAATAATCTCAAAGCGGTAAATTGTTTTAAATAGGATTTTGTTTTCATCCCCCACCAGGTCCCACCACCTGCATTGCAGCACGCGCAGGGAAGGGAACCCGGAAGCAGGATGCCGTGATTGGCCGGAGGAGACTGCGGGAGGACATTGAGGGAACAAAGGGAAAAGGTATGTACCAGCCAGTGTGGATCAGGGTTACCGTTTTTGGTACTGAAAATTAACCCTGAGCCACACTCGGGGTAATCGCCAGGAAGTTTAATCAATGTTGTTAAATTCATTAAATCACCCTCACCCAATTAAAAAGTGGTTGTTTATGCTCATGAAAGTGACAGGTCTCTGTGCTTCACCTTATTTTTTTACTATCCTTCTCCAACCACCAGCAGTTCCTTCTTGCGCAGTGCTGGATGGACCAATGATAGATAGGGGAAAAATATTGAAACTCATGAAATCTGCCTTCAACCATGAGGCTTTCGGTCAATAAAAGGTATTTTTCCCGTTACCAAAGTCATACTTCCACCATGGTCAACAGTTAACAATGCCTGATTATTTTAGAATCAAAGTGGAAGAAGTGTGATAACTATTCCCCGAGAGGAGAGAGTTGCTTTCGCCAAATGCAGAATTATTCCATTTATTTTGTAATTTCCTTTTCAGTCTTGAAAACCTTTTGATAAATCAAAGCACAAGTGACATAGTAGATGAATGAAAAAGCACTAAAATGAAAAGAAAGATAAAAAAATATATAAAAAAAACAAATACTGCTAATAGGTCAATTTATTTATGTATTGAAGGGCTACAAAGGTAAAAAAAAAAAAATCCACAAGCTTAAGGCTAGGGTCAAACGAACGCATTATTCGCAGCGACCATCAAAAAGTGCGTCCGAACGCATTGTCGTATTTTTTCACGGAATGCGTGAAAACGTCAGACGACGCGCATTTTTGTGCGTGATTTTTTACGGATCGTCAATAAAACACTTTTTGCGTCTGGACGTTATGTAGGCTGGACATTAGCAGCGTCTGACATCTCCTAATCACGCACACACGCCGCTATGCCTCCGCAGCGCACTCTGTACGTCCGTACTAGCGGTTCTGCGTTCTCGAAAAAATGTGTTCATTTTCCACTTGCGTTGCGCGGCCGGACTTTCGTGCGGCCGTACTTTGTATATTTGCCGTCATTGCCCGTCATTTGCTGCTAGTGCGGCCGTGATTAAATGCGCCTAAACGCACGTTAATAATGCGTTAGTCTGACCCCAGCCTAAATTGCAGAAATCTTTAGAATATGTTTCAGAAACCTGAAAAATACACATTTGCTTAATATTTGTAAAGGAATCCATTGCTTTTCTGAGCGTTATGAAAGACAGGGAAAGTGTAAAAACCCTCCGTTCTATAAAAATAACCTTTTGTTCTGAATTTCCACCAAAACAATCTTAGTAGTTTATTTAAATGAATTTAAAATGTTAATGTTCCTTTCTGTGGTTACTTCGCTTAAATCAACAGATGGTATCAGATTTAAGAGTAAAAAACAATATGCCTCTTATATTTGGATTCAAGCTTAGAATTTTTCAGACTATTTACAGGAACTTTGAAAATAACTACAATTGAATAACTTTTTTTTTATTTTAAAGTCAACATGTTCCAGGATTCCTAGTAGACTACTTGCGGTTGATGTATTTATTCTTTAAGTCTGTAGTGGTATTATTCACTCTACAAATTATGTGAAACCTGTATAAACATACTTGTAACATATGGATACCATATTAATATGTATATGTGCAGTAAAGTAATATACATCATACACCATAGAGTTATTCTGGCACCGTGCGGTGCTCTGAAACAGAACACCGGCCTCAAATACAAAAGATACATTGTTCTGAGACCTGCTGATTCAGCAAAGTGAAAAAGTCCAGCCATAAAATCAGTAGTAACACAAAACGAAAATAATTGTATATGTAAAACACATGTGAAAGAATTGAGATCCATGAAACGACTTGGACAAGCTTTTTGTAGGGAGTTTTATGAAAGAGAAGCTGCTAATATGGTTATTACTCTAGCAATGGCAGCAATGGACATGAGGAGAGGGCTTCTAAGCAACTGGCTGATTACATGCTAAAGGGTCTGTTCACAATTCACAAAGCATAAAAATTTCAGTGATATTTCATTGTTTTTCACCTCAGCAAACTTCGACGATTCCATTTCAGCAAAATTTCAGTAAGTTCACTATGTAGTGAATGGTAACTAGGGATGAGCTGTTCGGTTTGGACGGTTCAGAGTTCGGACCGAACTTCACCTGTTCGGTCTGCTTGCGAACTCCGAACATTTCCGGGTGTTTGCCGCATGTTCGACCACAATGTACCACTATGGACCACAAGGCACTTTCCCACTGGCCTGAAGCTCGTAATTGGCTACAGCCTTGCACCTGACCACAGGTCTGGTGCAAGACAGGTTCAACACTATGCCAATCACGGCTCAGAGTCCTGATTGGGCAAATTTTGCCCAATCATGGGCTCACAGAGCTAAATCCCGCAGCACACTATATAAGGTTTCCACGCAGCGCTTCTGCACGCATTTGAGAGGAGATTTCATAGGAGATTGTTGTTGTGTGTTCTTACTGCCGGTCTGCCACGCTACTGGGTGGTCTGGGGGGTCTCATTTCTACCAAATATCTGGGAATTGAGGTGATGTGTGTCTTGTCACTGCCAGCAAGTATTTTGGGGGTCACTAATTTCTACAAAACATTTGGGAATTGAGGTGATCTGTGTCTTGTCACACAGCCAGTACCACGCAGTATTTTGGGGGTCACTAATTTCTACAAAACATTTGGGAATTGAGGTGATCTGTGTCTTGTCACACAGCCAGTGCCACGCAGTATTTTGGGGGTCACTAATTTTTACTAAATATCTGGGAATTGAGGTGATCTGTCTCTTGTCACTGCCAGCAAGTATTTTGGGGGTCACTAATTTCTACAAAATATTTGGAAATTGTTATAATCCGTGTGTTCTCACTGGCTGCCATCCATCAGGGGGTCTCACTGATTTATAGGAGGTTTCTGAGACTTGTAATCTGTGGCTTCTCACTGCCACCCATCAGGGGGTCCCACATACTTCTAGCAGATTTATGCGAATTGTAATATGTGTCTTCTCACTGCCACCCATCAGGGGGTTCCACATACTTCTAGCAGATTTATGCGAATTGTAATCTGTGGCTTCTCACTGCCACCCATCAGGGGGTCACACTGATTTATAGGAGGTTTCTGAGATTTGTAATCTGTGGCTTCTCACTGCCACCCATCAGGGGGTCACACTGATTTATAGGAGGTTTCTGAGATTTATAATCTGTGGCTTCTCACTGCCACCCATCAGGGGGTCTCACTGATTTATAGGAGGTTTCTGAGACTTGTAACCTGTGGCTTCTCACTGCCACCCATCAGGGGGTCACACTGATTTATAGAAGGTTTCTGAGATTTGTAATCTGTGGCTTCTCACTGCCACTCATCAAGGGGTCACACTGATTTATAGGAGGTTTCTGAGATTTGTAATCTGTGGCTTCTCACTGCCACCCATTAGGGGGTCCCACATACTTCTAGCAGATTTATGCAAATTGTAATCTGTGGCTTCTCACTGCCACCCATCAGGGGGTCCCACATACTTCTAGCAGATTTATGCGAATTGTAATCTGTGGCTTCTCACTGCCACCCATCAGGGGGGTCACACTGATTTATAGGAGGGAATTGTAATCTGTGTCTTGTCACTGGCTGCCAGCTATCAGGGTGTCTCACTGAGTTATACCAGAGTTCTGTAAATCTTTAATCTTTATACCAGAGTTGAATCAGAGTTCTGTATATATGTAATCTATATATCACTCACCATGTCTGAAAGAACAAAAAGGACTGGCAGACGCTCCCAGACACAGATAAGAGGGCAAGCAGCCCCTGTGTCGGGAGGCTGTGCCTCTGGTCGTGGTGGACGTGGTGCATCCTCTGCAGGGGCATGCTTGTCCTTTCTAACTGGTGCTGGCCGTCTTCTTAAGCAGCAACAACATACAGAGGATTTGGTGGATTGGCTAACCAGGCCATCCTCATCCTCCGAGTCCTCTGCCAGCCAGGCTTGTAGTGCTTTACAGTCCACCTCAGCTGCCAAAGCATCTAATGCAGCCTCCATGTCCACAGCTACTCCTGCCGTAGCCTTGCTATCACACATGGAGGAGTCAGCTGAATTGTTTGACTACAATGACAGTGACATGCTGCTTGAGGATGCGCAGCAAGTACAGTGCTCTGATTCAATCTCTGAGGTTGAGGAAGGGAGTATAATCAACCTAGAGGAAGGGGGTGCCAGTGATGACACACAAATAACTGGCACTCATGTTGCCCCAGCAGCTGCAGCATACTGCCAAGTTGGCTCCAGTGACGAGGAGATAGGGGGTGAAGATGACATTGATGATGAGGTCACTGACTCCACCTGGGTGCCAGATCGAACAGAGGAATCAAGTGAGGAGGAGGGGGAGGGGGAGGAGGAGGAGGCACAGCAAACACGAGGCACAACATCCTCTATGACCAACTGTAGCACTAGCAGACCACAACGTTGCTATTTGTAATCTATGTCAGATGAGGCTTAAGCGTGGTGTGATAAAGTGAAAGGAATTGTGTGCAATGGTGTGTACATTCCCCCTGTGTTTTTGAGCGGGCAGTGGGCTGTTTAAACCCAGAAGGAAAATATGTGTTTTGAATTGTTCCGCTCTGCTGCAAGGTCTCCACACCTGCTAATTAAAAGCCCTTAAATGTTTCCTGGGTGTGAGGAACCAGAGAGAGAGATTGATTCATTTTGAGAGACACAGACGAGTAACAGCAGAGCTGGTGAAGTGCTATGGTTGGCAGCGTCCCTAAAGAAAAGGTTGGCAAAGAGTTCTGTTATTTTATTATTTACCTGCGTTAGTAAGGGACATATACTTTGTTCGTAAGACTCAGATGAGTTAGGCTTTGATTTCTGTTTTGTTTTGTTTGTATGCTGGAGTGCCACAATAAAACTCCACTATAAAGAGACTGTTTCTGTGACATACTTGCCCAAGAGGACCGCGCTATAGCGCCCCCTTGTGACAGTGGGAAAGACACCGGACACTTGTGTACCACGTGCTTGAGGCGACATATGACCTCCTGCCACACATACCGTTGGCGCAAAACTTTGCGTAGGTCCTCCTCCTCATCTATCTCTACCCCCACTGTATGTCCTGCCATATCATTGCCTACAACCTTCACTGACAGGGATGATGCTACAGTAATGGATGTACCAGGTCCTTCCTCACAATGTAACAGCATCCCATCAGCTGAAGATTTACGCAGTCAGATTACGTTGCCACAGCTGCTGCAGCGTAAGAAAAAATATAGTCCCAACCATCTCCAAGCACAGCGTCTAAATGCCAGTTTAGCAAAATTACTCGCATTGCAGCTGCTGCCTTTCCAGCTGGTGGACTCTGCTCCCTTCCGTGAATTTGCTGAATGTGCTGTACCACAGTGGCAGGTTCCAAAACACCATTACTTTTCACGCAAGGCCATTCCAGCATTATACCAGCATGTGGAAGACAATGTTATCCAGTCATTGGGAAAGGCAGTCAGCAGCAAGGTGCATGTGACTTTTGACAAGTGGTCCAACAAGCATGGACAGGGTCGTTACATTTCCTTCACGGCACACTGGGTAACTCTGATTGCAGCTGGGAGGGATCCAAGACGGGCCTCTGTGCTGGAGCTTGTTCATCCACCACGCCTCCAGAAAGCTGCTTGTATGAGGTCTGTCTGCTCCACCACCATCACCTCTCCCTCTTCCTCCTCCTCCTCCTTCTGTGTCTCTGGCGAAGTGGCAGTTAAACCGACGCCTGACAGAGTCTACGCAATGGCTCAAGCAAAAAGAAGCCATACTGTGCTTGAGCTGGTTTGTTTAGGGGACAAGAGCCACACAGGCCAGAAATTCTGTCAGCTCTGCAGGGCCAGGTGCAGAGATGGTTAACACCGCACCAGCTTCAGCTGGGAATGATCGTCTGTGATAATGGCAGCAACCTTCTCTCCGCCCTACGCAAGGGTAAATTGACGCATGTACCATGCCTAGCACACATCCTAAATCTAGTGGTACAGCGTTTCCTAACCAAGTACCCAGGGCTGGCAGAGCTTCTCAGCCAGGCCAGAAAAGTCTGCAGCCACTTCAGACGGTCATTCCCAGCAAGCGTTCGCCTGGCAGAAATTCAAAGAGAATTCCACCTTCCCACAAACCGTCTGATCTGTGACATGCCCACCAGGTGGAACTCGACATTAGCAATGCTGCAGCATCTGCACAAGCAGCAGAGGGCCATCAACGAGTACCTGTGTGAATACGGCATAAGGACAGGTTCAGGTCAACTTGGTTTCCCCCCCCCGCAGAGGCTGATGATGAAGGATGCATGCACTGTACTGTCACCATTTGAGGAGGCAACGAGGATGGTGAGCAGGGACAGTGCATGCATCAGTGACACAATTCCTTTAGTGGTCCTGCTGGAGCACACTCTGCGGGGAATTATAGATGTGGCTCTAGAGGCAGAGCAGCGGGAGGAAGAGGAGGCCTTCCCTAGCTCTGAAGGCCCCAGTCTTTCCGCAGACAGAATTCCAGCGGGTCCTACTCAGATCAGACAGGAGGAGGAGGAGGAATATTTAAGTAGTGGGGGCATTGAAGGTGGGGATTCCTCAAGGGAGGGTTTTGTGTGCCCAGAAAAACAAAGGCTAGTGCGTGGCTGGGAGGAGGAAGTGCACGATGGGGTCATCCTTATTGACCAGGAAGACTCGGAAGCTAATGCCACCTCCAACCTACACTGCATGGGCTCCCTTATAATGCAAAGCCTGCTAAAGGACCCCAGGATTCATGCTATCAAGGAGAGGGATCATTACTGGTTGGCAACCCTTCTTGATCCACGATACAAGGGTAAAGTTGCAGAGCTCATCCTGCCTGCACAGAGGGAGCACAGGATGAAAAAACTTGGACGCTCTAAAGCGACACTTGTGTAACAGCTTTCCAGGCACTGGTAGGTTACCAAGTGATGACACACGTGCTTCTGAGGCTGCGGATGATCAGAGGAATAGTGGTGAAGGCCAGTGCCGCTTGACTGATGCATTTTTAATTTTTTTTAGTCCACGATGCGCAGGGACGTCAAATGTAGGCACCCATTGCCAGTGTCTTCACCATATGGTGCAGGACTACCTAGGGACAAGGGCAGACCTGGATACCTTTCGAGCAGATGATCCACTGGCTTACTGCGTGTTGAGATTGGATCACTGGCCAGAACTTAGCCAATAGGCTATGCAGCTACTAGGTTGCCCTTCATCCAGCGTGCTTTCCGAAAGGACGTTCAGTGCCGCTGGAGGTTTTGTCACAGACAAAAGAGTGCGTCTGTCCACCGACTCTGTAGACCGGCTGACATTTATAAAAATGAATCAGTCCTGGATCAGCAGCTATCAATCCCCTGATGCTGACGTAACGGAATAGATCGGGGATGTCTTCTGCATTCACAAAACCTCCAGCACTGAACTCTTCCACAATACCACAAAAGGGTTACGGTGTGAAGGCACTTGCTGCCATGAAAGGCGCAATATTTGGCTGCAATGACGCCTGTGTCACATCTATATCATTTTAATTTTTTGAACCACAGGGTCCAAACCTGCACTCTTCCACAATACCACAGAGGGGTTACTGTATGAATGCACTTGCTGGCCTGGCACCAAAAGCACAATATCTGGGTGCACTAACGCCCATTACCAGATTCATATCTTTTTAATATAGGACCGCAAGGTCCACCCCTGCATTCTTCCACAATACTACAGAGGGGGTTACTGTATGATAGTACTTGCTGGCTTGGCAGTCTGGCACCAAAAGCACAATATCTGGGTGCACTGACGCCCATTAACAGATTCATATCTTTTTAATATAGGACCACATGGTCCACCCCTGCATTCTTCCACAATACCACAAAGGGGTTACTGTATGAATGCACTTGCTGGCCTGGCACCAAAAGCACAATATCTGGGTGCACTGCCACTGACGCCTGTATCAGATTCATATCCTCAGAGGGGTTACTGTGTGATGGCACTGTTACTGACGCTAAAGGACCAATTTTAAAGCACCTATTGTTACTTTCATCCAAAAATTTAACCCCAAAGTGTGACTCGGGGTTAAATTTCACTACCGTGAACGGTAACCCCGAGCCACACTCGGGCTGGATGCATACTCACCTCCTCCTGGCTCCCTGGCTGTCCCCCGCAGTGTGATCGCGGCGAACTGCTTCCTGGAAGGCTCCCTGCGAATCACATGGTGCAGGGTGGGCGGGAACCATCAGCAAACTTATAAACAATTCATAAAATACTGTAATCCAAAGTGCACTAGGTGGCACTACAGGATAAGAAATAGACCATACATCCTCTTACCCTTGTTTTCAGACCGATTTCAGTGTATTTTGTTTTTTATTTTCTTGAATATCATTTATTTGCATTATTTTGGATAATTATTTTTGGGATAATAAATTATTATTTCGTGTTTCAAACTTTATCGGACTCAGTGCATTTACTATTTTATTTATTTATTTATTTATAAAGGATTTTACCAGTAAGAACTCTTGATTGCACGGATTTCAGTGCGTGATTCCTAATTATTACAGGCTAACTATGTACAAAAACACGTTTCCTTTAAAAAAAATTGAGACGCTTTTAGACACGAAATGTTTAAAAAATTAGACCGCCAGGGAGATTAATAAACTAGGAGGCTGTTTTTCACTTTATATACAGTTTGTTCAAAATTATTCAACCCCCAATGCTGTAAAGGGTTTTAGGGAATTTAGTGTACATTTGTAATTGTATTCAGAATGAAATCCTACAAGGACTTTTTAAAGAACCATATGCAACTAAAATGACATCAATTGGTTTTGTAATACAGTAGTAAATGTTTCTTTTGTGAATTCTTCATTGACACAATTATTCAACCCCTTAAAGACTACCACTCTGAAGAACAGAGGTTCATTCAAGTGTTTTCAATCAGGTATTGAAAACACCTGTGGATGTCACGGAGCAGCAATAAAGCATAATAAGCACCAATTAGGCAGCTTTAAAATGACTGTGATACACAGCTCCTTCTAGACATTTACTGGTGTGGTTACAAACATGGAGAAGTCAAGAGAATGGTCCAGGAAGACAAGAGAAGAGGTGATTACTCTTCACAGGAAGGGCAATGGCTATAAGAAGATTGCAAAGATGTTAAACATACCACAAGAGACCATAGGAAGCATCATTCGCAAATTCAAGGCAAAGAGCACTGTTGAAACGCTACCTGGTCGTGGCAGAAAGAAGATGCAGACTTCGACTGCTGTGCGCTACCTGAAGCGTAGAGTGGAGAAAAGTACCCGTGTGACTGCTGAGGAACTGAGAAAAGATTTGTCAGATGTGGGTACTGAAGTTTCGGCCATTTCTTACCGCTGTCACCACAAAACAACTCATACACGCCCTGGTAATCTCCCGACTCGACTATTGCAATAATCTTCTTATCTGGCCTCCCTCTGTCCCGCCTCTCCCCCCTACAATCCATCCTGAACGCCTCCGCCAGGCTAATTCACCTCACCCGCCGCTCTGTCTCTGCCGCTCCCCTCTGCGAGTCCCTTCACTGGCTCCCCATCCACTGCAGAATTAAGTTCAAAATCCTTATCCTTACCTACAAAACCCTCACTAACTCAGCGCCCCACTACCTGTCCTCACTAATCACCAAATACACCCCAGCCCGCTCCCTAAGGTCAAACAGTGACCTGCGCCTAGCTTCTCCCCGCATCACCTCTTCCCATGATAGACTGCAGGATTTCTCACGCGCAGCCCCCACTCTCTGGAACGCTCTCCCTCGTGCTGTCAGACTTTCCCCTAACTTCTCTTCCTTCAAACGCTCCCTGAAAACATTCCTATTTAGGGAAGCCTACCACCCAACTCACTGACGCAACCATCAATCACTCTCACCTTACAGTCCTCTCCTCCTGTTTCCAACCCCAACCCTCCTAGATTGTGAGTTCCTACGGGAATAGGGCCCTCATCTCCTCCTGTACTGTTTGTCAAATGTTGTTCAATGTATTGTAACCCTGTCTGTACTGTGCTTATTGTACAGCGCTGCGGAATATGCTGGCGCTTTATAAAATAATAATAATAATAATAAGTTTCAGCTCAGACAATACGGCGCACACTGCGTAATGAAGGCCTCCATGCCAGAACTCCCAGGCACACCCCCTTGCTGTCTCCAAAGAATAAGAAGAGTCGACTGCAGTATGCCAAAAGTCATGTGGACAAACCACAGAAGTTTTGGGATAGTGTTCTGTGGACTGATGAAACAAAATTAGAACTGTTTGGGCCCAGGGATCAACGCTATGTTTGGAGGAGGAAGAACAAGGCCTATGAAGAAAAGAACACCTTGCCTACTGTGAAGCTTGGCGGGGGGTCAATCATGCTTTGGGGCTGTTTTGCTTCTGCAGGTACAGGGAAGCTTCAGCGTGTGCAAGGTATCATGAATTCTCTTCAGTACCAGGAGATATTGGATGACAATGTGATGCAGTCCGTCACAAACCTGAGGCTTGGGAGACGTTGGACCTTTCAACAGGACAATGATCCCAAGCATACCTCCAAGTCCACTAGAGCATGGTTGCAGATTAAAGGCTGGAACATTTTGGAGTGGCCATCGCAGTCACCTGACTTAAATCCGATTGAGAACCTCTGGTGGGACTTAAAGAAAGCAGTTGCAGTGCGCAAGCCTAAGAATGTGACTGAACTGGAGGCTTTTGCCCATGACAAATGGGCGAAGATACCCGTAGATCGCTGCAAGACACTTGTGTCAAGCTATGCTTCACGTTTAAAAGCTGTTAGTACAACATCCTTTTACAGTTATAAGTACTAAGATTGAATGTCACTTGGGGGTTGAATAAAACTGATAATGATGTGAGCACAGAAAAGACATTTGTGGTTATTTCATTATAAATGTTATGTTATATTTGTCTGACCTACACGTGCCTCTTTGATTTAATTGTAAGCAACATGACTGAATGATCAAAATCAATGTCAAACTGGCCAAAACACTCTATTTCAGTGGGGGTTGAATAATTTTGAACAAAACTGTATGAACATGGTCCACGATATGTATGTTAAGGCGCTATCCAATATTCAAACATTAAACTGTACCCCCTCGTTTTTACACTGAATGCTTTGGGATTCACCTGTTTAAGCCTGTCGAACTGAAACACCGAAAATCAGGTCATTTTGCCGACACTTTGGTGCAGTTCGGTGAAGTGATGAACCATTACTTATCTATGGGACAGTTTCGCTGTCACTTTAGACCTGCTGAACTGCAGCAAACTGCCTGTATTTGGTGAATTGACAGCTTAGTGAATAGACGAACTGCCCCAAAATTGCACTGAACGGTGAAATTCACTGTTCAGGGGCAATTCGGTAGCATGCTCAGTTTAAGTGAATAGATACTTAAGTGTTCTTTTGGAGTTTCCCTTGACAAGCTATTGTAGCGCTCACCCCCGGAGGAGCCTCTGAATAAACCCAGGATAGTCTCACCGCACTAGGAATGACTATACACCAGCACTGTTGTGGATTTTCTAAGTTATATACTTTACTGAATCAATAAAGTGGCATATAATACACATGTATGTTGAAAATAATAACAGGAATGCACAGCACGGGAAAAAAACGCGGCGGAAGAAAAGAACGGTTAATCCCTCAGTTCGCGAGTTTAAGTCCTGTTCAAAAAGGCTCAAAGGTGGTGTCTTAGGGTACCCAGGTACTATATTCAACTGGCCAGGGAATGAGCAAAATTATCTTCGACTAGTCAACGTTGGGGCCCTGTGAATTGAAGCAATTAACCAAGTGCACACTTTCGTTTCGGAAACGTAGGCCTTGAGGCCTCTCACCCATCCGACGAACAAAGTGTCCAGAACCGATGACTCAACCAAGGATCTCTCTCCACGACTGGAACCCAGTGCCAGCGAATTCGATCCGCCGCCGGCACTCCCGTTCGATCCTCGCGGCCTCCTCACTCGGGGTCCTTCTGGAACCTGGTTGTCTTCCCAGTTGCTCAGCAAAATGTAGTAAGTGACAGCACAATCTCCAGCACTGGATATGGCAGTGTCCACACTCCGGCCTGGTTGCGATCCCTGACAGTGTCCTTCGTGCGTCCTACTCCTTTCGTCACTCTGCTTGCTCTGCCCCTGTCTTGCACGAGGCTTCGGATGTCTCTCCTCGCACCTGCACGCCTACTTCCTCTTCCCTTCGCAAAGGTCTCTGACAGATGGAGTCTTTTGGCACAACATAGTCCATAACGTCTCTGGCTCTGTCTCCCTCTAGTGGTAGCAGCAGTCCATTACATAGAGCCAATCTTTCACAGTGCTACACTATACAATGCGATAAACATTTATCCAATGGAGTAATTAAGGATATGCTACTGATTTGTGGTGTGGTCCCAAGGAAAAGCAGCACAATGAGTGGAGAGGTGACAGATGAGATGTTGTGGATCCAAGAATGGAGCAAACAAACAGAGGATAAAAAGAGTATAAACAGGAAAAACTTAACCCCTTAAGGACGCAGGGCGTACCATGCCGTCCTGCACCACGTGGGCTTTAATGCCGCAGGACGGCATGGTACGCCCCGCGGTGTTTCCTGCTTCTGGGCGCGAAAAACGGCCCTCCTCCCTTCCACAATGCTGATCGCTGGCTGGGGGTCTGTCTGACACCCGGGCAGACCCTCCCAGCTGGCGATCGGCATTGTGGGAAGGGAGGCGGGCCGTTTACCTCGTGGAATAGCCAAGGCAGCCAATCCGGCGCCTGGAGCTGTCAGTTGCAGCGGTGACAAGCTGTCACCTCTGCAACTGTCAGAATGTCTCAGCCAATGAGGTTGCATTGGCTAAGACATTGTCTCTGCCCCTTTCTCCTGCTCCTCATTGCGATCTGAGGAGCAGAGAGAGGCAGAGACATCAGAGAGAGCAGAGAGAAAAAAAGAGAAAAAACTACCTAAAACTACCTAAAACCCCAGGCACTGTACCCCACACCCCAGGCAGTGTACCCCACCTGGCACTACCCCACCTGGCACTACCCCACCTGGCTGTACCCCACCTGGCTGTACCACCTGGCTGTACCCCACCTGGCTGTACCCCACCTGGCACTACCCCACCTGGCTGTACCCCACCTGGCACTACCCCACCTGGCTGTACCCCACCTGGCACTACCCCACCTGGCACTACCCCACCTGGCACTACCCCACCTGGCAGTGTACCCCACCTGGCAGTGTACCCCACCTGGCAGTGTACCCCACCTGGCAGTATATCCCACCTGGCACTGTACCCACCTGGCACTGTACCCCCCAGGCACCTACTGGCACTGTACCCCCAGGCACTGTACCCCCCAGGCACTACCTACTGGCACTGTACCCTCCTGGCAGTGTACCCCACCTGGCTTTACCCCACCTGGCACTGTACCCCCACTGGCACTGTACCCACCTGTCACTGTACCCCCCAGGCACCTACTGGCACTGTACCCCCCAGGCACTGTACCCCCCAGGCACTACCTACTGGCACTGTACCCTCCTGGCAGTGTACCCCACCTGGCAGTGTACCCCACCTGGCACTGTACCCACCTGGCAGTGTACCCCACCTGGCAGTGTACCCCACTGGCACTGTACCCACCTGGCACTGTACCCCCCAGGCACCTACTGGCACTGTACCCCCCAGGCACTACCTACTGGCACTGTACCCTCCTGGCAGTGTACCCCACCTGGCAGTGTACCCCACCTGGCAGTGTACCCCACCTGGCAGTGTATCCCACCTGGCACTGTACCCCCACTGGCACTGTACCCACCTGGCACTGTACCCCCCAGGCACCTACTGGTACTGTACCCTCCTGGCACAGTACCCCCTGGCTGAAAAAAAAAAAACCAGGCACAGTACCCCCTGGCTGAAAAAAAAAATCCCCAGGCACAGTACCCCCTGGCTGAAAAAAAAAAAACTGAAAAAAAAACCCCCAGGTACAGTACCTCCTGGCTGGCACTGTACTCTCCAGACTGGCACTGTACCCTCCTGGCACAGTACCCCCTGGCTGAAAAAAATAACTGAAAAAAACCTGACTGGAAAAAAACCTGAAAAAAAACCAGGCACTGTACCCCCTGGCCTGCAGTGTACCCCTGATTGAGAACCCGCATTGGCATACGACCCTTGGCATTTCTGACTACCCGCATTGGCATACGACCCCTGGCATTTCTGACTACCCGCATTGGCATACGACCCCTGGCATTTCTGACTACCCGCATTGGCATACGACCCCTGGCATTTCTGACTACCCACATTGGCATACGACCCCTGGCATTTCTGACTACCCACATTGGCATACGACCCCTGGCATTTCTGACTACCCGCATTGGCATACGACCCTTGGCATTCCTGACTACCCTTGTCTAGATAGATAGAAGTACCGGCCACTACAAGGACCGGAAGGGCTTAGTTTAGGTGTTCTAATATTTTATTTGTGTACTTGACCCCATCAGTTCCCCGACCTCCCATAAAAATGTCCTCCCGCTTTTATTCCCCAGAAGAGGCATATGAGATCCTGGCCGCCTCTGAGAGCGACGGTCTCGCCGACAGTGACACCCTCACAGCCTCTGATATAGAGCCCCTTAGTGAACCCTCCAGTGATGGTGACCCCCACCATCTACTGGGAGGCACGAGAGCATTTGGGTACCCCCAAATATGGCTGCCCCAGAAATACCCCCATTTCTGGCGACTCCTGGCATCACAGTAAGGTAGAGGACTGTGAGCCAGTGAGCATTTTTAACCTGTTTATGTCGGACGATGTATTCGAGATGGTGGTTGAGCAAACCAACCTGTTTGCCAACCAGTATCTTGATGCGCATCCGGATTCACATCGCCACAGACGTAACAAGTGGCACCCAACGGATGTGATAGAGTTAAAAAAAATTTGGGCTCTAACCCTCGTAATGGGAATAGTGAAGAAGCCAAGTATCCGGTCTTACTGGCACAAAAACCCCATCCTGGCTACTCCACTATTCCCAAGGGTTATGAAGAGGGATAGATACGAAAATCTCATGCGATTCCTCCATTTTAATGATAACGCACTGTGCCCACCAAGAAACGACCCAATGCATGACCGCCTCTATAAAATTCGGCCCCTGATCAGTCTTATATCTGCCAAATTCACCGATAATTATGTTCCCGACCAAAATATATCTGTAGACGAGTCCCTTATGAAATTCAAAGGCAGACTGCTCTTCAAGCAGTATATCCCAAGCAAGCGATCCCGGTATGGCGTCAAATTTTATAAATTGTGTGAGTCCACAACAGGCTACACCTGGGCGTTTAGAATATACGAAGGGAAAGATAGCCACCTTGACCCCCCAGGATGCCCCGATTGTATTGGCACCAGTGGAAAAATTGTGTGGGATCTGGTCTATCCCCTATTCAACAAGGGCTATCATTTATGGGTCGATAACTATTACACCAGTATCGACCTATTTAAAAATTTATATTGTTTCGAGACCCTTGCGTGTGGCACAGTGCGGAAGAATCGCAGAGGTTTTCCCCAAATCCTGACAGCAGGCAAAAAAGTAGAGGCTCCTCTTCATCTCTACGTCAGGAAGAAGTGCTAGCCCTTCGGTTCACCGATAAGAAGGATGTATACATGTTATCTACAGTGCATGACGAAAGTACAGTGCCAGTGCCTGTGAGAGGGAGGACTGAGCCACTGGAAAAGCCGAAGTGCATTGTAGATTACAGCAAGTTTATGGGGGGAGTAGACTTGGCTGATCAATGTATACAGCCTTATCTGGTGAACCGAAAGACTAGGGCATGGTACAAGAAGATTGCCATCTATTTGACCGAGATAGCAATTTTTAATGCGTACGTGCTCTACAAGCAGGCAGCAGTACAAAAGCCATATCCCTTCCTAGAATTCATGCTTGAGATCATATCCCAACTTATCCTAACCCCGGCCCCCGTTACATCCGCTTTGGAATCAGGAGATCTCCAAAGATTAAGCGGCAGACACTTTCCTTCCCGAGTCCCTCCCACCCGCTGTAAAAAGTCCCCCAAGAAAAAGTGTTGTGTCTGCCGCAAGAAAGGAATCCGAAAGGATTCTAGTTATTATTGCCCTACCTGCCCATCTCTACCTGGCCTCTGCATAACCGAGTGCTTCAAAATTTATCATACCGAGCTAAATTACTAAATCCCCTTTTCTGCTTTGTCCCGATTACCCTTTGCTGCCTGTACCGACTCATTGGCTTGTTATACCGACTACCCTTTGTTTGCTGCCTGTACCGACTCATTGGCTTGTTATACCGACTACTCTTTGTTTGCTGCCTGTACCGACTCATTGGCTTGTTATACCGACTACTCTTTGTTTGCTGCCTGTACCGACTCATTGGCTTGTTATACCGACTACTCTTTGTTTGCTGCCTGTACCGACTCATTGGCTTGTTATAATGACTACTCTGACTTCTGGAATACCCTGAATTTGGCCTGTCCCTGTTTACGTTAAGCCAGCTATTCTAAAGTGGCTGCACCAAACAACTCAAAATACTAATTTAGAATCATTGGCGCGTCATCTTTGGAGCAATATTCTTTCTTGGCGTGCCATGTTCTCTCAAAGTCGACATAAATCCTGAAAATCACTTGTCAAATTACCAAAAAACTAAATAAAAATGCTACATATGGGGTACCGTTGAATTCGTAACACATTGCCGAACACAAATATCAATGTTATAGGCCAGTAAAAGGTTGACCGAGCAGGATATTAGCAGCAAAATTACAGTTTTCGTGTAAAACAAATGCAAAACACAATCTTGAAAACTAAGTGTGGCCAGGGTTTGTGACCAAGTGGCTACTATACAAAACTGGACATACCCCATTTTCAACACTCTGGGTTGTCTACTTCTCAAAATGATATGCCATGATGGGGTACTTCTCAAACCTGGGCTGCCATACCCTCTCAAATTCAACCTAGGCCCAGAAAACCAATCTGGCAAACTCTACACTTGATCGTGTAACTTTCCAAAAAGTAAATAAAAATGCAACATGGGGGTACTGTTGAACTCGTAACACATTGCCGAACACAAATATCAATGTTATAGGCCAGTAAAAGGTTGACCGAGCAGGATATTAGCAGCAAAATGACAGTTTTCGTGTAAAACAAATGCAAAACACAATCTTGAAAACTAAGTGTGGCCAGGGTTTGTGACCAAGTGTCTACTATACAAAACTGGACATACCCCATTTTCAACACTCTGGGTTGTCTACTTCTCAAAATGATATGCCATGTTGGGGTACTTTTTATACCTGGGCTGCCATACCCTCTCAAATTCAACCTAGACCCAGCAAACCAATCTGGCAAATTTCAAGTTGTAAAACCTGAAATGGGCAAACTCTACACTTGACCGTGTAACTTTCCAAAAAGTAAATAAAAATGCTACATATGGGGTACCGTTGAATTCGTAACACATTGCCGAACACAAATATCAATGTTATAGGCCAGTAAAAGGTTGACCGAGCAGGATATTAGCAGCAAAATGACAGTTTTCGTGTAAAACAAATGCAAAACACAATCTTGAAAACTAAGTGTGGCCAGGGTTTGTGACCAAGTGGCTACTATACAAAACTGGACATACCCCATTTTCAACACTCTGGGTTGTCTACTTCTCAAAATGATATGCCATGATGGGGTACTTCTCAAACCTGGGCTGCCATACCCTCTCAAATTCAACCTAGGCCCAGAAAACCAATCTGGCAACTCTACATTTGATCGTGTAACTTTCCAAAAAGCAAATTAAAAATGCTAAATGGAGGGTACCGTTGATCTCGTAACACATTGCCGACCACAAATATCAATGTTGTAGGCCAGGAAAAGGTTGACTGAGCATGATATTAGCAGCAAAATAACAGTTTTTGTGTGAAAAATGCAAAACACAAACATGAAGACCAAGTTTGCGACTAAGAGACTACTATAAAAAAACAAAACGTACACCATTTGGAATAGCCTGGGTTGTCTACTTTTCAAAATGGTATGACATGTTGGGGTACTTTTCATACCTGGGCTGCCATAACCTCTCAATCTGGCAAATTTCAAGTTGTAAAACGTGAAATGGGCAAACTCTATATTTGACCCTGTAACTTTCCAAAACCTCCTAAAACCTCTACATGGGGGGTACCGTTGAACTCGTAAGACCTTGCCGACCAGAAATATGAGTTTTTTAGGCCAGTAAAATGTCGAGGGAGCATGATATCATCGGTAAAAGAACAGTTTTTGTGTGAAAAATGCAAAACACAAACATGAAGACCAAGTTTGCGACTAAGAGACTACTATAAAAAAACAAAACGTACACCATTTGGAATAGCCTGGGTTGTCTACTTTTCAAAATGGTATGACATGTTGGGGTACTTTTCATACCTGGGCTGCCATAACCTCTCAAAGTCAACATAGGGCCAGGAAACCAATCTGGCAAATTTCAAGTTGTAAAACGTGAAAAGGGCAAACTCTATATTTGACCCTGTAACTTTCCAAAACCTCCTAAAACCTCTACATGGGGGGTACCGTTGAACTCGTAAGACCTTGCCGACCAGAAATATATGTATTTTATTTCATTTAATGCTAAGCGTACAATGTCATTCACACTAAAAATACAATGGAGAACTTTGAAAATTGCAAAATTTCCTTTTTTCTCATAGTTTTTAGGTTTTTTTTCATACTATAATATATTTTATATATAAATCTTTGATGGAAGATGAAAGCCCTATTTCTCCTGAACAAAATTATATATAATAAGGGTGGGTACACTTAATATGTAAGAGGTAAATTATGGTTGAACAGCGAATAGCTGAAATTCTACTTTTAGAAGTGTTCAAAAGTGTTCCAAACTTGTAAAATTACTCCCGTCCTTAAGGGGTTAAATATCCAAAACTGAAAAATACCAAAAAATTATTTTCCTACTTTTTATGAATGACAGTGTTTTTCACCTGTATCATCGCTGTTACCATTTGGTATATTTTTGTTGGAAATTATACTTTACTGTCTTTTTATTGTTCTTCCAAATCACTTTAACTACTCAGTGACCAGGCGGTTTTACAATTGTCTGTCTGAAAGTACCCACAGATGTTTTTACGTTTCTGCGCTATTTGTGTTTAGGTCTAATTTTGCTCTTACTCGTTTATGGAACCCACACATATTACAGGGCTCAAAATGTCCACTCGCCTACTCGCATTTGGAGAGTAGAAATTAAGTCAAGGCGAGTGGAAATGCACACGCAGGCAGCACAATAAATTATTTTGTGCTGTGCATTCCAAAAGTGCCACCGTGCAGCCCCCCCTTCCCCAGGCTGCAAGGTGGCAGGGAACAGCTGACTAACCTGAACCCAGCTCGCCTTTGTCACTGGCTGGGGGGTGGAGGGGTGCTTCCCTGCTTCCTTGCTCTGCTAACACTGGGGTCTTCCGACTGGGTATACATGTATCTGGGATCTGATGTCTGGGTATTGATGTTATTTTTGTAACCTTTATTGTAAATAAAACCTTTAACAGTGTAATTTCATAAGATAATTTAAGGGGGTGTGTTTAGGGGCAGAGTAAAGGGCTGGGTAGGGGTTAGGTGGAGCAACCGGTGGTGAATAACTCTTATGGCCTGGTTAGTAGCTTGGGACTTGAAACTTTGAGCCCTGTATATTATATACCGTTTTCTCGCCATTAAATGGACATTCTAAAAATACCATTATTTCCATCATATCTTATAATTTAATATAAAAAATTGTATGAAATATTGTGAAAAAATGGAAACACACATTTTCAAACTTTAATCCCCAAAATCGACAACCGAAAAAAAAAAACAGCTAAATAGTTTTGAATTTTGTCCTGAAATTTTCTTTTTTTTCTAGCACTAGCCGTTCGGGAGGGAGAGGTGTCCAAATGACCTCCCCCTCCCCTATCAGGTTCCCCCTCCAGGTGCAGTGGGACTCCTGAAAATGACATCTTCGCGACAGCTGGGGCCCATAAAACCATTTGCTGACTTCAAGGAAGTCAGTCTGATGTGGGACGCCGGCCAGAGAGTCGAGTATAGGGAGGAAAGGGGGTTAAAGGACCATGACGTACATAGTACGTCCTTGGTCTTTCAGGGGAATTTCCCCCCCAGGACATACTATGTACGTCAGCGGTCCTTAAGGGGTTAAATAACTTTTAGCTTCCTAGTGCAGACACTTATTTAAACTAAACCATTTCTCAAATATGATTAAAGATCTATCATTCCTATTTATCATCAATAGTTTAGTTTATTCTCTTTATCTTTCAAAGATCATTGCTCCAGACACAACAGATTACGGAGTCCCAGGTTTGATATTATAGGTTTCATGATTTTGCATTTTTAATGAGACAGCAATCTGATAACGATTGAATTTCACTTCCCAGACATGCTGCAACCTGCACGTCTAGGAGCTGCTCCTTTGCTGGGAAGTTTTGTTGCTGCAACTCACTGGAACAATTCAGACGGGAGGAGTTTCTCTAGTGAAAACAGGCTACTAAGCTTGAACAACAGTAATTTTCAGAGGAATCCTGACTTATACTTCAATATTCATTGAATTAAAACCGTTTTCCTCAACTCTGGTCCTCAGGACCTACAAACAGGCCAGGTTTTTAAGGATTACCTTTGGGGAAACTCAGAATGAATACTGCAATCACTGAGCAGTAGATCATATCACCTATGCTGTGCACAAGATATCGGGCAAACCTGGCCTGTTAGGGGCACTTGAGAACCAGGATTTAGAAACACTGAATTAAAAGGAGATCTATGTTAATAAGCAAAGGGGTTAATTATTATTCCCTCCTGACTCCCACTCCAGTTGCCCCTTTTTTTATCTCTTAAAGGTTCCTTAAACTCACCAGTTTCAGTTGAAGGGACACGGGTGCTAACCCCTCTCACACCTCACCTGCACTTTACCCCTATTTACTCTCTGGAGAGAGTACTTACTCTCTTTCCAGGCCTGTCCTTCCATGTTGCTTGTCCAGATCTGACGTCTATGTCTGTTGACGTGAATGTACAGCCAATCCAATGACTCTCAAACTGAACATACAGCTGTACTTTCTGGCTTTTTTTGTCTGAAAGCAGATCATCTTTCCGAGCAGGGAGAATCCCTCCTCTTGCTCATAGTTCATGACAGGCTCGTACTGGGGTCAGGGCTGGACTGGCCTACCGGGATACCGGGAGGAATCCCGGCAGGCTGCTTGATTTATGGGCTGATGGTGCTGGGGAGCCGTGCGGCCCTGCCTCCTCCACTCCAGCAGCTTCAGGTCCTGACAGGGAGGTAAAGCGACACACTGAGTAAATTGGGGAATTTTCCTAGTCTGTGACGGAAAGTTCTAATTTTAATAAGGACTCGGAGGCTCCTATTTTGCCATCTCTTTCTTTACTTTCTTCATAGCAGCAAAGAGTTAACAATACGAAAAACAAAACTTCCCTCACAACAGGGGATGAGCACACCCCACATCCTCTCCCAGCCAATCAATATAGTCCCGCCCAGATATAGACTCCTCCTCTTTCTTTGCAATCCAGAAGTCAGAATCTCCAGGACGAGACGCAGCTACCCAACGGGGAAGCATAGAATTCAAACACAGCCGGGCGTGGGGAAGCCACAAAGAACGCCATCAAGGCAGGACGATCAGCACGGAGCTGAAAGAGAAAAACAAACACGAGGTCGGGATTAGAACCGAACCATCACCTACGTGTAACGCAAGCGCCCAGGCGATAAAACACAGGTGAGCTGAGCAAGAACAGTCTCCGTCCAGTGTCGCATCGGACGTACGTAGAAAAGGCGAGCAGTAGACTCTCTGGACCAATCAGCGTAGTGCATAATTTTCATCCAGCCTACAACCAGCAGCCAGCGCCGAGGAGGCCATGGCGGCACGGACCGAATGGGCCCCAAAAGAGGCGGTATCCACCCCTGTCAAACCCAGTAACCAGCGCACCCATCGCGCTAAAGTCGATGAAGACACGGGACGATGGGGATCCCGGAATGACAGGAACAGAGGAGAAACCGGAGCAGCAAGGAACCCCACCAGGCAGTTCTCGTAGACCCTGAGGCAACGAACCGGGCACAATAACGGCTGATCAGGGTAGGTCGGAAAAAACACTGAAGAAATGGACGTCTTGGTATGCCTAGTCACGTCAAACACAACTCCATCAGGACCGAAGGAGCGAGAAGGATAATCCAGCGCCCGAACATCTCCGACTCGCTTACAAGAGAGCAAACAGAACAGCATTACCAGTTTCGCTGATAATTGTCGCAGGGACAGATCCCCATTGTGTGGCCAATCCTCCAAGAAACGGAGCACCAGGGAAACATCCCACACCACTGAATACCGAGGAAAGGGGGGTCGTTCGAAACGAGCACCTCACAACAGACGGCAGACCAAAGGGTGTTGCCCCAAGGCCACACCGGCGAAGACCACATGGCCGGCGGAAAGCGCCGAGCGATAGACGTTCAGCTTGCGGAAAGCCAGACCAGAGTCAAACAAAACCGTCAGGAAGTCTAAGACCGTGCTCAGAGAGGCTGAAACGGGATATTGACTCCATCCCACACACCAAGTGGACCACCTGACCCAGGCAGAATTGTACACTCCCCGGGTTCCGGGGGTCCATGCCTGTAAGAGCAGCTCCCCAGCCCGGACCGAAATGTCCTGGCTTTGCCAGGCAAACCAGAAACCAGCCACGCTAGTAGGTCCAGGTTGCCGTCCGATACCATGGGGTGAGGTGAACCCTCCGCGTCCATGAGGAGATCCGGTCGCCGGGGTAGAATCATGGGTGCGTCGATCGCGATCTCCAGAAGGGCCGGGAACTAAGGTTGAGCCGTCCAGAACGGGGTAACCAACACCAGGGTCGCCAGCTGAGTCCTGATCTGCATCACTGTTCGAGCAATCAGGGCGAACGGAGGGAAGGCATAGTGGCGCGCCCCGGACCAATCCTGAAGGAAAGCATCCGTGCCCAATGCGTCCGGGTCCGGTCTCCAGCTGAAGAACTCCCGAAGGTGAGTGTTCAACCTCGAGGCAAACAAATCCCATCTCAGGGGTCCCCAGAGTGAGTGAATGTTTTTGAACACTGAAGGCGGTATCCGCCAGTCCCCTGGATCCGACAGGTGACGGGAATTCCAGTCTGCGACTTGGTTCGATAGACCCGGAATAAACTGGGCCTGGACCCAGAGGTCGTGTCGGAGACAGTACTGCCAAAACTCCGTCGCCATGAGAGCTAGCGGTTCCGATCGAGGACCTCCGATGGTGTTGATGTAGCGTACCGCCGGGAAATTGTCCAGTCGTAGGATGATCCGGCAATGTGAGGAGTTCCTCGTGAAACACCGAACCGCGAACAGCCCCGCCAAAAGTTCCAATACATTGATGTGACGGGTCTGTTCGGAGGGGGACCACCGACCCCCCGTCTCTACGCCTTTGCAGTGGGCTCCCCATCCGAGGCCACTGGCATCGGAGTCGATGGTGAGAGTGGGGAAGGAGGAAATAATTGTTTGCCGTTCCACGACATCATCTGAGAACGCCACCACGACAGGTCCGACTTGGCGTCCTCCGTCAGGGATATCACATCCGGATAATCCAAACCCGCCAGGAGGGAACGGCCTTCAGGCGTTGGAGGGCCCGATAGTGGAGAGGAGCTGGAACTATCGCCAAGCGCGCCGCTGACATAAGTCCGACCACCCTGGCCAGCATCCTCAGAGTAGGCGCTGAGTGTCGGAGAGAGGAAGCCTCCTTTCGGATGTCCCGAATCTTGGATGGAGGTAGGTATAACCGCAGGTCCTGGGAGTCCAGGAGGAATCCCAGGAACTCGAGGCGGCGTGATGGGATCAATAAGGATTTCTCCACGTTGACTAGGAATCCATCGGAGGTGCAGCAGGAGCATGTCTCTGGAACTGGACATCAGGAGTATATCGTCCAAGTATATGATGAGGCGGACGCCTCTGGATCGTAGGGAAGCAATCACTGGCTTTAACAGTTTCGTGAAGCACCATGGTGCTGATGACAGGCCGAACGGCAGGAAGGTGAAACGCCAGACCTGATCTTGCCACCTGAATCAGAGGAAATCTCTGTGGGAAGAGCAGACCGGCAACGTCAGATAGGCGTCCTTCAGGTCCAGTTTGGCCAACCAGTCGTCTTTCAGGAGGACATGACGCAAGGTGTGAATTCCCTCCATCTTGAAGTGTCGGTAGACGACCGAGAGGTTCAATTCTCGTAGATTGATGACAGGACGGGAACCACCGCCTTTCTTGGCTACCAGGAATAATGTGCTGAGAAAACCTACCGAAGACGGAGGGGCTAGTTCTATTGCCCCTTTGGCCAACAGGTCTCGAACCTCCGCCTGCACCAGTAAATCTTGCATGTGCACAAAGTGGAGCGGCGCTGGGGGTCGTGTCTGTGTAGGCGTGTCCACAAAGTCAATGGAGAAGCCCCGTATAGTGGCCAGGACCCATGCATCGGTAGTGAGTTGCGCCCAAGCGAGCGCAAAATTGTCTAGTCGGCCCCCGACCCTCGTCCCTGAGTGAGAGATAATCTGAAAGTCGCTCACCTGAGGATCTCCTGTAGAAAGAGGATCTGCCTCCTTTGTATGATCCGCCGCACCAGGGTCTGGCTCTGGACGGGAAGAAGCGAGAGCCGTAGCTGGGGTTGTCGGCAGCATATCGAGCCGAATCGAAGGAGGAGCCATAAGGGCGAGAGGGACCCCCACGGCCGGCAGAGCAACTCCTGCCTCTACCGGCCCTGCGAGAGACCCGACCCGGGAAAACCCTTTTCATTGTGACCTCCGCCTTGTCCAGCATGGAGAAGGACCCCACATATGTGTTCAGTTTCTTTGCAAACGGGTCACCAAAGAGTTGGCCGTCTGCCTTGACTCCCAGGTCAGTGGCGGCCATGTGGGTCAGAATGGTATCCATTTTGAGTAGGATCGTTTTCCTGCGTTCTGCTGCTATCGCAGCATTGGCGTTTCCCAGTAGGCACAGGGATCGTTGGAACCACTCCTCGAGTTCCGAGGGGTCTAAGGGGGTATCCGACAGTTTAGCATGGGTGACGATGTCTAGGGCTTTTACCAGAGGGCCAGTAGTGTCAAGTAATTTATCTTGGCATGTTTTCATGGCAAAATCTATGCCCTTTTTGGCTGACCAACCTTTATTGGCTACAAACTGCTGGAAGGCCTCATCCACCTGAGGTGTGATGCACGTCTTGCCAGCTGTGGTGGGCCTAGGACATTCCGTCCGCAGGTTAAATCGAGTACCCTTATCAAGAGGGCAGCGCATAACACTGTCAACCCAGCATTCGACATGGGGTTGAGGGGACCAAGCAGTGGAGCTTGGGTGGGAAATCTCACGGGGATTAAACATGGGGTTTCCCGCTGGGTCGTAGATAGTATCCCCGATCTGCATAGGGGGTGGCTCCACCATAAGGTCTTCATCATTGACCGGGGCGTATAAAGTACGTCATCTCCATCATCACCCTCAGGATCGCCTTCCCCTGCATTTGTCCCTCTTGGGACGAGACTCCAGGCAGCCGCCTTAGGTCTCTTTATCTCAGCCGCATTGGTTGCCCTGCGGTCAGGGGCTCATTTGCGAGAGTCTGGCTCGCAAGTCAGTAATGGCAGTGTTGCGGGGATGCCAGCCCCTCCATAAGCACCTGGGGGTGTGATAAATAAGAAACACTAGGCTCTGAGGCCAGCGGGTCTAAAACCCTGTGAGGGGAGGCGTCCTGTGGTAATTCCTGAGGTTCATGTGTTTGGTTTAATATATTTTTTTGTAGTGTTGCAGAGCATGCAGCTACCGGTTTTGGGGGTATTTGAAGGGAAATTACATCCTCATCCATAGATCGTCTGAACGAATAATGGAGTTCAGCGACAGCCGTCGAGACTGACTCCGTGGTGGAGGATCTGAGGGAGGCTTCAAGGGCCGCGAATCTTGCTGAGCTCCCTGATTTTTTTATGTTTGCGGGGGGGGGGCGGGGAAGTCCCTTCTGATATGGACGTTCTATTTACAGAGGGACCGTCCGACCCGGAGCCCCGGGTGGGAGAACGAGAGGGGCTGCGGTGGGAAACTGACATCTTACTTTTGATTATCCTCGCGTTCGTATGAGGTGAAGTGGCGCTGCACGCGCAGGAAGCGGGCGTACCCCGGCGCGTGAGGTGAATCTCAGTTGGTGCGCGCGGGAAGAACGCCGCGCTCAGAGTGCTGCGCACGCAGCGGTAGAGTTATGCCCAGCGCGGATGAGTAGAGATCCGAGCGGGGCAATTAGGAGAAAAAACGCCAGATCTGACTCTGGGTACCGTGGTCCCCAAGTCAGGTCCGGTGGGGACACCGACCCCCGCGGCTAGAACCGGAGGGTAGCGGCGCCCCAACAAGCAGCGCAGATTGAAGCAAAAGACGCTGCAAAGGAAATCAAAACAACATAAAATATATACAATATAAGAATAAAAGACAGAAATTTTACAGAGCAAAAGGAAATGATACTTATCTGCACGAAGAGCAGCAAAGAAAGAGGAGGAGTCTATATCTGGGCGGGACTATATTGATTGGCTGGGAGAGGATGTGGGGTGTGCTCATCCCCTGTTGTGGGGGAAGTTTTGTTTTTCGTATTGTTAACTCTTTGCTGCTATGAAGAAAGTAAAGAAAGAGATGGCAAAATAGGAGCCTCCGAGTCCTGTGGTAAAATTAAGTTGCTGTGGGGGGATTCATGTCTAGTGAAGTTTTTCTGATATTCCTCCTTATATGATTTATTTGGTCCTATTTATATAAATAACTGTTTAATTTGTTTACTCGATCAGGGTTATTCAGAGAGTACCGAATTGTCACTGACATTTCAGTGCTCTCTGGTTCACCTCACTTCGACAAGTTAAATTTGTAGACCGTGTGGTGAATTCAGCATTCACCGCAAGGTCCCCAAAGTGCGATGAATCGACCCATCGAACGCTGCAAACCTGCTGAATGCCGCAGATCAACCCAAAGGCAGCCGCAAACCCACTGAGGAAACCGCCGAACACACCTGCCAAGTGCAGCCACCGAAGAGACTGCTGAACGCACCTGCATGCCGCCCAAAGAGACTGCCGAATGCACCCGTAAGCCACCAAAGAGACTGCTGAATGCACCAGCAAGCCACCGAAGAGACTGACAAATGTACCCAACGCAGCCACAAAAAGCTGACCAGCAGCTGAACGGGTTTTAAAAAAAAACACCCAACTTTTAAATGCAGTTTGCAAAATACTACTGCATGAAAATGCCTGGAAATAGTATATAAAGTTCTATGAATAATAATAAAAAGGTCTGTTACAGAAAAAAAACATTTTAAAATAATTCACCAGAAAAATGCCTAAAGAAAAAGAGACTTTTTGCTGCAAATTAAAAGAATAAATGGTTTATTAGATATTGGATAAAATGGGAATATTTTTAACATTGAAACCTATGGGATTCACCTGATTAAACCTGTCGAATGAAACCACTGAACTTCAGGGCGATTTCACTGTCATTTCTCTGCTGTTCAGTGTCCGTGAATAGATTAACCATTGCTTCTCTATGGGGGATTTCACTGATGCCGAACAGGCACCGTTTTTCCCTGGCAATTCAACAAAATTTGCCAAACTGCCTGCCCTTTGAATAGCCGAATGGCCCCGAAATTGCACCGTATGGGGAAATTCCCTGTTTGGTGCAATTTTTGGGCCAGTTTGGCTCTCTTTGAATAACCCTGTATATGTGGGACTTTAGCCTAACTCAGAGACTGGTCAGTAATAATAGCTGTAATTATTATTTTATCATTATGGAATGTCTCCTCTATGTTATTTACCAGGATTTTATTTCCGCTTCTTCTTTTATTTTTCCTGTGTTCTTTCACCATAAGAGCTTGTAGGCGCTATTCCTTGCCCTGTGCTAAAATGGGGATGCTAAGGTGAATAATGTGCGCCTGCAGGTTTCCCCTTATTGTCCCTGTTTAAGCTCCATATTACGGGTCAGGTGCTGATTCAGAAGTCTGCCCGTAATGCACTGCAAGCACCCTCTACTGCAGTCCATAGGACTCCATGGAGGCTTTTGCTGCCCGACCGCGTGACCTGCAGGATCTCGCCTCTCGTGAGATCTTGCAGGTCCGCAACTTGATTCGAGGAGGGAGACTGGGGAATTTTTGTCCCCAGTCTCACTCTGCTCCCTGTGGCCAGAAGAGGCTGATCGGCTCACTGTTCTCGCCACGGGAGGAGAGGTGAGACTCTGATTTTTTTTTTTATTGATTTTTTTTAGCTGGTGATAAATTATTCAGGAGAAATGGTATCAGTTAGCACAAGCTTCTAGGGGTGGTTAACTTTTTCGTTACCTCATCAGTGCAGTAATTCACGTTAGGACTTTGCGCTCTCCATCCTTAACATGGGAAGCGCAAAGTACAGTTAGCTCACAGAACCGAGCACAATCACTAATGTTCTAAGGGTTGTATTTTTTAGCCCATTAGCGTTCAGATTGTAATATGGGGCATGCGTTAAAGTCACTTAATTTAGCACTATAGGGCTGGTCTAAAATTGTTTTCCAGGGCTTATTTTTGTTCCCAGTCCGGCCCTGACTGGGGTCCAGAGAGTCCTATGGACTCCAGAAGCCAATAACAGCCCTGGTTTCTGTCTGTGGCTCCATATTATTCATGCTCAAGTTGCCAAGGCTGTGGTCACACGAGCGTAGAAAGTACAAACGTTGTAATGGACATACTGTACATTTGCAGGAGCGTACTTGTGGACATCACATGCTGCACATATATTTTAACGTTCAACATTCATAATTGGACCTCCATAACTCCAAGCAATCAGCACAATATAATGAGCGATTAGGTCCAACTACACAAGTGACGATGTCAACTGAATGCTCGTCTGATGTCCCTTACTCCCACTTACAGAAAGCATCACATCGATAGCCATGTCTTGACGTGAACAAGTGCACACATTCTTCATAAGGTTTCTTTTTATGTTTCTTAATAATTCTATGATGGACATCATGACTCCTGTTACAATGGCCGTATTTAGTGTGTGGCCCTAGAATAATACAATGGCTGGCTTGGAATAGTTTTGGTAATAGGGAGCTAGTAAGGTAAATCAGCTCAAAATAAAGAGCTTTTTCCGCTACTAAATCTACTGCAGACTACATATATTTTATAAACATAATTATTTAGAACATTTAATAAAAAAATTATGGTTATGATTCCTAACATTTTATTATCTTAAAGAGATCTTGGGGTTTTAAAATAAGCTTTAACAATCAAGTCTGCTAAAATAAACAGTTTATCAATTGACACTATTTGCTATTTTTTTTTACCTACAAGGCAGCGCCCTACTAATTTTTGTAATGAAAAAATAAATTAAATATGAATATTTTCTTTTATTATTTTTAACTTGAAAGCTGTTTTTTCTCGGGGGGGGGCAGTGAGTATCTGTTTATAAAACCACACAATAAACCTACTAAGCTTTTTTTCCAACCACTGGCTGCTGGCATCAGTACAGTAGCAGCTGAGCTTGCATATATGGAAGTTTTTGTAATCTGTCCTTCCTTAGAGCATTTCACACATGCTCTATTCCTTTCTACTACAGGGTTCAGACCATAGCCATTAAGTTTCCATAAGGGCACCTCAGAAAAATGCCCACTCATTATGAACAATGCTATTATTGGCTCATTGTCAAGCAGAGTGTCTAATTATATGGAGAAAGCTTGAAGGGCAGTGAGGGACCTCCCACATAAAACAGACAGCATGGAAAACTGTCAGACGCAAGCAAGCAGTGAGGTGGTGAGTAGTAAATTTTACTGTTATGGAATCCTGTGCTAATATTTAAAGGACTGGGTTTCCCACTACACTCAGCCATCAGGCTTGCAGAGCGTAACAGTCCATAAAGCTTATTGTCAGGGAGGCTGATGTCTCGCATGGCTGGGTTTGCAGGTTCTGTGACAAATCCCCATTCTGTTTTTGCTCTCCTATCTCTGCATCCTTACTACATCATCATGTGTGGCTGCCTGTTGTCTGGCTTCTTTAATGGCTGTCGATAGTCAGCCCCTGAGCACGCAGAGTGAGAGCAAGCAGCAGCTGCAGGAGATGGACCCCGAGTCAAACATGCAATGACCGATATGCTGGGTTGTATGTGCTGGTTATTTGTCTTGCAGCTCAGCCCTGTGCTTTGCTGCTCATCTGATTGTTCAGAACTTTCACTCTCTGAATGAGTGGGGGTGTGTCATATCAAGCAGGAAAGAGCATGGTGCAGCCGAAGGAGGAGCTGCTATTGAGACACTCTGTTCTGCAAGCAGTGGTGTTCTAGACCTGTACTTGCATTCCAGCAAGTGCTTGGCAGACATGGTATTTTTTATTTATTTTTTATAACTTTCTTGGTCCAAGCTATGAATATTGCTAAATTGTGCATCCCTTCACAGACATATTTTCTTTTGAAAGAAAACCACAAAGTTGTGTTTAAAACAGGACAGAGTATTGCTATAGAAATGCATGTAGGTTTCTACACCCTCTGCTGAGATGTAAAAATATCTTTATCATTATTATATGGATCTTTGTAATCTGGTCCATAGAATTATTATCCTTTTATTGTGCTTTTCAGCGAGTATAATATTCCTTTCATACTGCTGTATGCAACTGTAATATATATATATGTATGTATATATACTCTCTGAATAACCCCTTTTGTCAATATTTGGATTGTTATTATAAAAGCTGTGTATCAAAAACAAGTTTGAAAAACAAGTATACCATCCTAGCAAACAAAATTAAAAGATAAATTTAAGTAATTAAAAGAAGCCGTAGGCTTAAGATGTTAAAATATAAATAATATGCATTTCCAAACACTTGGAGGTGTCATATATAGACTAGTATATTACATGATCTCTAACAGATGTTTACAGTTATAAATCCATTAATCAGCCTGTGCTCGTAAGAAAAGTCCTTTTCCGGTTCATAACTATCTCTTTTATTTCATGATTCATTTCAACTGAGTCACTGCAAGCATCACATGAAATCGTATTAAATCTTAAATAATAGAACAAATGAATCAATGGACCAGACCAGAAGATTCTAATAATAGAATGGTAGGTCACCTGTGGAGTAATGCTTAAAAATCTACTAAAACATTCACTTTAGCCATTGTGTTTCGCAATATCTCTTCCCATAACACGCATGCACCTTCATATTAGCAATCAAGCTTCCCATTGACCGCAGTTTAATTTCCATTTGATGAGTCATTCTTTTTAAAGAGAGACCAAGAATAGTCCATGTTAGTTTTATTTTTGTATGTTTTATAATGACATCCTGAATTAACCCAGGGTCACTGTTTAATTTTGTTCTTATAATGGTTTTTTAATCACATTTTGAAGCAAAAAAAAAAGGATTTTTTTTTAAAGCTCCCATGCTTACTCATGTTACATTATATTAAAACATTGCTTTAAGTATGAAGTCATAATGTCAAATTCAGTTTGTTTGTTTTTTTACTTTTTATAGAGTATTATATATTAACCCTAACCCTATTTCTTTGTATTTATAGAGTGAGAGCCACATGGGGTTTACCAATATTATAAAAGTAACAGGATTAGTCACTAAGCAGTGACCTGGTAGAGAATTTCAAAAGCAATTACTTGCTCAAAATAGCTGAGATGAGGGAATATGCTATTGGAAAGATGTTTACATTCAGCAATTTTCTTGCAATTCTAGACATTCTTAGTTTTTAAATTCTGATTTTAGAGGGGGTACATATGATACAAAAGAAGTAATAAATAAGATTATACAAATATTGGATGAGAGGTACAAAATATCAAAACATAGAACAGAATAGGGTGCTTTAAACATTATTGTGTCGCATATGTATATATGCATACATATAAGAATAGTTATACCAATTAATACAAGGTAGGATAGGAGGATGAGGAGCAACATTGAAAAAGATTGAAAAATTTTGACAAAAACAAAATATTTAAAAATGGCGGGTTAAGTGCTTCGCCTGAGGATGTTGAGCACCCCATAAAGAAACACAGATCCACTAAATTAAAGGAGGTAATTATTACTGTTCACAAAGCAGGTGTGCCCCTGACTTCTTTTTCTCCCCCCAGTTGTCGTTGACAGGAGGCAGATCTGTAATATAGTTGATCCAATTGTACCATTTATCAGCGTACTGATAAAGAACCCTATCGTCAGAGGCCTAGATATCTTGACAGGAGCGCAATTCTCATAATTTGTTCAATAGTATGCTGCATATAGAGACTAGCTTATTTCCAGGGCAATGGGATAAGTGCTCTAGTTGGCAAGAGTTAAGGGATTATTCAGAGACAGCCGAACTGGCCTCAAAATTGCACCGAATGGTGAATTTCCCCGTACGGTGCAATATCTGGGCCATTTGGCTATTCAAAACCTGGCAATTTGCCAAGTATTGGTGAATTGCCAGCAAAATATGGTGCCTGTTCAACGGCAGTGAAATCCCCATAGAGAAGCAATGGTTAATCTATTTATAGAACACTGAACAGCAGGGAAATGCCCTGATGTTCGCAGGTTTTGTTACATATTCTGTTTTTATTTTAAAAGAAATAGGCACTTTTCATTTTTTTTTTGGTGAAATTGTTTTTCTGATTCCCCCCCCCTCCCTCCGTAACAGACCTTTTATTATTATAGGACCTTAGATTTTATTTTCCGGCAGTTTTTGTGCAGTAGTTTTTTGCAAACACGTTTTTTCCTTTCAGGGAACCTGCGGTGAATGCTGAATTCACTGCAGGGTCGGGGAATTTGATTCCCCGAAATGCTGGGAGCGAAAGATCACCGATATGTCGATGACATTTCGGTGCTCTCTGAATAACCCCTTTAATTTCAAGCTACACACATTTTTTGGTTAGGAATCAAACAAAGAACATGGAACAAAAGGAACGTCTCAGCAGAGAGGGGTAAGCCATAGTCAGAGACCTCAGAAATTACATTCCTCACCATAGATCGAGAACCATATTGTCAGAGTTCAGGGTTTTTCAACATAGAAATTTATCATTTAGTTAACAGCTTAACCTTTCCATAATCCCACAGTTATGTCTAATAGTCCGAAGACTTTAAAGGGAAACTGTAATGTTGGGAGCTTCCAGCCCTACCTGTGTGCTTGAGGGCAGCATGTCTGATGCTGCTCGCTGACCAATGCCCGGTTTAAATGGAGACAGGCAGTGAGGTGGTTGCATGAGGCGCGGCTTGAGTGGGGGGCGTGGCCTGGTGAAGGTCTTTAAAAACCCTCAGTGTATTCTCAGCAGTTGCCAGATCGTGGTTATCCATACCTGAGCTCCTTGTACCTGACTGCTATATTGAATTAACCCGTTATTGACCTCTGCTTGTTTCTGACTATTCTGCCTTCTGTTGCCCTAGACCATTTTCTTGTACTACGCTACTGCTCTGATATCGACCCGGCTATTCCATTTGACCATTCTGAACTCTGTATTCCTGATTCTGGCTCGGCTGACTACTCCCCGTGTTGTTAACCCTTTCTGTCTAGCTAGTTTACCTGGCCAATTCTAAGGACCAGACAGTTAGAGATCTTTCACGGCTACTCTGTTGGTAGCTTCTGGGCTCTGTGGAGTGTGGGGCGTTAAGTACTGCGTGGTGGAATCTGGGAACCGTGACATTACGATCTGGACACTATGGATCCCGCAGACTTAACACAGCACTTGGCTAACTTTTTATCCAGACAGGATGAGCAGGATCATAGGATGGATCAGTTTGCTATTGCCTTACAAACTATCCTGACTCGTACGGCTCACCTGGAACCAGCTGGGGTTGCACCCCCGCTTGATATACCTGTGTCCCCTGTCGTTCAGACATCCCAGGTACACATGACCGCTCCTATGAGGTTTGACGGTACTCTCTCAGAGTGCCGGGGATTTTTGGTCCATGAGGATATTCATTTTAAGTTAAATCCACAGATGTTTTTCTCTGGCATTGCCAAAGTGGGGTTCATTATTAATCATCTGTCTGGCAGAGCATTGACATGGGCGACTCCGTTATGGGAGGCAGAGAAGCCTATCATACGGGATTATAAAGAATTCATAGCCGAGTTACAACGTACATTTAATCCTACCAGAAAGGCCACGGTAGCTGGCAAATCCTTGTTCCGCATACGTCAAGGGAACAGGACTGTTTCTGATTATGCCATAGAATTTAAAACCTTGATCTCTGATGTGAACTGGACAAATGAGACACTGGTTCTGGCTTTTATGGAGGGGTTATCAGAGGCATTGATGCATGAATTGGCTCCACGTAAACTACCTGAGGTATTGTGTGAACTCATTGATTATTGTATAGATCTGGATAATCAGATAAGGGACAGAAGGACTCCAAGAGAGAAACCCAAGAGACTGTTACCTAGGTTGGCCCCTGTCTTTCAGGCACCACCAAGAGAGTTATCTCCTCCCTCTGAGCCTATGCAACTAGGCCGTACTAGGCTTACAGAGGAAGAGAGAACAAGGCGTTTTCGTGAGGGATTGTGCCTGTATTGTGGTTTGGGGGGACATGTACGATTTCAGTGTCCTACTCGTCCTAAGATGCATGATAAGCCGGAAAACTACCGCACCTAAGGCAGCTGAGGAGACAGGCCTTGGGTGTGACGTGCATGTCTCCTGTCAAAGAAACTAAACTTATGTTACCAGTATCCTTGGCTTGGGAGACCAAGACCACACAGACTACCGCTTTTTTGGATTCTGGAGCTGCTGGCAACTTTATCGATGTTAACTATGCTTCTTCCATTTCTCTACCTCTGGTTGTAAGAGAGACACCCTTAGCCGTCGAAGCCATAGACGGCAGACCGTTATCCTGCCCTAGGATTACTCACGATACGGTTACAGTGGTTCTTACCACTGGTCTCTTGCATAAAGAAGAAATCTTATTTCAAGTTATCCATTCACCTTCCAATCCTGTTGTACTTGGTTTCCCTTGGTTGGTGAAACATAATCCTGTTATTGATTGGGCTAAGGGAGAGATACTGTCTTGGAGTCCTGCTTGTTTTGGGACTTGTTTAATACCCATTCAGCATGTCGGTGCCCTGAACACACCCACAGCTCCTCCATTGTCTACAGAGGTTCCTGACCAATATGCTGACCTCAGGGCTGTATTTGATAAAAGAGAGGCAGAGAAACTGCCTCCACATAGACCATATGATTGTGCCATAGATATTCATCCTGGTACCATGCCTCCTCGAGGCAAAGTATATCCTCTTTCCATAAAGGAGAACCAAATTATGGAGGAGTACATAAAGGAGAATTTGGAGAGAGGTTTTATCTGACCTTCCTCTTCTCCAGCAGGGGCTGGGTTCTTTTTTGTGTCTAAAAAAGAGGGAGATTTACGCCCGTGTATTGATTTATAGGGGGCTTAATAAGATCACCATTAAGAACATGTATCCTATCCCTCTCATATCAGAACTGTTCGACAGGTTAAGGGGGTCAG
Source organism: Leptobrachium leishanense (assembly GCA_009667805.1). Lineage (NCBI taxonomy): Eukaryota > Metazoa > Chordata > Amphibia > Anura > Megophryidae > Leptobrachium > Leptobrachium leishanense. The sequence continues at coordinate 241,135,031 of CM019067.1, read as the reverse complement.
CAGTATACACAAAACTTGATTTAAGAGGAGCTTACAACCTGATACGTATAAAAGAGGGGCATGAGTGGAGAACAGCATTTAACACCAGGAGTGGGCATTATGAATACTTGGTCATGCCTTTCGGTCTTTGTAATGCTCCAGCGGTATTCCAGGATTTTATTAATGATGTGCTCAGAGATTTCTTACAAACCTTTGTTATAGTATACCTAGACGATATATTGATTTACTCTCCCGATCTGAAAACCCACCATGCACATGTCAGACAGGTATTAGCAAAATTACTGGACAATGGTCTTTATTGCAAACTAGAGAAGTGTTTATTCGACATTACTACTGTGAAATTTCTTGGGTATATTATCACTCCAGAGGGTTTTGAGATTGATCCTTCTAAACTCACGGCCATCTCAGAATGGCCTCTCCCTCAAGGTCTCAAGGCCATACAGAGGTTTCTGGGGTTTTCCAACTATTATAGGAGATTTATCAAGAATTATTCCGCTGTAGCCTCCCCTATCATTAATATGACACGTAAAGGTCGGAAGAACCAGATCTGGTCTTCTCAATCCAAACAAGCATTCGAAGCCCTCAAGCAAGCTTTCACTTCCACTCCCGTGTTACGGCATCCTGATCCCAGGATTCCGTTTGTTCTTGAGGTTGATGCTTCCAAGATAGGCATTGGGGCTGTCCTGTCTCAAAGAGAGTCTCCAGGAAAACCTCTACATCCTTGTGGGTTCTTTTCAAGAAAATTATCACCAGCAGAACGCAATTATGATATCGGTAACAGAGAATTGCTTGCTATTGTGTCTGCCCTATCAGAGTGGAGACATTTGTTGGAAGGTACTCTTGACCCTTTATTGATAATTACTGATCATAAGAACCTTACGTACATCGGGGATGCTAAACGTTTGAACGCGAGACAGGCCAGGTGGTCATTGCTACTGTCTCGGTTTAATTTTGTATTGACTTACAGACCAGGTGACCGCAATGTAAAGGCTGATGCCTTATCTCGTCAATATGACCCGTATGAATCTAATACACAAGACCACAATCCTATAGTTCCTCCTGAATGTTATGTGGCTTCCACAGTCTTGTCTGTCTCCTCGCCTTTCCTGGAACGCCTCCAGGCAGTTCAAGTAGGGGCTCCACCTGACAAGCCTTCAGATATGTTGTTTGTACCTGAAAAGGAAAGACAAGAATTACTCATAATGTTTCATGATTCTAAACCAGCAGGTCATCCTGGTATTACTAAGACTCTTACCAGTATCTCCAGACAGTTCTGGTGGCCCACCATGCGACAGGACGTACGTCTGTTTGTTTTGGCTTGTCAAGTGTGTGCCAGAAGCAAAACCAGTAAATCCTTGCCTGTCGGTCTATTGCAGCCTTTACCCATGCCTAAGAGGCCTTGGTCTCATCTATCTATGGATTTTATTGTGGACTTGCCGAAGTCCAAGGGTCATACTGTGGTTCTGACAGTTGTAGACCGCTTCTCCAAAATGGCTCATTTTGTCCCTCTACCTAAGCTTCCTACAGCCAAAGAACTGGCAGTTGTATTTGCTAGAGAGATTGTATGAATACATGGGGTTCCGTCTGAAATAGTCTCTGACAGAGGAGCCCAGTTCGTCTCTCGTTTCTGGAGGGTTTTCTGTGCAGAGATGGGGGTGCGATTGGCCTTCTCTTCAGCATATCATCCACAAACTAATGGAGCAGAGATAGGGCAAATCATACGTTGCTTTACCACACAACAACAAGACAATTGGTCGGAGTTGTTGCCCTGGGCTGACTATGCACGTAATAACGCCGTTAACGAGACCACTGGCCACTCTCCTTTTTCTGCCATCTATGGTTTTTTTCCTCCGACTCTACCGCTTCAGTTTACTGAACAGGCCATCCCGGCTCTCGATGACCATCTCACTCAACTGCAAGAGATTTGGAGACAGATTCGAGAAAATATGGAGCGCAATGTTGCTGTCCAGAAACACAAGGCTGACAGGCATAGGTTACAAGCTCCTTCCTATAACATGGGGGATAGAGTTTGGTTGTCCACTAGGAACGTGAAGTTGCGGGTGCCTTCTATGAAAATGGCACCTCGGTTTATAGGTCCATAGGTCCATATAAGATCATTCGCCGCATTAATCCTGTGGCTTATGCTCTTGCCCTTCCTAAACATCTTCGCATGCACAACGTCTTCCACACCTCCCTACTGAAGCCTTTGTTGTGTAACAGGTACACGCGGGTCGTTCCTCCTCCTCCACCTATTCAGGTTGATGGTGAATCTGAGTATGAGGTTAGGAGGGTTTTGGATTCTAGGCTGTGCAGGGGCGCTCTGCAGTACTTGGTCGATTGGGTGGGTTATGGTCCAGAAGACCGGTCCTGGATTCCAGCTTCTGACATGTCTGCCTCTAGGTTGGTCAGGGCATTCCATGCCTCGCACCCCGATCGCCCTGGTGGTTGTCCTGCCGCTCGTCCTGTTGGTCGTCCGGTGGCCTCCCGTGGAGAGGGGGGTACTGTAACGTAGGGAGCTTCCAGCCCTACCTGTGTGCTTGAGGGCAGCATGTCTGATGCTGCTCGCTGACCAATGCCCGGTTTAAATGGAGACAGGCAGGGAGGTGGTCGCATGAGGCGCGGCTTGAGTGGGGGGCGTGGCCTGGTGAAGGTCTTTAAAAACCCTCAGTGTATTCTCAGCAGTTGCCAGATCATGGTTATCCATACCTGAGCTCCTTGTACCTGACTGCTACATTGAATTAACCCGTTATTGACCTCTGCTTGTTTCTGACTATTCTGCCTTCTGTTGCCCTAGACCATTTTCTTGTACTACGTTACTGCTCTGATATCGACCCGGCTATTCCATTTGACCATTCTGAACTCTGTATTCCTGATTCTGGCTCGGCTGACTACTCCCCGTGTTGTTAACCATTTCTGTCTAGCTAGTTTACCTGGCCAATTCTAAGGACCAGACAGTTAGAGATCTTTCACGGCTACTCTGTTGGTAGCTTCTGGGCTCTGTGGAGTGTGGGGCGTTAAGTACTGCGTGGTGGGATCTGGGAACCGTGACCGAAACAGTACAAGATGTAAAGTTTATTTTTAAGGAAACGCTTTTATTAACAGAAAAAAAAGTACTAGCAAAGGCTACATTAGTTATGAGCAATTGTATGCATAGAGACATTGTACCATAGCTTATGCATGAAATATGTACTTTAGGGGGCGTGTCTAGCTGCCGAGGAGAACGTTCGCCTATCTGCTGTGCTCCATCCCGTGTCGAGGAAATCGGGTGATCGCAGCCGGTACCTTAATTTTATTTTGGCGTGCTCTCCTTGGCCTGTTTGCTGCCGGGCTCAAGATCCCTCTGACCCATCTTGGGGGCTGGGGTCATTTTAGGGTCGCGTAGCTGACTCCTCGCTCCGGTGGCCATTTTGAGGCCTGTTTTTTCAGACCTCGAGGCAGCCTGAGTTGGAGACCCCGGGAGAGCAGCGTATACCCGGAATGGGGAAGAAGACGAGGAAGTTAGGGGAGGCAGAGGGCCCTCGCCTTCCGGACATCCGAGTAGCGACCTCCTTGAGATGTGCACAGCGGTGGAAACATTGCAGACCCAGGTCACCGAGGTCCATACTCACTCCCAAGACACAGCGGCGTCCCTGGTCACCACGGATGCCAGGGTCGCTGATCTCCATTCTCAGGTCACCCGCCTGAGTTCCGCAGTGCTAGCCTTGGAGACCCGACATGGACGCCGGAACATTCGGCTATGGGGTATCCTGGAAGAGGTACGTGCTGAGCAGCTTCTTGCCTTTGTTCAAGGCTTGGCGTCTCATCTCCTCCCAAACGCTGAAGCTCCGCTGGACTCTCTTATAGTTTCAGCCATGAGGCTCAGGAAGGCTGCCACTGCACCTGAAAATGTACCCTGTGATGTCGTTGTGATGGCCAAGGATGTGCTTATCCAGTGCCAACTTCTTGCTGTGGCTGGTCCACCTATAAAGTTGAATATGCCTCTACATGTGTTATTCTGTACCGGGATTTGCCCTTCCTGGCTCTGGCTGCTTGACGTCGATTCAGAGAAATCACTACTCTACTTCGGGACCGTGAGGTCCGTCATTGTAGGGGGGTCTCGGGCACTCTCGTTTTGACCTGGAAAGGCAAGACCTATTCATCGGCAACCCTGGACGAGGCGTGGGAAGTGGTGGCTGCCTTGGAGATCGGTGCGCCACAGGATCCTGGTTGCCCATCTCATTCTCTGGACACTGGCTGAGATGGTTTGGCGACGCTTTAGGATCCCTGGCTGATATCGCCTTCCCCGCATGGCCTTTTCCTTACTCCCCTCTCCAGATATGTTTCGCTCCTTGCGGACAACCTCCCTCTCACTGTTCGCCGAGTGTGTACCCCCACCTGCTGTTATGCCCTGCTTACACCCCCCCCCTTTTAGAACTTGAGACTCTACCGGAGGCTGTTCTTGTTTTAGGACTCTCTGCTGAGGTTTTTGATTTTCTCCTCCCTCCTTAATTGTCTTTGTCTGTCCGAGTGACCATGCAGACCGTCTTGTTGATGTTTGGGATTTACGAGTTATCTACAGGGGCATCGGGATTACCTTCCCTCCCCCCCTTTTTTTTAATGGGACATTGGGTAGCAGCCTGGGCGAGCCGCTAGGGTGGCAACCTAGGCTCTGGCCATCCTCTTGGCCCCAGGTCTTCCAGCCATGTGGCCTCTTTCATGGCCCCCGGCCTCCTAAGGGGTGTCGGGGGCGAGCTGGAAATGCCGTGTCTTAATGGGCTGTCCTTTATCTTTTTTCCCTTTTTTTTTTCTTCTCTCCCCCCCCTCTTTTTTCATTTTTTCCTGCTGCCCCACTGTCGGACTGCAATATATTTTTATTTTTCCCACCTGAGTTGTTCTGTTTCACTCGCCCCTTCTTATCGTTTTCCCATTTCGAGGTATCTCTTTGTATTTGCCGTTGTTCAGCCCTGCGTGGACATTGAAGTTTTTATGCAGTTGATTTGCTTTCATAATAATAAAATTTTAAATAAAAAAAAGAAATATATGTACTTTAAAATTAAAACCTATTCCTCAATAAAAAAAAATCCTAAATTTCCTAAAAATTGACAGACAGCCGCTATGTTGAAGCTCAACTTGTAATCTTAGGGAAATCATTAATGCAATCTCAAGGGATTGCACAGTGTGAGCAGATGGACATTATTTGTTCTGTTTCCTTTTGCTGAATAGAGAGTGGAGGAAACAACAAAGTGGAGAACAAACACATCTGTCTCTTTGTCAGAGGATGAGGGGTAAGTACTGAATTTTTACTTGCTTTTTTCAGAGTTAAGCTATTTTGCAGATGCAAAATCCCCTAACCCCTTTACTACCAAGTTTTTCCCCCAAAAATTCACTATCAGGAACCAGTGTTTTTTGGAAAATCATTTTTAATTACTTATACAATAAGAAATATTTGGGAACATCCCCATTGTGAGACTCATCCACCTCACCCACCGCCCCGTCTCTGCTGCTCCTCTCTGCGAGTCCCTTCACTGGCTCCCCAACCTTTGCAGAATTAAATTCAAAATACTTACCCTGACCTACAAAGCTCTCACTAACTCTGCTCCCCATTACCTGTCCTCACTAATCACCAAATACACTCCAGCCCGGTCCCTAAGGTCAAACTGTCACGGTTCCCAGATCCCACCACGCAGTACTTAACGCCCCACACTCCACAGAGCCCAGAAGCTACCAACAGAGTAGCCGTGAAAGATCTCTAACTGTCTGGTCCTTAGAATTGGCCAGATAAACTAGCTAGACAGAAAGGGTTAACAACACGGGGAGTAGTCAGCCGAGCCAGAATCAGGAATACAGAGTCCAGAATGGTCAAATGGAATAGCCGGGTCGATATCAGAGCAGTAGCGTAGTACAAGAAAATGGTCTAGGGCAACAGAAGGCAGAATAGTCAGAAACAAGCAGAGGTCAATAACGGGTTAATTCAATATAGCAGTCAGGTACAAGGAGCTCAGGTATGGATAACCACGATCTGGCAACTGCTGAGAATACACTGAGGGTTTTTAAAGACCTTCACCAGGCCACGCCCCCCACTCAAGCCGCACCTCATGCAACCACCTCCCTGCCTGTCTCCATTTAAACCGGGCTTTGGTCAGCGAGCAGCATCAGACATGCTGCCCTCAAGCACACAGGTAGGGCTGGAAGCTCCCAACGTTACACAAACAGTGACCTGCGCCTAGCGTCTCCCCACATCACCTCTTCCCATGATAGACTACAGTATTTCTCCTGCACAGCCCCCATCCTCGGCAATGCTCTCCCTCGTAAGGTCAGACTTTCCTCTAGTTTCTCTTCCTTCAAACGGAATTTAGGAAAGCCTACCACCAGGCTCACTGATGCAACCAGTCCATCACTCTCACCTTGCAGTCCATCACTCTCACCTTGCAGTCCATCACTCCCACCTTGCAGTCTTCTCCTCCTGTTTCCGCCCCAACCCTTCTAGATTGTGAGTTCCCACGGGAATAGGGCCTTTGTTTCCTCCTGTACCGGTTTGTCAAATGTTGTTCAATGTATTGTAACCCTGTCTATATTGTGACCATTGTGCAGCATTGCGGAATATGCTGGCGCTTTATAAAGATTATTATTATTATTATTTCTTACTGTAATAACCAATTTGGCAGGCAGATGTTACTGCAGGTAAACTGCAGCTCTGTTTCTGCTGGGAAATGCCTGATATGTTAGGGCATTCTTTAGCTGATTTTAATAAGTTTCAGCACATTCGGCATTAAGTCCACAGGGCTAAAACTTTGGGGGTACCTTCTGGGGCCCAAAAGCAAACTAAATTATTTTGCAATAAACACATTTAATTTGTAATCACACAGCACACACCGTCTTGGTCTACTGCTGATCCTGTATACACGATTGCTGTAGTGAAGGGGTTAAATAACAGCTTCCAATAGCTGCTGTTATTTATTTTTTTGGCCGCACAATTGAATATGAATGACTGGGAATCTCTGTTATTCACTGGCTCCCACTACATTTACATAAATGTACAATAACCTGCCACAGAAACGGAGTCACAATAGGCGTTTTGGCTCAGTCAGTGGTATCCTGAAGATTAGGACGCCACCTTCTGATCGCATTCAAAAAGGACGTGATCAAAATCACACTGAATAATAAAATTACTGATTGCTGAAATCGGTGCGCTAATGAATTGAATGTCTCACATCGTTTTTCAGAAGCAATTTTTGGGAACGTTCAAATAATGTTGTACCACTCAAAAATGTATGATTGCTCTCTATTTGGACTGTTTTCAGAAGCTATACATTTTTAGAGTTCGTGTTTTAGTTAGGGTTAGGGTTGCATTAATGGTTAGGGTTTGTAATTAGGGTTAGATTACTATTCGCACTTGTTTTAGCTTCAGGGTCACGTTCAGAGTTAGTGCTCGGGTTACAAATCCATTTAGGTTTACAATTAAGTTAAGGGTTACTTTTAGGCTGGGGTCACACGAGCGTGGAGCAAACGTCTTTGAGAGCCGTTCAATGTCCGCTGTAGCGGGTGGACGGGGAGGAAAACTACACGCCCATTGTAACGTGCGATTCTATTATGCACCTTACACCGTGTGGCCCTCTCAGTCGAGCCGTCATCACGTCACAACAGACGCTGGAGGAGGGGTCACTATGGATGTGCTTTGTGTGTTCGCTTCACCATGGCTTAGGGTTAAGGTTTGTATTTAGGGTTAGGTTACTATGTCTGCTTATTTTAAGCTTAAGGATAGGGTTATATTTAAAGTCAGGGTTAGGGTTAACCTAAACCCAAACATTCTGCTCCAATTTTAGGCAACAGATTCTGTTTCTTCTTTTAAAATTAAAAACAGAATATGTTGCCTAGAATTTATAGCAAAAATGGAGCAGAGTCTTAGGGTTAACCCAAACTATAAAAGTAATTCTAAATCTAAGCCTAAAACGAACACGACTACTATCATGCCAAAATTTCAAAAAAATTAAAACAATTACTTTGAACTGAAAATGCCCCAATTTGAGAGCAATCAAAATGTTTTGTCTGGTCCCATAATTTTTTGATCGTTCCCAAATAATGGTTCCAAAAATGTTGCAAAGCGGAAGTGTTCAGATCAGAGCTTATTTTTTATTACGCCCATGGTGGAAGCGACCAGGGCGTGTCCTTTCCATAGTAAACTAGGAATAAGATGTTAGCTGTTAACATTTACGAAGTGAGACGTTATGCTTAATAGCTATCTCGTAAATGTTTAGGACTGGAATGAAATACAGTCCTGTGTATATGAAAGGGACTTTCCGAGTACATTCCTGACACAGGAAACAAGAGATCGCCCCTAGTTTAAAGAATCCATGTAATAGACTATGCTTCCTCACACTCAGCAGAAGTAAACCTATTCAACAAATTCAAATAAATCAATAGTCTTTAGAGATTGAAATAACATTATTATTAGGCGTTTGACTATGCGTGAAAGCCTACCAAATGGAATTTCCCCATACTAAACAATACAAGGTGCCTTTCCTAGCAAATTTATGCTGTATCTGTATATTCGTCTGAGGTATGACACATTTAGTGATTATTATGACCATGGCTGCTTATTCTTTTCTGCACACCAGTGACAACAGCTAAGAGCCACATCCTCTATAGTTTTTGTATAATCACAATGTTTATTCTATCTCTGCCTAATGTGACTCCTTGACAAAACGGGAATAGAAATAATACCCCTCCCCCCAAACAAATACAAACAACCCCACAAGATCATACTATTTCAATAGCTGTTACTGGATCCAATGTTTTCTCTGCTGACAACAGTTTTATACTGGAAAAGCTACCGGTCTATTCACTAAAAGGTGAAACTCAGAAGAATTGGCAGGAGAAGAGAACAATCTAGACCAAGTAGCCGATTTGAAAAGTGAGATAAATGTGAGAATTTTTCTGGTTTGGCTATATTGACATAGAATTTTCACTTCTCCTGCAGTTCTCCAGAGTTTCACCTTTAGTGAATAGACCTGCTAGTTTCAACATTTTTTTAATGCCATGACAATAGTTCACTCGAGAAAATGACGTGGCTCCGAATACAGAATATGATTTCAGGAATATCTGCTATAAATTAAACCTTTAACCCCTTAAAGGGATATGCATGTCTAGAATTTTTTTTTTTAATTTGACATTTAAACACTTTTATACCTATAGACAAGCTAGAATAAATCAATAAAAGTTTTAAAAATGTGTAATTTTTTTAAATTTTCTTGCTTTAAACTCTGTCATTTCATCTTCTCTGGCGACGCCCCTCAGCTAGGGGTGTTTCTTCAGCTCATACTTCCTGAATATTCCCCACCTCCTTCCCACCCACTACTCCACCCACTATTGCACACGTCAAAGCTTCACATGAACTACATTTCTTGCTCCATCTTGCCCAGAGCCCCCCATGCACCCCACTACTTCACATACTCAGCTATTACTTTCACCTAGTGTGCCACCCCTCTCCTCTTAGATTGTAAGCTCTTGGGCAGGGTTCTCTCTCCTACTGTTCTGTGTGTTTAACTTGTATGGACATTTGTTATTCTGCCACTCCCATTGTACAGCAGTACGGAACTTGCTAGCGCATTTTAAATACCTGTGACTGTATGAACTAACACAAGCTGTGCAGCTCAGGACCTCAAACTGGGGAAAGCGTGGAACTGAATATTAGCATCTCTGCAACTGTGAAAGCAAAACACACTCACCCGCTGACTCGCTCACACACTCACCTACTGACTCACTCCCACACTTATCCGCTGACTCGCTCCCACACCCACGCTCCCTCACACACAGACTCATTCACTCACCCACAGCCACGCTCACTTGTGCTCTTTCAAGATTTACATACTCACTGTCTCACTCAAACTCCCTTACACAGTCACTCCCTCTCACACTCTTTGTGCTGTCTCTTGTGCGTGCTCTCTCTCACGGCACATTTTCTTGTGCTTTTTCTGCTTTATCTTACTGTCTTTCTCTCTTTACGTTTCTTGCTGTGTCTCTGCTTTTCTTTGTTGTCCCTCTCTCTGCTGTCTCTTTCTCTCCCTGTGTGTATGGACTTCTGTCACGATTCCTGTGGATTAACTTAATGCAGATCCCTTTAGGCAGACTTCTAAAGCCTCCGATCCTTTGGTGGTCAGTAATGCTATCCCTGTAAATGTCTGTTTGAACCAAGAACGCACCACACGTATACAACACAAGACATAGGCCTAGCACTCTCAGAGTATGACTGGCATACATGAAGCAAGGGTTAATTTCATGAATGGTTTTAGGACAAGCTGGATCAGTACCCGGGGTGGTCCCCAGGCTAGCCAGGATGGCAACAGAACAGGCACTCAGGCAAACTGAGCCAGTATCAGGATGGGCATACACACAAGCCTGAGCAGAAACAGAGGGGTAAACAATACCATCTGAATCAGTAACATTCAGGGCATGCATACAATCTGAGTCAGCATTGGGCAGGGTCCTCGTACAATCCGAGTCATTAATTATATAGAACTAGATAGGGGTCCTAGTGGCGCAGTGAATATTTCTAATATGGAAGGATTTTGATAGACATATCTCTATATAGCCATTAGTGCTGGAAATATGGCCTAAATCGACAAAAAATATATTGATCATGCAATCGGTGGAAAATGTACTTCAGTGGATCAGCAATTCCCAAAAAGTAGTGCAAAAATCGCAAGCATGTACCAAAAAGACAGTGATATACTCTTATATCATGCGTATAATTCTGTTCTTATAATGCAGGGCTGGAGATAGAAGCTGAGAGGCGCTGCAGGAGAGAGGGGTAAGGTACTCACCTGACTAAGAAGTACCATTCGCTTTTAAGCCGAGCCTGAGATAATCGAGGCTCCAGCATCGGTGAGTTGTACTGAGAGCTGAACTTTACTCTGATTAGACGTATTGTGTTACGCTATGGGAGCACTGTCTCTCTATATGTATTTTATTTGAGGATAATTGGAAGGCGCAAAAGAAGGGGAACGCCACCCTGCATTTGGCGTGAGGCACTTCAACCTAGACCCGGGATCAATTAGGCTCTACGTGAGTGATTTTCATATATGCACTCACCACACAAAATACAACAGCCTGCACTATTGTTTTTTGTTTTTCTTTCTCTCTTTTCCTCTATACATATAATGAAATTCACCAACTGAGGAGAGGAGTTACAACATTGGGACATCTCACTTCAAAGTGTGACTTACATGCTGTATAGTGACTTGTGACCACGGATCTGGTATACCTATATTTTAGAATTTTGCACGTGCACTTTTTGTGGTTTTAGGATATTTCGAGATGAACATTTAACCTAATATGAGGACATTTTTAGGACTTCCTGTAGATATCACATCAACACTTTTTGTGTATGCACTTTACAAATAGGAAGTGTTTATGAGCACATGCACTTTATATGCATTTGCACATGTGGTTTTATTATACACCTTGCATTATAAGAACAGAATTATACGCATGATATAAGAGTATATCACTGTCTTTTTGGTACATGCTTGCGATTTTTGCACAAAAGTTTGCTATTTGCACTACTTTTTGGGAATTGCTGATCCGTTGAAGTACATTTTCCTCCCATTCAATGATCAATATATTTTTTGTCGATTTAGGCCACATTTACAGCACTAATGGCTATGTAGAGATATGTCTATCACAATCCTTCCATATTAGAAATATTCACTGCGCCACTAGTACCCCTATCTAGTTCTATATATCATATTTGCACATTTGTGTTGAGATTTATGTGCAACACCTTGTAGGCAGCGACCCCAGAAATCATATACTATTAACGAAGCGCCTCCAGAGATACCCATTTTTGCGAGTCATTAATTAGCAGGGTCCTCATACAATCCAAGTCAATAATCAGCAGGGTCCCCGAGTCAATAATCAGCAGGGTCCTCAGACAATCCGAATCAATAATCAGCAGGGTCCTCATACAATCCGAGTCAGTAATCAGCAAGGCAATAGAATCAGTGAATCACAAGAGAGATGAAACACTATGCTGTGCGAGAAGCAACTCTAAGACAAGGCACTGTATGATTTGCGCGGTCTGGATTTAATGCCGGCGGCTCCGCGTCATCACGCTGCGCCCCGCCCCCTCATTCACCCGGCCAGCTACTAGCGCCGATGGCGCTGCTGGGTGCCTGGCACCAACCTGAGCAGCCAGAGACCCACCCCAGGAGCGGAGGACGTGACAACTTCTGTCCTTCCCTTCTCTGCAGTAGCTGGGGCTGCAGTAGCTGGGGGTGAATGTTCAGCTCCGCCCTCCCCTCAGCTCACAGTGCAGGAGGGAGGAGCAACTCAGATGCACATGCTCAGTGCGTTTTTTAACTATACCTAGGTATAGGCACCGATTGGTTGGCTTAAAATGCCTCCTGAGGAGGGCGTGGAAAACGCCAAGAAAGGAAAGCAGGTAAATATGAGAAAATATCATATTTACTTGCTTTTTATGCCTGCTGAATGAGACTACTGACTCATTCAAAAGGCATTGCATGTTTTCAAGAGCATACTAGCAAAGCATGCATGTCCCTTTAAGGAGCAAGGGTCTTTTATGATGGAACAGTTACGTCATTGGTCCTTAATGGGTTAATAAACATGTGACGAGAGTAAGAAATAAAAAAATTAACATAAATGACAATTAATTTATGGATATTAAAATGTAAGAGGACGTGTAACATTTGCTTCTCAAGAAGAATATAACATTTCCACAGATATCTTAAAATAGCTGCATTTCTGTAATATAAAACCAAAAACAGAATGCCATTCAGAAATGCATTTAGATTTAAAGGGACATTACAGTAGATTTTGAACTACACCTAAGCAGCATTTTCACTATTTAAATCCATTTTTATTTGTTACATTTAGCGTATTATTCTTATTTATAAGAAGACTTCCGCCCCCTGACTTTACTGCACACGGGCAACTTACAAGTCTTTTAAATAGAAATAACTTGCTAAAGGTAAAGAATAAATAATGGATGTAAATTTGGAAATCAATTGTTTTAACATGCTGAATTGATGGAAGTAACATTAACAAATGAGCAGGTAGATACCTTTTAAAAGTTTGTAAAATAATGAGTTTAATTAACACTTTGTTAAACGGAGCAATATAACAGTAAAATACAGCAATTAAGGAGCCCAAGTCGAACAATGGATCTGTGGCCCTGCTGGACAAATCTTTAAATGTGTAAGGGCTAAATTACATTCTTCACGCAAACGTTAACGCTCACTTGTGTGAGCATTAACGTTTGCCTTTGTGTTTACCTCATATTACAATCCAAATGCAAACGGGTTAAGAAACCCTTTTGCGTTTGGTACCTTGCTCTTTGCAGTGCAAGGTTACTGTACTTTGCGTTCCCTATACTTAACATAGGGAGTGCAACATGTTAATCAGCGCTGGATTACAAAGCCCCAATTAACGTCTGGCTCTGGTTAGCGAAAAGATAACCAGAGGCAGGACTTGGTGTTAACGGATTCCGCTTCTGCAGAATCCGTTAACACCAGCCTAAAAATAAAAAATAAATAATGCTATACTCACCCTCTGTCCCACGGCGAGGACCGCAGCTCCAACCACCACCTCTGTCCGGCGGGAGCAGGGAAAGACTGGGGGGAAAAGTCCCCCCAGTCTATCCCTGCGTATGACTACACGAACCGGCTGGATCTCGAGAGGCGAGATCCAGCTGGTCATGTGATCGGCAGGGGGAAACTCAATGGAGTCCTATAGACTCCATCAAGTGGATGCTTGCAGCTGCGCTCAGCGCAGCCACGAGCATCCCTGATTTTATTGCGCGATAAATCCAGCATTAAAACACAGGCGCAAGGGGGAAAACTGCTGGCGCAGTTTTTCCTCCCTTGCGCCTGCGTTTTAACATGAAGATCATAATTTAGCCCTAAATGTATAAGCTACTGTTGAAGTCTTTGAATGTGTTAGCCAAGGGCTAGAGCACACCAACTATCAGGCACATACACATTAGCACAGCACCCCAGTATGTAGAGCGAGTAGTTAATCTGTCGAGCAGAAAAGGAAACAACCTTCGAGGGTCCGTAATATATAGGAAAAACAAAAAGGAAAACTCAAGGGTGTGCTGTACTTGGTAAAGCAAAAGGAAATAATACAGTAGACATACGGGGTGCTGTGCTAATATGTATGTGCCTGATAATCAATTGGATTAAACGAAATTAATACATATACTGCTTTTCTATCTACACGTTAAATATTTATATAGTCCAAATGAATACTGTTTACCCTAGCCCTTACTAATATGGATTTTTTTTGTAACTACTAGCTTGTGTATAACTTCTAGGTCCAGGTGGGTTTAGTGAGCCCTGGGTTGTTATTAATTATATTAGTGTTGCATTAATTATACCAGTGTTGCTTTAATAGGAGCCCTTATATGTGCACCTTTCCCCATTGGGTATAAAATCTGTTGCTTTTTAAATACGGCAGAAACTTTAAGTCTATTATGAGTTTAATCGGGGTTAAGTGCATTATATTAGGCATCAAATATGTTGGCTTGCTTGGTTGGTTTCTGGGGATATGGATCACCTGGTCCAACGGCATTATGCAATTGACTGTTTTAATTACAAGTCTGTGTTGAGTTTGTCTAATGATGTATGCTATGTATATGTGTTTTTGTTTGTTTGTGTGTGTTATGTCTTGAGAAAAGTCCAGCATGGACTGAAACATCGACTCACAATAATAAAATTCATTTTTTATCGATACCAGGTCTCTTGAGTGCGCTATTCACCCATCACAATTTATATATATATACTGCATATATAAAAATGGAAATTTATCTGAACCAAACTGACCGGTCAACGAACTTCGTTTCAGATAAAAAAAAATTCCTTTATGAAATGAATCACTCTAAACAATTTTTTGTCTGTGCACATCCCTAATCAATTGTTCAATCCCAGTCTCTCCTTGTTAGCAAGAAGCAATGAAGATTCCAAACCCCGTTTAATTATTCTCTTATTATCTCAGAATTCTTTGACATGATTGCACTGTCGTTTGTTGGAAGTATTGGAAGTCCTACTGGGTCTCTACTAGGATTGCACTGATACCGATACTAGTATCGATATCGGTGCCGATACCGGGTACTGCAGGAGTACTTGGTACTCGTGCAGTACCCCCGATATTTTTTTCCGATACCGGAAGCCGGCATTGAGCCGGCTTGCCGGCATCAGAGGGGCTGCTGCGGCTGTCCGAATGCTCTATCGGCATTCGGACAGGCCCTTCAGCTGCTCACCCCACTTTGTTTATACTTACCTTCCTTTAGCGACGACGGGAAAGTCTTCGCGCGCGCTCCTTGGAAGGTCCCCAGCCGCGACCACGTGGGACCATGTGATCGCGGCTGGGGTCCTTCCAACGAGTGCACGCGCGGAAACTTTCCCGGTGTCGCTAAAGGAAGGTAAGTATAAACAAAGTGAGCAGCTGCAGGGCCTGTCCGAATGCCGATGGGCCTGTCTGAATGCTCTATCGGCATTCGGACAGGCCCTGCAGCTGCTCACCCCACTTTGTTTATACTTACCTTCCTTTAGCGACGACGGGAAAGTCTTCGCGCGCGCTCCTTGGAAGGTCCCCAGCCGCGACCACGTGGGACCATGTGATCGCGGCTGGGGTCCTTCCAACGAGCGCACGCGCGGAAACTTTCCCGGTGTCGCTAAAGGAAGGTAAGTATAAACAAAGTGAGCAGCTGCAGGGCCTGTCCGAATGCCGATAGAGCATTCAGACAGGCCCTGCAGCTGGTCTCCGCTCATACTTACCTTCCTTTAGCAATGCCGGGAAAGTTTCCCCGCGTGCGCTCGTTGAAAGGACCCCAGCCGCGATCACATGGTCCCACGTGGTCGCGGCTGGGGACCTTCCAAGGAGCGCACGCATGAAGACTTTCCCGGCATCGCTAAAGGAAGGTAAGTATGAGCGGAGAGCTCCAGGTGAGCTGGGGGGGGCATTATCCATGAGCTGGGGGCAAATCCATGAGCTGGGGGGCATTTCCATGAGCTGGGGGCAAATCCATGAGCTGGGGGCAAATCCATGAGCTGGGGCATTTCCATGAGCTGGGGCATTTCCATGAGCTGGGGCATTTCCATGAGCTGGGGCATTTCCATGAGCTGGGGCATTTCCATGTGCTGTGGCATATCCATGAGCTGGGGCATATCCATGAGCTGGGGGGCATATCCATGAGATGGGGGGCATATCCATGAGCTGGGGGGCATTTCCATGAGCTGGGGGGCATTATCCATGAGCTGGGGGCATTATCCATGAGCTGGGGCAATATCCATGAGCTGGGGGCATTATCCATGAGCTGGGGGCATTATCCATGAGCTGGGGGCATTATCCATGAGCTGGGGCGATTATCCATGAGCTGGGGCAATTATCCATGAGCTGAGGGCATTATCCATGAGCTGGGGGCATATCCATGAGCTGGGGGGCAAACCCATGAGCTGGGGGGCTGTATCCATGAGCTGGGGGGCAGTATCCATGAGCTGGGGGGCATTATCCATGAGCTGGGGCATATCCATGAGCTGGGGGCATTATCCATGAGCTGGGGGGCAAATCCATGAGACCTGGGGGCTTTATATGAGGTCTGTTCTTATTGGAAAGTGGTCACATGACATAAGATAAAAGTATCGGTACTCGGTATCGGTGAGTACTTGAACAAAAGTATCGGTACTCGTACTCGGTCTTAAAAAAGTGGTATCGGTGCATCCCTAGTCTCTACACATGTGCAGTGTCACACACTATTCGATCTGTGATACGGAATGATAAAAATACATGTTTAAATATATTTTTGCTTATCATGAATATGTTATCATTTTGCACACTTGCATTTATTTATTCTCTACATTAATAGTACATATCTAAATAGGAAATTTCACTTTAAAATGGTCAAAACCCTCTCTTTTTCTATTAATCATATTATCTCCTAATTATGATAGATAGCATTTATTTGAATAACTATGTTCCTCCTAATCTCTACTGAAAGGTTTCCATGTTCGCCTTTTCTGACATTTCCCACATTAAAATAAGCTGACATGTGGATTTGCGATCCCTCTGAGAAGTGAAAAAATAAATAAATAAAGCTTAAGGAAATGAAGTGTGTTCTCATAGTGAAGAAAATGAAAGCTTTGTATTTCTCAAGGTTCCACTTTTCTCAGACGATTCCGTTTAGCTGCGGTAGGCTTTCTTGCTCATTGCTTTCAAGGATAAAATAGAGAATTAAAAAATAAAAATAATATGGCTTATTTTATGTGAGATTGATGCCATATTTTCCCGTCCATTTATATCAAACTTGAAATACTGAGTTTTGTTTTCGAACAGTATTTGTTTTACCTTACAAAAGGCCCTATTACAATATTAACGCTAACGTTACCGCTCAGTTGTGTGGCCCGACACATTTTACATTCTGAACGCTAACGGGTTAAAAAACATGTTAGCAATTCGGAGCTGGCGCTTTTCAGTACAACCTTACTGTACTATGCGCTCCCTATGCCTAACTTGGGGAGTGCACACAGTTAATTTTCATTAGGATACAAAGGGGTCAATTCACAAAGAGAAACGTTATTGTTTTCCTTGAGTTGTTAAATTACCGCCCCTTATTTAATGTTTGTAAACATGGTATTCACGAAAGCTGGACTCGTTATTTAACATGGTCGTTATGGCTTTCTACTGACTCGTTATCCAATCTTTATCTTAACGTTTGGAAGTGATAAAATAACACCCCAAATCGTTATTTTATCACTTACAGTGCATTTTGGTAGCAGAAGGGGTGGAGCAGATGCCTAAATGATTGTTACTTTCACTTTCACCACACAAAAGTATTCCACATATAATAAAGGAATAAATTCCATATTCGCCACATGCATACAGATTTTTAATCTGGTAGAGAAAAAATCATCTTGAAATAACATTTTTCTGAACAGAATGAATATATGGAACATTAGATTTATTTAGATCTACATCTGTTGACAGTGTAGGGAGGGCAAGCAATTCTCCTTACCACCTATAAAGCCTGTCTTGATATTAAATATGTTGCATGGAACAATCCACTTGCTCTACAATCCCACTGAAGTATGTCCAGGGACATTTGATTTTTCGTGTCATGTGAGATTTGCCACTAACCTCTAACTGTAAAAAATCATCCGCATTTGTAGAAGGATAAAAACTGTAGAAATGACAACTACATGTTGCCTTCTTCTGTACGCAAAAGCATTAAGCAATGTGAAAATGAAGAAAGAAAGGTTCCATTTCTATATACCTCACCTCATCTCAGTGCAACAAGCATCAGATAACACCTGAAATCTGTCATAACGCCACCCTGAAGAAGGTGATAAATCTACGTCTCAATAACGAGTGATAAAAGGACCTTTTCCTTTTGTGAATTGCATTTCAAACATATTTTATCACTCCAGTTGTTAAAATAACGTCTGAATAGTTAAAATAACGTCTGAATAGTTAATTTACTACTTCCTAAAAATAAGGAGCGTTATTGAGTTTTGTGAATTGACTACCTTTACACAGCAGCTATATAACAAGCGATATCAATGAAATAACGGCCGAAATGAAGAAAAAAAGCTTTGTGAATTGACCTCATAGTCCTAACGCCAATTACGCCTCGCTGCGGTTAACTGAAAAGTTAGCACCAGCTCCAAGGTGTAGTTAACGAATTCAGATTCTGTGAAATCAGTCAGCGCCAGCTGAAAACCCCCCAGAAAAATCGCATACTCACCTCTCACCCCGCAGCGAGAATAGAGGCTCAATCTGCTTCTTCTAGCTGCTGGGGAAAATAGTCCTCCAGTCTCCCTCTGCGATCACTCTGCCGACCTGCCGGATCTCGCGAGAGGCGAGATCCTGTAGGTCATGTGACCAGCAGTAGAAGCCTCTATGGAGCCCAATGGACTCCATGGAGGGGATGCTCGAGGCGGCGCTTAGCGTTGCCTCGAGCATCCTGAGGCTTAGCGCTGCATTACGGAGCAGACTGCTGAATTAGCACCTGCCCCGTAATATCAAGCTAAAAAGGGGACACTAAGAAGAAACCTGCAGGTGCAGGTTTTCCTCCTTAGCGTCCCCATTTTAACATCAACAGTGTAATATGGCCCAAAGTCTTTAATTTGTATTGCGTTCTATACAGGCTATACTGGGACAAAAAATAGGCTTGGACATTTTAAAGTGAGCAGCCCACTTTTGTCTACCGCTATACAGAAACACAAATATATATTTATACACACCTTGATATGCACCCCTATACTTAAACCCCTGTACACACCTACATCTACACACCCATTATTTTCCTATTGGTGTGCCTACACACAGCTACTATACATATGTGCCTGTAGGTTCGCCTATACACACCTAACCACCCCATACAACTAAAAACACACCCACATATAACCACCCCTAGCACACCTAAAAACACACACTTAACAAGCCCCGGACCACCAAATAAACACACACACCTAACCACCCCGTACACCTAAACACACACACCTAACCAGCCCCAGACAACCATCTAAACACACACACGTAACGACCATGTACACCTAAACACACACACCTAACTAACCATCCACACAGTATATACTCTGCCACAAACACTACATACAGCATATACTCTGCAATACATACAAACCACATACCGTATATACTCTTCCACACACACACACAAACACCACATACAGTATATACTCTGCCACTCACACACACCACATACATTATATACTCTCAGAAACACACACCACATAAAGTATACTGTATACTCTGTCACACACAGAAGTCTATGCCTTCCTTTTCAGCCCTCCTGAGTCCCCATTTTCCAGTCCCACTGTGCCTGTCCATGTTTTCCAGCCCCACTGTGTTTACAACCATTTTCCAACCCCCACTGTGTCTGAACCCCCATTGCATAACCCCTTCCTTGTCCATTTTTCAGGCTCTTTTTGCAACATTTCCCCCTACCCTTATTCACCCCTTATCTGCTGCTGTGTCTGGACCTGCTGGCACACGCAGGGTTCTACAGATGAGTAAAATCATCTGCTCCTTATTACATAGGCAACCGTTAAGGCATCAGGAGTGTAGTCACCATGTGATGATGGGGGCAGACAGGACAGCAGCGCTGAAGGACTGGGATCCTCTATCTGCAGCTCATCTCTCAGCAGGTCATAGGGGAAACGCATCTAGCTCTAGAGCCACGTGCTGGACTCGGTGAGATGGGAGGGCATTGGGCAGAACTAGGAAACTTTATTGGGATGAATAAACTCACATCCAACTGAGATGCTGCAGGATATAGATTTCTACCTGTGATAATGTTAAAAAGTAACTTTTAATGAAATTATTAAAAAACAACTTTATAGTTAAAGATGGCTGAGAAATGCTTCACAAACAACAAGACAAAATACTAGAGAATAATAAAATTCGAACATATCCACTGTGTATGAAATGAATTAAGTAATCCCTTGGTGCACCAAAGAAATATATGTGTATGGTTATTCACTCATGATGGTCCTATATCAAAATACGAGGCCTAACAAGGCCGAAATGATCGTCGGGGGTTGCTGCATCTCTCATGCAGGGATGACCTGCTTGGCATTTCAGTATTGGCCACCCTTTTTGAGTGTTTGCAGTCTGATTTGCATATGTAGCAGTTGTCCCTGTAATGGCACAATTGAGCTAAAGCATTGTGAGACCTGAGTGGGCCCCATCGTAGAACAGGCCACTAGTGCCGTTGCAAGTTCTCAGGACCCTCACAAACCTTTTTGCACACTTTAAGTATACAGGGTAATCCAGACGTGGACCCCTTGCTCGAGGTGCCTAGAGATGTGTCCGCTATACCCTCTTGACGAGGCCCAACAAGGCCGAAACGATCGTCGGGGGTTGCTGCATCTCTCGTGTGGGGATGACATCCTTGGCATTTCAGTACTGGCCACCTTTCTGGGTGATTGCAGTCTGATTTGCATATAGAGCTTTTGTCCCTGTAATGGCACAATCAAGCTAAAGCATTGTGAGACCTGAGCGGGCTCCACCGTAGAACAGGCCTCTAGTGCCGATGTTCATTCTCAGGACCCTCACAAACCCCTTTTTGCTCACTATATCAAAATACGCATAGGAGCAGGTATGTATTTTTCAAAATCTATCGAAACACAGCAAATTACACCCCACCATTTAATAAATCAATATTATATTGATAGTGGATAGGTATCTTTCTGTAGAGTCACAGCTTTTTATTAGATACATTCATAGATAAAAGGTTTGAAGTATCACGCTCAGCATCAAGGAGATGCAAAAGAAAAGAGTCAGAGAACCATAATTCAATATTCAGACAATTGTATGTTTCAGATAATTATCAAAGAGACAGCATACTTAGCCCCAGATCATTTTCGATTTCATATTAGCGCCGTATTGGTGGCAAGCAAACTTGCAGCAATGTCATGGCCCGCTAAGCACCAATCTAATCAATGATAGATTTTTGCATTTGGTCCCTGCTCTGAACGCACCCAACGAGCGTTTCTCCCATTAAAGGCTCGTCAGGAGTGCTTTATTGGGATAATGTGCAAGATATAGAGCTTGGAATTCTGCTGCATATCATCCCAAGGCATCAGCCTTAGTGATCTTCAAACATTGCTAAATCATTATGTCCGTGCAGCTTTGAGGCCTCAGCAGAGGCCGTCTGTCCCTGACTCTGCAGGGCCAGCTGTTTACTGCACCTCAGCCCCACTGGAAGTATATTGGGCTGAAGCACAACACAGATACTCACAAGGGCGAGCCTCAGCATTCAACAGCAAATGGCCCGAGGCTGACTGGGGCACTCCGGGCAAGTGCTCAGTGTGCCCGATGGCCAGTCTGGGCCTGGTTCTATAAAAATTAATGAATGCCTCCCCTCCCCGTGCCACAAATCCTTGGAACCAGGCTTAGGTGCCCACATGTTAGTTACATTCCCAGCAGAGGGAGGTCTCTGAGTCAAATTGTTTGTACACCTTTTAAAGGCATGAGGGAGTGTGAACTCAACTCTTCCTCAAACCATGCTCTCACTTTCTTGGCCAGAGGAAAGGGAGGGAGAAACAGAAGCATTTCTCTAAGGATGACCTTCACTGCAGCATATGGAGGTAGCAGCCCTGCTACGCATGAGGCCCTGTCCCAGAATCTGGTCCTCTAGGAATGGTTTAGAACTAGGTTCCCCACAAAAGTGTGGTGCACTATGGGAGAGAAACGGTTTCTTTGTGCTTTAGTCCCAAGGTCTCTGTGGCTCTCTGCTGGCCACCTTCGGTTTAGTGGCGAGCTATCCAGGCCCAACTGAGGCTCCTCTCACTGCTGAATCATTGTCTTTAGAGGGATTCTGACTTAAAGGCAGTCTGTAAGTGTCTATTCATTGCCTCCCACATGTTTATATAATGGAGAACAGGATGGCTGACAGCTGGTCAGCTACTTCCTTGCTATTGCTAACATTTTTAGGATATTTTTTCGTCCTCAAATTTAGTTTTTATGTATTTGTGCAGTATACTGAAATGCAAGGACATTTTAAGACTGGAGTGTTTAACACCAAGTGCTAGATATGTGCATTTCATTTCGTTCAGAATCGCAATTCGGACGAAATTATACCAATTCGTACTTCAGAAGCACTTTTACGTTTTCTTCCTGATCACCCAACAGCTCTGGGTGGTAACCTGGTTTTTGGAGGGCTGAGGGAAAAAGCACTACGAGCATGAGTGCTAATACAGTGGCTGCTTGGTAAGGCACCTGGTCACCCTGGCATTCATGTGCACCAATACGGCTCGAACCTATGACACTTGGCTGTCATTCATTCATTACGCCAGTTGTGTCTTGACCGTGCCCTCTTGGTGGACTCTTAGCAGGTCTACATCAACTATGCAATCATTCAATAATATACATGTACGTTTGGATAGGAGAGAAAAGAATGGCTGACAGTTAATCAACAACTTGTTTTTGTTGCTGATAATTCTCTTTGTATATTATTTTTCTTTCATTCAAAAAAATTTTTAACATTACATTTACATAATATATTAAAAAGACAGGACATTGTGAGATTTGTATCCTTTATCTAGTGTTATCACAGTAAAAACTTCTCATTTATTTAGACTAGTGAGTTACGTAGCTATGAGTACAAAATACACAGTTATTGATGTCACAATGATCACCTTACATCACACACAAACCTGAGGACAAATAGGCATCTGTAGCTGGAAAATGAATCCATTGGCAGATAAACCTCATGAGAAAGAGGAGTCTACATTAACAGATTGCGTCAATTGGCCCCATCAGTTACTGAAGCAGCACGGGGACAGGAAGATGTGTGGGAAGCGGTTGAGCAGCCAATGCTGAATAAAGGTTTCCTGGAGCTATAGCTGAAGATTTAGGAGTCTATATTTTTAAAAAATGAGTTGTAGACAAGTTAGTGTAAGGCTGCAATTATTTTGGAGTTGCTCTTGGTTGGTTCCTGTTCGATTGGCCTCAGAAAAAAATTGGCTAATGTCTGCTTGACAGCAATTGTTTGAACAAAGAAATGCTATGGCTGACTGAAAAGTCTGCTATTCGAGAAAAAAAGGAGAATAGAGTACTGAGTGCATGCCAAGCTAAAATAGTCAAATGTAAAGTGATCACTTGATGGTTGTTTGATGCTTAGTGACTAGACCCCTATATTGTGTCTCTGCCCCATATTCCTCTCTATATGTGTGTGTCTGTATCAGGGGCAGATCCAGACACAGGTTTCGGGGGGGGGGCACTCTACCAGCTTTGGCTAAAAGCTGGTGTTCGATTCACAGTGACAGGCAGAGTTGCACATAATCACAGGCTGTGCTTGTCCCACTCACTCTCCCCAGAACATTGCACAGGGTCTGTCCTCATGCGACTCAGGTGACACCTAACTGACACCACACAGCAATGCTCTGAGTCTGCACTTTGACACATACTCTGTCACTGAGCAGGTACAGACACCCATTGTTGCCCTTACAAAGCCATATAACTCAGAGATACAAACACATACATACATAGCTATACACACACCATTTAGGGAAGCTGCTAAAAGCCAGGCTCAGAAATTTGGCTATTCATAAACTTATAGGAGGCATCACATAATATTGGGTCGTTTATGTTAATAAAAATGTTAACTAAAACAAAATCAAAGTATATTATTTACATTTATTATAGTTTACAGATTGATCGCTCAGAGTTGTATTGCTGTGCAGCTCTGTGATACACCTGCACACCCCGAATAAATTGGGGAGTTCCTAAATTGAGGAACATTAGAAAAAAAAGAGGGAAAGGGACATTTGGGCCCAAAATAGGGGCTGTCCCTCAAACACAGGGACATTTGGGAGATATGCCCCTAATTAAACACTCTGTATACAGACATACACTCAAAAGACACATACACATATGTAGCGCTGTGTTTAAATGGCTCTGAGAACAGAAACCATATTGCCTCTAGAGGGAGCCAGAGAGTAATGTCTGTACAGAACTATAAGGGATTTATGGACTACATCCCCCAGAAACCCTAGAGACAAAGGAAGGAAGCAGGTGCACTGGTGCCAGGAAGTATAGGAGAGCCTCGTGTGCAGCATGGGCAGAACGAGGAGAGTGGTACATGGAGTCAGACGCAAGAGAGACACTGTCTGGGATTCAGTCGTATTGGAGCACGGAGAATCGGCGGCATCCAGTGCTGGAGAATCGGGGAGAGTGTGCATCGACTTACAGTGTATCCCGCTGAGCTGTTCCGGTGACAAGTGCAGAGAAGAAGGACCTCGTGTAAGGAGGCCACGGACGGAGTGGAGTGCTGGCGGCAAAGTTGTCTTTGAGCTGAGGAGGATCGGTTCGGGAGCGGTGGTTCCAGCAGCATCGGGCTCCAGGCGGCAGAGAAAGACTTCTGACGGTGTGCATCAGTCCGGGACAAGCAGTTTCGCCGGTCTGGTGAGAGGCCTCTGGCCTACAAGTCTAAAAACAGTGCGCACTTATTGATTGCTTCAAATTGCAGAGCCCCAACGTTGATTAGTCGAAGATATTTCGTCCATCCACTGGCCAGTGGACTAGTACCCGGATACCCTAGGACACAACTAGCGAGCATTTTTTAGCAGGACTTAAGCCAAAGAACTGAGGGTTTTATTAACCGTTTATTCGCCGCATAAATCCATGCTACGCATTACAGTATTCATTCTAGCCTGTTTGATTTCATGCTTAAAGTATATGTATCTCGATTTCCATTTATTTCTTCAGTAAAGTATAATTTAGAAAACTCCATAAAGATGTGCTGGTGTACAGTGAATTGTTAGTGCGGTGAGACCATCCTGGGGTTATTCAGCGGCTCCTTCGGGGGTGAGCGCTACACATACATACTGTAGCTATGTAAACATATATACTATATCCATATACACAACAGATACAGAGATGCACACACAGGCATGGACATACAGTGTACACACTATAGAGGTTTATATATTTTGAGTGTATCCAGGAAATAGTCTTGTCAAGTGAACTCAAAAAGTTTGATACATAGAAGTTAACCCCTTTTCTTCCACTTCCCATCCTGCAATACACAATTTTAAACAAAATTGAGAAAAACACAGTTTTCTCTTGCATGTTATTTTTACACTGTACACTCTGCATTGTACATAGCCATGTACAGTACCTTAGTTTGGTACCATTGGAAAGGTCAGAATCTGGCCTTTCAAATGACACTGGAATTGTCTATGTAGAATTTGTGGAACCGGATATACAGGGTTTCAAATATCCGAAGGTCCCCTGTATCACCTACAATGGGAATTCAGCTTGGGGGGAGGGAGGACAAATGCACCTGTGCCTCTCTCTCTTTGGTTCTGCAAGTGGTTTGTATGTACAAAATAAAAATTGTTCATTCTAAGTCAGGTGGTTTTGAAAATGTTAGTGATATTTACATGAAGTGTGATGCATTTTGTATGTTGTAATACTATTTCAGCAATATGTTTTTAAAACTGGATGTTCGGGTTGAATGCAGTCATTCTAGTGTTGTTTGTTACATTTGGAGGAGTGACCACCCTACATGGTTTTGCACCCCTCCATGTCACAGGTGCCGCATGCAGGACCTATTTAAACCATGAGCTGCAGAAAGTCCCATTAGGATGTATGTTCCAAGTTAAGTGGGTTAATCTCATAAGAGCAGTCATTAGTTTAGGAAGGGTTGGACCTGCCACGATGGTGTACATTGACGTGTCGGCAGTCATACGTACTGTATGATAATATTTTATAACCAAATCCCCATTGTTTAGTCTGTCGCTGTTTTTTTAAAAAAAACTTTATTGTTGCATTGAAGTGGAGTGCTCTGTATTTTGTTTGTTGTGTCTGTATGAGCACATCTAATTATCAAGGATTTGAAATAACAAACAAATAAATACATATTAGAAAAAACTAGTTATTTTGTGGATTATATGTCCAAACTATTTAATTCACTTTACCTTTCATAAAAAAATTTCCTATAACACAAAAACCTC
Organism: Leptobrachium leishanense; assembly: GCA_009667805.1. Taxonomy (NCBI): domain Eukaryota; kingdom Metazoa; phylum Chordata; class Amphibia; order Anura; family Megophryidae; genus Leptobrachium; species Leptobrachium leishanense. Next base: position 241,108,560 of record CM019067.1, on the reverse strand, counting down.
TTGTTTCTCGCTCTCCCTCTTTGTCTCTAAATATAATATTTGCTGGTTTCCATGTTGCAAACATACTGGCAAGTAATAAATTATCTCCAGTATCCTGTAGGGAAAACTGCTAGATTAGTAATTGCTCACACAGTGTGTCATTACTATGAAGTGTTACCAAATTTGATCGCGAGCCAGCACTTTGTTCTGATATTCTACATCTTACAAACAGCGTGAATGATGCAGTCATTGCTTTGGCTAGCCATCACATAACCAAAACATTTTTTTTATTGCTACAAATTATGTGAAAATAAGCCACATGAAACAAGTATAACCACAGAACAATCAGTTCCATGTGCTTGGAAGGTATTGGGTCGCTAGGCTAAGATTGCAGAAAAGTGCATATTTTCTGTTCATCTTGTTTCCACTTCCCCTATCCCAAAGCTGAAGGATGCGATAGGGTAGAATAGGATGCATTTATCAAATTCACTACTATGATCAAGTAGACTCAATCTTCAATATCTCCTACAGGATTCCAACATTGAGTAAACTTGATCTAGTCATATTCTAGGGCAATGCAAAATAATTTTGTTATTGCAAACAAAATTCATTTATAAATGGACTACAGAATGTGCCCCAAATTTTCAGCACTTTAGATATGTCTGTCGAGGTGCTGAAGCAGTTTGAACAACTTGGAATTCATTCTTTCTTTGACAGAAGCATGGTGCTCCAACAGTATTATTATATATCTGATAGAGCTTTGTACCATCTGTTTGTCAAATAAGGTTACTGTCTTGAAAATGTATGAACAGTACATCTATTTTTGCACTGTCTGTAATATAAAGTGGTTTTCCATAAATCCACTCAGTCCTGTAAGTGGTTTTATGGAAAAGCTTTTGGTAGGAGGGGTTTAAATTCCACCCACTTAGGCCAGGGTCAGACGAACGCATTTCTGACGTCCAGCGTCAAAACGTACGTTGGTGCGTGCGAACGCATTTTTTCACGGAATACGCGAAAGCGGTCAGACGATGTGCAATTCTGGACGTATTTCATGACGGAGCTGTAAAAAAAATAGAAAAATCTGATGAATCTAATTAATTGATGAATGAAAAATAAGGGGTAGGGTTATAAAAAGCCATTTTGGGTATGGTGGCGTTTTTTCAAAGATGGATCCAGTACAAGTCTTTGTGTTTGCTGCAATGGGGTACCTGTACCTTAAGAGGAAGAGAAAGCGGCGAACCTGGGTTCATCAAATTAACGCTGCCAGACCCACGCATGGACACTTTGTGACGCTGTACAGGCCACTGCGAGAGAGGGACTCCGTGAAGTTTTTCAACTACATGCGGATGTGCATCCCCTCCTTTGATGAACTGTTGTCGCGGGTACGCGAGCCACTGACCAAGAGGGACACCAACTTGAGGGCCGCCATACCACCGGAGGAGGTGCTGGTCATCACTTTGCGGTACGTACTGTCAAACACCTGCATACATGACATCGCTGCCAGTCACCTGACATGAGTGCATCATGTCTGTAGTCACATGCCCACTGTCACATGCATACACACACACACACACACACAGGCATCACATCACACGTACATAATCATAAATGACTCCGACAACAATGTAGTCCAAAATAATTATATAATATGAAACATGAAATAAAATAACAGTAATATATTCTCGACATATATTATAACTTGTTAACTGAAGGTCAGGATATATTAAACATGAAACCAAATAACACATGACAAACAAAAATAAAACATATTCATGACATGTATCACAGATCATGATACCGCCGAGCATCTGGGTCATGAGGGCCGGTGGTGTGGCTAGAGCAGGACTCCGACTCTGTGTGTGGCCTGGCTCCAGGGGGCATGGGTGGGTGGGTGGACAGCACCTCACTGGGGAGGGAAGATCCACTGGCATTGGTGGATTGTGGCACAGCATTGTAACCGGCTGCGTGATGGGGACGGGAAAGGATGTCGTCCAATATTGCCAGAGATCTGCGCCGGTACTCCACCTTCTCAGCTTCGCTCATCTTGTTGAGGAGGATCATACAGGAATTGAAGAATGACATGTCCATGGAGTCCGCAAGCATGCAGCGTTGGTGTGGATGGTTGGTTTGAGCCTCCATGAAGGTAACCATGGCCTGCTCCAGGTCTGTAGCTGGTGCCCTTCTCCTCTGTGCAGGTCTGGTGCTGACCGTTGTTGCTGTACCTGCCACCTGTCCTGTCTCCACATCCTTCTCCAGTTGCGACTCTGCACCACCCCGGTTCACCTCCTCCTGGCAGCTGGCAGAACCTCCTGGCACCATGTGTTGGACCTGTGAGCCGGAGGTCGATGGCTGGTCGATGCTGCTGACGCTACTGCGGGTCCTTCGGAGGAATGACAGTTGCTCTGTATAGATGTATCCACGGACCTTTTTGGAACCAGCTCCAGAGCGCGCAGCCATGGCTTGCTTCTTCTGCACCCGCGTATAATTGTCGCGTACTGTGCGCCATTTGTTCATCGCCTCTTGTGCTGCAAAACATGATGAGTGTGACATTAGCTTGTGTTCATGGTATGTGATCATATTCAAACATTCTTGTTTTGTCTTCTAGGTATCTTGCTAGTGGATGCAGTTTGAAGGATCTGCATTATAACTTCCGCGTTGGCAGATCAACAGCTGGTGAGATCGTCCGCAAGGTGTGCCAAACCATATGGGAAACCATGAAGGACCAATGTTTGCCACAACCGACACACAAGGCATGTCTAGAAATTGCAGCAGGATTCTGGGAGAGAGCCAACTTTCCAAACTGCCTGGGAGCCGTGGATGGCAAACATGTCCGCATAGTGAAGCCACCGCACAGTGGCTCACTGTATCAGAATTATAAACATTACTTTTCCATTGGCCTACTGGCGGTGGCAGATGCCAACTATAGTTTCGTGTATGTGGATGTCGGTTCATACGGCAAAGACTCTGACTCCACACTGTTCAGGAACTCCACACTGTGGAATGAAATTGAGAGTGGGACCCTGAACATCCCCAGACCCGCACCATTGCCTGGCAGTGACGTGGCAGTCCCCTATGCCTTCGTGGGTGATGAAGCATTCGGACTATCCACACACCTCCTAAGGCCCTACTCAGGGACACACCTGAATGTGAAGAAGCGGGTTTTTAATTATAGGCTGTCGCGGGCGAGACGGTATGTGGAGTGTACCTTTGGCATACTGAGCAACAAGTGGAGGATTTTACATAGACCGCTGGATGTACAGGTTGATTTCTGTGTGGATATAGTCAAATGCTGTTGCATCCTACATAATTATGTGCGTGCCAGGGATGGTTTTAATTTTGATGATACCCTCACAGTTGTCGGTCTTGAAGATGATGTGAACGATGACATCATAGCTGTGAATAGATACAGCAACAGGTTTCGCGATGCTCTGTCTAATTATTTTACGAGTGATGCAGGGCAGGTGCCCTGGCAGCTGGGGAGCATTTGAGATTTCACCCCAATGATTACATATTTGTTTTTATTATTATTATTGAGATTTACATGTATGGGATTATGAATAAAATAATCACATACTCACTCTGGATATGCTGCTCTTTCTCGGACGACGTATCATAATCAGGGTACACGACACGGGACACCACGACCCATGCGTTGGCTTTCTTCCCCTTGTCTTTGTACCTGTCGCAGGCCGTGTCCCATATCTCAGGATGCTCCCCCACAGCGCTGATCAGCCTCTCCACGTCGATCTCTGGTCCAGCAGACATTTTCGACAGTCGCAGGTACACTCCAACAAAACCTGGAAACTTTGGCTGTTTGGACGTGATGTAGGCCGCACAATAGCAGCGTCTGACGTCTCCTAATCACGCACACACGCTGCTATGCGGCCGCAGCGCACTCTGTACGTCTGTACTAGCGGTATCACGTTGTACGAAAAATGCGTTCAGTTGGCCGGTTGCGTGGCGTGGACGCACTTTTGTACGCCCGTACTGCGTATATTGGCCGTCATTGGCCGTCATGTGCTGCTACTACGGCCGTGATTTAGTGCGCCTGCACGCGCGTTCGCACTGCCCCAGTCTGACCCTAGCCTTATACGTGGCAACTTTGAAAGTTGTATGTTTTTTTCTGTTTTCTTTTGCTTATATTAGGGGCCTGAAGACTTTAACATTAACTACTCTGTGCAAAATGGTAATTATTTTTTGGTATTATAGTGTTGCACAGACAATTGATTTAATGAAATTCTCACCAAGAAGATTTTTACAGGATTTAAACTTAAATGCATTATTAATTTCCAGCTCATTTCAATATAATAATGTACTTTATTGTTTCTATTCCATCGTAAATGTATAATGCTTAAGAAAGAACTCGAAAGTTATGCGCAAAATAGTTGAATATGTTGGTTGGCAGATAAAATATATTAAATATTTCATGTATTTCGTAGGAATGTGCACTACTTTAATAAATAGTGATTATATTGGTCTATATATTTGCAAAGTCATTTGAGACATTTCATTCTGAGCAGGGAATATTAATCTAAATACTAAATAAATATTTGGGTTGAACAGAAGGTATATTTAAAAAGAATTTAAATATCTTTCCATGTAACATAAAATCCACTGCTGTGTTATGTGTTTACAATGCAACTCCAAGAGCTAAGACTCAGAAATTTAATTTACTTGCAGAATTGTAACATAGCTTTTAATAAAAGATAGAGAGTAGATAAAACACATTAAAAAAATGAAAATTATGTTTAAAATAAATACTGAGTACAACACAGTAATTTCTTAAAAGAGAAAAAAAAATGTGTGGTGATTCTAAGTGACTCTATTGTAACTTCAGTTATTTTAAAAATGTTTTACTTTCATTTGCTTTCATTTTTACTTTTTTACCCAATTCTTCTCATAGCTCAGGGGTCACGTCCAGCAGGAATGTGTGGGAACGCAATTCCTCCACTATTTTTGTTGAAGGAATGGAGTTCCCATTTAGTCCATAGTCTGTGAAACTTTAGGAGATAAGTCATATGTTTTTTTTTTTTTAAATATGTGATATTTATTCTTATTATTACACTAATGGTTACCGAAATAATTACTGTTATTTTTCTTGGTGCCTTGGGTTTTAAGTCTGTTCCTGGGGTTATTTGGAGTGTTCAAAAAAATTGCATTGAATAGAACGCATCAGCTCTAGCTTCTTAGAATCAGTCACTCTACCAGGATGAAAGAAGAGTACAAGGCCATCTCTTTAGTCTTGGAAAAGATAAATTACCAAAAACATCAATGAATGATTTGTGTACACTTGAAGATGGTAATTTTCTTCTATGTCAACATAGTGGCTACACAAAGTATCCTTGCTTTTTATGCCTTTGGGATAGTAGAGCCAGACATGAACATTATGCAAAAAAATCCAGCTTTGGGCACCATATATGGTCAATGGTAGGAAGAGAGTCCTTGCTCCATGGACCTATAACAGCATACTCAATAAAAAATTCCAGTAGACCAATCGTTCATTCAAGTGGATTTATTCCATCACCAGCAAAAATTACGACGTTTCGACCAACTGGTCTTTGTCAAGTCTAAATCCTACATGTGCAAACCCCAGTTAAATCAATTGAACAATCAATCCTCAATTAACAAGCAGAAAGGTAACATGTTTTAACCCCGTGATTAAAAACAATTCGGCATGGCTGTAAATTATTCATGGAAAAAATCTTGACATCATTATTAGTATTAAATATCTTACATTCCTATATTAAAGAAACAGACATGAATTCCAAAATTTGTGCTGAAGTTTGTGCCGAAGTTTATGCAGAATGAACTTTGGTTTTACGCTGTGTAATTATCCATAGAAGTTCTTATCTGTGAAGACATGGTAAAAAATATATTTATACATATAATTGCCATAAAATTTATATATCCTACATAGCAAACAACTGATGTAATAAAAAGGAAACTCTATAGGAAAGGTGAATAGTCTGCTTCCCTATTCAAACCATGGGGTGACGTGGTGTTTAAATGAGATATCCAATACAGCTCTCTCCTCTTAAGCAGTTTCTCTCTATCACCTCCTCTCATCAACTTCGGCACCTCGTCAATGACCTGGAAGCGTAATTGAGAGATATCATGTTCACAGTCAATAAAATGTTGTGGAACTGGAAGTTCAATCCTTTTTGTCCTAATGTCAGACTTATGCTTAATGAAGCGATTCTTTACCTTTTGTGTAGTTTCTTCAATATAGATGAGCCCACACGGGCATTTCAACAAGTATACCACATACGTGGAATTACATGTGTAGTATCCCTTGACTTTGTATTTGCAACCTGGGATGTGAAAAAAGTTTGCCACGAATCACTGCATTGCAACATGAACAGTTCAGGCAGGGGAAGGTACCGTTTCTTGGTCTCCCAAAGAATTGAGATAGTTTGGCACATCTTCTCAGACAGCAAAGGTAAATTTGGAAAGACTGTTGGCTTTGTTCAATAGTTGTGAAAGACGTCTCAAAGAGAAATGACCAGGGATCCATGGGTATATGTTGATGAAATATATCCGACTGACCTTGTAGGAAGTGGATTTTTGATGTTGATTATGGACACTATAATGATATGGAGACTTTTTATTCGGCATCTTGCAACTTATTATTATACTCTAAAATGAGAAATTAAAGTTTGGAAATTTCTCTCTGATATTATTTCTTGATCCCAGACAGACCTTGATCAACCATCCCTCGATCCCAACTCTCCATCCAACTACCGCCCTGTATCCCTGCTTCCCTTTACCTCTAAGCTCTTAGAAAAACTAGTCTTCAACCGCCTCTCCCTCTTCCGGTCCTCCAATTCCCTACTTGACCCCCTGCAATCTGGCTTCCGTCCCCTACACTCAACTGAAACTGCCCTCACCAAAGTCACCAACGACCTCCTAACTGCTAAAAAACACGGCCACTATTCTATTCTCATCCTGCTTGACCTCTCGGCTGCTTTAGACACTGTTGACCACCCCCTCCTTCTACAGACCCTCAACTCTCTGGGTCTCGGTGACACTGCACTTGCTTGGGTTGACTCATATTTATCCAACAGGTCCTTCTGTGTGTCCTTTGCTGGTAACTCCGCCTCTTCATTGCCTCTATCTGTTGGTGTACCTCAAGGCTCTGTCCTTGGTCCTCTGCTCTTTTCCATCTACACCTCCTCCCTGGGCAAAATCATCAACAGCTTTGCTTTAATTACCACCTCTACGCTGATGACACTCAGATCTACCTCTCTACCCCTGATCTCTCTCCCCTTGTCCTTTCAAAAGTCAGTGACTGTTTATCTGGCTTCTCCTCCTGGATGGCCTCCCACCACCTAAAGATCAACATGTCAAAGACTGAGCTCCTACTTATTCCTCCCTCCAATGCCTCCCCACCTCCTGACTTCTCTATCACGGTGGAGGGTATCACCATCTCCCCATCAAACCAAGTTCGCTGTCTTGGAGTTACACTTGACTCTGCTCTTTCCTTCATCCCCCACATCAAGTCTCTTTCCTCCTCTTGCCGATACCAACTGCGTAATATTTCCAGAATTCGGCCATTTCTTACCGCTGTCACCACAAAACAACTCATACACGCCCTGGTAATCTCCCGACTCGACTATTGCAATAATCTCTTATCTGGCCTCCCTCTGTCCCGCCTCTCCCCCCTACAATCCATCCTGAACGCCTCCGCCAGGCTAATTCACCTCACCCGCCGCTCTGTCTCTGCCGTTCCCCTCTGCGAGTCCCTTCACTGGCTCCCCATCCACTGCAGAATTAAGTTCAAAATCCTTATCCTTACCTACAAAACCCTCACTAACTCAGATCCCCACTACCTGTCCTCACTAATCACCAAATACACCCCAGCCCGCTACCTAAGGTCAAACAGTGACCTGCGCCTAGCTTCTCCCCGCATCACCTCTTCCCATGATAGACTGCAGGATTTCTCACGCGCAGCCCCCACTCTCTGGAACGCTCTCCCTCGTACTGTCAGACTTTCCCCTAACTTCTCTTCCTTCAAACGCTCCCTTAAAACGTTTCTATTTAGGGAAGCCAACCACCCAACTCACTGACGCAACCATCAATCACTCTCACCTTACAGTCCTCTCCTCCTGTTTCCAACCTCAACCCTCCCAGATTGTGAGTTCCTACAGGAATAGGGCCCTCATCTCCTCCTGTAATGTTTGTCATATGTTGTACAATGTATTGTAACCCTGTCTATACTGTGCCTATTGTACAGCGCTGCGGAATATGCTGGCGCTTTATAAATAAAGAATAATAATAACCATGGGCCCTCCACAAATTCCTGGTATCCTGTTGGTAGTGGCAGAGTTCCAAACTTTGCCCACAGTTGCCCAAACCTCACCCATGGTCTGCCTATACCCAACTTGTGCTTATTACCCTATTTGTTCTATTCTAAGATGCACCTTTCTTCCTCATATAAATACCTCTGCAAACGGGGTGCATCTCAGAATCGGACAAAGCGCATGGAAAAAAATCTACAAAAGGCAGTGATAATGAGATGTGACTGGTTTTCAGATGCACCCCATTTTCAGAGAACTTTATATGAAATCAGGTGTGCCTTATAATTGAATAAATAGGGCATATGTAATTTGCCATGTTCCCAACCTTTTTTCGACTCTTAACATTGACCCCTTCAAGGGTCACTTCTCATCCCCAGTCTGTCCTCAATCACTAAGGGGGTTATTCAGAGAGCACGAAATGTCGCAGACATTTCGGTGCTTTCTCATTCCCTGCACTTCGGGGAATCAAAGTTCCCCACCCTGCGGTGAATTCAGGGTCCCCGGATTGCAGGGTAAACCTGCAGCACACACTCACCGATCACCCATCGAAATCCCACCAAAAACTGCCAGAAGCGCCGCAAAAAACACGACGAACACGTTGGAAAAAGCTGACAAGCCTCCGATCACAGCGCAAATCAACCGCCAGAAAAAGTCAACACGCTGATGAACAGGGTAACAAAAAAACCAACAATATGTTTGAAAGTGTCAAAATTTAAACGCTGTTTGCAAAAAAAACTACTGAATGAAAATATCTGAAATTTACATACTGTATGAGGTCCTATAAATGATAATAAAAAGGTCTGTTACAGAAAACAGAAAATCCGCTTTAAAAAACAGAAACAACTTTACCGAAAAGATCTCGAAAAATACCTGAAAGATCCTAAAAAAAATCAAAAAATTAAGAGACCTTTTACTGCAGATTAAAATAATAAACGGGTTATTAGATCTTGGATAAATACGGGAATATTTTTAACATTGAAGCCTATGGGGTTCGCCTTAATAATCCTGCCGAATGAGAACACTGAACATCAGGGCACTTCGGCAACTTTTCACTGCTGCTTGGTTTTCTCTGAATAGATTAACCATTGTTTCTCTATGGGGGATTTCACTGCCTTCGAACAGGCACCGTACTTTCTGGCAGTTCGCCAAAATTTGGTGAACTGCCTGCTTTCTGGATAGTCGAATGGCCCCGAAATGTCACCGTACGGGGAAATTCCTTGTTTGGTGACAATTCAGGGCCAGATCGGCTCTTTCTGAATAACCCCTTAAATTTGCATGATACATATGGGTGTTTGCTCACAGTGTAGCTGGACGTAAAAAATGTTAAGCTTTAATGAAGGCCCCTGCGCACATTTCTTCATGTCGAAATTTCCAGAGGCATGGAATTAGTTGAAACCTCAAGAAATACTTCTGTTCCTTTGGTAACATTGCAATAACAAAGCCTATGGAAGGCTTGTGGAAAGAGCTGCCATGCCAAAGCAATCACCATTCTAACTGGAATCGGGCCCCTTGTGGTTTTACACTGGAGGACTAGCTACACTGTTATTTTGGAAGCTAATGTTCTTTGATTTCCAGATTGCTGCTGGCAGTACTTGGCTGGGAAATGGAATAGAAATTGGGAAATGTCCCTTTGGTGAAGGAGGAATGCATGGAAATAATTGAATGCAAAACAAGTTGTAGCAGATAAACTAGGATATAAACACAAACTGAAAATTCTTTACTAACATCTTAAAATCACACAAAGAGAAATGCACAGATACACAATGGGATGAGATAGCAGTTGTCAGATGCTATACCGTGCACTTTGAAGTGGCACCACTATCTCAACAAAGACCAAAACATGAGTGAGGAAACTGGTGGAGAATTTGCACGCCTAATTAGCATTTTTTGAATCAAGTGTGCATCACTCATGAGGAACCTTCCATGTTATGATGTGTTCAGTTTTCTTGCATTAAACCAGTTAATCATATTATATTAAAGTGGATTTTTTTTCCGAAATCTTAACAGCAAACTGAAACGCAATAAACAGGGTTATTCAGAGAGAGCGGAACTGGCCCTGAAAGTGCACCAAATGGTGAATTTCCCCATTCGGTGCAATTTCGGAGTTATTCGGCTATTCAAAATCTAGCAATTCGCCAAATATTGGCGAATTGCCAGCAAAATACAGTGCCTGTTTGACTGCAGTGAAAGTCCCCATAGAGAAGCAATGTTTAACATATTCAGAGGACACGAACAGCAGAGAAATGTCAATGAAATGCCCTGATGTTCGGTGGTTTCATTTGGCAGCTTTAATCAGGCGAATCCCATAGGATAATGTTAAATGAAATGTTAGGCAAGGGGGATCGGCAGGAGGAGCCCTCAGGTGAAAAAAGATGGCCCCTGAACACAGGTCGCTCCAAGGGATCAAAAGAACTGTCCAGTCCAGAGCGAAAATACTTTACGGAGATACCTTCCCCAGGAGCTCAGGTGAGTGTCCACTATGTGGAAGCGAGGTGGAGTGGAAAATTCTCCAGTAAAAACAAACAAAAAATAATCACTGGGTTTTTATCTGCTCTGACGGAGCTCCTTCAATTTGCAGCCGCTCACCGCGAGTTCCGTTGGAAAAATCGTAATTATTTTTTAACCTCCTAATAACCATCCTTTTGATCTGGAACACAGATTCCTCTTAGTTCACCCATACATAATCAGAGCCCGCATAATGGAGTATGCACAATTGGAACAGTTAATAGTTATAAATTGTAATTATTGACAAACTATCAAATTTCACGGTCTTTATCATGAATCAAATTTAAAAAAAGTGTAGACAGGGTCTTAAAAAACAGCAAGCAACAAAATTTTTGCCAGTTATTTCCCCACCTGTGCACACCTCTGCATCCATGACAGAAAATGAAAACATCCTAATGACATGTATTTTGGTAATGAAAAGGCTATCAGGGTTATTCAAAGAGAATCGAAAAGTCACCGCACGTTTGGTGACTTTTCGTTCTCTTCAATTCGGTGCGATTTGGCGATGCCGTTTCGGCGACCCTGCGGTGTATTCAGCAAGCACCACAGGGTCCCAGAATTGCAGGGAAAAGTCGCCGCAAACTCACCGCAAAACCCGGCAAAGGCACACCGAAACCCGCAAAAACATCTGTATTAACCCGCCGAAAACGTCGGAAAAAACCGAGCAGGAGCTGATCACAGCGCAGCGCAGCCGCCGGAAAAACCCGACACCGCAGATGAATGGAGTTAAAAAAAAAAAAAAAAAACAGTTTGCTTGAATGTTTGAAAAGTGGAACGCTGTTTGCGAAGAAACTACTGAGCGAAAATGTCTGAAATTTACATATGAGGTCCAATGAATGATAATAAAAAGGGCTGTTACAGAAAAAAGAAAAAACGTTTAAAAAAAAATGAAAAAAGAAAATCGGAAAAGATTTTTTCGCAAAAAAATCCAGAAAAATGCTTAAAATATCTCAAAAAATCTATAAATAAAGAGACTTTTTACTGCAGAATATTATAATCAACGGTTTATTAGATATTGAATTAAAATGGGAATATTTTTTACATTGAAGCCTATGGGATTCGCCTGAATAAATATGCCGCATGAAGGCACCGAATGGCAGGGCAATTCGGCAACTTTTCACTGCTGGTTTTTGTTCTCTGAATAGCCGAAGCTATGGGGTTTTCACTGCCCTCGAACAGGCAACGAACAGGCACCGTATGTGCAGGCAATTCTCCAACATTTGGCGAACTGCCTGCTCTCTGGATAGCCGAATGGCCAAGAAAGGTAACCGAATGCTGATTTTCACCGTTTGGTTCCCTTTCAGCAGCCATTCGGATCTCTTTGAATAACCCTGTATATCTTCTTGAAAATAGCCTGTGCCCTGTTTTTTGTTATTTATTCTATGGGATGTTATACGGCCAGCAGTGATTACTGCCTCCATTTTGAACTGATGGACTGTTTTCAAACTATTTTTTATACTCGTTTTTTTATTTAAAATTGACTCTTCACAATAATCTTCTCAGGAAATTACATAAAATATGTAAGATAGACTCATGCATTTATTAAGCCAGTATTTAATTTGATTGCCATGAAGAAGCGTGGGAATACTGCTAAATAAATGTATGCATAATGGAGTTCAAAAAAACATCTGTTGCTGCTTGCCCGAATTAATTTTCCACATATATAAACAGTGAGTGTTAAATACAAGGTATAGAATTGAACGGAAAGAATAATAATGTTCTAACGTGTACTTTTCTTGCATTGCTTTTTTCCTATTATTGGCATGTTTTCAATGCCCCGGGTTATTATTTAAATGTGTTGAGTGATTAGAAACGTATCCAAGAAGCATGACAGGTAAATTACAATCAGTATAACATTACTTGAGTAGTTATGTGAGTGCTGTTCCTGCATCTCATTTCCAGTTGGTTTAAGAAGGGTCTTATGTAAAAATCCAAATATGAATGAAATTGCACACTTACAAATCCGACAGTTTTGGCAGGTTTGTGATTGGGAGAGTGTGGCGTGGCCAACGAACGTGTGTGGACTTGTTCCAATTTGTGACACTGAAGATGTTCATGCCCCAAAGGCATGTGTCATCAAGATACGCATGCACGACAGGTTGACCCGCTGCTTGGCCGATCAGGGCTGCTCAAATGTGAGGGCTTAGCTTTACAAGCCCTGATTTTAACTGTTGCACTCCATGCTACTTGATTACATATGATGCAGTGCAACCTTATAAACGGTTGATAGGCTTTCCTCAAGGAACAGAAAAGTGATTAACCTTCTATGTAACACCTCTGATTTATACCTCATGCATAATTCTTTTTTTTTTTTTAACATACAGTTCCAGTTCTCTACTCCAGCAGAATTACAGTTCAGGAATGTCATACATGAAAAATATAGACAAAAAAGGCATACATGGAAATATGTTCAAAATAAATCATTTTAATTTTAATGTCCAGCAATTTCACCTGGACTTCCTGTTCTGACCTCCCTTCCATCCGTTACCTATACTATTGATACCTTGCTACCCTTCTGATACCTGTTACTGAACTGTGTTTGTACTGGATTACGCTACTGTCTATACCTATTGATACCTATTGCCGAACTCTGCTAAGTACCTGATTACATTATTGTCAGCTGGATATCTGTTGCCGAACACTGCTTGTACCTGAGCACACTAATGTCTGCCTGTACATGTTGCCTAGGCCAGCCCAAACCACTGTGCTGCCTGGAGCCAAGGGTGAAGTGCTGCCCCCCCCAAAAAAAAACATGTGGCATCTATAAGTGTATCACAGGGTGCCACAGCAATAAAACTCACAGTAGTGTACAGTGTGTATGAGTGTATCACAGAACACTACATATCCCGGCCCACTGTCACACACTTCCATACACACACACACATAAAGCTACACATCCACAGTTACACACCTATATACAGTCACACACATCCACATTGGTCACACACACACACCTATATACAGTCACACACATCCATATAAGACAAACATCCACACACACATCCACATAAGTCACACCCACAAGTCACCCACACACTTCTATATACAGTCACAAACATCCACATAAATCACACACACACACACAGTTATACACACATCCACATAAGTCACACACACACATAAATTTCCTGGTCCAGGATTCTGTGACGTGATCGTGCCTTTTCTGCAGCCAGCAGCTGGCTGGAAGCCCACCTCCAGCTCCTCCCCCCACAGCACGGCGAGGCCCTGGCCTGGTCGAGTGCTGGTTGGGCGCCGGCCTGGCCTACTGGAGGGCTGGGCGCCAGCCTGCTGGAGGGGTGGGAGCTGGCCTGCTGGGGGGGCCGGGGCCAGCCTGCTGGAAGGGCAGGTGCCGACCTACTGGAGGGCCGTGACTTGTCGATGTCCGTGCCGGGTGCCCCATGCCGCGGCCTTTGACAGGGTGGGAAAAGGGCCACCTGGAGCAGCTGCACTACCCGGCTCCATGGATGGGCTGGCCCTGCTTGTTGCTGAACTCTGCTTGTACCTGATTACACTATTGTCTACTGGATATCTGTTGCCGAACTCTGCTTGTGACTATGCTATTGTCTGCTAAATACCTCTTAGTCAACCCTGCTAGTACCTGATTGCATTCATTATCTGCTGAATTACCTGTGCCTGGCTCTGCTATATTGCCCCTCGACCACTGTCATGATTCCAATGGTTACAGCTGTACCCCCTCGTAGTGAGAGGGATCCGGACCGACTTCTCGCGGCTCTGGGATCGCTATTCCTCAGTGTTTAGGGATTCCTTTAGATTTCTTCTGTGCTCTTGTGTTTACAGTCCTGTTATTTCCTGTCTGGAATCTGTGTATTCTATGTATGCTTTATCAGCGTATTCAGCCAGCAGCTAACCTGCCTCAAGGGCTAAATTCCCTCCTGAACCAAGGCCACATGGCCCAAGCCAAGGGTCAGCGTGACAACCATGTTACTAAGCATTGTTATACAAGCAGTAGAAGAGAATTATTTCCTAGCTACCTACAATGAACAAGACTGTCATGGACCTGTCATGGCGCTCCCCTGTGCAACTGTTACCCGCTGGCCCCTCCTTTGTTTTGAAGCTCGCTCCCCATTAAACAGACTGTTCCCCTGCGACATGCGTCATTTGAATTTGGAGATGTGTTTTGGATTTAGGCTGCAGGCCTCTCTTTGTGCAGAATGTTTGTGTGAATCTGTGATTATGCAAGAATGTTATTGTCTGGTCCTTGTATATCTGTTATTTGTTACTTGAAAGGATTAATATCCACGTTTACAGTGTCAAGAATGTGCTTATCTGTTTATATTTTAATAGGTTGTAAATCTGCTCACTGTAATCTGTTATCCCGAATCCCATTGTCCTGCCTCATCAGAAATGTTAAGTAATGTTTGATTTAATTGTCTATCCCTAATATAATTATTATTCACCTTACAAAAGGCAAATGTTTGTCCAATTATCTGTTTCAGTCTGATTAGGTCCCCCAGCGGTTTCTAGGGGGGGGGGGGTTGTGTATGTAAATGACGCATGTTTGACCGTATAAATGTATGTGTGAGTGCCCCTGAATAAACCAGTTCTATTCTAACCCTGATAGATCTCAGTTCGAGCAGACTCTCTATGTGTCCTGGTCCTTGAGCTTCGTCTGAGGACTGGAGGGAGGCACAGGAGTCTGACTGGGTAGAACACAGGGGGTCCTGCAAGGAAGCGGCATTGGCAGATGTGACCCTGTCTGGGTACAGAGATCTGTCACAAAGACCATTACCAAGCCTGACATCACTGTCACAATAGTGAAAGCGCTGTGTATCATACCGAGCCTTTCTAATTGTGGTCGTATTGAACTGGCCGTTACTTCTGCATACTTGGTTCCGTCTGCAAAATATCGAACCTGCCAGTTGTGGACCAATAAAAAAACAGTCTACATTACATACTCCTTTAGAAATGAGGAGTACACGATTTCAAACATAATGAACAATTCATGTAATGAAATATATTTGTTAGTTTAAACTGCATGACCATGGAAGGATTAACATACAACCTTGGGACTAGTCTTCTTTTAAAAGTCCCGGGAACAAGTAAATATTCTTATCTGCCTTTAGATAGAATAAGCAAGAAATAAATACATATTTTCTCTACAGAAGATTGTTTTTTACTTTTTGAAGTGCATAGCATTTTTTACCTCTTTCAAACAGCATAAATGTTTTATACCTGTCATGAAAGAAAGGAAGCAAGGAAAAAAAACAACAAAACATGGCGGTGTTAGGAGCTACACAAACTCACAAAACTTCATTGGAAGCTGTAAAATAAAAAGGTTTACTGGACTAATTAAGCTACAACAAAACATTTGTAAAAATTCTCTATAACAAATGATGGGTGCATTTTAAATCTTGTACGCTCTTCAATGAACATAATCTTCTTGTGTTCTATAAGAATAAAATTATTGGATCCTTTTCTAGTTGATTATCACTACACTTTTATTTGAGACGAAAAAAAGAGCCATGTATAATAAAAATTGGATTCAATAATGTATTTCTTCTGGGGATTAGAAACATGTAGAAAGTAGAATAAAAATATGTAAAATAAACATAGAGGGCCCCATTACATTCTTCATGCTAACGGTAGCGCTCACCTGTGTGAGCATTAACGTTAGCCCTGGTGGCCCTAGCGCGGGCGCACCATATTACAATCCAAACGCTAACGGGTTAAAAAACCTGTTAGCGATTGGTATCTTGCGCTTTTCAGCGCAAGGTTACTGTAGTTTGCGCTCCCTATACTTAACAAGGGGAGTGCAAATAGATAATTAGTGTTAGTATTACAATATAGTAATTACCGTCTGGCTGCGGTTAACCCGAAAGTTAACCACAGCATTGACCTGGTGCTAACGGATCCCGCTGCTGCAGAATCCGTCAGCACCAGCAGAACCCCCTCCTAAATTGATCAGAAACTCACCTCTAATCCGGCGGTGAGGGCCGCGGCTCCAACCGTCTCCTCTGTCCACTGGGAGCAGGGAGAGACTGGGGGGTAAAGTCCCCCGGTCTCCCTCTGCGGATCACTACGCCGACCTGCTAGATCTCGCGAGGCGAGATCCAGCAGGTCATGTGACCGGCAGGGCATAAACTCAATGGAGTCCTATGGACTTCATCTTGGGGATGCTCGCGGCGGCACTTAGTGATGCCACGCGCATCCCATGGCTTAGCGCAGGCTTACGTTGCAGGCAGCTTTTATAGAGCCTGCATCATAATATCACGCTAAAACGGGGACGCAAACGAGAAACCTGCAGGCACAGTTTTTTCTCTCTAGTGTCCCCCGTTTTAGCGTTACTAATGTAATAGTGCCCAGAATATTTAAGTTTATAAAAAAATTGATTAACTACTTCCAAACTGGAGAATTTTGAGGATTTCCAGCTTGTACTACCTGAAGTTTAATCTTGATTCTGAAATTATTGTACTAAGGAACTAATTAAGGTTAATGCACCACCTTATATAATAAGTAAATGAAGACGTTTTAGTGTATAGTTGGTTTAACCAACGTAAAAAAAATTAAAAAGAAAAATCAACCCTCCAAGAACAATTCCTTTTGTTTAACTGAGATAGCATGGTGGGAGGTCTTTTTATATCAAGCTGGAGCAGTTATACAAGGTCACACATGCTTCTCATATTGGTGAGACATTGAGCCAAGCAACCCTTGAAGAAACTAATCAAATGCTATAGTCATGGGGTACTGTTTTGCTTATTACATTACCAAGGTATTTGAATGTTTTAATAAAATATTATCCTTTCTAGGCAAATGAAAGCTAAATAGGGAAGAGCTACATATTAACTCATAATACTATTTAAGGGGTTATTCCACCAGAATTTCATTCCCTGCACTTCGCGGAATCAAATTCCCCGACCCTGCGGTGAATTCAGCATTCACTGCAGGGTTCCCGAAGTGCAGGGAAAAGCTGCCAAGTGCATCTGAAAACCCGCTGCAAAACCGCTGATTCAAATGCAAAAACCGCCGCAAAAATGCTGAAAATAAGCCGAACGCACCTGACGAGCCGCCGTGAATAAGCCGAACGCATCTGAAAAAAGCCGACGATCCGCTGAACAGAGCGCCGACCAGCCGCAGGTAAAAGCAGATTAACGGGGGTAAGAAAAAAACAAAAACTTTTAAAAGCTGTTTGCAAAAAAAACTACTGCACGAAAATCACTGGAATTAATATACTGTGTATGGTCTTATGAATACTAATAGAAAAGGTCTGTTACAGAAAAAAAGTTATTTAAGAAAAAAATTGAAAAAAATAAATTTGCTGAAAAAATCCAAACAAATGCCTAAACAATTTGATAAATAAAGAGACTTCTGCTGTAAATTAAAAGAATAAACTGTTTAATAGATCTTTAATAAAAATGGGAATATTTTTTACATTGAAACCTAAGGGATTCGTCTTATTTAAACCTGCCGAATGAAAGCACCCAAAATCAGGGCATTTCAGTGACATTTCTCTGCTGTTCGGTGTTCTCTGAATAGATTAACCATTACTTCTCTATGGGGAGTTCACTGCCGTCGAACAGCACCGTATTTCGCTGGCAAATCACCAATATTTACAATTATATACAATATTATATACATAATTATAGGTCAACCACTGTCACATGTGGATACACCTGATCGTGTTTTTTGGGCCCAGGATGCAGTGACACACTGGAGATGCAGTTGGAATATGAATCTATGTTTATTGGGTAAATAGGCAAATTAAAGCACTAGGGAGGGGCAAGGCAGGAATGGTGCTGACTGGATGGGCAGTAAGGAAAAAAAGGAAGGGAGGAACAAGACACAAAGAGACACTGGAGTCTCACGGGAGACACTAGACAGGTGGAACAGGAAAATGGCTGGCTGATGTCTTTTAGAAACACGACTGGACTGGAGACCACATTTGCAGGGTACTTGAAGACAGGAGACCGGGGTTGCAGTGCACTTGAAGACAGGAGAATGAGGTTGCAGGGCAATTGGAGACAAGAGCAGGAACACTGTGGGTACACGGGATGGTTGGAGGCTGAGGACACACAATAGTAAACTGAATATCAGGGCAACGAAGACTGGGAGCAGGATCACAGGTAAACAGGCCTTTTGCTTGGTTGGGAGCTGAATGCAAAGCAATGCAGATCCACTGAGGAAGGGGTGTGTCCGTATTAAATGGGGAAATCCAGGGCTACTGATGGGACCACCTGTGGTGCCTGCAGGACAGGTGGAGCAATCATGGCATAGTATGAAAGAGGCTGGCGGGGCTTTTCATGGGGGATATAGCATTGGTCATGGCCTTTCTGCGCCGGCGCGTGATATGACGACCACTATGGATGTCTCTTCACTTGTAATTACAGTGCTGTTGGTATTCATTCCTGAAGTCCATATGACACCATAGAGTTTAGTGCAAGACTTGTGCAAGATCCTATATATAGAATTTCACAATATTGGGACTTGTTTTAATTAGGTGATTTTTTTGGTGACTGTCCCAAAACAAACCCAATTCAATGTACAATTCTTGAAATGATTGACTAGTGCACAGTTATTGATCATTGTAGCTCCTTTAAAATGACTGGTGGCCTCATATTTGCTTTCCTCAAAAGCCTCCTCATTGTTTGGTTGTGGATATCTTGAGGCAGTGTCTGGGTGGTGCGACAGAGCCTTCCCTTCAAATAATGGTTTTTCAAACACTTTAAAAGCGTCCAACTCCCTTTTCCAAAATGCTGTATTTTTTTTAACTCTGTCTGGTATTGCTGTAGAAAACCCTTTCTTATCATTTGATACAACTTACCTCCATATCGTACCGGCTGGGTGGAGTAGAGGTAACATCACTGCTCTGCGTGTAGAGAGCCTGTGGAGACATGGGTTCTATCCCAGCAAGAGAACCTCTCCAGTAAGTGTCCTTGGGCAAGACACCTAACGGTAAATACTCGTCACCCAGGACATACTTGAAAACAAGAGAAATCTCAATGTATCCGAATGTCCTCGGCAGTTGCTTGCTTGAAGAAACTCTACTTTTTTAGGCATATCGACTGATCCCCTATTGTTATGGATCAGACTTAAACAGTCTCTTGTTCGAATACCTGCTGCCAAATGGTGGAGAAGCCAATCAATTCAAGTACGCACAATTAATGTTCCTTTCTTAAAGCCGTACGGTTATAATTGAAATGGGCATTTTTCTAAACTTTCCTTTATTATTAAAGCAGATACATATTCTTGTCCATAACACTATCAGCAGCAATCAATGACAAAACATCAATAAATTCCCATTTCCAAATCCGTTCCTTAATCCCCGCAGACACTGCACACGACAAGGACAACAATTCACACATAGGAGCCGGAATGAAAGACAAAGGCGCCCTAACGTCATGAGCCACCTGCGCAGGCGCATTTGCAACCGCAGGCCCTTTCGCCTGCGCAAATGGGGATATACCCGGCACAGGCAGAGGTAGCAGAGGCTACGAGACAGAAAGCAGTGTAACAAGAGGTTGCTGAAAACATCAGCAGGTAGCATAAAGGGGGTTAAAGGAATGAGCCGAAGCACCCGGCAGCACAAAAGCACAAGGAGAGTTAACAGCAAGAGGTGGATTAGATAACACAGGTAATGATGGAGCATAGCCTGACGCAGCCACTGCAGCCAACAAAGGAACTGACAGAATAGTAGGGTTAAAAACTGCAGAGGTTAAAAGAGTAACACAATGAGCAGAGGAAAATTGTTAGGGGTTAAACGAAGACAAAGGAGACGTGATGCCGATAACATCTAAAGAAGTCTGTGTGGACAATGCTTGAGGGGTTAAAAGGGGAAGGGATGGCAGTACGGACTCCAAGGACAGGAAAGGTATCTCCACGTTGTCCCTTGCCCACTGATGAGCAGGCATAGTGCTCTTATCCAGAGCCAGCCAAGCGATAACAAGGGCCCTGATAAAACTCTTAACATTGTGATGTCCCCGATCTGCCTCCCCCGCAATGTGCCCTCGAGAGGTTAACTCACTGAGTTGGATGGTCGAGTGCAGCCAGCCGGGTGCAGGACCTTCCGTCTCCTACTCTCTGAACTCGCCCTCCTCTATATCCGCTGGCCTCTCCGTTGTCTGTACATCTGCTCTACGACAAAGTGGGGAACATGATCTTCCTTCTCCATAATGCCCGGAGGTTCCTTGAGCTGAGGAGCTCCGGTGCTCCCGGAAGTCATCTATATCACCCAACCTGGAAACCGCCTCGACTGATGTTCCGCCATCTTATGCGCATTCTCGGAGTGCTGCGGTGCCACCGCTGTGGTCCGATTTACATCTGGCATCTGTGCGTCTTGATGCATGATCAGATGATCACGTGATCCACCACCTGAAATGTCATCGCCAGCCACTGGTGCCCATGTTGCACGTGAAACGGCTGCGGTCATTCTGCATCTGGAGTTCAATGTAGATGGTTGTGGTCGAACCTGCCTCCCTGGACTCAGAGTGAAGCGAGATGGAGGCCACGCTCTCCTTATCCTCCTGCCGCCGACCCCAGCCATTGCCACATACACCACTGGGCATGTTTGTGGTAATGCAAGGGGTTTGACACTGCAGTGGATGCGCTCCAAAGATGGGGCTGCAGGGAACCTCTGCCAAATAACCTCAGAAAATACTATACTTGAGCCATCTAAGCTGCCAGCTGGGCATCCCTGTCCGCCATTAGGTCATTCCTTTGTTCCCTTGTCTTGTGGAGCAGCAAAATCTTATCTTGTCCCCTCTCCTGAGTCTTTGCAAAATGTCCACCCTGCCCCTCCCACACCTTACAGTATATACCATTATGTCCAGGTAAACTCCCCCAGGTACTTGCACCAATCATGATCTTACACAAAATAAGCCTTAAGGTCACCCACACAATCCAAGTAAACTCCGCCAGGTACCTGCCCAATACTAACCTTACACAAAGTAAGCCTTAAGGCCACCCACACAGTCTGGCAGCCATTTTACAGCAGTCATGACCCATTAATTAGGCACATGGCATTTAATTAGATGCCATGAGCTACCTTTCTCAAGCTTTTTTTCACTTGTGAAAGGTCCCGTGGTAGGACTGGAATGTCATGTTCCCTTAATAAAGCTCTGCTTCATACTGTTCTATGTGTAACCAGCCCTCTCTCTTCTCTGGAAATATGTCCTGTGGTTGCTAACCCGTGGGCTGTCAGAACCTTAGCTGGTGTAGTATATTTGATATGGATACCCCCTCTCTATTTGGATCCTCCTTAAAAGTTTGAGAATTAATGTTTTCATGAATGTGTCACACAGAACTAAAGTTTATTGTATAGACTGATTTTAATTAAAATGTGAGAATTGGATATTAATACTTTTGAAAGTTGCTGGATTCGAGGTTGGCTTCTGTTCAAGAAAAGATACAGAGAACGTTTTTACGAAGAAGTGGTTTCTCAATGAGATGTTAAACAGACGTTTTAGACAAATTCTACAGCATGAGATCATCCTGTTCTAATCCAAGGTAAGATTAAATCAATGGTATCATACTGTCAATGTACGCAAGGCACTAGAACAAATCACCAAGAGCAGATAGCACTTCCCAATATATTGCTGCATCACTCTGGAAAGTGATTCAGGAATCCCTGGATGCTCCTATGTAGACACCAAGTTGAGAAATACTTCTTATTGCTTCAGGATGGATCATATTTGTATTTACTTGTCTGATTATATGTGTGCAAGAAGAGTCAGAGATCAGTCTTGGTTTTATGGGAATAAAATAAAATCTTCTTGTTTTTGCAGTAAGTTATTTCAAATATTGAAATTCTTGATACTAAGCCAGCTTTCAAGGACTGTTTTCAGTGAACAGGCTGATAAATTATTTTGGAAAACAAAGGAAAATTTGGAAGGAATTAAAAAGATGCCGTGCTTCTCGTCTTCCTTATAATATTATAGGAGACATACATTGCGCAGTACATCCTTATGACACCTGGTTTCCAAAGAGAAAGTATTCAACTCACTTTTTTCTGAGCCCCATAAAGTCGGCTCTGGACTATATAGGCATATATCTGTGGATATGATCTCACCAGCCCGTCCTACCAGCAACCATCCGTGGTGATAACCTGGTCCATAGATGAAATATTGGATCCCCGGGATATGTCACAGACGAAAAGTCGGCAGGATAAAATAAAGTAAAATTTATTGCAGCACTAACGCGTTTCGACCTAATTGGTCTTTATCAAAGTGCAAAAAAATTTATATTTTTTTGCACTTTGATAAAGACCAATTAGGTCGAAACGCGTTAGTGCTGCAATAAATTTTACTTCATTTTATCCTGCCGACTTTTCGTCTGTGACATATCCCGGGGATCCAATATTTCATCTATGGACCAGGTTATCACCACGGATGGTTGCTGGTAGGACGGGCTGGTGAGATCATATCCACAGATATATGCCTATATAGTCCAGAGCCGACTTTATGGGGCTCAGAAAAAAGTGAGTTGAATACTTTCTCTTTGGAAACCAGGTGTCATAAGGATGTACTGCGCAATGTATGTCTCCTATTATGTTTTCTAGATTATCTTGAAGTATTACTCACTGGACACTTGGCGTAAGCGCGAGGACTCTACCCATTATTTTATCCATTGACTATTCGCACTTGGGAGTGTGCGTTTGTGCCCTTGCTGCTACCCAAGACCGACCATCTACACATTATCTGCGCCATTTTTTCCACCTTATTGTTTTTTCATTCCTTATAATATTGTTAAATGCAAATATTTTTGTTATGGTTCCAGCACAGAAATAGTTCATAATAGTTCAGTTTGATCTGGATGAGTTGAAGGAGATGTACATAAAAATATCTGGTTACACACGCATTTTAATACCGTTTGACTGACTGTTAGCAGGGCATCTGAAACAAGTATCAACTAAAGGGGCTGTCCAAAACAGTATCAGGTACAGCCAGTATACCAAGGAGATAGAGATCAAACATGGAGGACCAGAAATCTCTAATCAGTCCATATTTCCACAACATGTAGTAGTACAGGCCAGTCTGCAGAGACTAAGCAGACCAAAAGTATAGCCATTTTGTTTTAGCAGTGCTCCTTTATCAAGACACATACAGGGTTATCCAAAGAGATCCGAATTGCTTGAGAAAGGTAACCGAACGCTGAAAATCAGCGTTTGGTTACCTTTCCTGGCCATTCGGCTATCCAGAGAGCAGGCAATTCGCCAAATCCTGGTGAATTGTCTGCACATACGGTGCCTGTTCGGTGCCTGTTCGAGGGCAGTGAAATCCCCATGAAAATGCACTGCTTCGGCTATTCAGAGAACACAAAGCAGCAGTGAAAGGTTCCCCTAATGCCCTGTCATTCGGTGGTTTAATTCGGCAAGTTAATTCAGGAGAATCCCATAGGATTCAATGTTAAAAATATTCCCGTTTTAATTCAATATCTAATAAACCGTTCATTATAAAATTCTGCAGCAAAAAGTCTCTTTATTAATAGATTTTTTAGGATACTTTAAGCATTTTTCTTAATTTTTTTTTTTTTGAAAGTCCGATTTTTTTTTTGTTTTTTTCAAGTTTACTTATTTTTTCTGGAACAGCCCTCTTTATTATCATTCCCTGGACCTCCTGTGTAAATTTCATACATTTTCGCTCAGTAGTTTCTTTGCAAACAGCGTTTCATTTTCACAGATTCATACAAACGGTTTTGCTAATTTATTCACCTCCCTCGTCTGCGGTCTCAGCTGCTTCGGCTGCTTCGGCTGCGTGTGATCGGCTCCTTCTCGGGCTTTTTCCGTGGTTTTCGCAGGTTAATCCAGATGTTTTTAAGGGTTTTCTGCGTGCATTCGGTGGGTTTTGCGGTTAGTTTTCGTCGGGTTTGTGGCAGCTTTTCCCTGCAATTCGGGGACCCTGTGGTGCTTGCTGAATACACCGCAGGGTCACCGAAATGGGATCGGCAAAAGGAACCGAATTGAAGAGAACGAAAAGTCACCGAACGTGCGGTGACTTTTCGAATCTCTTTGAATAACCCTGATAGTTTTATTTGTACTCTTTCAATAATAGCTTCCCATTCTTCTAGATCAGGGAGCATCCAATATTCTGTTTCCACTGAGGTTGAGAGTGACAAGATTTGAGGGCTACCTTGCCCTAGTAAGGAATAAAAGTAAAGATAGCACCAGTGGTAGAGCTAGTTCTAGTTGAAAAAAGTTAAATGGTCGTATTAAAATCAAAGAGTGTGATCTGTAGGCAGGAGAGATGACGTTGTAGAAAATAAAAGTAGCACCGGGCAAGCAATATTCCTCGCTAAAGGCTCCAGGAAAGGTTTGGGAGCTGGTCAGGGATACCCTGGTCAGCCTTAATATCCACCCACCATATGTGACCCCTGCCTGCCCTCGGTTCTAGCATCTGGGTCACTTGAGCTGTCTTGTATTTCGTAATTCTATCTGTAAGATATTTATTCATTTTTTTAAAGTGCAGATTAATAGAGGGTATTTCTTGGAGGCTTCCCTATATCAGGCTACATTGTTTGAATTCTTTATAAGTCATGTTTATGTGTATGTAATATACATACTTTAGTAGCGATGGTCTGGAAAATCTCAACTCTTCTTCACACAAGTTTCTATTAAAATTGATAAACACGTTCATTTTGCAAAAATAATTGTCAAAAATCTCAATATTACTAGCGGAGACACTTTTCTAATGTAATATGGAATGTAATACATTAAAGTATACTTGTATACACTATCATCATGTTAAAAATGGGTCTGTGTATGATGGGCAGAGCCGAGCCAGCTACACTGCAGCCTGATCGGGACACGGATCCACCAGGGATGGCGGAGGGCCCAGTGACCAGGTCTGACATCCTACAGCTCCAGACCTTCATCATAGCAAACCTGAACAAGTCGACCTGCACACAGACGGCAGAGATACAAACAGTGAGAGAGTAAACAGAACACCTGGAAGAACAGACTGAACAAATGGTGACTTACTTCACTGATCTCACTACCCACGCTGATAACCGGGAGAGCTGAGTCAATTACCTCGAAGGAAGCTTTGGAGGATTTATCCAACAGATATAGACAAAATAATATACGTATACGGGGCCTCCTGGAGACTGACTGTCACGGTTCCCGGATCCCACCACGCAGTCCTTAAAGCCCAACACTCCAAAGAGCCAAAAACTACCAACGGGGTAGCCGTAAAGGAATCCCTAACTGTCTGGTCCTTAAAAATTGGCCAGATATATGTATACTAGCTAGACAGAAAGAGTTAATCAAAGACAATGTCGTAATACAAAACCAGGTCAGCAACACGGGGGTAGTCAGACGAGCCAGAATCAGGAATACAGAGTATAGAATAGTCAAATGGAATAGCCGGGTCGATATCCGTGCAGAAGCGTAGTACAAGGAAAAAGTCTAGGGCAACGGAAGGCAGAATAGTCAGAAAACAAGCAGAGGTCAATAACAGGTTAAATCACGAGAGAATTCAGGTACAAGGAGCTCAGGTATGGATAACCACGATCTGGCACTGCTTAGAAGGAACTGTTGGTTTTTAAAAGACCTTCACCAGACCGCGCCCCCCCCTCTCAAGACGCGCCTCATGCAGCCACCTCCCTGCCTGTTTCAATTTAAACCGGACGTTGGTGAGCGAGCAGCATCAGACATGCTGCCGTCAAGCACACCGGAAAGGCTGGAAGCCCCCAACGTTACACTGACAACCTGGATCAACTGGAAGCCACTCTCATGGATATAGTAAAACTCCTTTAACAAGAAATTCCACCAGCTAAATACATTTTTAATTAGGTACATAGGGCCCAGGGCCCCCACTGGTACCGGACCACCCCCATCCCACGTGATGTGGTGGCCCACTTTTACTATTGCACTGCCAAGGTGGCTCTGCTCTGTACCCGTGATAAGGCAGTTGAATATGAAGGCACTCTCAATTTCTTCTTCCACGACCTTGGTGAGACGTAGGGAATGGAGGGAGTTTAAGGAAATCCTGTGACAACGTAATATTCACTATGTCTGTGGCTTTCGATTTAAAATTGTGGTTAAGAAGAATAATCCCACTCACACGTATTCCTATCTCTATTAGGCGAAAGATCTCCTGTGGTTATAACAGTGCCATAGCCAGCATTGTCCCAACGCAACTCTTAACGAGGTTGGATAGAGAGTGGATCCCAGCTGTGGACTGATAGGAGCGGGACAGTGAGTTTGCAAATAAAGATGGCTACATTAAATAAACTCTCTCATTTTGAACAACTCTTTTACTCTGGTACATACCCCAAAGGCCTTATATCAACTCTCTATACTAAACTCACGACCCTTCTAGACTGGAAGGAACTTCCATATATTTTGGCCTGGGAACAGGAACTTGGTGACCCCTGGATGCAGACACTTAGGCCGATATTTGGGAGATCATGCAAAATGTTTCTATACTAACCACATAACATGAACAGCTTATTAAAACAGTTTTCCAGTGGTATGTTACTCCAGTACAGCTATCTCACATGTTGCTGCAGACTCTGGATACATGTTGGCAAAACCGTGGGCCCATGGTACTTAACTCCTTATGTGGTGGTCATGCCCCTGAGTGCAGCCATTCTGATCAGGCGTCCAAATGTTCCTTGCACCTGTGCTATCTAAAGAGGTTCCATTAGACCCACAGGCCTTCTTGCTTTCGAGACCTATCCCTGATTTCCCCAGATCTGAGAATCAAATTGATGGTGAAAACTGCCTTGGTGGCCTGAAGAGTTCTTGCAAAAGGATGGAACTTCAGTCCTTCAGCCCCTTCGCACACTAAAATTTACGCTAAAATATGGGATATTCAACTTATGGACGAACTGACTGCTTTATCTAATCACACCTTACCCTCCTATTACAAAACCTGGAACCTGTGGTTGGCTCAAATGGCTCCTTGAGAAGCTGGATTGGGGTGCACTGGAGGGACCCAGAGGTTAACCTGCCTGGCGGTATTCCCGAGTGTGACTCAGGGTTAAATTTCGCTACCACGATCGTAACCCCGAGCCACACTCGGGCTGGATGCATACTCACCGCATCCTTCGCTCCCTTGCCGTCACCACAGTGTGATCGCGGCAGCCAGCGACTTTGCTTCCTGGTTCTGCTCCCTGTGAGTCACACGACACAGGGGTGCGGGACCAGGCAGCAAATTCAAAAATGAAAAAAAATTACAGTAAAAAATACTGTAGAATAAACTTTGTGCTATGAAGTGGGTGCTGGGATTCCTATGCAGATGTACACTCCTTTGCCAATGTACCGGTGCTTGCCCATATCCAACTGTTGGATCTGGGCAAGCACCAGCGAAACTTGTATTGCAAAGCCTTATTAAATTTTAGAAATTATTTTTATTTGCTTTTTATTTCTGTAAAGCTGCTTTGAGAATAAATACTCTTTTTTTGGTACCCCCGTGTCCTGTATATTTCATTGGCAAAGGAGTGTACATCTGGACAGGAATCCCAGCACCCAGAGGAAAGAGGCATGTTTTTGGTTTGATTATATTATTGAATATAATTTATTTCCATTATTTTGGATAGTTATTTTTGGGATAATAAATTATTATTTCTGTTTCAAACCTTCTCTGACTCCGTGTGTTTACTAGACTCTTGCTTGCACGGATTTCAGTGAGTTATTCCTACAGAATACAGGCTTACTATATAAAACAACACATTTCCTTTCCAAAAAAATTGAAACGCTTTTAGACACAAAATTTTGAAAAAATTAGACCGCCAGGGAGGTTAATAAACTAGGAGGCTGTTTTTCACTTTATATATGAACATGGTCCACGATATGTATGTTAAGGTGCTATCCAATACTCAAACATAAACTGTACCTACTAAAAGAAAAGGAAACCCAAAAAGGGTTTAGTGTAATGGCGCTATATAATATATATCATTGGCAGGACAATATACTTTAAAGCTGCTCACTAGTTGAGTGTATCCTTCACTCCTAAAATAGAATGCAAAAAAACACTGTACAGTGAAAAAGGAGCGCTAGAAGATTAAACAAAGATCACATGTATGTCAATAAATTAAACAGATGGAAAAAAACGTCTATTTTACTTTCTTTCCTTTGTTCTTATTTCTTTCAGTGGAATTATAGATCTGTTAAATGCCGTCAAGTTCTAAAGGAGACAAAGGGAAAATCTCATTGCATAGTATTACATATACCAGATAAATCAGAAAAAGATGAGATTTCCACTCACAAACAGGGAGTCTGCGAGACTCCAAATGTATGCCTTTAAGCCTCTTCTGGGGGGCTCCACCCATCAGCAGGAAAGAAGATTCACAATCCTTTTTCTTCCAAGCTTGATAGTAGCTTTAGGTCGGAAGTATATTGTGATCTCGAGACAGAAATCAAAAATAGCGTAATATTGTAGGTTAAATGAGGATAAAAAACAAAAAGAGATTACACTCACATGTTGCAGAGCCTCTATTAAAAGTGGCTCTGTATAGACGCCTGGGACCACTTATCAAAGGGGGTCCATCCTTAGCCTTCGATTTTCCTTAGAACACAGCTCCGTTGTAAGGTGGTGCAGGTATAAAAATGGATAAAATGAATAAAAATAGGGGGCCAAATGCAAAAACAATAAAAATTTATTAATAACAAAACACCAAATTCAAGTGTATATAATGAGACGCGTTTCACCTACTACTGTAGGCTTCCTCAGTCAAAAAAAATCAAAAACTGAGGAAGCCTACAGTAGTAGGTGAAACGCGTCTCATTATATACACTTGAATTTGGTGTTTTGTTATTAATAAATTTTTATTGTTTTTGAATTTGGCCCCCTATTTTTATTCATTTTATCCATTTTTATACCTGCACCACCTTACAACGGAGCTGTGTTCTAAGGAAAATCGAAGGCTAAGGATGGACCCCCTTTGATAAGTGGTCCCAGGCGTCTATACAGAGCCACTTTTAATAGAGGCTCTGCAACACGTGAGTGTAATCTCTTTTTGTTTTTTATCCTCATTTAACCTACAATATTACGCTATTTTTGATTTCTGTCTCGAGATCACAATATACTTCCGACCTAAAGCTACTATCAAGATTGGAAGAAAAAGGATTGTGAATCTTCTTTCCTGCTGATGGGTGGAGCCCCCCAGAAGAGGCTTAAAGGCATACATTTGGAGTCTCGCAGACTCCCTGTTTGTGAGTGGAAATCTCATCTTTTTCTGATTTATCTGGTATATGTAATACTATGCAATGAGATTTTCCCTTTGTCTCCTTTAGAACTTGATGGCATTTAACAGATCTATAATTCCACTGAAAGAAATAAGAACAAAGGAAAGAAAGTAAAATAGACGTTTTTTTCCATCTGTTTAATTTATTGACATACATGTGATCTTTGTTTAATCTTCTAGCGCTCCTTTTTCACTGTACAGTGTTTTTTTGCATAAACTGTACCTACCCCCTCTGATTTTTTCTTTCTCTGTCTCCCTTTCTTTTTCTTTAGGGGCACGGGCAAATCCCTCTTTTGGACTTCCCTCATTTCATATTCTTTACCTTAGAGGAAAGTATAGCTGCTGTTTTTGTGTGTTATGTTTTTGGTACGATGAAAGCTTGTAATTGTTTTATAATTTCTTTCCAATAAAAATTATTTTTTAAAAAATGGATCTGTTAATGACCATTTGCACTTAATATTCATAAAACATGGTTGGAAAATAAAATGCATTGTGCCATTAAGTGTATTTGTAGTGAAAAAATGGATAAAGCAGTAGCGAATCACAGCATATTACTGACCCCCATATCTGTTACTGTTGCAAAATTTCAGATATGATAGCATAGTTTGTCTGAATCTGGCAATTTATCCTAGATAAACTTCTGACACACTTTCGACCCTAAGGGTTTCCAGTGATTCATTTAATTAATTTTAATTATTGAGTCAGCTATGGGTACAGGAAACACCCATTTGTACTCTGTCTTGTACATTAAATGCACAAGACTAATTGTTTCCTTTGCTTGTGTAATATGTGGCATTTCCGGCTCAAACGAAATCACCTTGCTTGTATATTCAATATATACCATCGGTTACAGCTGAGCTTACTGAGAATGCCATTTCAAGTTTAGATTTTCAACACATTCCAAAGTTCAAAACTATCCACTAAATCAGGGGTCAGCAACCTACCCTCCAGATGTTTTGGGGCTATATCTCCCGTGAGCCACAGCCAAGCTTATGAGTTTCTAAGGCTCATAGGAGTTGTGGTTGCAAAGCATCTGAACCCTGCTCTAAATTATGTACCCAAATATATGGTTCTGAATTTCTGCCCCAACAATCTTTTAAGTAACAGCAACATTACCATGATAAAAACAAAGAAATGGTGCATTTATAATTTTACCCCTTTGTGTAATGAGTATTTCACCCCTTCACTACCAATTGATTTTTCAAAAAATCCACTGTTAGAAACCAGTGTTTTTTTTCCCCAAAATCAATTTTATTTAACCCATTGGCTGCTGAGCCATTTCACCCATGTGCTGAGCTCATTTTAACCATTTTTTGCACATCATTAAGTGCTACAGAAACTGTTGCCGCTATATAAATGATGACAATAATAATAGCAACAATAATGATAATATCATGTTTAAATGTGATTTAAATTCATGTTTTAATGTAGGACACAGACATATTATATATCATTTTTTTCAGCAGACTCGGCAGATTAAAAATATGTCATTACTATGTGTGTATGTCATGTTATCTTAAAAAAGCAAAAAATGTAAAAACAATTCTGTTAATTTTAATAAAAAAAACACTGTATTTTTTTTCTACAATTAATCATGATAACGTTTGTGTTATATGTTTCTTTTTGACGTACCCTTTCAGAAATGGGGAAAATTTGACAAAATTAGGCAGTTTATTTAAAAAGTTAAAAATCAGAAGTTTTGCACATTGCCCAACTATTTAAAATATTCAGAGAGGCGGCACACGAGCATACTGTACTGCGTCCGTTACGGATGCACTTTTTCACGGGAGATATTGTGAGTACTGCGTAAAGTGCGTCCGTAATGTCTGATGTCTCCACACCCTAGGAAAATACATGGCGGCGTTGTTTCTGCGTCCGTTTAGCTTTTTCACGTCAATGTTATTTTTGCATCCGTGGTTTTATACTTTGCCCGTCCGTGAACAAGTGCGCAGGTGCTTCATGTGGTGTGTTTAATTGACTCCTTTATAAAGCTACGACGGACGGCAAACAGTGCGGTCAAACGGACGCAAAATGTTTGCTCGTGTGCCGCCTCTCTAAAGGGGGCTTGTTAATTATTAAATAAAGTTGTCTGGGAGTCTCTAGCCAGTTTTGATTTTTTAAACAGCCATTAGAAACCCCCTGTGTTCTGTGTTCTGTTTCATTTTAACTCTTATAATGTTTGGGAGTCTACACCTTCAAGAGTCATATCATAGGGAAGTCCAGACTATAATCTTTCCAACGATGCCTCATTTATGCCTGTAGCCCCTACTGATGAGGAGAAAGAGTAGCCACCGTCCATTAGGCATTTACCCAGCTCTGCCAGGTGGCGCACATGGCAAGGTCTGATTTTGAGGAAGTCAGACCACCACAGGACTCCAACCCGGGATGTCTGTGATCTCCCCTGCGACTTCGGAGAAGTCATGACCTGTGGCGGACGTCCTCCTCATATTGCAATGAACCACTAGGACGTCCCCCCACATCTTTCACAGCCAAGGGGTTAATTACCTATTTGGCATGCAGATGTTTGCATCTGCTGGCCAAATAGAGTTACTGCAGGTAGAACTGTAGCTCGTGACTCCTTTCATTATCGAGTGGTGAACGTCCCATGTATCAGGACACTCTTTAGTTGATGTTAAAAAGTTTTAGCACCTTGGGTATTATGCGCACAGGGTTAAAACTTGGGGGCACCTTCTGAAGCCTCAAAGTAAACAAAATTTATTTACAACAAACAAATTTCATTTGCAATCATACAGCATAGCCCCAGATTGTGTTAAAACGGGCTGCTGCGTCTGTTGCCACTGATCAAGTATACACAATAATATAGTAACCGGGTAATATTCATGTTCATATTCCATAACATTCAGCTCCTAAGATGTGGATTATTGTTGGTGCTGCTGTGAACTTTTAATAGCTATAAGGGCTCCTATTTCCATAATAAAACATCGTAAGCACTTTAAGCCCTATTCCAGCTGAGCCATTTTGGGTAATGAGTAAACCAATAGGTATAATGCCCTCTCATTAAAATTAATGGCTCTTGTCATATTCCAGGCTGTTGCGGATGCTTACTGTATAGTAAAACTTCCTATACATTATATAGGAAACACTAACGTGTAAGAAGCCTGAGAAGAATGGGCAATCCCAAGGTTGCTCCTTATTTTTGCTTGAAGCTGGTAATGATGAAAAAATAAATACCAGCTGGTAACACCTAATATTTAGTGATTTTGCATTAAGTTCAGCAAAATAACTTAACCGCTTCACTTCCGATATCAAGATATCTCAGGCTTCAAAGGCACCATCCGGTGCCCCAATATTTCGATATGATGATCTGCAGCCCAAAAGCAAATGAAATTTGTTTGCTGAAAACTAATTTTGTTTGCTTTTGGGCTGCAGAAGGTGCCCCCAACATTTTAGCCCTGTGGGCATAATGCCCAGAGAGCTAAAACTGTAATTTC
The DNA here is from genome assembly GCA_009667805.1 of Leptobrachium leishanense. NCBI lineage: Eukaryota > Metazoa > Chordata > Amphibia > Anura > Megophryidae > Leptobrachium > Leptobrachium leishanense. The sequence continues at coordinate 241,075,187 of CM019067.1, read as the reverse complement.
AGCTCTGACATATCAGGCTTTCAGCAGGTGATGCAGGGAGAAATAGAAGAAAATAGACCAGCCACTCAATCCTCTAACTCAATTTGGCAGTAGATGGCGCCATCTACTGGCCAAAAATAGGTTATTTACAGTAAGACATACAATATACCTATAGTTAAAAAATGTCTTACTTTAAAATGATTTTTTTTTAAAAAAGTGTGGTTTCTGACTAGCAGGGTTATTCAGAGAGCGTGAAAAGCAAGAGAATGACTGGAGAATGAAAAATTCTAGGTCAAAATAGCCGATTTGGAAAGTGAGATGACAGGGAGAATTTTTCTGGTTTGGCTATTTTGACCTAGAGTTTTCACTTCTCCAGTCATTCTCCTGCTTTTCACGCTCTCTGAATAACCCTGAATGTTTTTTAGGAAAATTGCTTGGTAGCGAAGGGGTTAAAACCAAAAGAAGGTACCCCAAAAATTCAATCTGCAAACTAAAGATGATGTTGTGAGCTAATGCCAGCTCTCAAAGCAAGCAGAAGGAAATATAGAACAAATAATTCCCAGTGTCTTTCTTCCAGCTCTAAATGAGATTGCATACAAGCGTTCTGGCATGACACTCCATACAGTCTGGCACTGCTGCTGCCAGTATTATATCAGTTCACTCATCATAGAACCAATAATAGGAGCTGCAAACAGCTAACGGCTTGCTCCACCAAAATTATTTGGTTATAGATAGTTGCTCTTCAGTAAACGTCCATAAAATGTGGAGCCCATGGGTCGACTCTGGGACATAGGGCCTTAGAAACCATACACCATGCTTTGGAGATTATTATTAGTCTTTATTTATAAAGCGCCAGCATATTCTGCAGCGTTGTACAATGGACACCTCATAGACAGGGTTACAATACATTGAACAACATTTTGACAAACCAGTACAGGAGGAAACAAGGGCCCTATTCCCATGGGAATTTCCACTCTAGAAAGGTTGGGGTGGAAATGGAGGAGAGGACTGCAAGGTGAGAGTGATGGACCCGTTGCGTCAGTGAGTTGGGTGGTATGACAATTACTTTATGATTATTAATATTATCTACTATACATTAGCAGAAAGGTGGTCTCAGGGTGTGTAAAAATTCTAAAGCGACATCATATGTCCAGAGTGTACCTACTCAATTATTTGATGTATATACCGTGGCTATTTGTGGACATACTTCTACATGGAAAGTTTTTTTATTTTTCTCAGATAAAGGACTACTTAGGTATCACTGTAGTTTTATAGTAAAATGTTTTAGTCTTGGTAAAGGTAGCAATTAAAAAAAAAGCTTGCTGTTCCAAAATATTATTATTATTATTATTCTTTATTTATAAAGCGCCAGCATATTCCGCAGTGCTGTACAATAAGTACAGTATAGACAGGGTTACAATACATTGAACAACATTTGACAAACAGTACAGGAGGAGATGAGGGCCCTATTCCCGTAGGAACTCACAATCTGGGAGGGTTGGGGTTGAAAACAGGAGGAGAGGACTGTAAGGTGAGAGTGATTGATGGTTGCGTCAGTGAGTTGGGTGGTAGGCTTCCCTAAATAGGAATGTTTTAAGGGAGCGTTTGAAGGAAGAGAAGTTAGGGGAACGTCTGACAGTACGAGGGAGAGCGTTCCAGAGAGTGGGGGCTGCGCGTGAGAAGTCCTGCAGTCTATCATGGGAAGAGGTGATGCGGGGAGAAGCTAGGCGCAGGTCACTGTTTGACCTTAGGGAGCGGGCTGGGGTGTATTTGGTGATTAGTGAGGACAGGTAGTGGGGAGCTGAGTTAGTGAGGGTTTTGTAGGTAAGGATAAGGATTTTGAACTTAATTCTGCAGTTGATGGGGAGCCAGTGAAGGGACTCGCAGAGGGGAGCGGCAGAGACAGAGCGGTGGGTGAGGTGAATTAGCCTGGCGGAGGCGTTCAGGATGGATTGTAGGGGGGAGAGGCGGGACAGAGGGAGGCCAGATAAGAGATTATTGCAATAGTCGAGTCGGGAGATTACCAGGGCGTGTATGAGTTGTTTTGTGGTGACAGCGGTAAGAAATGGCCGAATTCTGGAAATATTACGCAGTTGGTATCGGCAGGAGGAGGAAAGAGACTTGATGTGGGGGATGAAGGAAAGAGCAGAGTCAAGTGTCACTCCAAGACAGCGAACTTGGTTTGATGGGGAGATGGTGATACCCTCCACCGTGATAGAGAAGTCAGGAGGTGGGGAGGCATTGGAGGGAGGAATAAGTAGGAGTTCAGTCTTTGACATGTTGATCTTTAGGTGGTGGGAGGCCATCCAGGAGGAGATACCAGATAAACAGTCACTGACTTTTGAAAGGACAGGGGGAGAGAGATCAGGGGTAGAGAGGCAGATCTGAGTGTCATCAGCGTAGAGGTGGTAATTAAAGCCAAAGCTGTTGATGATTTTGCCCAGGGAGGAGGTGTAGATGGAAAAGAGCAGAGGACCAAGGACAGAGCCTTGAGGTACACCAACAGATAGAGGCAATGAGGAGGAGGAGTTACCAGCAAAGGACACACAGAAGGACCTGTTGGATAAATAGGAGTCAACCCAAGCAAGTGCAGTGTCACCGAGACCCAGAGAGTTGAGGGTCTGTAGAAGGAGGGGGTGGTCAACAGTGTCAAAAGCAGCCGAGAGGTCAAGCAGGATGAGAATAGAATAGTGGCTGTGTTTTTTAGCAGTTAGGAGGTCATTGGTGACTTTGGTGAGGGCAGTTTCAGTTGAGTGTAGGGGACGGAAGCCAGATTGCAGGGGGTCAAGTAGGGAATTGGAGGACAGGAAGAGGGAGAGGCGGTTGAAGACTAGTTTTTCTAAGAGCTTTGATGTGAAGGGAAGCAGGGAAACAGGGCGGTAGTTGGATGGAGAGTTGGGATCGAGGGATGGTTTCTTTAGTAAAGGGGTAACTAGCGCGTGTTTGAAGGCGGATGGAAAGGAGCCAGTGGAGAGAGATAGGTTGAAGATGTGTGTGAGAGCAGGGGTGAGGGAGGAGGAGAGGGGAGGAATTAGATGTGAGGGAATGGGGTCGAGCGGGCACGTGGTGAGATGTGAGGAGGACAATAAGGAATTGACTTCCTCCTCAGTGGCTGGGAGGAAGCGGCAGAGGGTGGCAGAGGGGACCTCTGGGAGTGGAGGTGGCAGATAACTATCTTGTGTTGGGATATTGCTTCTGATAGTTAGAGTTTTACTGAGGATGTAGTCTGCCAGGTCTTGAGTGCTGAAGGCAGCTGTGGAGGGAGGTGCAGGTGGGTAGCGGAGGGTGTTGAAGGTGGACCAGAGCCGTTTAGGGTTGGAGGACAGCATAGATATAACAGATGAGAAGAAGGATTGTTTGGCCAAGTGGAGGGCAGAGGTGAATGGCCGGAGAATAAACTTGAAGTGAACAAAATCAGCTTCAGAGAGGGATTTCCTCCAGGCACGCTCTGCAGTGCGGGAGCATCTTTGCAGGTAGCGAGTCTGGAGGGTGTGCCAGGGCTGAAGCTGGCAGCGTGGGGCCTTACAGAGTCGAAGAGGAGCAAGAGTGTCTAGAGCAGAGATAAGCGTAGTGTTGTAGTGATTATTGGCAGCATCAGGGCAGGTGAAGGATGAGGTATGAGGGAGGTGGTGAAGTAGGTTGGAGAATTGATGGGGGTCCACAGCATGTAGATTTCTGCGAGTGTGTGTGCGGGGTGGGGGAGCAGGGTGTTTAGGAAGTCCAGATAGGTTGAAAGAGAGAAGGTGGTGGTCAGAGATGGGGAAAGGGTGACAGTTGAACTCAGAAATGGAGCAGAGGTTGGAAAAGATAAGGTGAATAGCGTGACCATCGCGGTGGGTAGGGAGGAGGGAGGATTGTGTGAGTCCAAGGGAGGACGTGAGTGAAAGAAGTTTGGAGGCAGCAGGGGCGGAAGGATCGTCTATGGGAATATTGAAGTCCCCGAGAATTAGGCATGGAAGATTAGAAGACAGGAAGTGAGAAAGCCAGGTAGCAAAGTGGTCAAAGAACTGGAAGGTTGGTCCCGGTGGGCGGTAGATGACTGCCACCCTGAGAGCCAGAGGAGAGAACAGGCGGATGCAGTGTGTCTCGAAGGAGGAGAAGGAGAGGGATGGGGGTGGAGGGAGATGCTGGTAGGTGCAGGTGGGAGAGAGCAGGATTCCGACCCCGCCGTCTGGGGGTATGGCTCAAGTGTAGATCCGCCATGTGAGAGAGCAGCAACGGAGGCCGTGTCAGAGGGAGTTAGCCAGGTTTCAGTTAAAGCTAGGAGGTTGAAGGAGTTTGAAAGGAAGAGGTCATGGATTGCTGTGAGTTTGTTGCACACAGAGTGAGCGTTCCAGAGGGCGCAGGAGAAAGAGGACAGGCGCTGAGGGTTTATGGGAATGAGGTTGCTGGGCTTGCAGGGAGGTGATTTATGTGCGATGGAGATAGGATGAGAGGGAAGTATTGGATGTGTTTGTGGGGCCAGGGTTAGGGATATGTCACCTGCATAGAGTAACAGCAGGAGGGTGAGAAAGAGAAGGTGGGAATGGGATTTGTGTGAGTGGGAGTGATTGGCAGCACGAGAGTTAGAGGGAGACCATGTTCTGAGGAAACAAAGGAGCTCATGCGAGGCCATCATGTGGGATGAGAGGAGGGAGGGAGAGATGCAGATAGTGTAGGGGTCGGTGGTAGAGGGGCAGGAGTTCCATTTAAGGAGAAAGGTAGAAGTAAAGAGTAGAAGCGTGAGAGAAAGCATGATATAGACGTGTGTTTACCCAGAGTAAAACTGGGCCTTGCAGTTCCTTCCTCCAGTCCTGCAACTCCAGGAAATCAACTCTAAACGTCCACTTAGGATGCCACTGAACTCCAGGAAATCAACTCTAAACGTCCACTTAGGACGGAAAAATAAAATGATGCACATAAGAGATGTAAAAGCTGTACACAAAATACTGTATAAGCAGTGACATTTCAGTCAGCATTCATGCCTCATATTGTAATGTTGATTCTACAAATTCATTTAAAAATGGAAAGAGCAAATTTGCACAGTTTAATGAACCGCTAAACAGTAAATGGTTAAAGTGTTGAAAACATAATGTGATGGAAAGTAATCCATATAGTTGAAGACTGTATTTATTTAGGAAGATAAATTAGTATGATTAAATGGTAGACGTTCCTGGGTTGTTAACTGAATTTTGTTCTGTGTTTCATCCTGCAGAAACCGGTTGGTATCTGGCTTTAATCAAATTATTGTTTTTCTGCTTAGAAGCAATGTTATTTAACTCAATGCAAAAAATCTTGAAATGTCATCAGAATAGAATTTTGTCTTGAGGAGTCGATGTCCCAAAATTGCTATGACTGACAGCCTGAGCTTTTTTTGACGATTATATTATTTTTTTATAGAGGCCTTCAGATATCAATCTTACACTAGGTTAGACTAAGGTATACACAGAAAAGGACAATAAAGAAAGGCTGAACCGGCTTTGAAGATTAGTAGTCCTGTTCAGAACAACCACTGGAAAAAGGGCCGGAGTTAAATGTATACAGCACCTTATACACAGTAGGAGTGATGTCAGGGTTTTGGTTCTTCTGCTTCTGGAGAAGCTCGGAAGGCAGAATGACAATATCAGCAGAATACAATATCACACAGTTCTGGAGGCTTACTAGTTGTAGTGCAGCGTAGCAAGGTAAACAGTGGGGTCCTTGGGAACCGTTAGGCAGAGTCGAGAGGAGGCGAGGAGTCAAACGGGCTGGCGGCTTTCAGACAGAGTAGCGGAGAATATGGAGGCTTCAGTATTTGGCGTGCATCCGGAAAGCAGGGGGAACCAATCGACCAAAAGTGCTAATATTTTCCGTATTAAAGGAATGATATAAACAAAATTAATTCAATAAAAGAAAATTTATTCAATAAAACGTAAAAGCCCGACGCGTTTCGTCCCTCAGGACTTTTTCAAGGGAAATAATAACATAAAGTCAATAGAAAATGTCATATATACTGTATATATATGACATTTTCTATTGATTTTATGTTATTATCGCCCTTGAAAAAGTCCTGAGGGACGAAACGCGTTTACGTTTTATTGAATAAATTTTCTTTTATTGAATTTATTTTGTTTATATCATTCATTTAATACGGAAAATATTAGCACTTTTGGTTGATTGGTTCCCCCTGCTTTCCGGATGCACGCCAAATACTGAAGCCTCCATATTTTCTCATGTGTATTCTTTGGGAGTGATAGACCACCTCCTGGGAGTCGACTTCAGCACAGAAGCTAAGTATAATTTCATCCTCCTTGATACCTTTAATTACCAGAATAGCGGAGAAGGCAGAAGGTCAATGAGGCAGGCAGCTTTCTGGCAAAGTCCAGTAAGGGAAGCAAGTGGTCGAAATGGCTAGGGTGTTCAAGGATAGTTAAAGGGTACAAACAAGGGTTTTGGAACGAGGATTCCAGTATAGATATGAAGGGTAAGGTAGCTCTAAGTATTCTGAGAATAATAAACGAGCAGTTACTCACCATCCGCTGGTTTCTTTTATGGAGAATTGATTGAAGACTGGTGACGGCGTCTTCAGCTGCAGTCAGCATTCACTTCCGGGTTTGTGTCATTGGAGTGTGACGCCATTCCCTGTGACGCACACCGTGGGTGCCTGGTCCGTCCGCACATGCGCGGTTCTTTGTGGCCGCAGACAGGAAAGTGAGTAGATCTCTGGCAGAATGCCGGGCATTTGCAGTGGACATAGACATGGCAAGGTTCGAGGTCTAAGCCGGGAGCTTGGGGGCATAGATACATGACAGTTAGACCTATCTCGTTATACACAATGAATATATTTTTTTATAGAGTCCTTAACGATTCATTAAGTGCCTAACTGTAACTAAATTGGCACAAATGTACCTCTCCAGCCAACCAGCTACTGCTAGCAGGTTAGCAAACAGAGCACAATCGAAGCACTGAAAAAAAAGTTTTTTGTTATGTGGGTATACCGCATAAGAGCAGTCATTAAGTTTGCATAGTAGGACCTGCCATGGTGGAGTACATTGACGTTGTGGAAGACTCATCCAAAGTATAAACATATTTTGTAACTAAATCTGCATTTATTATTAAATCAAGTGTTTTTAAAATCTTAAAACTATATTAAAGCGGAGTCATCTGTATTTTGTATGTTGTATTCATTGGTCTCAGAAGCATCGTTATAAAAAAATGCATATTCAGGTGTAGTGCAGCCATTGCTATAGCGTTGTGTTTAGATTTTTTCTTATGGTGAGAATATCGCCTTATATACATATACAGTACCATTAGCAACTTTTTCATATTACAGTACAATCATGTTAACTAATGTAATTCACATCACACTAACTTAATCACTCGTCTTAATTATTCTAACAAACCTATTTCATTCCAGAAGGGAGGATGAATAAATACAAACATGCCAAGAGGATTTAACACTTAACAAATGATACACAGTTTGCACCCACAAGCAAACAGTACATAGTCTTGGTGTTCTGAAGATTCTGGGTTAACCCCTGCAATGCCTGTGTGTATCATTTGCAATAAAATGTCCATAGTCGCTCGGTAGGAGGACAGCCTCCATGATTCTCTAAAGGGCATACAATGTTTACTGTGAAATATTCTATTCTACACTTATAATAGAAGGTACAATACAAGGGGACAGCATTCCATTTCAAATACTACAACATCAATGCTTCACAAGTTCCAGTTTCAAGTTCACAGACCAGTTGCTTGATACAGCTTATAAGGCATGGACTCAAAATATATGGAGGTAGAGGAGATACGTTTTAAATCGGACATGTACCCATGTATGAGATGTCCTCCATCAGGAAGATCGAGTCCCAGGAGGCGGACGTGTGACATTCATGGTTTTCACCGGATTTAAAAATGTTGTTTTCCAAATTTTTCCACAACCCAACTGATAAATGATGGGAGTTTAATTCACAAAATATGATCATATCTTGCTTAACCCCTTCACTACCGAGATCGAGATATCTCGGTCTTCAAAGGCACCATCTGGTGCCCCGATATCGAGATATGTCGGTGTGCTGCTCTGCAGCCCAAAGAGGTTGGTAGTGAAGAGGTTAAGCCTGTCACAGTATCAATGAATCCCATCCCGACAGGTCCTATGCTAAACATCTATTGACCGTCCTATTGATATGAAAAATATCATCCTATTGAATTAGTAAAATCTGGCGAAAACAGTGAGTGTCTTTAAATTGTGAAGCACCGATGGTGTAGTTTTGAAATAGAGTGCTTTCCCCTTGTGTACTCAGGGTCGCCATCAGGGCATTACGGCCCATGCTGTGGTAAGGGGCCCGGGGACTGGGGGGCCTGCCGCCGGTGGCTATGTGTACTTTAGGCCGCAGGCCTCGGAGGTGGTACTGCGGCCTACCTGGGCCCGGCCACAGAGCAGAGACTCCAAGACGGCGGCCGGCACCTGACGGGCCCTCTCTGATGATGTCAGAGGGAGTACGCCAAATGTCTGCAGGCAGCCCATGCCTCCTGACTGGGTCCTGGCTTCCTCCCGTTTGGCACCGCTGCACGTGTACTCTGCGGTGCTGGGAGGAAGTGATCATATAGTGACTATATTTCCTACATATTTATTTTCTGTGTTAATCTGTATATTTGTGTTTTGTTTTTAATATCTTGCATTTTATTACTTTGTATTTATGTAACGACTGTAATGTTCTTGAACCCAGGACATACTTGAAAACGAGAAAAATCTCAATGTATCCTTCCTGGTAATATCTTTTATAAATAAATAATTAAATAAATATCACGTCACTTCCTCCCAGCGCTACATGATGCACGTGGAGCTGCGGGAGGAGAGAGAAACACCGACTCGAGTTCCTCCCAGGTAATTGATTACTGGGAAGGGGGAGGGGGTGAAATTGAAATGTAATGAAAAAAATGTATGAGGGGGAATGACTATAAAATGGAGGGGGGGATGAAATTGAAATTTAATGGAAAAAATGTAGGAGGGGAATGACTATAAAATAGAGGGGGGTGTAATTGAAATGTAATGAAAAAAATGTAGGAGGGGAATGACTATAAATCGGAGGGGGTGAAATTAAAACAGAGGGGGGAATGAATTTAAATTGGAGGGGGGGATGAATTTTAAATGGAGGGGGAGATGAATTTAAAGCGGAGGGGGTTTAAATTAAAATGGGGGAATGAAATGAACATGAGAACTAAGAGTGGGGTGAAATGAACTGAAAAGGGAGGTGGGGAGATGGACATGATAAAGGGAGGGCGACCTGAAAAAGTAGAGACTCCCTGCCACAGGATCCAGAGCAATAGACCTCTGACAGTAAAGGCAGTGAGTATGAACGTACGAAGAATTCCTGTGTATGTTCATACTCGCTGCCTTTATCATTAGAGGTACATTGATGTGGATCCTGTGTACATTCATACTCACTGCCTTTACTGTGAGTTCTATTGCTGTGGTGCTCTGATATGCTTAACCAGTGGAATTATCTAATTATACTTTTATGCTACACTAGGTGGAAAGCCTGCCCAGAGGGCAGTCTGTTGTTGTTGTCGCCAGCTCAGAATTCACGTCCATAGTTTTTTTTTCAATGTCCTATCCAAGAGTATCTCTCTATATAAATATGTTTGTAATGCGTCTATCGACATCCCATCCGCAACAGGAGGGCCAACTGAGCAGCTGTGATGGGTGGGCGCACAGCTGACAGCGCATTACAAAGGCATTTATATATTAGAGCAGGTTCCTCTTCCCTCTTAGAGTGTAAGCGCACGGGAACAGGACCCTCAGATTGTAAAGTCATGGGACCCCTTAGATTGTAAGCTCATGGGGCCCCTTAGATTGTAAGCTCATGGGGCCCCTTAGATTGTTTTGGGCTTGGGCGGGCATTTTTTTGTAGCGTATACATTATGCGTATATTTAATGGAACGTGGTATGCATGGCATGGCAGGCTAGTATTTAGGCACACTGGTATTATGAGACACTGGTATTATGCATGGCAGACTGATAATATGGCTGGCAGACTGGTATTATGCATTGCAGACTGGCATTGTACATGGCAGACTGGTAATATGGCTGGTGAACTGGTAATATGGCTGGCGAACTGGTAATATGCTTGGCAGACTGGTATTGTGCATGGCAGACTGGTAATATGGCTGGCAGACTGGTATTGTGCATGGCAGACTGGTAATATGGCTGGCAGACTATATGGCTGGCAAACTGGTAATATGTCTGGCAGACTGGTATTGTACATGGCAGACTGGCAATATGGCTGGCAGACTGATTTTGTGCATGGGAGACTGGTATTGTGCTTGGCAGACTGGTATTGTGCATGGCAATGTGCATGGCAGACTGGTATTGTGCATGGCAGACTGGTATTATGCATGGCAATGTGCATGGCAGACTGGTATTGTGCATGGCAGACTGGTATTGTGCATGGCAATGTGCATGGCATACTGGTATTGTGCATGGCAGACTGGTATTGTGCATGACAGACTGGTATTGTGCATGGCAATGTGCATGGCAGATTGGTATTGTGCATGGCAATGTGCATGGCAGACTGGTATTGTGCATGGCAGGCTGGTATTGTGCATGGCAATGTGCATGGCAGATTGGTATTGTGCATGGCAGACTGGTATTGTGCATGGCAATGTGCATGGCAGACTGGTATTGTGCATGGCAATGTGCATGGCAGACTGGTAATATGGCTGACAGACCGGGCACCGAGGAGATGGAGGCCGGGCGCCGAGGAGATGGAGACCGGGCACCGAGGAGATAAACAAATCCGATCCATTGGAGAGGCGCTGTGCTCCTCTGCAGTGGATCGGATTTGTTTTGTCCCTCGCGCACGCCGGTTGTGCGCGTGCCGCGGCCGTTGGATGCGCGCGCAGCCAACCGCCGCAGGTTGCGCGCGCATGCGCAGTCCATTTTTTGGGCGACGGACACGCGGAGCTTATTGTATTATGATATAGATAGATTGTTTGCACTAATACACATTTTATGTGATTTTTAAGGTATTGGGAGCAACACTCTGTAATAGGATCTTGATTCATATTTTTTAATCACAATTACATACTGTCTTAAATTATTTGAACCAGATAGATACTTTTTATGTTAAATGTGCTGTTGTGCGAGCAATATGTGTGATTTTAAGATATCAGGACTACCACTCTGTAATGTGATCACGATTCACACTAAACATTGTATTTCCTATGGGAAGAGGGGATCATGGGGGGGGCACCATTATGAGCAGTGGTGTATTTTGGCCTAGGTCGACACTTTCCAGGGGGCGGCAGCCCGCACCGGGTGGCCCCACCCCTAAAAAAAATAAAATCTTACTTTTGCAAAGTATTTTACCAGGAAGGATACATTGAGATTTCACTAATTTTCAAGTATGTCCTGGGTAGGCAAGGCCTAGGCTTTCACTTTCCAGGGGGTAGCAAAAAACCTCACCACTAAATGGGTTACTCACAGAGCACCGAAATGACGCCAACATTTTGGTGTTCTGTAGTTCCCTGCACTTCGGGGAATAAAATTTCCCCACCCTGCAGTGAATTCACCATTCACCGCAGGGTCCCCAAAGTGCTTGGAGTCGGCCGCTGAATGCTGCCACCGCAAACCCGTGGCCTGCTGTTTTCAAAAGAACTACTGAACGAAAATGTCTGGAATTTACATATAAGATCCTATGATTGATAATAAAAAGTTCTGTTACAGAAAAAAGATAAACCGCTATTAAAAAAAAGGGGGGGAAATTTTGCCCAAAAAAATCTGAAAAATGACTAAAAGGTACTAAAAAAAAATCAATAAAGACTTTTTACTGCAGATTAAAATAATAAATGGTTTATTACATATTGCATAAAAACGGGAATATTTTTAACATTGAAACCTATGGGGTTCGCCTGAATAAACCTGCTGATTGAAACCCCCGAACATCAGGGCATTTCACTGCCATTTCTCTGCTGTTTGGTGTTCTCTGAATACTGTAGATTAACCATTACGTCTCTATGGGGATTTGCACTGCCTTCAAACAGCACCGTACTTGCTGGCAGTTCGCCAAACTTGTGTGTGAGCGTATCACAGAGCAGTGGTGTACTTAGGGGAGTGGCAGGGGGCAGGCAACCCCAGGTACCAGTGATTATTGGGGTGTCATTAGGGGGTACTAGGAGGTGCCACTGTCACTGTGTGTCAGCTTTGAGCTGTGTTCTCAAACAACGAGCAGCGGAGCAGGGTGTTTGCATATGGAATAAAATCGAATAGAATGAAAATACCCCTCTCCTATCTCCATAGCTCCTCCCCTGCCCCGCAGCAGCTCTGGGAGAGGGGAGGGGGATGTGATTTGTGTGCAGAGAGAGAAGATGACAGTAAACGGCAGGTAAGGGGGGTATCAGCAGAATATGAAACCCTGTCTGCTTACTGCTGTTTAAAGTGGACTTTTCCTTAACCAGCACTACAGTGCTAGAAATTTGTCATTGAGCTGCCTGGCTGCTGGTGAGGCTGCGTGCGTGCAGGTCACGCGGTCCGGCCAGTCAGGTGGTACTGAGTCTCAGTACCACCTGACTGGCTGAACCACATGACACGCACGCAGCTGTCCGCCCTTTCGTTAACACGGACTCTCACTCTATTTTGGACTGAACACCCACCGGGAAGAGAATCAAAGCCACGGTGCACCCTCTGGCAGTGGCACCCCACTGCTGACAAGATGGCTCCACTCACAGGCACAGCCGCGATCCTAACGTGGTCTGGAGGGACCTCCTGCTGAGTCCGTACACAGTCCCTGCTGACTCTGCACACAGCCCTACCGCGGACGGAGGCCGGTAAATATAGAATAAATAATTGCTGTGTGCTCATATTCACTCGGTTTGCTGGGAGTTTTATTGCAGTGGATTCTGATGCACTCATACACACCGCATTGCTGGGAGTTTTATTGCTGTGGATTCTGATACGCTGACACACACCACACATTGCATTGCTTGGAGTTTTATTGCTGTGGATTCTGATACGCTGACACACACACCACACATTGCATTGCTGGGAGTTTTATTGCTGTGGATTCTGATACGCTGACACACACCAAACATTGCATTGCTGGGAGTTTTATTGCTGTGGATTCTGTAATACACACTGCATATTACTGTGAGTTTTATTGCCCTTGAGCTCTGGGATACGCTCATACACACTGCACATTACTGTGAGTTTTATTGCTGAGCAGTTCTGTGATATGCTCATACACAGTGCCCATTTCTGTGGGTTTTATTGTTCAACCAATTAGAGTGGCTGCGATCCAGTATACTTGACATGCGTGGCTGTTCTTTGTAAAAATGCTTGAATTTAAACATTTCATAATTTTATTTATCTCAATAGATACATTTGAAATGGTATACAAAATATACAAGTAGGCACTTGGTATCCACTTTTAAAATAAAGAGAGGAAAAGGCGGAGCTCTAAGAGGAAAAGGTGGAGCTTAAAGAGGAAGGGTGGGGATTAACCAGGAAGAGATGTGCCCTTGACAGGAAGAGGTGCCTCAAATTTAAATTAGGGGGTGTACAAGTTTAGTCAGGCCTAGGGCAGCACAAAACCTAAATACACCACTGATTATGTGGGTCAGAAAGGGGCCCCAAAATTTCTGATGGCTGGCCTGGGTGTACTGTATCTATTTGACATGAGAAGCACCACCCCCATTGTGTTTAGTAAAGGTTGAGTGCTGCCCTCTCAGTGTATTCAACTATGATGTTCGTCCATCGTATTCGATGAGGACCTTGACATCTAGCAGGTTGTGGGTTGTCCACGGGGTGTCCGCAGATGGCTGATGAGGCCTATTTAAGCACGAAATGTTCTGCCACACGTCGAGCATACATGTGTGGGTACCCCTGTTGCAACATTTGCAGTTCTGGCGTTGCAAAGTGCTCGCTTCTCTTGTGCTATGGTTGCTCTCCTGTCCTCAAATATCTGGCAGCCTTGGAGGATCAGCGTGCACCATGTCGATCGTTCTTGTGCCAAGATTTTCCAGGAGGTGATATCAATATCTATGGACTTGAAGGAGGCTTTCAGTGTATCTTTGTATCGCTTCCTTTGTCCCCTGTGCGACCGCTTTCCTTGAGACAGCTCACCATAGAGGAGCTGTTTAGGGATGCGATGATCGGGCATCCTTGCAACATTTCTGATGGCTGGCCTGGGTGTACTGTATCTATTTGACATGAGAAGCACCACCCCCATTGTGTTTAGTAAAGGTTGAGTGCTGCCCTCTCAGTGTATTCAACTATAGAAAGTAAATATATATATACACTCCTGGACAAAAACAGTCACTACCTGGATTTAACTAAGCAAATAGGTGCAAGCCATACACTGGATAATTACTGCATTGATTAACATGTTTTAGCAAAAAGTGAGGTCAGCTGACTCCCTGAATATACTGAATGAGCAGGTTTTTCCACCAATAAATTTTTTCTTCCCTGATGACACGGGCATATTCCAAGATGACAATGCCAGGATTCATTGGGACCAAATTGTGAAAGAGCGGTTCAGGGAGTATGAGACATGATTTTCACACATAGGGCCACATTACATTCTTAACGCAAAGTTATCGCTCACTTGCGTGAGCATTAACGTTAGCTGCAGTGTTTACCGCATATTACAATCCAAACAAAAACTGGTTAAGTAACCCTTTTGCGTTTGGTACCTTGCACTTTTCAGCGCGAGGTTACTCTACTTTGTGCTTCCTATACTTAACATGGGGAGCACAAAGTGTTAATCAGCATTAGTATTACAATCTACTAGCGCTGATTAACGTCTGGCTCTGGTTAGCAAAAAGTTAACCACAGCCAGGATTTGGTGTTAACGGATTCCGCTTCTGCAGAATCCATTAACACCATCCAGAAAAATAAAAAATTGAATGCTATACTCACCTCCTGCCCCACGGAGAGGACTGTGGCTCCAACCACCTCCTCCGACCGGCGGGAGCAGGGAAAGACTGGGGGAAAAAGTCCCCCCAGTCTCTCCCTGCGTATCACTACTCTAACTGACCGGCCCGATCTCATAAGGCGATATCCTATGGACTCCATTGAATGAATGCTCGTGGCTGCGCTATTGCGGGGGTCACCACGCGGTAACAATGCAGGCAGCATTTTTTGCACTTCCATTGTACTCCAGCGTTAAGAAGCGGGCGCAAGGGGGAAAACTGCGGGCGCAGTTTTTCCTCCCTTGCGCCCGCGTTTTAACGCTAGGATTGTAATAGAGCCCATAGATTGGCCATGGCAGAGTCCAGACCTTAACCCCATTTAGAATTGTTGGGATGTGCTGGACTTTCTGCAATGGTGCGACTCTCCAAACATCAATACAAGATCTTGGCAACAGATTAATGCAACTCTGGATGGAAATAAATGTTGCGACATTGCATAAACTTATAGGAAACGATGCCAATGCGATTGCATGGTGTAATCCAGCAAAAAGGCAGAAAAAGGCAGTCCAACAAAATATTAATGTGAGTAAATTGTTTTGCCCAGGCAGTGTATATACATCTACACTAGTGGCCAAAATTGTGGCTACACCTGATTTTGTCAATTTTGGTTGACAAGAAAATTCCTCTGCTTCTCTGGCCTGGAAATAGCCCTGACTTGAATCCCATCTGTGGTCAAGATTGAAACTCATGGTCTCGAGCAAGAATCCAAGCAACAAGCGAGGACTCATTGAGGCTATAATCAATCTCTGGCATCATTTGATCACAGAAGAGGATGTCAAAAGACTTGTAGAATCAATGTCTAGAAGGTATAAGGCAGTAGTTAAGGCCAAAGGCTATCCAACACGCTATTGAAAAAACACATTGTGACAAACTTGAAATTATCATTTTTATGCTATATAATAGCCAAGATGCATTATGGTACATTTCCAGCCAAAATTGAACTTAAAGATTTTTTGTTGTTAAGGCATTCATTTACTATATCAAATTTTACTTGCTATGCTAGCACTTACGTGCTATGACATTTTTAGAGATTTTTATATAAAAAGTACTTTAAAAAGCAAAAGATTGTAAAAATGTATGGTGTAGCCACAATTTTGGCCACCAGTGTAAGTTAAATAATCAGAATAGAATTCAAGACTTTATTTTTTTTATCATTAATTATATCATTTCATCAAACCCTATTTTGATTCTCCAACTCTCCAGTTGCGTTCTCTAATATGTAATAATACTCCCTCCTGACTTTGAAACAACAGATTGTTAGAAGCTGTGGGCGATTATTATTATTTCATTCAAAGTCACTAATATGATTGCAAATCACTTCTTTCAGGAGACAGTAGGTCAGCATAATGGGTTGAGTGGAAGTGCACATAAGCAGAAATGAAAAAATTCGCAAATGTAGTGTTATTACAGATAATTTATTTATTTTTATTTATTTATTTATTTATAAAGGATTTTACCAGGAAGGATACATTGAGATTTCTCTAGTTTTCAAGTATGTCCTGGGTTCAAGAACATTGAAGTGTTACAGTTACAGAAATACAAAGTAATACAATGCAAGATATTAAAAAAAACAACACAAATATACAGATTAACAGAAAAATATGTAGGAAATATAGTCACTAGGTTACATGTTTACAGGTGCATTCTGTATTGAGGTATGTTAGTAAGGAGCTTTTGAGTGACTTAAGACTGGGGGAAGATTTGATGGTGTCTGGGAGGTTATTCCATAATTGTGGTGCTCTGTAGGAAAATGAGGATCGAGCCACTTTCTTTTTGTATTGTGGTATAGCAAGTAAGGTTCTGGTCCTGGATCGGAGGTTATAGGATGAGGGTAATAGGTATAGGTATAGGATAATCATAATACAGACATTTTATTGCGAACTGTTATTACCTAATTCTCACAGCAGATTGTCATCTATTGCCTACTTTAGTATCACAACACACAGATGTGATGTCTGTAAACTAAACGGTCTTTTCTTGCTCTCTTCACGTTTGTTGTACAAGAGAAGGAATGATTGCATGAATAATAGAGTAGCTAAGGGAGGAGTTTAGAAGAAAATTGTCCCACCCTGACATTATTTAGATTCTTCATAAACTCAAAAAATTGCAAATACTTTTAAAAAAAGAAATTGTGTTCAAATTTAAAGTCATATTTAAAGATTTATCATTCTGGTTCATTGCCCAAAACATGTTAAATGGTTATTAGCTCCTTCACTACCAAGTGATTTTCCAAAAAAACATTGTCAGAAACCAGTGTTTTTTGTGAAATAAATTTTAATAAATTTTAAAGTAAGAAATGTTTGAGTTTATACCTATTGTATGTCTTATTGTAAATAACCTATTTTGGCCAGTAGATGGCGACATCTACTGCCAAATTGAGATAGAGGTTTAAGCAGCTGGTCTATTTTCTTCTATTTTTCCCTGCATCAGCTGCTGAAAGCCCGATATTTCAGAGATTTGAGCAGCTGATTTTACAGTTTTAGCTCTTTGGGCATTATGCCCATAGGGCTAAAACTTTGGGGGCAACGTCTGCAGCCTAAAAGCTAATGAAATTCATTTGCAGCAAACCAACTTCATTTGCTTTTGGGCTGCAGAGAAGCATACCGAGATATCTCGATATCGGGGCACCAGATGGTGCCTTTGAGGCCTGAGATATCTTAATATCGGTAGTGAAGGGGTTAATCACAGGTTTAGAAAACCACAGTCCAGGTAGAAAAAAATATTTATTTAGATTTGAAATTATAGGATTAACATTTTCTTTTTGCACAATGAACTCCAGACATTTAAGGGGTTTTATTTTAGAAGTCACATGGCAGTAGGTTGCCATCTGTTTTTGGCTCTCTGTATATTTTACATATATTTTTATGTTTTTAAAAAGCCTGAAAAGTTAAAAATTGCTCTTCCATTTCAAAGCATATGCTTAAATTGTAAAAGAGGGATTCATAAAGTTGATTATATGTCACTGGATAATGAGATGTTATATGTATGCTTGTCTCTATGCCGGAAATGAGGGCATCTCAATGCTACCAAGTTCCTATAGAACTTGAAACCCATCTAACTGCTAAGCGACTATAATGTACTGGTCCTGCCTGGAAAGTAGGGGTCATGCTGGTTCCTTCCAACATTTGGAGGCATGAGATCGGTAGTGTTGGGTGGGTCAAGGAGAGAGTGAGCCAATGATGTAACGTGCATCACTTTCATTGCTTAAAAAGACAAGCCCAGCCAGATGAAGGCATCAATGAAAGAAAGAAACTACTCAAGAAAGAGACAGTCCCACACGGAATTGAGACATATCCAGTTACCTTTCCAAGAAAGCAGGATAAATTGCTTTCTAGGTGAGACTTTATGACTGTATCCTAAATTTAGTATGATGCTTCCTAACATTGAACATAGAGGGGGATGCATGCTAACATGCTCACCACAATCCCACGGTCAACTGCATGCTCTGATTGGCCAGCAGTGGGGAGTATATGAGAAGTACCCACAGAAAGGATTGCCTGCTTCCTGCTATCACCGAATCCCCAGCATACAGTTCTTTTCTTCTTTTTTTTTTTATTCTTCGCAAACCTCTGCGTTTGATATATTTTTTTGCTGTATAGTTATTTCGTTTTAATTATAGTAAACCTGATCATTACAGGGTCACTTTAAATCATTTATATAAGAAAAGGGGCAATATATATATCTTTTTATAATACAGATATCTTTGACGACACTCAATACACTTAATAACTGTGCCATTATGTTTTCTAAAAATTTATATCTGCCTAGATATAGACATACAGGGTTATTCACAGAGCACAACTCTTTCGTTTCCTGCACTTCGGGGAGTCAAATCTGCCGACCCTGCGATGAATTCAGCATTCACCGCAAGGTCCATGAAGTGCAGGGAACAAGCCGCCGAATGCATCTGAAAAACCGTCCAACACCGCTGAAACAATTGGAAAAACCACTGCAAAACTGCCGAACGCATCCATAAAAAAGCTGAAAAAAACACTGAATCGATCCGAAAAACCCTAGAAAACCCACAGAATGAATTAGAAAAACTGCCGAAAAAAACACTGAATCGATACAAAAAAAGCCGACGACCTGCTGAACAGAGCGCCGACCAGCTGCTGGAAAATGCATTTCTGAATAGGTTAACAATTGCTTCTGTATGGAGGACTTCACTGCCGTCAAACAGCACCATATTTGCAGGCAATTTCCCAAAATTTGGCGAACTACCGGATTTCTGAATAGCCGAATGGCCACGAAATGGCATCGTATGGGGAAATTCCCTATTTGGTGCCAACATGGGCCAGATCGGCTGTCTCTTAATGTAATACCCTGTAAATGTTCTTTTTTGTTACTCGCTTCAGAGAGATTTGGGTATATTTTAAAGATTCTATGCACTATTCCTTCACAACTGCTTTTATTATTAACTAGCACCTTTCATTTATCACACCTTTACCTGTTTCTTTGAATAACCTGAACATGATAGCTTTTTTACTCTATCTATCGTTACATTTATTAAAATTTGTATTTGCTATATAGAATTTGTAACTTTACTATTAAATGCTGGTGTTGACAACCATTGGCACTGAAATTAATTTGCACTGATGAAATAATACAAATTAGCATTAGAGATAAACCTTTGTAGGCTTTTCTTTCAAATAACACTATTCAACAGCCCATTCAGAACAATAAAGTAAAATCACTACGCTTTTTCTTTAATGAGGAACAATACTGAAATGTAAGCTTTTCCCTGGGACTAATCCACTTTAAGCAGATAAATCCAAATCGTATTCATACTGTAACAGTATATGTGGATTATTTAAATGAATCAATAAAAAAAACCAACATAAGCCTCTTTGAGCGAAGGGAATCTGAATTAGTTGTATAGATTTGTCTCATTACCTCATATATTTTGGGAGCAATTAGTATGTCCTCTATCAATTCTAACTGGTCTTTCAGTATCATAAGGGCTTTATTACAACAAAAGATGGAAGAGTGATTAACCCCTTTTCCAGCAAATACTTTTTGTTAAGAATGTTAGCACAACATGCAATTGAAATACAGGATGTACTGTATATATGTGATGCCAGCTGACCTGAGGGAACCTCAGCTGTCATAGTATCCCTTTCTACGGGAGGCCACCGGATGACCACCAGGACAAAGGGGATGCTCCAAATGAAAAGCACAAACAAGACGTGATGTATGAACCTTAAAAGCACTGGGCCAGGATCTGTCCTCTGGGCCATAAGTCCTCTGGTCAACAAAATACTGAAGTGCCCTCTTGACAATCTGGAGTATAGCACGTAATTTATACTCCACTTCACCTTCAAGCACAACAGGAGTAGGAGGTATAGTTCATCTGGTGTATTTATTACAAAGCTATGACTTCAAGAGACTAACATGGAATACGTTTGGTATGTGCATGTTGCTAGGCAAGGAGAGGGCATAGGACACTGGGTTAATAAGATGCAGTACTTTATAAGGGCCAATGTAACGGGGAGCCATTTTCATCATAGGAATGTGAAGGCGGATGTTCCATACCCTGTCTCCTACATTGTACGTAGGTGCACGGAGTCTATGACTATCGGCTTTCCGTGTCTGCACCTCAATGCTGTTTTCCATGGCAGACACCATGTTTCTCCAAGTCTCTGTAATGGAATCCCTTGATCCGTACATGTAGACACTGCCTAACCTATCCTACAGGTCTTTAGAATAGCCAGAAAGCTAACATACAGGACAGACATGCAGAACATACAAGCCTAAAGTCAGAACCAGAGAGGGAAGTCAGACAAGCCAGGATACGGTACACATGATACAAGACAAAAAGCAGCTAAAGGAATAGTCAGAAAATGGAGCCAAGGTTGGTAAACAATGAATCAAGAAGAACAAGGGTTAATGCCAAAAGAGAAGTCAGAAACAAAGCCAGAGTCAATACACAGGGAAGCAAGAATAACAAGAACACACTGAACAGGAGTAAACCACAACAGGGCAATGAGATTCACTCATGGCTTGGTTTTTAAATGAGGCAGGCTCTGCGTTATCATGCCGCACCCTACCCTGTCAATGAACCATGGCTACAATTTCTGGCATTATCAGTCGGTGGATGGCCAGCAAGCAGTGAGGACAGCATCACGAACCACTCAAGGGAACCCCATCCATGGCAGCCTCCTCCAATGACTGCAAGTGGTCGTTCAAGGCAGGCAGACCGTGAGTGGGAAACTGAGACAAATGGGCCAGAGGGTCAAACCAAAACACAGTATGAAATACTGAGAGATCTATGGTTTCGTTGATGGCGTTATTGCGAGCGTATTCCACCCAAGGCACCATCTCTGACCAATTGTATAGTTGTTGGGAAGCAAAACAAAGCAAATACTGTTTGAGACATTGATTTGCTCTCTCAGCCACCTCATTGGATTGAGGGTGATATGCTGAGGAGAATGTCAACTGAACCCCCATATCTGCACAAAATCCATGCCAAACTGTGATATGAACTGAGACCCTCTGTCTGAGACAATCTCCCGTGGAATCCCATGGAGTCTAACAACTTCCTTAATGAAAACTTGAGCCTATTCAACAGCTGAGGGCAGTTTCAGAAGAGGAACAAAATGACCCATTTTGGAGAACCTATCTACAGTTGTGAGGATGACATTGTTCCCCTTAGACCCGGGTAATTCCACAATTAAAAAAAAAAGGCCAATCGGTAATGGGTAGTGGTTGCAACAAACCAACAGGTAAGGTCTTTGTTTTTTTTTTCTAGCACATATCTCGCACGCATATCTCGTACATCAGCACACAGAAGGCCACCAAAACTGATGTGCTAGGTTGGACAGGGTTTTTGTTATACCCCGGATACCAGAAGGTTTGGTGTCATAACGCAGTAGTAGTAACTTTTCGCTATCATTTTAAGGTACAAATAACTTTCCTGGAGATTTTTTCAGAGGAGCACTGGCTTGAGCGGCTTGGAGATGCTCCCAGAAAGGAGAAGAAAGAATAGTGGAAGCGATGATGTGATCGGAAGGAACAATAGGATTTTGATCTTGTACATGATGTTCATATATCTCATATTGTATTGATAAAACATTTTGCTATAGTGTTATAAGAGTATGGATTGTATGTGAGAATGTAATTGAATCTGGATAACAGGAAAGACCACCTGACTTGTCTAGCATTTGAATCTCCTACGTCAGGTTTTTGTACAGTAATGATCATCACTGGATCACAAGACCCTTCCAGGAGATGTCTCCATTCAGAGAGCAGATACTATGGTCAGTAATTCTCTATTCCAAATGTCATAGATTTTTTCCAATTGAGTAAGTTTTTGGGAGAAAAACCCACATGGATGCAGTGATTTTTCGAGAGATTGCTGCAAGATAGGTGTTGTAGTGAAAGCATGTTTCAGGTCCTTGAATGCCTGTATCGCCATAGGGTTCATTTCTGATTCTGGGAACCCTTTTTGGTCATGGCAGTGATGGGCGATGGGATAGTTGAGAAGTTCTTTATGAATCTGCTATAGAAGAGGGCAAAACCCAAAACTCTTGTATGGCTTTCAGACATTGTGATAGAGGCCCATCTAGAATTGCAGAGAACTTAGAAGGGTCCATGTTTAAATCCTCTGGGCAAATGTTATACCCAATATCAAACAGCATTTCTCCAGTTTACAATACAAGCCTCGCTTTTCTAACATGCTTGTGGTGGGTTTCCACATCCTGGGAATAAACCAGGATAATGTCTAGGTACACTATGACGAAGGACTGTAAGTAATCCTGAATTACATCATTTATAAAATCATCAAATAAAAAGATCGAGCTTCGTATATATAGCTGAACTTTTGAACCTGCCAAACAGCTCGGCTATCAGGAGTATTGGGTAAACATTCCGGTTGGTTATATGATTCAGGCCTCTGTAATCGATAAACTGATAGACTGCAGGATTTCTCACTCACAGCCCCATCCTCTGGAACGCTCTTCCTCGTACTGTCATACTTTCCCCTAGTTTCCCTTCCTTCAAACACTCCGTTTGCTCCATGAAGGAGAATTAATAACCTGAAATTAATGGTCCTTTATGTAACACGCCTGTAGTAAGCAGCACTGATACAGTGTAATGGGTTATTTTTGGACATGACAAGGGTCTACCATCAATGGCCTCAATGGCCAAGGGTGTCTCTCTTTCCACCAGAGAAAGAGAATGATTAGAGAATAAATGTTAAAAAATAAACATATATTTTTAGAAAGTATTTTACCAATAAGGATATATTGAGATTACTCTTATCTTCGAGTACGTCCTGGGTAGGCAGGTATATACCGTTAGGTGTCTTGCCTAAGGACACTTAATGGAGAGGTGCTCTGGCCAGGATTTGAACCTGTGTCTCAACGGTTATTGAGCAGCAATGTTACCACTACTCCATCCAGCCCACGGCTCCTGAGCTGATGAAAGCCATAGCATTCACCAATATAGTTCATAGTAATAAACTGTTCATAGTTACATAGGCTGAAAAAAGACGCACATCTATCGACTCCATATGGAATCCCATGCTAGTGAGACATGAACTAATAGACAGGAATTTATTGTTTTTTCTTACGACATTTAAGTCACACCCAAGGCTCGTCTCCTTACTTGGCTAAGGTGTGGCAGTTTTCCGGCACAAAGGGTCTTGTGGGATGTGTAGGACATTGTGAACAGTAATTTCCTTTTACACCACAATATGGAGATAACCCTTCACGCATTCTTTGAAATATAAATAAATATAAATTTTATTAAGTTTTCAGGAAAAAACACAAAATAATTAGGGATACAAAAAAGAAGGGGTAGCAACAAAAAACGTATGCAGCAGAAACAATATTTGCAACCATGTCACAAAGAATAATTATTGTCAAGATATAAAGAGCAACAAGGCATAGAAACCAGAGTAACAGGAACCTCAGATCTTCACAGTGTAAATGTCCCATATAGACCAATGATCTTTCCCAACCCCAGGCAAACGCATTAGAGACCTTGCCATTGCATCTAAGGATCGTAGTTCCCCCAGCCTGGTTTTAACAGCGCCCATGGTCGGCACCACAGCTGATTTCCAGTTAGCGGCTAGGAGAGTGGAGGCAATGGACAGCAAATGGGACAGAAGTTGTTTCTGGAAGTTAGTGAGAGAGTCGGGAAACAGTTGAAGGAGGAACAGGGCAGGGGATGGGGGACAATCTCTGAGCCCAAAATTTTCGAACTAAGAATGGCCATCTGATCCCAAAAGGAGGTAAGGTGTGAACACGACCACCAAATGTGAAAAAAGTGCCGTCTGCCTCCCCACACCTCCAGCTGCTAGTAGGAACACTGGGGTTATAATGGTGTTCTTTATCCGGGGTGATATACCATCGATATAAAACTTTTTTCGGAGCCTCCATGAGAGACACACATCTGAATTTCCCACAGTCAAGCAGAAAGGAATCTGTCCACTACTCTTGCGTAATTGGGCACCCTAAATCACACTCCCAGTTTAGCTGGAATCTCCAAGTGCCAGTCGGGGGTCTGGTTAGTAGCAGGTGATAAATTAGAGATAGTAGGTGAGTATTAGGCATAGGGGACACACAGTATCGCTCAAACAAAGTCATCGGGTCAGAGTTTGAAGGGAGGTGTAGTAAATCATATTGAGAGAGGCAGGATCGCAGATGTAGGAAGCGAAAGCAGAATGTGTGGCTCAGAGAATATTTCAACTGTAATTGCGAGAAGGGGAGGAGGTCGTGAGCTGAGTAGAAGCACATCAATCTTTCGAGCATCTTCCGATACCATGGTCGGGGGTCAAAGTCGGGGATCAGATAGGAACACACTGAGATTGGGGAGGCCAAAGAGAGAAGGTGGGTCGCAGTCGAGATTGAGCGAGATGCATCCCACAGACATAAAAATAGTTTGGGGAGGTTATCAAGCTTCGGTCGTCGGAATTTAGGAATCCACAGTATCCCCACAAAGTCATAGGGTAACATACACGGCAGGATCAAGGAGACCCACTGAGGGGGGAGTAATAGTTGTCAAAAGGCGACAAAGATTCGCCAGCAGTGCAGCCCCATAATACAGTAGCAGATTATGCAAACCCAGACCTCCCCTCGCAATAGGTTGTTGTAGGATATTCAGCTTAATACGAGGTTTCCTCCCTCGCCAAATAAATTTTGAGACGATCGAGAGCAGGGCTGTAAAGAAGGATAAGAGGGCTGGTAATGGTAGAACCCTAAAGACATATAGCAGTTTAGGTAGGAGCATCATCTTAATCGCATTTATTCTCCCTGCCCAAGATATCTCTACTTTAGACCATTGTTGGCAAAGGGTAGAGGAAAGAGAGAGCAATGGTTTATAATTGAGGTCAAAAAGGCAAGGCGTGGTGAAAGTCAACTTAACCCCTAGATAAATCAGGGAGTGGGAGCGCTAGTCATAAAAAAGCGACGTTTAAGAGTAGATAGGTCCGAGTCTGGGATAGCATATGGTAGGGCCTGAGCTTTATGCACATTTATCTTGTGATAGGAGAGCCTTCTGTATTCGTCCAGGATAAAGTGTAGGGCAGGTAGAGAGGTGAGGAGATTGGTCAGCATCAGAAGAATATCATCGGCAAATAAGCTAAGCTTACAGGTAGAGGGATCAGTCAAAAACCCTTCAATCGCATCAGTCTGTCGCATTGCTTGGGCAAGCGGTTCAAGCGCTAGCGCGTACAAAAGAGGGGAGAGAGGGAATCCCTGTCTAGTGCCATTCGTGATAGATAGGGCATTGGATTGGAAACCTGCATTCAGCACCCACACATTAGGATTAGAATAGAGCACCAAGATAGCCCCAATAAATTCCCGGGGCATTAAATTTCAGTAATGTATGTTCCAGAAATAGCCAGTGAAGGCGGTCAAATGCCTTCTCGGCATCAAGGGAAAGAAATAGGGATGGCGTTCCAGAAAGCACTGCCGAGTCAACCACCTTCACACATTCTTTGCGTGATCGCCTCGAGTTTTCCCCTGTCCCTGATCTGGTTTTCCAACAACATGCTATATTGATTCAATTCATCCAGATCATCTATGCATTCATGCATTAGAAATTCTTATAAACCCTCCATAAATGCTAGTACTAATACCTCGTTGGTTCAATTAACATCTGACACAAGTGTCAGTGTCAAGCAGCTGGGGTACCGTCAAACCGTAACGGAGCAGTTATGTGCACATGGGAAGACTGCATATAGAATGTAGCAGATGCCGGAGAGGCTGGTGCAGGGACCGACTGTGATAGCTGCAACTGGTCTGTACGAGCTAGTATAGTCTGACGTTCCTGAGCCAAAGGATCTATCCTATGGTCTTGATCATCCTGTCTAGATGAAAAAGCAACCAGTTGTTGTGACAGGTTCCTTGTCGTAATGTAACAGATGTACCTGTTCGCTTCAAGCAGACACTGCATAACCTACACTGCCAGTCTTTAGGATAGCCGGAAAATTAGCAACAGGACAGACTCACAGAAAAGGCAGGGTCAAAAACTAGCTGGAGCCAGGAGCCAGAGAAGGTAGTCAGACAGGCTAGGGTTCGGTACACAGGGTTAAACAAATATATCACTCAATCAAGACAATGGTCAGTAGGGAGCAAAGGTCAATACATGGTAAAACAGGAATAGCACAGGTCAATACACAAGAAAACAGTAATAATGGAGAACATGAACGTACTATCTGACAGGGCAATGACGCAAATGAACTACCCTGCTTTTGAGTTTGGCGTGCGTCTCGTAATGAAGCCGCACTCTCCCTGTGCACGCAAAAATCATCACTGATTTTTTTTTCCCCATTTTGAATAAAAAGGGGCTGAAACTGTCATTGGAAGTCATCTTTCGGAGACTTGCCAGCGACATCAGTGCTATCCTGGAATTGACAAAAAGAGTGAGCTCTCTTCTTGTTAATTACAGTGCATATGCACTGCAATGATTATGATGGGGGAGAGGTAAGGTTGTGTGTGTAGGTATGTCTGTATGTATGTGTATAGGACTCTGGTTACTGCCAGTGATTTTATGGAAACCGCTTGGTACTGAAAAGGTTAATAAAAAAGGTCAATTCAAATATTTGTAACAGTATCTGTTTGAAGAAGAACAAATGAATAAATGAAAAAGTAAATGAATATAGATTTTGCATAGCAAGTGTTAACATTTAGAAACAGAAAAACAGATTCTAGAGCTTAATTGCAATTTTATTTTTAAATGAGAAAAAAAAGATTAAAAGTCTTGCTTGTGATTTG
The DNA here is from genome assembly GCA_009667805.1 of Leptobrachium leishanense. NCBI lineage: Eukaryota > Metazoa > Chordata > Amphibia > Anura > Megophryidae > Leptobrachium > Leptobrachium leishanense. The sequence goes on along the minus strand of CM019067.1, from coordinate 241,048,065 downwards.
ATGACTACTTGTAAACACTGATATTAGTCTTAATTATTAATGTACTCTTTAAATGTGCTTTTGTGGAAGATAAGGGAAGCAAACAATTAAGAATGCAATTACGTAACAAGAATAAATTCTGGCAATTCAAGAGAATACTGGAAACTCTGGTTAAAATTGTCAATTGATTGTCCTCATTCATAGACCTGTAGATGGTAATTATACTTATGCAGAATGAGACACCTGTATTGTGGTTCTCATATAATTGAAATTCAGCAACTATAATTTAATCTGTGTGAGTCTCCTCGACATATCAAAGCGATGATTGTCACAAGAGGTTCACAATAGCTACATTATTTATCACACAGGCTTGTTGAGTGCATGGTAAGCTTGCAGTGAATTGTTCTGTAGATCACACTATTTCATAAGACGTTTACCCACTAAAATATGAGTGATATATGAGAAATATACAATTAGAAAATTTGATTAATTGGGGTTTTATTTAGTGATCTGAAATTCGAATTGATATCAACTATCGAATTGATCTTAACTTACAGTACAAGTAATAGTCAGCAAAGGACGTTATGAAACAAATTAATTTTGTTCCACTGTTTAATTTGACTCAAATACTATATCTGTGACACAGCTTAATATTTAACCCTAGATCGTCTTTTAACAGCAAAATTAGTTTAATTGGGGTTTTATTTAGTTATCCAAACTTCGAATTGATATCAATTATCGAATTGATATATGAAATCGAATCAATACGAAATTTTGAATCGATCAGAAACTAAACTAAATACGAAACGAAATTCGTTACAAAATTTCGAAAACAAAATTATTTAAAAACTAAACGAAACTAGGCAAAACAAATTTTTCAGCCATGCACATCCCTACCAGTTGGTGTTCGCTGCTGCCAGAAAGATAAAGGTGTTTGGCGCCTACATATACCGTGGAGGGGTAATATAGATTGATGCTTATTACTTTACATCTTGTGAGTGCATTTTATTGGGGGTCAATATATGAATTATCCTGTCCTACAGTGTTACGCTATGTTCGTTGTATTCTCTGTTTTATGTCCTGTATAGACTTATTGTTATATTTTTTTACGGTTTACTTGAGGTCCTTGGGAGGAGACGAACTAGAAGTCTATACGGACTCATATTGTTTTTTATTAGTATCTCTCTCATTTGGGGAGCACAATTTTCTGGTTGGTGTTTAACCTATTTTCAACAGAGCAAAAGCAGGGTGACATGGCATTTAAACAGTTGTAAAACTCAGGTTCCATGTGAGGAACTTGTTAAAATGAATATAAACTAGATAATATCATATAAAATATAGTTATTTTCAGGAGTACCAAGACTTCCTTTTGTTCTATGGATTTCCCCAGTGTATTTCACACTGTAATTCATTGTTTATATAACTGAGGTTTCCCTTCCTAGGTGGTCACTATAAAAAAAAAATATAAGGAAGTCTGAGGTGTAGCTTCCAGAATGTTCTATGTTCTTAACTCCCCAAGCCAGGACTTTCACATAAAAATATAAATACGTCTATTCTGGTAAGCTTGTCTTTTCAGCACACTTGGGTTTTGCCATAATAACATATCATCCGGAGTCAGAAATTGTAGTGCTCAAAGTAAATGCTTGTGGCTTTGAATTATAAAAAAAGAAATAAGCAAAGCTTGCAAAAGTAGGGAAAGCTTGTGGGGGATGTTTGTGTATGCAGTACCAGAAACCTTATGTTGTTGGGAAATATTTCCTTGATCTTTTAGATCACTGGTGGCAAACCTTGGCACCTCAGATGTTTCCAAACTACATGTTCCATAATGCCTAGTCACAATTTAAGGTGGCTGACCATCATGGGACATGTAGTTCAGAAACATCTGGGTGCCAAGGATCACCATAACTTTTATACTGTAGATGATAACCTTCATTGATTGTCTATCAAGTCACTCTCTAAGTAAAGACAATTTAGTAGTCAGACCTAGTATAACCTTGAGCAGGGATGTCAAACTCTGGTCCTCCGGGTGATGGTGGCCTACAATAGACATGTGCATTAGTTTTAGCACTAAAACGATATAGTCCGAATTTTGGGATAATTTAGTTTTCGTTTGACTCAAGAGAAACGAAACTGCTCAGTACAAAAAACGAAAGAAACTAAAAAAAATGCACTACATTTTAGTTTCAGTCCTTTTTGTGATATTACATTGATGAGTGAAGGAGACCAGTAATGAAGTGCAACATTGCAAAGTAGGGATGTGCGTTTCGGGTTTCGGAATTTCGGAATTTTCACAAAATTTCCCGATTCGTGCATTCGTATTCAGCCGATTTTACAAACATTTTCAGATCCGAATTTTCCGAAAACGAAAACTTGTTCGGAATTTTCGAACGGACTAGAAATGTGTAAAATCGAAAATCATTTTCGTTCCATTCGTAATTTCGGCTCCATTACTGATTTCGGTTCCATTTCAGTAATTTCGGACAACATATTTTTTGGTTATATCGCTGATTCTGTAATTTTGTATCATTCCCATCTCAATGTATCCTGCTTGTAAAACATGAGAAATCTCAATGGCAGAATTATCGTATCGACAGAATTATCGTATCGACAGAAATATCGGACCCGAAAAACCATTAGTTTACATAAAAACGAATAGACACTTTGAAACGAGGAGAACAGACGTTCCGAAAAACATGAAAATTTCCGAAATCATGGAAAAAGTCGATACGAAAATGAAACGAAAACGAAACGAACCGAAATGGAAATTTACAAAATACGAACGAACCGAACCGAAAAAAAAATCAGTGCACAAGTCTATTGCAAAGCTACAGAAAAGGTTTGTATGCGTAATCCTTCCTGACCCCTACTCGAAAATCTGACAGTGATAGAGCTCCAGAATACTCACTCGCAGCACAGACAGCCAGCACAGGAGAGGAAACATTTACTTAACCCTTTCATGTCTATGAGGCAGACAATATTATAAAAGCAGCTGGAGAAGGAAAACATTCAAATAAATCACACTGAAAGCTAATGACAGAGGAGGGCTGGATAGTAAAAACCCCTTTATAACAAGCAGCGCTGGGAGAAGAGAGGGACTTTATAAAACGTGTGTTATCTCCCCTCCCGCTCTGCATAATAGGGGCTTAGGTCTGATACATTTTATATTATCCAGGAGCACTATCCCCCTTTCCTCATCTATAATACACATTTTATATAAAGTCCCTCTCCACTTCCAATGCTGCTTGTTATAAAGGTTTCTTTACATCTGATAAATTTAGTATCCAGCTCTCACAGTTACTCTGTCATTATGAGCCTTCAGTGTGATTTATTTGAATGTTTTCTCTGGATTTAAAGTGCTTTATTTTATTATAAAAATAAATTTTCACCAGTCATCTCTTCTCTGAGCTTTCAGACCGATTTACGTTAATACGTATTATCCCTCTCCCCTGCTTTTATAATCCTGTCTGTCTCCCCCACAGAGATAAAAAGTTTAAGTAAAAGTTCCCTCTCCTGTGCTGGATAAGCATTGCATTCCGAAGTTCTGCACCCTCCACATGCCAATGCAGTAGGATGTTCTATACAGAGAGGGGCATTAATTAATGCAGGAGAATGTTCTATACATAATACAGAGAGGGGTATTAATGCAGGAGGATGTTATATACATTATACAGAGAAAGGTATAAATTGAGGAGGATGTTCTATACAGAGAGGGACATTAATTAATTCAGGAGGATGTTCTATACATTATACAGAGAGGGGTATTAATTAATGCAGGAGGATGTTCTATACATTATACAGAGAGGAGCATTTTTTTTGAGCCCTTTAAATCCAGCGGCTGTGAGCGCTGAGATCGGCTGCTTGTTATATTATCTCTCAGTACAACGTATCAGGCTCAGCTGTTACAGTAACTGACTGCTGCTCATTACAGCGCTCAGATTTTCAGTAAAACAAGGAAATAATATTGTTATAACCTCTTACATATAAAAATATTATTTACTAGTTTTACTGAAACTCTGAGCGCTGTGATGAGCAGCAGTCATTTACTGTAACAGCATTGCTTGACACATTGTGCTGAGAGTGAGAGATACTGTAAAAAGCAGCGATCTCAGCCCTCTGAGGAGCTACTACAATAGTAATTGTATCCGCTGGTTTTCGGATGAATGAAATTAGTTTTCATACTAAAGAACTGAAAACGAATTTCTTTAGCAACTAAATAAATTGCGTTTAAGGACTAATCCATTAGTTCCAAACAAAATTTTGTGCTGTGCACATGTCTAGCCTACAATTCCCAAAATACTTTGAATGTAAAAGCTGGCCGGAGAATCATGGGAATTGTAGTTCAGTAAAAACCAGGGGGGGCTGGATTTTCACAGCCTTCACCTAAAGAATCTGTGGAAGCATTGATGACACTCCTGGTACATACTGTGCCATCAATTCTGGATTTCCATCTGGAATGCTTTTTTCAAGTAAATTTAATGATGCTCCACCAGGCATAAGCTATGCTGGGAAATTTGGCATTATCATAAAAAACAAATTCCTTTAACTCTCTACACCCGCATATAATGCTCAAGTCACTCGAATTGGAGAAACTCCTCTTTGTAATTAGCACAGTATCATTGCTACATTATTCACCCTTCATTAAGGAAATCATTTATACTCCCGGTTCTCTCAAAGCTTGTTTTCATTTTTTTTTCTCGTGTGCTGTTTATAATTGAGTTGCATAATAAATTGGGTTTTTGTTTTATTTTTGTAAGCCTTTCAATTACATTTACTCTTGCTGTAAATGTGAGCAAATATTAAATCCAATCATTAGCTTTTCATTTTTTACCACCCTTATTGCGTCATCCTGTCATCATTATATTGAGGTATGTAAAATTAAATATCTTTTGCTCTCTGCTATAGAAAAGATTGTTAAAATTCCCACACAGTTGTCAAGTCCAACATTCCATAATTATGTGACAGTCTTGTTGAAGTGCTCAGCGACCAATATAGCCAGTCATCTGTCTTGAGCTTCTGTTACAGCAGAAATCACAGCTTGCACTCAGCAGATACAAACAGATAGCAAAAAGTTTCCAAATGCATTAAGTATTAACATTTTATATCTTCATTCTTCAGCAGACCTAATGATACGTTTTTAACCAGTTTTAAGGCTTCTATCCTTTTTTTCTAATTTTTTTTTAACCTTAATTGTCATGGTCAGTCAGAGGTTGAAACTCTTAGGCTAGGGTCAGACGAGCGTGATTTCTACGGACTGTACGTCCGTGCACACGGACGTACATCAGTACGGAAGACGCAGTAGTGGCCACACAGTTTGTTTATTCACTGACGTATATTTTGACAGATGTAGGAGGGAAAATAAAATAAAAAGCAAAACCATTTTGTCCGTGAAAAATGCTGGACATATAAATGCAGTCCGTATTACCACGTTCCATCGCTCACACACAAAGCTATGCAGGTGTTGCGGACGCAGCGCACTTTGTGCGCCCGTTCTAGGGGTTGTACGTTCTTGCCTGCCTTGTGTCCGTGGGCCGCGGCCGATGTGCGTCCGCAGTTCAGTGCGGACGTACTTCGTGTAACGGGCTCCGATGGGCTTTCTGTCATGCTATCACGGACGTACTTTTAGGCGCAATCACGGACGTGAACACTACGCTCGTCTGACCCCAGCCTAAGATCTTGCAGATGCTGGCTATTTGCTTGTATGATTAGAAAATCTGCAGCAGTATGTGGACCTTACAGTTCCAATTCCAGCAGGGGGAGATGGTGGGCAGAAAACCACTGCAGAGCTTGCATGGGAGAGACCAGATGCCTGGGATTAGTAAGAATAATTAGAGAGAAGTGGAGACAGCTGGAAAGGATGCCTGAAATTAGAGGCCGGTCCTGGGTTGGGGGTGGGACTGAGACTGATCAGTGTGAAAATGAAACTTTTGCTGTGTGAAAAGGAAATTAATTCAGGTAAGTATTTAGATGTCAGAGGCCTTTGTAATGGGGGGTCACTAGTGAAAGACTAGCTACATATTCTATCTAAAAATGTTGCCATTTAGAGGATAATCAGACATATATCAATACATGCAGACACAAAATACAATTGCGATGATAGAATATTGCAGAATGTGATGGTGGCCATCGTGTTGAGATCTGGATACCTGGCTTGTTATTGCAGAGATCTTCCTTGCAGACTGATCAGTGTGAAAATTAAACTTTTGCTGTGTTATACATCACCCATTACACAAACATACATTACATAGATGTGTAGTAGGCAATGAAAATAAAATTGTTTTATTTCTGTTGCCCCCTCTCCTGCTTACCCTTTTAACAGTGAGGGGGCCAAATCCCTGATAGTCCAGTGAGAGGTTTTACTCTGTGGCCTGGTGGGAGAATATTGCAAATCTGTCAGGTGTGGAGTGCATAACCACTCTCTGCTGATGATGACAGGGCTGGATTAAGATTTGTATGGGCCTGGACCGTAAGATTTTTATGGGCCTATTTTTGGAATCACATGTAATCAAAACACTCTTTTTAATTTATACAACTGGAGATAGAGATATAGATATATATATGAGATATAACATGCAGATAAGTATATACAGCTGGACAGGTAGCTGTGACTCCGTCACTTGCTCATTTTTCATTCTAGACCTACTTTTAAATTTTTGTCCCCACTTTTCACCTTAATGCTCTGACTTGTACTGATTGCAGTGCAGACCTGCGATCGCTTACACACATCTCTCTGTTTCTCAGTTGGCATCTCACTGTATTTCTGACATCTTGCTGGACCTGCAGCCCAAGAGTCACGAAGCTGCATGTAAAACAGAACAGAAAACACTATAAGCAAAAAAGCAGGGGGAATAGAAACCTGTAGGACTGTTAACCCTTCTTTAGCCCACCTTGGCTTTCTTTTCCTGCCCCTATGTACTCCAGGAGCCGATACCAGGTGCATTGTTGCTGGTATCATTTAATGCATTGTTTCCAAAACCTGTCCTCAGGTTCCCCTAACAAGCCAGGTTTGCAGGATATCTGAAGCAGAGCACAGGTGATATGATTGCTGCTCAGTGATTGCAGGATTCAGACTGCTTTTCTGCTGTAAAATCTGGCCTGGTTGAGGGTCCCGAGAACAGGTTTGAGAAACACTGATTTAGTGGCTCCATAACATTATGAATTGAGTCGCTGTAATGCAGCGGTTTGGTCATAATAGAGCTGGTAACCGGGAGCCAGCAGCCAAGATATTATCCCTTAGTAGTGGCTCCTTGTGATCTAGATCAGAATAGTGTGTGGAGAATGGATGGACACACTGGAAATAGATATACATGGCTAGCCTGCATTGGTAAACGGGACTATGCAGGGAATAGAGGGGCAGTTGGCAGCTATGTATGGCGAATGGAGCAATTAAAAGACATTTTAAACAGGCCATTTTCTTTAGCATAGATCTCTTAAAGAAATACAGCACATTTTGGGGTTAATTTGTACCTTTTAATGAATACCAAATGGAAACTGGGGTTTACTCAGTCTGGAGGCACATAAGGGATCAGTACAGACCCCAAGATGCTGTATCTTCCCTTGAGAAGAGAACTATAAAGGTCTGAAGTATTTCAAGCTGAATAAATGACTTACACTTAAGATAACAGAGCATGCAGTCACATTTTTTTTTTTAAAGCAGTCACTTACTGAAGGTTGGTTTAAATCAGATGGGCTGAGCTGAGCCCCGTTCAGTTCCTCAGCAGCTGCTGGCTCTACTCGTGGGATCTGCTCTGTTTGTGGCAGTGTTTGTGTGTGAGTCCCACCATTCTATAGCCTGCAGTATGCACTGACCTGTAACCGCATGACTTGGGGAGGTCAGGAGGGGGTCTGCTTGCAGAGCAGTAATGAACACTAACCTCCTGCAAGTGGAGTTAACCCCCTGGGATGCTTCAGTGCTGGCAAGAGGGATGTGAAGGAGCCAGGGATGTATGTGTTCCCCAGGGATCTGTCTCCTGCTCATGCCTGCCATGGACTAGGATCGGCAGCTCGTCCTCGGTCTTGGTGCTGGATGCCCGTTAGTGATGTCAGACACTCTGACTCACACTGAGAGCACCAGTAATGACTGAAAAGCAGGTGTGCGGCCTGCACCCGACAGAAGTGAAGTATCTCAGGGGCTGTCAGGCTGCATTTACTGAGAGCGGACAGCCTTACCGGGAGAACGGCAGATGAGCTGCGCTGGAGACATCAACTGCTAACTACACAGCAAAACGATCACCAAGAACACTGCAAATCCACTGGCGCCTTGAAGTCACTGATGGCCCCTGCTGCTGCCAGTGGATTTGCAGTGTTCTTGGTGATCGCTTTGCAGTGTAGTTAGCAGTTGATGATACCAGCGCAGCTCATCTACCGTTCTCCCTGTAAGGCTGTCCGCTCTCAGTAAATGTAGTGAGTGTGATACATTGACCCTATAGTATACATGTGCTGCTCCCAAACAATAGGCTGTGAACTTCCCCTCCTGCCTTCCGCAGACCCTCCGCATTGCTGCATTTTTGTGACCCGCACAGCCACTCATTAAGGAGACAGAGGGGGAGCAGCATTTCAGCCGAGAGGAACTGGAACAAGTAGGATGACCTGCCTGTCTATCTGGCCAGACCTGGGACCACCGTTCAGACCCCCAGGGTGAAGTATGGGGGCATGTTCGCCAACGTGGAGGGGGCATATGATAACAAGTCCCTTGATTTTGATACCTGGCTACAGACGAGGATCTATCACCACGTGTCTTGATCCCGCGCTCCAGTGTGGACACGACACCTGCGTGTGGGGTGGGCGTGGTCAGGGGCAGTGACACTCAATGTATCCATGCGCCGGTGCTCGGGCTGACAAAAAATAGTGCAGCGGCCCGGCGTCGGCGGCAATTTGCTGCTGTCAAATTTGTGCCGCCTGGTGCAAGTGCTCCGCACTGCTCCATGGTCGGGCCAGCCCTGAGTGAGTGCATATACTTGCTTTGTGTTTTAATCACTTGTTTGCCCAAATGATGCCAATCACGACTAGAATATTTGGTACGATTAAAAATGTAATAAATATATATTTTTTAACTCTAGCACCATTGTTCACTATTCAATTACAAAGTGAACAATGATGCTGCAAAACTAATTTTCTCATTTCCCATGGTGGCAGCACGTGTGGAAGTGTCACGCCACAAGGACAACAGAGGTGTCATTGGAAAGGTCAGAGTCTGACCTTACTAGTGATACCAAACACGGACATATAATATGTAAAAATAAAAAAATTATTTATTAAATGCAAAATTTCCTATTTTCTATTCTACGGTAGCGGCATGGTGTGCTTTTACATACAAAGCAAACAATGCAGTTGCAATAACTCACGTTCTCATTTCCCATGGGGAGTAAGTGTGGAGGTGATGGCATAGTGTAAGGACCAATGATATACTAAGGAAATTAGGTAGAATTCAGGTGAGAGAAGGTGTTTTTTTTATAATTTTTTTAGTTGACTAAGGGAGATGGAAGGTTGTAGTTTAGTATCCTGAGTATTGTTCGTTTTCTTTTTTTATGCATTGGTAGCCATATGTCTAGTTTTATTTTTTGCTGTCTGATGTTTTTGTCTTTTGGTGTGAAGTGCAACAACGTATGACTGTGCCCCCATTGAATTTTCTAGGAGGGAATAAAACAGGTTGTAAAATAGCAGCACAAACACCTCACGTTTGAATGCTTGTTTTTAACCAATATCCTTAATAAAGATTGTTGTTTTAGATGTTTTTAAGAATCTTTTTCTCTGCGTTTCCTCTGAGAACTTTGTGCTAGTTAACGCGTCAAGTTTTAAACATGCCCTTCTATACTTTCTTTCCCAGTTTATGAAATTTTTTTATGTGTTTTTTTATTTGAATTGAAGAGCATTTTGAGAAAATTGGTGACCGTTGCAAAAGTAAAAAAAACAGTTTTCACATTTTTCTCCTAGCCCCTCCATTTTCTCTCTCTCATGACCACTTCTTTTTATTTGTGTCCAAAAATGTGTTGCGTTTTTTTCTCCATTTTAAAGTATTCTAACCATATAAATTTTAAAGTTTTTGACAGGTGTAATAATACATTTTTTTTCCAAAGTTTTTTACTTTAGGTGAAAATTACCCATGCATGCCAACTTTGCTCAAGCTAGATGGAAGATTAATGAATACCAATATTGATAAAGCTGTTGGAATTGAAGGAAATTTACTCAAACACATTATCATTTCACATTACAATGTTACATCAACCGGATAATAAGGAATTATCAGACACCAGGCAATAAAACATTCTAATTTATCAACAACTCATCAATAAATCATGTGCATAAAGAAGATCATTGATTTGGAAATAAAACTTAAGATATGTCAGTTTTACAAAACAGTTATTTTCAACCAATAAGACAGAAGACAAAGAAAGAAGAAGATAATGTATTTTTTATATGCTGATGGATTATCATTGTGTTGTCTAAGTGATAATTATTTTGTGTCTTTTATTATTTTATATTTTATTATTTTTGTTGTTCGGTTACAATCAATATTGTTCAAATTCCCTGACTAATTTAGGATTATTGAAGATCACATCCAATTAAAATTAGAGTTAATTAATGTATTTAGGAACATATAATTTAATGCATTTTCATAAATACGTTTCATGATCATGACATATATAGTGGTAAATGGAAAGTTTTAATTCGGTAAAATTAAAATTGTTTTTATTTTTTGGATTATATTTGAGGATTGGTGTGTTTTATAAACACCAGGTTTGTTTCAAAACACCGAACAAGACTGAATAGGATAGTGATTAAATATTTTTTAGTATTTAAATGGGTGAAATATGCACTTTGGCTATTTCCTTTTTGAGCCAAAGTTGAGTCGGATCTAGAATGATCTTTCTTTTTTTGTTACGTGAGGCCCATAGGCTTTGCGGGGAAATTTTAAAATTTATTATCTGTGTCCCTTCTTGTGTAAATTAACATTTTTATTGTTTACGTGCACTTGAGAGTGACAATGAATGAATGGATGTATATGATTAGCGGGGTATACCATATTTTCTTTTTTATTTTCTTTATTGTTGCTAAAACCGTATCACATCATCAAGAAATCTGACAGTCACAATGACTGCATATGGAACGAATCATGGACATTTTGTGTCAAGGTCAAAGGTCACAGGTAATAAGCAACCAGCGCAAAGAGACAGCTTGTTCAGGAGTCCCTATGGTGGGAGCTCTGATGACATTCAATGATTATGCGTCTCAAGCTGGGATGTTGAAAAAGACCAAACCTTGATCTCGCACTTTGGACTACGGTATTAGATTATGGAATATTTTTTTTTTTATTTAATCCCCTAGATAAGTGTGAGAAAGGTTTGGATTTGTGAAAATGAGAATGTATTTCTTGAGTGTGTGTGTGAATGCAGGTGTGTATGCATTTTGTGGAGTGAAGCTGAACATAGGAAAACACACAGATATAGATCTGACTCCTGTTGATTATTAGATAAATGAACTTTTTACATTCAAGTTATTATATTTTTCTTGTTCGGTGAATTATATTTTGGGAAATGGGAATAAATAGTTATTTAATGTCTAGATTAGGTATTTTGGCCTATGCTCCAAGTGTGGTTCACTGGTAGAGTGAATCTAGATAGATAAGTATATTTTATGCTCATAAAGGGCCTCCTTGGGGAATCCCTTTCGTATATCGTAAAGGTATTAGGCGAGGATACTATGGCCCCAGGTATAATTAGTTTGATTGTCTAGTTTGTTTTATCCATTTTAGTGATCATGATTGTATATGTGATCAATGAGACAATTGAAAGGTATTTTAATATGATAGGTAGTTGTCACGGATCCCTCTGATTACCAAAATAGTGGTCCCTTTACGCAGACCGCTCTCTACCCTTCCGATCCTTGAATGGTCGGCAAAACTAGAAAGACACTTAACCAGACAATAGATAGACAAGAGGTAACACCAGACAGAGGTACAGAATAGGGTATTGTCATGAATCCTTCTGACTACCAAGATAGTGATCCCTTTATGTGGATCGCTCTCTACCCTTCCGATCCTTGAATGGTCGGCAAAACTAGATAGACAATTAACCAGGTAATAGATAAACAAAGGGAAACACCAGACAGGGGTACAGACCAGAGTATACGTTCTCCCTAGGACCTTAGTTATAGCAGAGGAAATCTGATGCTTTAGGGTGCCACATAGACTGACCTCGGTACCAACGTTAAGGGCAGAACCAAGAGCAGAGTAAATGCCAATACCAGGGGTTATACACAGAATGGTTTGTTTGCCAATGCCAGGGGTCATACACAGGAGGGTTCGTTTGCCAATGCCAAGGGTCATACACAGGAGGGTTCGTTTGCCAATGCCAAGGGTCATACACAGGAGGGTTCGTTTGCCAATGCCAAGGGTCATACACAGGAGGGTTCGTTTGCCAATGCCAAGGGTCATACACAGGAGGGTTCGTTTGCCAATGCCAAGGGTCATACACAGGAGGTTCGTTTGTCAGAAGCAAGGTTAGATACAGAAATCGCCAAAATACACAAGAGCTCTGCGGGAAGTGAATACCACGTCAGGGCACCGGCATGGTAGTGAGACTGGGCTTTAAACCCGGCGGGTCCGCGTCATAACGCCAGGCCCCGCCCCTCGGCGTCCCACGTGAGCGCACCCGGTAGCGTTCATCATTCGGCGCCTGGCCAGCGAGCAGCGAGGAATCTGCTGCCAGGCGCCCCAGCCCCTGACCAGCCGTGACAGAACCCCCCCTCCACGGGCGGCCACTGGACGACCCCCAGGGGCACGGGGGTGCGCCAAATAGAAGGCCTTCACTAGCCTAGGAGCATGGACTTCTGCAGCCGGAATCCAAGAACGATCCTCCGGACCGTAACCCACCCAATCGACCAAGTACTGCAAGGACCCCCTAGATATCCTGGCACCCAGAATGGCCTTAACCTCGAACTCCTCCTCACCCTCCACAGAGATAGGAGGCGGTGGAGCATGGACCTTGGTGTACCGGTTACACAACAACGGCTTCAAAAGGTGTACATGGAACACATTATGTATCTTAGATGGGAGGGTAACGCCAAAGCATAGGAGACAGGGTTGATTCGCCGCAGAATCTTATAGGGGCCGATATACCTAGGAGCCAACTTCATGGAAGGCACTAAGAGCTTAATGTTACGTGAAGAAAGCCAAACCCTGTCCCCAACTTGATACACAGGTGCCTGCCTCCTGTGTCTGTCGGCCTTGGTTTTCTGGATGGCACTACTCTCCTCTAGTGCCCGTCTCACTCTCCCCAAGTCTCTTTCAATGATGCCAGTTGCTCATCCAAAGCAGGAATCGTGGTATCAGGAAACGTAGCGGGGAGCACGGGAGGATCAAAACCATAAACAGCGAAGAAAGGAGAATGTCCTGTGGACTCACTCGCTGCACTGTTCAAGGCATACTCGGCCCATGGTAACAGGTCTGACCAGTTATCTTGTTGTTCTGATATAAAGCACCTGAGATATTTCTCTACATTTTGGTTTGCTCGTTCTGCTGCTCCGTTGGTCTGGGGGTGATAGGCCGAAGAGAAAGAGAGGTCTATCCCCACATTCTTACAAAACCCTCTCCAGAATCTGGAGATGAATTGGGTCCCCCTATCAGAGACAATCTCCAGAGGGACACCGTGTATGCGGACCACGTTGGAAATGAATATGGGCACCAGTTCGGCTGCCGAAGGTAGTTTCCGAAGAGGAACATAGTGACCCATCTTGGAAAATCGATCTATGACCGTAAGTATCACTGTATTCCCCCTTGACTCAGGTAAATCTACTATAAAATCCATGGCTACATGTGACCATGGTCGTTCGGGGATCGGCAAAGGCTGGAGTAACCCAATGGGTGCTGTTTTGGGACTTTTCTGCCTTGAGCACACCTCGCACACAGCTATGTAATCTTTAACATCTCGGCGTAACGTGGGCCACCAGAGGAGTTTACTGATATTAGACACAGTCTTGGTGATACCCATATGCCCAGAAGTTTTATTATCATGATAGATGTTAAGTACTTCCTCTCTTTCGTTCTCAGGTACAAAGAGTTTCGCAGGAGGTTTTCCCCCAGGAGCTGCACCCTGGACGGTCTGCAACCTTTTCATTAGGGGAGACGAGACACTAATCGTGGTAGAGGCTATAATCCTTTCCTGGGGTACAATGGGATGCTGATCTTGGATATTGTGTTCATAAGATTCATACTGTCTCGACAATGCGTCTGCTTTAATGTTTCTGGACCCAGGTCTATAGGTAAGCACGAAATTAAAACTTGAGAGAAACAACGACCATCTCGCTTGTCTGGAATTTAAACGTTTAGCATCACCAATGTACGTGAGATTCTTATGATCGGTTATGATAACGATGGGGTCCTTAGACCCCTCTAATAAGTATCTCCATTCGGCCAAGGCCGCGATGACTGCTAACAACTCTCTATTTCCAATGTCATAGTTCTTCTCTGCCGGGGACAATTTCCGAGAATAGAAGCCGCATGGATGCAAGGGTTTGTCGGGTGCCTCCCTTGGGACAAGACTGCGCCAAGACCTAGTTCGGAGGCGTCAACTTCTACTTGGAAAGGCAGAGCCGGATCTGGATGTCGGAGAACAGGGGCAGTAGTGAATGCCTGCTTAAGTGCCTCAAAGGCTTGAGTGGCTTGAGGTGTCCATTTCTGATTTCCCACCCCTTTCTTTGTCATAGCCGTGAGGGGAGCTACCAAGGCCGAAAAATCTTTAATGAACCTTCGATAATAGTTCGTAAATCCCAGAAACCTCTGGATGGCTTTAAGCCCTTGGGGTAGAGGCCAGTCAAGAATAGCTGAGAGCTTTTTAGGATCCATTTGAAAACCCTCAGGGGTTATTATATAACCAAGGAATTGCACAGTTACTATGTCGAATAGACATTTTTCTAGTTTGCAGTACAATCCAGCCTTCAATAGTTTTTCCAATACTTGTTTTACGTGGACATGATGAGTGTCTACATCCGGAGAGTATATCAGGATGTCATCCAGATATACTATAACGAATTCTTGCAAAAAATCCCTTAGGGTGTCGTTTATAAGGTCCTGGAAAACGGCTGGCGCATTACACAACCCAAAAGGCATCACCAGGTATTCATAATGCCCGCTACGTGTATTAAAAGCCGTTTTCCATTCATCTCCCTTTTTAACCCTGACCAGGTTGTACGCTCCGCGTAAATCAAGCTTCGTATAAACACAGGCCCCTTTTAATCGGTCGAACAATTCTGTTATGAGAGGTATGGGATACGCATTTCTTATAGTTATCCTGTTCAAACCTCTATAATCGATGCAAGGTCGCAGATCTCCCTCTTTCTTGGAAACAAAAAAGAAACCTGCTCCTGCTGGAGAAGAGGACCGTCTAATGAATCCTCGTTCCAGATTCTCCCTTATGTATTCCTCCATAATGTCGTTCTCTTTTTGTGATAAAGGGTATACGTGTCCCCTAGGAGGCATCGTAACGGGGAGTAAATCAATAGCACAGTCATATGGACGATGTGGTGGTAGGACCTCAGTCCTGGCTTTAGAGAACACCTCCTTTAATGCCAGGTAACATTCAGGGACCTCTGTGGACAAAGGAGGGGCTGTGGCAATATTGAGGCTACCAATCACATTAACTCTGCCTAGGCACTTAGACTGACAACTTTGACCCCAACATTTTATGTCTCTCAGGACCCAATCGACAACCGGGTTGTGCTCTGTTAACCATGGAAACCCAAGAACGACAGGACATGAGGGTGATTCAATAATTTGAAATCTTATTGTCTCCTGGTGCAAAATTCCTGTTTTCATACATACATCGATAGTGTCGTGAGTGATATGTGGGCATGACAGGGGTTTACCATCTATGGCTTCCACCATTAGAGGTCTCTCTTTAAGAACCAGAGGTAAGAGGTTTTTGCAGCAAAATTCTTATCCATGAAATTGCCTGAGGCCCCAGAGTCTAGGAACGCCTCAGTCTTGAGGTGAACCCCCTCCCAGGTTAGGGAGATTGGTAACAGAATCCTGGATTTTTTTTTTCATTGTCCACAAAGGAGGCATACAGAGAACCAATAACCTGGGTATTGGCTGTTCTTTGACCCAGTTTGCCATATTCACCCCTACTAAGCCTGGGTCTCTGAGGACACTGAAGGCGGAAGTGATCTGCCCCTGCACAATAGAAGCAGAGCCCCTTTTCTCTTCTGTGCGCTCTTTCTGCTTCTGAAATACCCGTTTTCCCTATTTGCATGGGTTCAACAACTGGTAAATCTGTTCTCACATTATCCGAGGTACCTGACGTACTGGTGCGTCTGGTAATGAGGGTAAAGGAGGCAAGACCCTTCTGGGTCTGTCTCTGGGGTGTCTCCTTTCCCTAATTTGGTCGTCCATGGCTATACAAAAATCTATCAGGTGGTCTAGATTCTCTGGTAATTTTAAGGGAGCCAGCTCAAACATAAAAGCCTCGTTCAAACCTTCGGTAAAGGCTAAGGTTAAAACGTCGTTCGGCCAAAGCACCTCAGAAGTCAAAGTCTTAAACTCGATGGCATAGTCTGCAACCTCTTATTGCCTTGTTTGATGTGAAACAAAGACCTACCCGCATTGGTAGCCCTTCTAGAGGGATCAAAGGTACGTTTTAACTCAGAGGTAAAACCCTCATAATCGTAGATGATGGGTTTCTTATTTTCCCACAACGGCGTAGCCCACAATAAAGCTTTTTCTGTTAAATGATTAATCAGATATCCTACTTTGGCTTTATCAGACATACAAGAACCAGGGTTGTTCTCAAACAAGATCTCGAGTTGAGTCAAAAAACCCCGCATAAGTTTGGTGTACCATCATAGCGTAGGGGTGCCTTCATACTAAGCCTATGTCCCTCAGGGGAGACGGAACTGACCCTAGGTAATGCTGGATCTGGAGGGTTTGAGGTACCTGTATTGGACCGATTTAACAGGGTTTGCAGAGCGAGAGAAATCTGGTCCATCCTATGGTCCTGTTCCTCTTGTCTGGCTGCGATACGTGCCAGCTGGTTAGAGAGGTCTGCGGGATCCATTGTCCCTGACGTAATGTCACGGATCCCTCTGATTACCAAAATAGTGGTCCCTTTACGCAGACCGCTCTCTACCCTTCCGATCCTTGAATGGTCGGCAAAACTAGAAAGACACTTAACCAGACAATAGATAGACAAGAGGTAACACCAGACAGAGGTACAGAATAGGGTATTGTCACGAATCCTTCTGACTACCAAGATAGTGATCCCTTTATGTGGATCGCTCTCTACCCTTCCGATCCTTGAATGGTCGGCAAAACTAGATAGACAATTAACCAGGTAATAGATAAACAAAGGGAAACACCAGACAGGGGTACAGACCAGAGTATACGTTCTCCCTAGGACCTTAGTTATAGCAGAGGAAATCTGATGTGTGCTTAGGGTGCCACATAGACTGACCTCGGTACCAACGTTAAGGGCAGAACCAAGAGCAGAGTAAATGCCAATACCAGGGGTTATACACAGAATGGTTGTTTGCCAATGCCAGGGGTCATACACAGGAGGGTCGTTTGCCAATGCCAAGGGTCATACACAGGAGGGTTCGTTTGCCAATGCCAAGGGTCATACACAGGAGGGTTCGTTTGCCAATGCCAAGGGTCATACACAGGAGGGTTCGTTTGCCAATGCCAAGGGTCATACACAGGAGGGTTCGTTTGCCAATGCCAAGGGTCATACACAGGAGGGTTCGTTTGTCAGAAGCAAGGTTAGATACAGAAATCGCCAAAATACACAAGAGCTCTGCGGGAAGTGAATACCACGTCAGGGCACCGGCATGGTAGTGAGACTGGGCTTTAAACCCGGCGGGTCCGCGTCATAACGCCAGGCCCCGCCCCTCGGCGTCCCACGTGAGCGCACCCGGTAGCGTTCATCATTCGGCGCCTGGCCAGCGAGCAGCGAGGAATCTGCTGCCAGGCGCCCCAGCCCCTGACCAGCCGTGACAGTAGTTTTTAATTCTTGCATTAGTGTGAAATTCCCCCCCTCCCATTTCAAGTGTCAAACCCTGCAAGTCTTTTTCTTGCACAGGATGTTAGCCTGTGGAATTTAGCCGATTTCCTGTCTGTGCAGGAAAGGGTGTGTGGACAGTGTAAGCTAGAGAAAAGCCATCTCTGAATAATATGTATAATTTGTCTCACTGTTGGTTAAACTCTGACGTAGAAATGTATCTGTATGCTGATTGGCTATAAGTTCTTTGAAATCTAATAAAATAGTCTGTCTAAGAAATTATATTTAGACATGACTGACGCTGCATTGCTTTGTGGCTGATTTTGGTGTCTCTCGCCATGGCGTAGCGCAGCATCTGTTTTTAGTTTTGATATATGAGAAGAAACTTGGAAAAGGTTTATTGAAATTTCATAAATGGTAATTATAATAGGGAATTTGTTTTTGTTTGCTTAAAATTGAAATTTATCAACAGGCTCAGAGTATTGGTAGAACCAAACATGCAGAATATCGCCTGTGTGTAGTAGATATCAGAGTCGGGAGGCTATATATTGAACACTACCTGACAAACTGTTATCAATAGCACCAGGTAAGAGTCTCTTCGTGATCCAGGAGTACAGGAGGAGTTGTATTTTTATATGATAGGTGGTGAAGATCCGTATATAGGATGCAGTAATAGTAGCAGAGTTTTTACGAAGGCGGCTTGGTACGGAGATGGTTAGTCAAGCAAAGGTTAAATAGGCAGGCACCGTAGTCTCATAAGTGGTTAAACAGGCACATATGATCATAGGTTGGCGGTAGACAAGCGGAGTCATATTAGTAAGCAGGAGTTCGGTAATTAGAGGCTAGGGTATTCAGCAGGAAAGCGGTGGTCAGTAATAAGCAGAGTTTGGTAGCCGGGGAGTCAGAGGTAAGGATATTCAGAGGATAAGCGGTGGTCGGTAGCAAGCAAGGTTCCGTAATTAGGATATCAGGTGACAGGACAATGTATCAGGAAGTAGTAACACTAGCTCAATGTAAGGGTAATAATTGAGCAATGCACTCACCCACCGGGCGGTTTTGTATAGCGAAGTCCATTAGACTTTTATCTAGTACAGTAAAATATAAGTATTTTACAAGCTGTAGGTGATTGAAATCCAAAACGAAATTTAAACTTTCTTTTACATTTTTATATAGAATTTTGACATTTACACACACAGTAATGATGTATTTTGAATCTTACAAGTTCGTTGAAAAAAAGTATATATGCTGTAACTTATCTGGGTCCTACAATAAAACATGATTTCAAATAACATTTAAAAAGATGAGCACAAAAAAATGAAAATGAGCTCAGCACATTGGGATGAAATAGTTCCACAAAGAAGGGGTTTAAAAATACCAGACGGTCACCATTAGTCCATTAACAACTGAGTACAATGTGTTTTACTTCACATTTTTATTTGTATAATTCTTTAAGAGTTTTTCATCTAGAAACAAAAAAGCTAAAAAGACATTGTACAATCTCCTATACATGTTAAGATACACACAAAGAGGTTTCCCAGTATAGTTTTCATGCAGTCTCAGATACATGTAGGAGCATTGACTATGGTAGGAGACCTGAGGACGAGAGTAAAGCCAGAGATACGTGTCACATCACATTCAGTGTAACTATACAATGCATCTTTTTCATGTAAACCTGTATCAGATTGTCCCAGCATCATCCGATGAATCCAAAAAATTTGGAAAGATCACTAATCTGTTGTAATTGCAAAAAATCGTCTGAAATCGTCCATCGTTGGTCAGTGGAAGAGGGCTGATTCACCTGCATGTTGTAGGATCGGTTGGACGACTTCAGACGATATCTGATGATCGCACCACCGCATAATTACGGTGCCAGTGGGTGGCCAGCCTTAGGGTTAGTGGAAAAAATTCAGTAGAAACCTTCCAAATAGATAATATGGTAAACAAAACTAATAACCAGCAAACCTAAAACTAGGTACAAGGGAGAGGATAAGCTGGTCAGAGCAGGGTCATGAGGGTTGGGGTGAGAGGGAAGTTGATGGAAAGAAGAAGGGTTGGGGTGTAGGAGAAGGGGAAGAGGAGCAAAGGGGAAAAGAAAGAAAAAGTGAGAAACAGGAATGAAAAAAATATTAAAAAAGGGGTAGAGAAGACTAACCCCTAGATCCAAATGAGAGCTAAGGATGGGAAAAAAATACTGGTCCCACGACTTATCAAATGACTTAGGGGTATCATTGACAGTTGCTGTCAGTTTGTCCATTACCAATCTTTCTATGAATCATGCATAAAGTTGGGGCCCATGGGGTGTTCCACAGCTGATCATATTTCTTTATAAAATTATCAATTTTAAAATATTCTACATCCTCTTCGTCCGTTCACACCCGAGGCAAGGGAGTAGGGCAATTTACATTTTATTTTAATATCCACATTACACTAAAATAAAAAGTTTGAAATCAAACATACAGCTAAATATTAAGGCAAAAATCTTCAGTTTAATAGAAAGTGAGTTTTTTTTCCTCTGGAACCGAAATTGGAATTCTGATTGATTCCACTGTAGCTCCCAGTCAGTAAGAAATAGAATGTGGAATCAATCAGCATTTTGATTTCTGTTCCAACATTCAATTAATCTCTACTGTCCTTCTTGTTATTCTTGGGTCTCCTGTTTCAGAGGAATTGTATGTCCTGAAACATTAACAGTTGGTTGAATTTCTTATTTCACACTTCCTAAAATGCATTTATTGCTAAATGAAACACGTTTTTTGCTCCCACCTTCAGATGTTATATAATAGATAGTGCCAGTTGTATTATACACATTTATTTGTTCCTGGCATACAGCCCAGCATTGCAGAATGGAAATTTGGACCATAAGAGGGAAAATTACAACTTTATAGAAAGAACCATTAAATATAAAACTCGATGAAGTTTCAAATATTTGTACATTTAAGTTTATGATCAAAATAAGAGAAAAAAATACAAAACAGTACATTTAAGTTTATCAACAAGATTAACAAGCAGAAAATCTATAACTTTAATAGAGGTGGAACATTTATCAAAGAATTTAAAAAAATGCTCATCTGTTTGTACAAATACAAAAATAAAACCCGGGAAGATCTATAAACTTAGCCTCTTGTAGCCTACCCTAGATTTTCTTAAAATCTGAAGCTACCTTCTCTAAAATGTTTGCTATTTTAAAGCAGCAGTTTTCCTCGACAGTAAAAATTCAGAGGCGATTTCTTCACAAACTGAATACACAAAAAGACTTAAGTGATTATTCAATAAGAGCCGAACTTGCCACCAAATTGTACCAAATGGTGAATTTCACTGTACGGTGCAATTTCATAGCAGTTCAGCTATTCAGAAAGCTGGCAATTTGGCAAATATTGGCGAACTGCCAGCAAAATACAGTGCAGTTCACCTATTTATTGAATGTCAAACTGCAACGAAGAGTCGGTGAAATGCCCTGATTTTCGGTTGCTACAGTTCAACAGGTTTAACCCTTTCACTACCAAGTGATTTTCCAAAAAAACATTGTCAGAAACCAGCAGTTTTTGTAAAATAATTTTTAATTAATTATACAGTAACAAATAGTTCTTATTGTAAATAACCTATTTGAACTGTAGATGGCACCATCTACTTTTAAATTGGGTTACAGCTGCAGCTCGATTGTTTTTTTTTTTTTTACCCCTGCATCGGCTGTTGGCTGCTAAAAGCCCAATATTTCAGGGCATTCATCAGTCGATTTTACAGTTTTAGCTCTTTGGGCATTATGCACACAGGGCTAAAACTTTAGGGGCACCTTTCTACAGCTCAAAAGCAAACAAAATTTGTTTGCGGAAAACAAATTTCATTTGCTTTTGGGCTGCAGATCAGCAATTCGAGATATCTCAATATCAGGGCACTGGACGGTGCCTTTGAAGCACGAGATATCTCAAACTTTGTAGTGAACAGGCTAAACTCATAGGTTTTAATGGGAAAAAATACAGTTTTAATCATTTTTTATTTAACCGTTTATACTTTTCATTTACAGCAAAAAGCCTGTTTTATTTATTTATTCTTTTGAATTTTTTAGGCATTTTCCTTGATTTTTTTCAGAGAACTTTGTGATTCTCATTTTTTTAAATGGTGGTTTTTTAAAATTCTGTAACAGACCTTTTTATTATTTTTTACAGGACCTTTATTATTATTTCCATGCATTTTTATTGTTTACTGTTAAAAATTGCAGGCTCCCTCCCCCAGTTCAGCGGCTGGTCGGCTTTTTTCAGTGGCATATGGCGTTTGTCAGATCCTGCTCGGCGCACTTTGCCAGACTAAAAACACCTCACATCTCGCACCTCTCACACCTCGCCCCTCAGTCAGTTTATACACTGGCTTCCTGTTTCCTTTAGAATCAATTTCAAAATACTGGTGCTCACTTACAATGTGATCCATAACCGTGCACCTGCCTATATCTCCTCCCTTATTAGCAGGTATATCCCATCCCGACCACTTCGCTCTGCCAATGATCTGAATGCTATCTGTTCCTCATACCCCCACGCCCAACTCTCGCCTTCTTTTCCCGAACTGCCACAAGTAACAAGTCTCTTTATTTATTGATTTTTAGGATCTTTAAGGCATTATTCGGGATTCAGGCTAAATTCTTTTTCCGTTTTTTTTTTTAGAAAGCGTTTTTTCTTTTTTCCATAACAGACCTTTTTGTTATCATTCATAGGATCTTATAAGTAAATTACAGGCATTTTCATTCAGTAGTTTTTTTGCAAACAGCGTTTAATTTTGACACTTTTTTGACAAGTTTTGCTTGTCGGCTTTTTCCAGCGGTTGGTCTGCGCTGTGATCGGCAGCTCGTCGGCTGCATTTGGCGGCCCTCTGGCATGTTTGCGGCGGATGTTAGGCGGGTTGGCGGCAGCGGGCGATGAGTTTGCGGCGGGTTGGTGACGGCCAATTCCCTGCACTTCGGGAACCCTGCAGTGAATGCTGAATTCACCGCAGGGTGGGGAACTTTGATTCCCCGAAGTGCAGTGAAATGCGGGGAATGAGAGAGCACAGAAATGTCGCCGACATTTCTGTGCTCTCTGAATAACCCCCATAGTTTGTGCCATTGGGCTGGATAATGATGGTTTACACTGCTGCCCACCTATGAAATAGCGCACAAAACTGCTCTTTATGTATTTGTACAGTAAAAACAAATTGGGAATATTCACAGTATTTATTACTGTTGTAGCCCTATTTAACAAGAAGAAGTCACCATCTGATGGATAAAACGTGCTACTGCAGCTGGGGCTCCATGCTGAATCAGCCGGAGATCTTTATTCAAACTATTCTAGAACCCCAACTGTCATGTCCAAGATGTGCAAACTTTTGGGATGGAATTTTGTGCCCTTTTGCAAATGAATTTCGTTTGTAAAAAATGTAATTCCCTGGCATTGCTCCAGAATTAAACCAAATACAGTATACTTGATATTAGGGTACCAGGAGATGCTTTGTTTTTTCCTTTTGACATTTGAACAGTTAAACATTGCGTAGCCTTACTTCTGGAGTCCTTGAAAAAGAGCTACCGGATTCTAATGGTCGTTATTGTCGACACTGATTTTCAGGATTCACTTATAAAGTGCCAGCAAACATCACAACATGGAACTCAGAGTACTAGCAACTGACATCATTTGTCAAACCATCAATGCCTTGATGCCTCTACAGTGATCAAAGTTGCCGCTGCAGGAAATTGTGTTTCATGGAAAAAAAATAGAGCAGGGCAACAAAATGAGCAACACCCCAAGGAAACATTATAATCCTGTGTGCACTGGTTTACCAGGATTAAGGAGGAAATACCTGAGCTCAAAATAAAGTGTAGGTGTTGAATGGAGAAATATTTTCTACTGCACAAATTTCAGTTTCTGAAAGTCAAAGAAGAAAGGAATTTTCCCAAGGTTTTAAATATAATGGTTATTTTATTATTATTACCTGCTTCCAATTTATTCAATTTAAATGCACAAATCCCAGATGCCTTTCAGGCATAACATGCATTGCATTTTCTATTTGAGAATTTAGGATGTATTTAGGACTTTCATATGATAGTTATATTATTTTGAAGGAAGAGGTTTGTCAAATGCTGACAAAAACCAACGTACAAAACAGCTCAGATTTCCTATGCATTGTATGTTGCTGATTTATGAATCATATCCATAAATCTGTATTTTAAGCCTATAATATACTGTTTTTTTCCCTCAGCTTTTGACTTTCCTAGACTTAATTTTTTTTCTCTCAGCCTTTGACTGGGATCTAGTGTGCATTTTCAACTTTTGACTGTCCTGGGTTTTACTGTTGTTCTCAGCTTTTGACTATCTCAGATTGTATTTTTTTCTCATCTTTTGACAGTCTCGGATTTTATTGCTTTTCTCAGTTTTTGCATGTCACAGAATATTTTATCAGCTTTTTTCACAGTTATTTCCTCAATTTCTGACTGTCTTACAGGGTTATTCAGAGAGGTGAAAAGCAGGAGAATGACTGGAGAAGTTAAAATTCTAGGTCATAATAGCCAAACCAGAAAGATTCTCACATTTATCTCACTTTCCAAATCAGCTATTTTGACCTAGAATTTTCACTTCTCCAGTCATTCTCCTGGTTTTCACCTCTCTCTGAATAACTGTTAGTTTCTACTTTCTGTCTTTGACCTCCCTCTGCTCTTTTCTACAAAATCTGCTCTCTGTGCTCTTTCTTTCTTTCTTTCTTTCTTTCTTTCTTTCTCAGCAAACGCTGCTCTCTGTTGCTTGAGAGCCGCACAAAAAGTAACAGCTCTCTATCTTCTTCTAGCATCACCTCCTTTCAGGCCAGACTTCAAGATTTATCCCGTGTGGCCCCCATTCTATGGAATTCCCTCCCTTCAGCCCATCATAACAACCTGCACTCTATTCTAAGAACAACTAGTCAGAGCTCTTCTGTGTGATTGGATCAGACTGTTTATCCTTTGCTCCCTATCAATGAGCCTTGGGCACCCATGATCTGGACACCAGTTCACCAGTCGTCCTTCCATGCACTACGTTTGGTAGGTTCTAACCACTGTATAAAAGGAACACACCACAAGACTTGTTGTTTTGGAGATGCTCTGACCCAGTCATCTAGCCATCACTATTTGGCCCTTGCACAGTTACTCAGATCTTTTCACTTGCACATTTTCCCTGCTTCCATCACATGAAGTTCAAGAACTGACTGTTCGTTTGCTGCCTAATAGATGCAACCCCCTGACACACGCCATTGTGACCATATAATCAATGTCATTCACTTCACCTGTCAGTGGATTTAATGCTTTGGCTGATCAGTGTATACAACACCCCCAAAACTAAATTACTTCCATTATCCAGGAAGGACACGTTTAACTTTCACTGTCAAGACATTCTGTTTCCTCTCCTGTCAATCCAAAGAAGACCCAGCATGCCTGGTCAAAGCTAAACTAGAGTACATCAATTTGGTGGTTACCTATGACCCAGGAGTAAGTATTTGACACCTATGATAAGTGATTCAAGAGGCTTCCATGGCCACACTTGTTCACTCCTGTTTGATTTCTTTGAAGCTACAAAGCTTTTTGCAAGAATGAACAAAAGCACGGAAATGAGTTCTTTGTCTGCCTTCCCACAATGTTTGTACTTTACACAGGTTACAGTGCATCCACCTATCCCCATTTTATTCTCTATTCGTGGCTGAATGGTTGAGCTTATAACAAAATCTCAAGAAGCAATGAGTATCAGTGCCCTAGTGATTGCTAACTGTAGCATTCAGGTGAGTAAGCATTAATGTCCGGGTAAATGACTTTAATGCATGCCACCTGTCAGACCTTTTTAGATATGAAATTTCTATAACACAGGAATGTTTAAATTTGGGGCCAGGAATTGCGTCACGCAAACAACTTGTCTGCGTCGTTAATATATAACAAGAACAAGAGATAAGCTAAACTCGTTAGTGTTACGCATACAAGAAAGGACATTTAACATTGATCAAAGACAGTCTAATGGACTCTGTTTATTTTATTTATTTGTTACAACCAAACAGGGGTTAGATCAAATGGTTTAAAAGTAAGGGAACACAATGACAACTAAGATAGAAATCTCAGTATGGTGTTTATTTCGTCAGATCGAAACTCTGAAAGCCACGTAAACATGGAACAATGGGTTGCCCAAGAAAGAAAAAAAAAACCCAAAGAAGGTTAAATGGCTTGGGTAAACCAGCTTGTAATGCTATGCTATTCGGCAATATGTACTATATGGTATGAGAATATTTATTAGTTAGAACTGATAATTTTAGCATCTTATAAAAACAGAGGCCCTACCACATTTAGTTGATCATCACGAATGTCTGGTGTACTAACCCGCATGAAGCCGATTAAGTCGGGTAACGTGTGACTGTTAAAAACGATACACGAAGATGAATGATTGTATGTCCCCTCACACATACACATCCCTGTGGATATAAGTAAAGGGGGATGAGATGCACACACGCCGTGGCGATGCTGGCGATGCCACAATAGAAATAAATTTTGATTTGTTAATAAAATCTATGGAGTCCCGGGATATAGGAATAAAACGACCCCAAACCAGTAAAAGATTGGCCAAGCCCATAAATTAATTCCTGCAGAAGGTTGACGGTTGATCTGAGAGCGCCATCTGCTGGCCAGGTAACATAACACCTGGACAGACCCCTGGAGTTGATGAATATATATCCTCCAATCAAATGAGGCCACATAGTGATGGGCTAGATCTAAAACTGGGCGGAAGACCACTATATAGAGAGGACACTCCAGAAAAGAGACAGACTGAGAAAAGCTTGGGGAGAGACCTGAGGGACGCTTGGAGGGAAGAAAGGCAATCACCATCGGCCGCCCCTTTAAGACCGACCACACCCTAATCTTCCACCACTCTATCTTCACTAACCAGATGGTAAAGTATACCTGAATAATATGATATCTATTTTCTAATTGCATAGTCCTGACTTTAGATGTCCATCACAAACTAAAGGAATATAAATGAATTATTTTGCTGTTTGAGCCTAATAATCAGTAGAATAGAAATTCTGCCTTTACAGTCCACTGCAGAGGACTGCTAAGGAAGAAAGCTGTTCCCGGCTGCATACTTGAGCCATAATTTAGTGAAATTATTTATATCCAAGAATACTGTTTGTGGACATCTAAAAATATCAATTTTATACCTATAGTGAGATACGCTGGGACCGTGAAATAGCTTTTATATGTCAAGTACTGTCCGCCCCATTCGTAACCTAGCATAACTCCTTCCATATCCATCTTGCAGCCCTTCCGAATGAATGCATGCACTGTAAGTCATTAAGAAGCGTTAGGTTAACGTATATCGAATGAAGTGCTGTGATTGATCTGTGGAAGAGATAGTCTCCCTATCGAGTGTGTTATGTATCTCCCTGAAGGAAGTTGCATTTAGTGAATAGGCCCCCACAATAATAAATTGTGCTGCAGGTGATGCCCAGTAACTGAGTGTTTATCTTAGCCAGGTGGAGGATTGGTTTATATAATGGGAAAGGTTTAAGTGAATAGAATAGAGTTTGGTGTTTAAGAATTGAGGCGTGTATACCTGTGGTGCGGTCTATAAACCTAAAATATCTGTCCATTAGATTATTACGTGTCGCAGTATCGCTACTAATCACAATCTATAATCACTTGTAAATTGTAGTTTGCTAATCCGTTGATAACATACGATTGTATGAAACTTGACGTGTGAATAAATTTTGGTTTGAATTGTTTTACCGTTACGCAGTCTCATATCTTTATTGATTTTATTGTGTTTAAAAATATCTAGAGAGCATCAAAAGAACTCGGGATAACGCGCCATATATTTGTTAAGACGTATATTCATTGATTGGTTATTAATCCCCATTTTAGGGGTTAAATACCAATTTATACCACTGGTATTGGAGGCACTGTCAATAATATATATATATCTATATATATCTACAATAAGAAAAATATACGTCATAATTAATATATCCCTGACCTATTAAAGAAGTCAATAATCTCTAACATATTGGAGGCTGTACTGCTGAGATGCTAAATGAATTTTTCACAATAAAATCAAGTTTATCTAAGATATTTGGAGGTTGCACTGTTGTGATGCTAAAGTAATTTTTCACAATAAAATCAAGTTTATCTATCAAGTAAGAGAGCAAGTTAGTGGTTGTGAGCGCCAGATCAAGTATTTGTGAAAGTAACATAAATTTGCTGGTCGTTAAGTAGCAGATTAAGCTATTGGATTAAAACAGTGGTAATCACGTAACGTTTGTTGTTGGCTGTGGATACCTGTTTAAAGCATTGTTATCTGATTGCTGTAATACAGAAACATGTCTGATTCAGATACTGATAGCCAGGAGGAAATCTCTCAATCGAGTCTTATAGAAGCAGGAAGACAGATGGCAATATTTGAAGTGGTAGAACATATCTCAGAGTCATTGCATATTGAAACCGATCTGATTGTGTTTGTTAATACTATCAAAGACCGCGCCCAAAATCTTGTACACGATATGTGGGACAAAGAAGGTGATGTGCGTACATTCTTGAATTTGTTTTTAAACACAAACAACAAGCAAAGAAGGGATTGTATTATAATGGAATCATGGCCCTCCATAATGTATTTGTGTTGTGCATTTGCTAAACAAAATGTGATACAAAAGGTTGTCATGATGAAGACCATCGCTAACTTAAATGCAAAAATAGAAAATGGTAATGATTTAACAGACAAACCTGAGAATGCCAGTACAGAAATAATTACTTTAAACGAACATAGCCAGACACTGCAAGAACAACTCCAAAGCTTACAAGCTGTATATAAAGAGAGTTGTGTTGAATTAAACAGTTTTAAAGAGAAATGTTCTAATTTAGAGCAGAAACTGTATGGCTATAAGCAAGAAATAATGCTTTCAAGTGAGTCCGAGGTGTCAAGCAGTGATGAGAGTGTTGAAACTGACACAGATGAAATTCAATGCTCACTGAAAACCTTGAAGAAAGAGGTACTAAAAGCCCGGATAGACTCCATATCCCAGGTAAAGGGTAGACAAACAGAAACTGTTTCATCTGACCATAAGCCTGATGCTGGCCCTCATTTAAAAGAGCATGCCAAAGACAGTGGGGTAGATTCTGTAAGTGGCCCCGCCGATGATGTTAAACAGGGCGAAAGGGGGATCCCTTCAAGGCCTATAAAAGTACAGGTCCAGCCATCTAATGAGACCAGTCATGGGAGTCATAGGTCAAATAAAAGGGCCATACCACAAGCCAAGTTGCCCCTAAGCAATATCAGGATGCCTCCCAGGTATATGTTGCCAGGAGGAAATCATACGCTGAGGTGGTAAGAGGAATAATCCAGATAGGAACCCCAGGTCACGCCTGCCCCCAACCACCAAGAAGTGGGGAGCAGAGGTCACCCAATGACTGCAGAAGGTATGAGCAATGGCCACGACCGCACAATAGTCACAGGGAATATGCCCAAGGGCCTAGGCCTGCCCAAAGAAATAGGTATCCCCAATTTAGTGATTCTCCTCAAAGTGATGATCCCCCTCAAATAGGTAGGTCACCCCCGCGTTAAGGTCCCTGAAATTAGAAGGGGAGGTCAGACAGGAGACCCCAGGCCCAGATCACACCGTCAGAACAGAAGTAGTAATGCTGATTCTGACACATCAAATAATTCTAGGCCGAGCGTAATAGGATCCGCAGAAATAGATACCTTAAACGAAATGATCAGAATGACCGAATAAACCAATTAGAATACCGGTTATATCAATTAGCTGAACAATTGGTGAAGATCACCGAGTATGTATGGGCACAGCGGCCTGATAACTCTTTAGGGTTAAATCCAGTGGCCACCAAGGGCCACAGGATCAATAACACCTCAGATGTTATTGAATCAGAGGGAAAAACTGAATGAAATAGCATAGGTGGCACAACCTGACACCATTGAATCCCCAGGTCTACATATTAATAAGGAATCTAAAAGTATGTAAAGGGGGATTTCAGCTGTTGGATGCTAACCACTCTCCTATTTTTCAGCCTACTTCTAGTCCTCTGATATAAACAGGCCATTAACCGCAACCGACTCTCAGGAGATCGTCGTAGCCAGATGCCCCGATGGAGAGCCAGCTACCCGTTGCGCATTAGCCTACAAGAAACCTAAGGTTCTCTGTACGGTGGGTAAGGATGAGAATCTCCCTACCCCAGGTAAAGTGATTTTCAACACCAGTTCATGGAGTTGCCCTCGGAGGTTAGAAACAGGTATTAACAGGGTCTGTTATAATAAATCCCTACGATAACTGCATGATTGCAGGAGTAAACCTCGTGGGAAGGCCGAATCCAATCACTGGTTTTAAACCGTTAATACGGTCAAAGAAATTAAATTGTAGGAATATATATATATATATATACACGTATTTTATTATATCTCTACAGGGCGATATCCTATTCAGTCCCCTATTAGGAAAGCAGACCCACAAAAGGGGGATGATATACTTAATGGCTCGCAAGAATTGAAAGGGTTAATAATCTATGTGTCACTGTCTTGATGAAATGCATTAAAATTAAAAATAAATGCCGCGCTGCATCTAAGGGAAAGCATGGAATAAATCAGAAATGGGGAAGATTACCCGTTTCCATTTACCATGATCCTAAAGTCACATAGATGAAGTGTTAACCTAAATATTTACATGTTGTGTATATCAATTCTTATGAAGTTCATCTCATTTTAGAAAGATAAGATGAGTAAAGTGACAATTGGTCACTCGCATGGAGACGTGTCCTAAAGACTCAGATGTCAGGAGCAGCCAGGCTGGAAGTGACAGAAAGTCATGTGAGCACCCTGTCATAAAGGATACCCAAAGAAACGGAAGGATGACGACAAGTGCATTATTGGTTATTTGAAAATCAACCTCCATAGATGAAAAGATCAACAAGCCACAAGATGTTTCGCTTGAAAGGTCTTTACCCGGGGAAAACACTGCTTGATTCAAATCCATTTTCATCAACTGGAGTTCATTGATTCACCTCAGATTACCCCGTTCGTAAAAGAAATGGGGAACCACAAAAGGGGGATGGTCGTGAGAACCCATCATGCATTTACCAATTTTTTTCTTCTGCACCAATTATCGCATGGAGTCGATACCTAACAACTTGTTAAAGACTAAGGCTACCATACAGATGTAAAATTTCCTATCCAATTGGTCCATGTCAATTCCTACTCATGAATCTGGATGAGTAGATATTGAAAAGGGGGATTTGTCAGACCTTTTTAGATATGAAATTTCTATAACGCAGGAATGTTTAAATTTGGGGCCAGGAATTGCGTCACGCAAACAACTTGTCTGCGTCGTTAATATATAACAAGAACAAGAGATAAGCTAAACTCGTTAGTGTTACGCATACAAGAAAGGACATTTAACATTGATCAAAGACAGTCTAATGGACTCTGTTTATTTTATTTATTTGTTACAACCAAACAGGGTTAGATCAAATGGTTTAAAAGTAAGGGAACACAATGACAACTAAGATAGAAATCTCAGTATTGTGTTTATTTCGTCAGATCGAAACTCTGAAAGCCACGTAAACATGGAACAATAGGTTGCCCAATAAAGAAAAAAAAAACCCAAAGAAGGTTAAATGGCTTGGGTAAACCAGCTTGTAATGCTATGCTATTCGGCAATATGTACTATATGGTATGAGAATATTTATTAGTTAGAACTGATAATTTTAGCATCTTAAAAAACAGAGGCCCTACCACATTTAGTTGATCATCACAAATGTCTGGTGTACTAACCCGCATGAAGCCGATTAAGTCGGGTAACGTGTGACTGTTAAAAACGATACCACGAATGAATGATTGTATGTCCCCTCACATACACATCCCTGTGGATATAAGTAAAGGGGATGAATGCACACACGCCGTGGCGATGCTGGCGATGCCACAATAGAAATAAATTTGAATTGTTAATAAAATCTATGGAGTCCCGGGATATAGGAATAAAACGACCCCAAACCAGTAAAAGATTGGCCAAGCCCATAAATTAATTCCTGCAGAAGGTTGATGGTTGATCTGAGAGCGCCATCTGCTGGCCAGGTAACATAACACCTGGACAGACCCCTGGAGTTGATGAATATATATCCTCCAATCAAATGAGGCCACATAGTGATGGGCTAGATCTAAAACTGGGCGGAAGACCACTATATAGAGAGACACTCCAGAAAAGAGACAGACTGAGAAAAGCTTGGGGAGAGACCTGAGGGACGCTTGGAGGGAAGAAAGGCAATCACCATCGGCCGCCCCTTTAAGACCGACCACACCCTAATCTTCCACCACTCTATCTTCACTAACCAGATGGTAAAGTATACCTGAATAATATGATATCTATTTTCTAATTGCATAGTCCTGACTTTAGATGTCCATCACAAACTAAAGGAATATAAATGAATTATTTTGCTGTTTGAGCCTAATAATCAGTAGAATAGAAATTCTGCCTTTACAGTCCACTGCAGAGGACTGCTAAGGAGAAAGCTATTCCCGGCTGCATACTTGAGCCATAATTTAGTGAAATTATTTATATTCCAAGAATACTGTTTGTGGACATCTAAAAATATCAATTTTATACCTATAGTGAGATACGCTGGGACCGTGAAATAGCTTTTATATGTCAAGTACTGTCCGCCCCATTCGTAACCTAGCATAACTCCTTCCATATCCATCTTGCAGCCCTTCCGAATGAATGCATGCACTGTAAGTCATTAAGAAGCGTTAGGTTAACGTATATCGAATGAAGTGCTGTGATTGATCTGTGGAAGAGATAGTCTCCCTATCGAGTGTGTTATGTATCTCCCTGAAGGAAGTTGCATTTAGTGAATAGGCCCCCACAATAATAAATTGTGCTGCAGGTGATGCCCAGTAACTGAGTGTTTATCTTAGCCAGGTGGAGGATTGGTTTATAATGGGAAAGGTTTAAGTGAATAGAATAGAGTTTGGTGTTTAAGAATTGAGGCGTGTATATCTGTGGTGCGGTCTATAAACCTAAAATATCTGTCCATTAGATTATTACGTGTCGCAGTATCGCTACTAATCACGATCTATAATCACTTGTAAATTGTATTTTGCTAATCCGTTGATAACATACGATTGTATGAAACTTGACGTGTGAATAAATTTTGGTTTGAATTGTTTTACCGTTACGCAGTCTCATATCTTTATTGATTTTATTGTGTTTAAAAATATCTAGAGAGCATCAAAAGAACTCGGGATAACGCGCCATATATTTGTTAAGACGTATATTCATTGATTGGTTATTAATCCCTATCTTAGGGGTTAAATACCAATTTATACCACTGGTATTGGAGGCACTGTCAATAATATATATATATCTATATATATCTACAATAAGAAAAATATACGTCATAATTAATATATCCCTGACCTATTAAAGAAGTCAATAATCTCTAACACACCCATATTACCTTTCGAATGCTAAACCCTGTAAAGATCCTTTAGCACATCGGTGATTGTGCTAGCTTGTGTGAGCTTACTGTACTTTTCACATCCTATACTTAACATGGGAAGTGCAATTAGCAATTACCGTTAGGATAAATAAGGTATTGCAAAGTCATAGCGTTAGTTACCGTACCTAAGGGTTAAATAAATTTTTAACCTAGTGCTGATTACGCTTTTGCCAAATCATTTAGCAACAGCTAAAACCACCCCCCAATAAATCCGATACTCACCTCCCATCCATGTTGAGAACAGTAGCCTGGTCTGCTGCTTCTTGTGGCAAGGAGCAGATTGAGACTGGGGAAAAATAGTCCCCAGTCTCCCTCCATGATCACGTGGTAGTGGTAGTGTGTCGCTGCACGATCTCATTAGAGCAACGGCTCGCAGCCCGGCAGCACAACCCCTCATGTGGTCCTATGGACTCCAGGAGGTGATATTTGCGACAGCCAGTAGTGCTATCGTGAGTGTCACCAAAGGTAGCGTGTGGCTCCAAGGTGCTGAAGTAGCACCTGCCCCGGAATATGATGCTAAAATAGGGACGCTAAGGGGGGAAACGGCAGGTTCAGTTTTTCCCCGTTAGCATCCCCATTTTAGCATTAGGAACAGAATAGTGCCCTAGGAGTTTTGTTTGCCTTAATACTGATGCGTTTAGCCTCTAACGGCAGTCACAGTGTAGCAATAGAAATTCTATACTGTATTGTTATTTGCACAGGTGTGTAGATATATAGTGTGCAGAGTCAGCAGGGCTGAGAGCAAGGAAGGGGTTAACCTGGGAGGGTAGGTACTTCCCCTACAGCCCTTCCTGTTAAAAACACGAAAGTAACACAGGTGAGAGAGAGTGGAGTAGCTGAGGCTGAGAGTCACACAGAAAGCTCTGTGTGTGTGTGTGGCTACTCTGGTGCAATTGGACCTTACCTGTGTGAGACTACCTAATTGCACTACGCAGTGCAACTTTACTTGAAAGACTTTTTGCTTTATGTTGATGGATTGCTGAGAAAAGATATTTACTTTACTGGTTGCTGAGAAAAGCTGTTCACTTTACTGTTGCTGAAGAAAGCTGTTTTGTTCTGTTGCTGCTGGATGCAATAAAACCAA
Source organism: Leptobrachium leishanense (assembly GCA_009667805.1). Classification (NCBI taxonomy): domain Eukaryota; kingdom Metazoa; phylum Chordata; class Amphibia; order Anura; family Megophryidae; genus Leptobrachium; species Leptobrachium leishanense. Next base: position 241,013,498 of record CM019067.1, on the reverse strand, counting down.
AATCAAAAGGAAAAAGACTGTTTTGTTTATATTAGGACTGTGTTGAAGGCGCACGTGTACCCCTGGGGTTCCCTACAATTGGTGGAGAATGCGGGCAGGAAGCCACCCCTCACAAGTGAAGCGAGTGAACTTTTTGTGGAAAAAAGAAAAAAAATGACATTTAAAGAGACAGTGGTCTAATTTCATGTCCTGGATGAAAACTGCCCAAGCGCTGCAAACCCCAGGAAAAGACATGGAGGAGCTGATTAATCACCTAGTACAAACCACAGTCGCTCAACAGCAGATCAGAGCACAGGCAGTTGCAGCCCAACAGGAGACCAATCGCTTGCTGGCTGAACAGATTGCAGCATTGCAAACCACAGTGATGCAGCAAGCCAGAAGGGTTCAGGAGGTTGTAGACACAGCAAGTAACCCTCGGAAAGGCTGTGCAGCGGGCTCTGCAAAAGATGACCCCAGCAGACAGTGTGGAGGCTTACCTTTCCCTCTTTCTTTTTAGAGAATTGCCACCCATGAAGGGCTGCCTGAGGCAGACTGGGCAGATCTACTGGCCCCTTTCCTGATCGGTGAGTCATAACAAGCTTATTTCGACCTAACCGCTGAATCTGCATGCGTTTATACACAACTGAAAGCAGAGATTTTGGCTAGAATAGGAGTGACTGTTACTTTAAGGGCGTACCGGGTCCATGCCTGGCGATATGTTCAGACCAAACCTGCCCGTGCCCAGCTGTTTGCTCTGCTGCACCTCCTGAAGGACTGGTTACAGCCGGAGATACTTTCTCCACAGCAGCTCATGGAGCGGGTTGCCCTGGACCGTTTTGTGCATGACCTCCCCAAGGGACTGTATCGTTGGGTGACCCAGACAGAGCCCCAAACCCTGGATGAGATGGCTGCAGCAGTACAGCAATACACCTGTGCTGAGGGTTTGTCTGGGGACCCTGCACCAACCAGAGAGCTGTGTCCTGGAACAAGCATGTTTACAGACACACGCACTGTGTCTGCTCGGGCGCGGGCTATTCATAATAAAGGCACCGCAGCAACTAACCCTCCTGGGAACTTGCCACTGGAAAGAGGACCCTGCGACATGCGCTGCTGGACCTGCCACCAACTGGGTCATCTGGCGGCCCAGTGTCCAAAGCGAGAGGAGCCTATGGAGTGCGATGTGAGCCGGCGCCGCTCCCTGTATGCCTATGTGGCCAGTGTCCACAAGAGAAAAACCACATGAGAGAGTCGTGCATGTTAATGGTATTGACTCTGGAAGTGTCGTTACCCTGCTTAAAGTGGACAAACTGCAGTGAAAGCTAGTCCCTAAAAAGTACGTGGGGGTCATTTGTGTGCATGGTGATGTCATAGACTACCCTGTAGCACTGGTAACCCTGTCTACCTCAGTGGGAACTGCTTCATTGAATGTTGGGGTAATGCCGGGTTTGCACCATGAACTGTTGATTCGACATGACTTCCCTTTGTTCTGGGACTTGTATGAAAAAAAGGTAAAGGGTTCTGAATCTTCCCCAAAACGGGAGGATGACACACCAGAACTTGCTGAATCTGACCCGGGTCCCTTAGAAGTGTTTGCAGGGTTAAAGGTGGAAGCCAATTCCTCTGACCTTGGTGACCTAGAGGTTTCCCGGGAAGATTTTCTGAGTGCTCAGATGAGGGACTCCACTCTTATCCCTGCCAGAGACCAGGCCACTGTATTAAATGGTAAATCCCAGCAACCTGGGGCAAATAATTGGTTCTCACATTTTGCTGTAAATGCTGATTTACTGTACAGGGTAACGAAAGAAAATTTAATTATTGAACAACTAGTGGTGCCCAAGCCTTTTAGGCGCACCACTACAGGTGCTAAAGTTGGCTCATGTGCATGTGCTTGGGGGACGTCTTGGGGCGGTTAAGACTCAGGAACGTGTCTTACAATGATTTTTTTTGGCCTGGAGTGTACTAGGAAACTAAGGACTTCTGTGAGTTCTGCCCAACCTGCCAAATAACCACCCGACCACCCCATTTTCGAAGTCCTTTGGTGCCGCTTCCAATTATTGAAATGCCATTTCAACGCATAGCCATGGACTTGGTTGGCCCCTTAGTCTAGTCAGCTAGAGGACACCAATACATCTTAGTAGTCCTTGACTATGCCACCAGGTATCCTGAAGCGGTCCCCTTAAGGAATATGTCTTCCAGGATCATTGCAAGGGAGTTGTTTCAGATGTTCACGAGAACAGGGCTCCCGTCTGAGATCCTGACTGACCAAGGAACACCCTTTATGTCTAAGATAATGAAAGAACTGTGCAAACTGTTCAGAATTAAACATTTGCATACTTATTATTATTATTATTATTCGTTATTTATAAAGCGCCAGCATATTCCGCAGCGCTGTACAATAGGCACAGTATAGACAGGGTTACAATACAATACATTGAACAACATTTGGCAAACATTACAGGAGGAGATGAGGGCCCTATTCCCGTAGGAACTCACAATCTAGTAGGGTCGGGGTTGGAAACAGGAGGAGAGGACTGTAAGGTGAGAGTGATTGATGGTTGCGTCAGTGAGTTGGGTGGTAGGCTTCCCTAAATAGGAATGTTTTAAGGGACCATTTGAAGGAAGAGAAGTTAGGGGAAAGTCTGACAGTACGAGGGAGAGCGTTCCAGAGAGTGGGGGCTGCGTGTGAGAAATCCTGCAGTCTATCATGGGAAGAGGTGATGCGGGGAGAAGCTAGGCGCAGGTCACTGTTTGACCTTAGGGAGCGGGCTGGGGTGTATTTGGTGATTAGTGAGGACAGGTAGTGGGGAGCTGAGTTAGTGAGGGTTTTGTAGGTAAGGATAAGGATTTTGAACTTAATTCTGCAGTGGATGGGGAGCCAGTGAAGGGACTAGCAGAGGGGAGCAGCAGAGACAGAGCGGCGGGTGAGGTGAATTAGCCTGGCGGAGGCGTTCAGGATGGATTGTAGGGGGGAGAGGCGGGACAGAGGGAGGCCAGATAAGAGATTATTGCAATAGTCGAGTCGGGAGATTACCAGGGCGTGTATGAGTTGTTTTGTGGTGACAACGGTAAGAAATGGCCGAATTCTGGAAATATTACGCAGTTGGTATCGCAGGAGGAGGAAAAGAGACTTGATGTGGGATGAAGGAAAGAGCAGAGTCAAGTGTAACTCCAAGACAGCGAACTTGGTTTGATGGGGAGATGGTGATACCCTCCACCGTGATAGAGAAGTCAGGAGGTGGGGAGGCATTGGAGGGAGGAATAAGTAGGAGCTCAGTCTTTGACATGTTGATCTTTAGGTGGTAGGAGGCCATCCAGGAGGAGATGCCAGATAAACAGTCACTGACTTTTGAAAGGACAGGGGGAGAGAGATCAGGGGTAGAGAGGTAGATCTGAGTGTCATCAGCGTAGAGGTGGTAATTAAAGCCAAAGTTGTTGATGATTTTGCCCAGGCAGGAGGTGTAGATGGAAAAGAGCAGAGGACTAAGGACAGAGCCTTGAGGCAGGGGCGGACTGGGCCGGGGGGCAGGGGGACCAGCGTCCCCCCGGCCGAGTTCCGACCGAGCTGTGTTGTTTTTTTTACGAACGGCCATAAGCTGTGTTTTTTTTTTTTACAAACGGCCATAGACTCCTATGCGCAGCTGCGTTAGTGCTGGGCCGGCCCCCCACGTGATGCAAAGCGTGCCGTGCACACGCTGCAGAGGAGGGCGCAGCCGAGGGAGACGTCAGAAGGTGGGAGCATTTGCCAAGTGCACATGTCACTAGCCAGCCTGCCAGTGCGAGGAGGGGCCGAGGGAGGCAGACAGTGGGGAAGCCAGACACCCACCCATCCACCCACCCAGGACACAGAGACCCGGCCGGGGCCAGCCCAGAGAGTCTTCAAGACGGTGAGGTGAGTGGTGGCGATCTGGCCTGCTGCTGCTGCTGCTGTGGGGGTGAATAAATTAAAGGGAGGCCCTCTGTGTGACGTGTGTAGGACTTCACTGGGGGTTAAGAAGTTGCTGCTCCAGGCGCTTCCTCACACACACAAATCCCTGGAATCTGCTCCTGCGATAATACTCACCCCCTCTCAGCCCACAGCCTCACTCCTCTCAGCCCTTCTGCTCCACACACACAGTTGTGCTGTGTCTCCCCGGCTCCTGTGCGCTCATTGCCAGCACTAGCCCTGGCTCCTTCCTCCTGGGTGTCTGGTCCTGCTGCTGCCCCCTGCTTCACCCCGGCTCTGACTCAAACTTTTTCATTGTCCCTGTGAGATGGGACAGGCCTGAGTTCACTCCATGTCACACACTGTGCACAGCACTGTGAGTGTGATTACCCAGGCTGATACCCCCCCACCCCCCAGCTTTGTAAACACACAGCATCCAGCAGCCCTGCTGTGAATGAGCACTGCTCCCATTGACACACAGCAGCATCTGGAAGAGCAATCTGTTTTTTTTTTCTGCAAACAATACAGAAAACAAGATTTTATTTAATATCCTATTGTTACATAGCATGTTTTATTAGAAGGACACAAAATCCAGTATACAAAAACAGACATGTTTTACTGATCTCACCTATACATGTTGCCTCACCAGCCGCTGACCTCACCACACTGACCTCACCAGCCGCTGACCTCACCAGCCGCTGACCTCACCAGCCGCTGACCTCACCAGCCGCTGACCTCACCACACTGACCTCACCAGCCGCTGACCTCACCAGCCGCTGACCTCACCACACTGACCTCACCAGCCGCTGACCTCACCACACTGACCTCACCAGCCGCTGACCTCACCACACTGACCTCACCAGCCGCTGACCTCACCACACTGACCTCACCAGCCGCTGACCTCACCGCACATCCATGCAGTAATGTACAGTGTCTTTTTTTTAAACCTGAAAAGTGATTGGCAGCTTCTCACGTGTGCTGCAGGGACCTTCTGTGCAACAGCGCAAAACTAAAATCATTGTTTTCTGTATTTGGGCTAAATTATGTTTGTGTGTAATATATATATATATTAAAAGCCTTCTATAATTATTTTAACCAGTAATAAAATGTTATTTATTACTTAATTTGCTTCCCGTGTATGTTTTTATTTAAATAAGGGCCCGAGTTGCTGCACTATGGCGGGCCTCTGGCTGGTACTTGTCCCCCGGGCTGAAAGTTGCCAGTCAGCCCCTGCCTTGAGGTACACCAACAGATAGAGGCAATGAAGAGGTGGAGTTACCAGCAAAGGACACACAGAAGGACCTGTTGGATAAATAGGAGTCAACCCAAGCGAGTGCAGTGTCACCGAGACCCAGAGCGTTGAGGGTCTGTAGAAGGAGGGGGTGGTCAACAATGTCAAAAGCAGCCGAGAGGTCAAGCAGGATGAGAATAGAATAGTGGCCGTGTTTTTTAGCAGTTAGGAGGTCGTTGGTGACTTAGGTGAGGGCAGTTTCAGTTGAGTGTAGGGGATGGAAGCCAGATTGCAGGGGGTCAAGTAGGGAATTGGAGGACAGGAAGAGGGAGAGGCGGTTGAAGACTAGTTTTTCTAAGAGCTTAGATGTGAAGGGAAGCAGGGATACAGGGCGGTAGTTGGATGGAGAGTTGGGATCGAGGGATGGTTTCTTTAGTAAAGGGGTAACTAGCGCATGTTTGAAGGCGGATGGAAAGGAGCCAGTGGAGAGAGATAGGTTGAAGATGTGTGTGAGTGCAGGGGTGAGGGAGGAGGAGAGGGGAGTAATTAGATGTGAGGGAATGGGGTCGAGCGGGCACATGGTGAGATGTGAGGAGGACAACAAGGAATTGACTTCCTCCTCAGTGGCTGGGAGGAAGCGGCAGAGGGTGGCAGAGGGGACCTCTGGGAGTGGAGGTGGCAGATAACTATCTTGTGTTGGGATGTTGCTTCTGATAGTTAGAGTTTTACTGAGGAAGTAGTCTGCCAGGTCTTGAGCGCTGAAGGCAGCTGTGGGGGGAGGTGCAGGTGGGTAGTAGAGGAGGGTGTTGAAGGTGGACCAGAGCCGTTTAGGGTTGGAGGACAGCGTAGATATAAGAGATGAGAAGAAGGATTGTTTGGCCAAGTGGAGGGCAGAGGTGTATGACCGGAGAATAAACTTGAAGTGAACAAAATCAGCTTCAGAGCGGGATTTCCTCCAGGCATGCTCTGCAGTGCGGGAGCATCTTTGCAGGTAGCGAGTCTGGAGGGTGTGCCAGGGCTGAAGTTGGCGGCGTGGGGCCTTACAGAGTCGAAGAGGAGCAAGAGTGTCTAGAGCAGAGATAAGAGTAGTGTTGTAGTGATTAGTGGCAGCATCAGGGCAGGTGAAGGATGAGGTGTGAGGGAGGTGGTGAAGTAGATTGGAGAATTGATGGGGATCCACAGCATGTAGATTTCTGCGAGTGTGTGTGCGGGGTGGGGGAGCAGGGTGTTTAGGAAGTCCAGATAGGTTGAAAGAGAGAAGGTGGTGGTCAGGGATGGGGAAAGGGCGACAGTTGAACTCAGAAATGGAGCAGAGGTTGCAAAAGAGAAGGTCAATAGTGTGACCATCGCGGTGGGTAGGGAGGAGGGAGGATTGTGTGAGTCCAAGGGAGGACGTGAGTGAAAGAAGTTTGGAGGCAGCAGGGCGGAAGGATCATCAATGGGAATGTTGAAGTCCCCGAGAATTAGGCGTGGAAGATTAGAAGACAGGAAGTGAGAAAGCCAGGTAGCAAAGTGGTCAAAGAACTGGGAGGTTGGTCCCGGTGGGTGGTAGATGACTGCCACCCTGAGGGCCAGAGGAGAGAACAGGCGGATGCAGTGTGTCTCGAAGGAGGAGAAGGAGAGGGATGGAGGTGGAGGGAGATGCTGGTAGGTGCAGGTGGGAGAGAGCAGGATTCCGACTCCGCCACCATTTCTCTCACCCGGTCTGGGGGTATGGCTCAAGTGTAGACCACCATGTGAGAGAGCAGCAACGGAGGCCGTGTCAGAGGGGGTTAGCCAGGTTTCAGTTAAAGCTAGGAGGTTGAAGGAGTTTGAAAGGCAGAGGTCATGGATTGCTGTGAGTTTGTTGCACACAGACCGAGCGTTCCAGAGGGTGCAGGAGAAAGAGGACAGGCACTGAGGGTTTATGGGAATGAGGTTGCTGGGCTTGCAGGGAGGTGATTTATGTGCGATGGAGATAGGATGAGAGGGAAGTATTGGATGTGTTGTGGGGCCAGGGTTAGGGGATATGTCACCTGCACAGAGTAACAGCAGGAGGGTGAGAAAGAGAAGGTGGGAATGGGATTTGTGTGAGTGGGAGTGATTGGCAGCACGAGAGTTAGAGGGAGACCATGTTCTGAGGAAACAAAGGAGCTCATGCGAGGCCATCATGTGGGACGAGAGGAGGGAGAGATGCAGATAGTGTAGGGGTCGGTGGTAGAGGGGCAGGAGTTCCATTTAAGGAGAACGGTAGAAGTAAAGAGTAGAAGCATGAGAGAAAGCATGATATAGACGTGTGTTTACCTGGAGTAAAAAGTGGGCCTTGCAGTTCCTTCCTCCAGTCCCGCAACTCCAGGAAATCAACTCTAAACTTCCACTTAAGAAGGCCACTTGGGATGCCACAAGAGCCAAGGCTCACTGGAGCCAGTCTTAGCTGTTATATAGGGCAGACAGATTGCATTCAGGCAGTTAAAAGGTAAACACCTGATGCTGGATGAGCTGTGTCAATAGGGCAGGAGATTCACACAGTGGCGTAGCGTGGGTTGTCAGCGCCTGGGGCCAGCCAAGAATTGTGCGCCCCCCCAACCTGTGGACCCGTTATCATGCCCCGATTCCCTTCCACCATTAGGGCATTGAACCCCTTAACTGTGATACAATGTAATGTGCAGAGTGTATGAGCGTATCACAGTGCTCCACAGCAATAAAACCCACAGTAATGTGCAGCTCACACATGGATATATATATTGCCCCCAGCAGCTCAAACATGAATATATTTTCCCCAATGCCCCCAGTAGCTCAAACATGAATATATTTGCCCCAGTAGCTCAAACATGAATATATTTGCCCCAGTACCTCAAACACCAATATATTTGCCCCCAGTAGCTCACACATGAATATATTTGCCCCCTTGTAGCTCACACATGAATATATTTGCCCCAGTAGCTCGCACATGGATATATTTGCCCCAGTAGCTCACACATGGATATATTTTCCCCAGTAGCTCACACATGGATATATTTGCCCCAGTAGCTCACACATGGATATATTTGCCCCCAGTAGCTCACACATGGATATATTTGCCCCCTTGTAGCTCACACATAAATATTTGCCCCCAGTAGCTCACAAATGAATATTTGCCCCAGTAGCTCACACATGGATATATTTTCCCCAGTAGCTCACACATGAATATATTTGCCCCAGTAGCTCACACATGAATATATTTGCCCCCTTGTAGCTCACACATAAATATTTGCCCTCAGTAGCTCACACATGGATATATTTGCCCCCTTGTAGCTCACACATAAATATTTGCCCCCAGTAGCTCACACATGGATATATTTGCCCCCTTGTAGCTCACACATGAATATTTGCCCCAGTAGCTCACACATAAATATATTTGCCCCCAGTAGCTCACACATAAATATATTTGCCACCTCTCCCCCTCACTCACCGGCTCTGAGGGCCCGCGGGTCGGTAGGGGGGGCCGGTTTGGGGCATCATAGTGGGCCCCCGCTGGTTTCCCGGCCTTTGGTCATCGTGCTTGTCTTGGGCAGCCAGCGGCGCACTCTGTAAATGCCGCGGTGGCGCCTGCAGCCCAGTCTAAGCACGTTGCACTGGCGCCGCCCCTCACGTGACGCGTCACGTGAGGGGGCGGTGCAGGCGCCATCGCGGCGTTTCCAGAGTGTGCCGCTGGGTGCCTGTGTGCACTGACCGCACAGGGCAGGGAAACCGGCGGCGCTGGCCCACTATGGCGCCCCTGGCGCCCCCCAAAAAACTGCGCCCAGGGCCACCGCCCCCCCAGCCCCCCCCCCCACGCTACGCCACTGGATTCACATGCTAATTAGGAAAGCAAATGGTGGAGAAAGACAAAAATAAATAAAAAAAAGACCAAGGTAACTTTACAATGTGGGTGCCTGCAAATACTGGGTGATGGGGGTCATACCAGGAAAAGTATGCAGGGGATCAGTTGAGATGTGGGTGTCTGTGGATACTGGGTGATAGAATCTTACCAGCAAAAGTATGCAGGGGATCAGTTGAGATGTGGGTGTCTGTGGATACTGGGTGATAGAGTCTTACCAGCAAAAGTATGCAGGGGATCAGTTGAGATGTGGGTGTCTGTGGATACTGGGTGATAGAGTCTTACCTGTGGAGAGAGGAGACACAGGAATTAGGGATCCTGATGGTGGATGGCATAGGGCATCATGGATAAAACTCCAGGAAATCAACTCTAAACTTCCACTTAAGAAGGCCACTTGGGATGGCACAAGAGCCTTCAGTGTATCATCCGCAAACTGATGGTTTAGTAGAGCGCTTTAACAAAACCCTGAAGGGGATGCTCAAGAAAGTGGTTGAGAAGGATGGCTGTGACTGGGATTTTCTGCTACCCCATTTGTTGTTTGCAATACGAGAGGTACCCCAGGCATCCACAGGGTTCTCGCCATTTGAGCTGGTTTATGGAAGACACCCTCGTGGATTACTGGACATAGTTAAGGAGACTTGGGAGTAAGAAACTACTCCTTATCGGAGTGTAGTTGAACAGGTCGCCCAAATGCAGGATCGAATGGCGAACGTAATGCCCATAGTCAGGGAGCATTTGTAGGTTGCACAGGCAAATCAAAGTCGCTTGTACAATCGGTCTGCCAAGGTTAGAGAGTTTGAACCTGGTGATCGGGTTCTGGTGTTAGTACCCACTGTAGAAAGTAAGTTTCTGGCAAAATGACAGGGACCTTTTGAGATCATTGAAAAGGTAGGGACGGTTAACTATAAGGTCTTCCAACCCTCTAAGAGAAAACCCTACCAGATATATCATGTTAACTTACTTAAACCCTGGGAAGAAAGAGAGGCTTTGGTGGTAAGGAAGGAAGGACAGGGAGATCCTGATGCTCAGATAAAAAAGTAGGCATCGAGAGGCCATCTCACCTGCCCCTAAAACAGGAAATCTGGGAGTTTTTGCAGAGGAATAAAGAAATTTTCTAAAATCTGCTAGGATTGACCACGATGATTAAACATGATATTCACACAGACCCTGGTGTTCGAGTAAACCTAAAACCCTACCGTATTCCTGAAGCCCGTCGAGAGGTGGTCTCAGCAGAATTAAAAAGTATGCTAGAATTTGGGAATATTGAGGAATCCTCCAGCAGTTGGTCGAGCCCTATAGTCTTGGTACCCAAGCGCACTGGGACCTGGAGATTTTGTAACATTTTCTGCAAGTTAAATGAAGTCTCCAAACCAGATGCTTACCCCATGCCTTGGGTAGATGAGTTGATTGAGAGGTTAAGTCCTGCCCGTTTCATTTCCACCCTAGACTTAACCAAAGGGTACTGGCAGATTCCTAAGTACCAAAGGGTACTGACTATTTGCTACCCTCGAGGGATTATGGCAGTATGTCAGGATGCCTTTTGGGTTTCATGGGGACCCAGCTACGTTTCAGAGGGCCATGGATCAAGTCCTAAGAACCCATAAGGAGTACTCAGGAGTTTATCTAGATGACATCGTCATCTTTAGCCGAGACTGGAAGAGTCATTTGCAGAAGGTCCAGTTAGTCCTGGATGCCCTCCAACAGGCAGGATTCACGATGAACCCTGAGAAAAGTAGACTTGGGTTAGAAGAGGCCAGCTATTTGGGTTATGTGGTAGATCGAGGACTAATTAAACCCCAAATTAAACAAAGTGGAGGCTATTCAAAAATGGCCCTGTCCTCTCACGAAAAAACAAGTGCGTTCTTTTCTGGGAATCTTGGGTTATTACAGGAGGTTTATTCCTAATTTTCCTAGCCTGTGGTTGGGGGTGAAGAACACCGTATTGTATATTTGAGCCGGAAGCTCACTCCGGCCGAGAAAAATTATTCCATTGTGGAAAGAGAATGTCTTGCCATAAAATGGGCCCTGGAGACGCTTTGGTACTACCTGTTGGGCCGATCCTTCAAACTGGTGTCAGACCATGCCCCTCTTACTTGGATGGCACAGAACAAAGATAGGAACTCCAGAGTCACTAGATGGTTCCTTTCCCTTCAAGACTTTAAGTTTAAAGTGTTGCATAGACCGGGGAAAGTACATCAGAATGCAGATGCCCTTTCCCAGGTCTATTGTTATTTTGTCCAGGCCCCTGGCCAGGGACAGAGGGGGGGATGTGTGCAGAGTCAGCAGGACTGAGAGCAAGGAAGGGGTTAACTTGGGAGGGTAGGTACTTCCCCTACAGCCCTTCCTGTTTAAAACACAAAAGTACCACAGGTGAGAGAGTGGAGTAGCTGAGGCTGAGAGTCACACAGAAATCTGTGTGTGTGTGTGTGGCTGCTCTGGTGCAATTGGACCTTACCTGGGTGAGACTACCTAATTGCACTACGCAGTGCAACTTTACTTGGAAGACTTTATGCTTTATGTTGATGGATTGCTGAGAAAAGCTATTTACTTGTTATTTACTAATTGAGAGTAATTGACATCCCCAAGTGGCATCCCTAAGTGGACGTTCAGAGTTGATTCCTCGAGTTTTATCCAAGATCCCCTATGCCATCCACCATCACGATCCCTAATTCATGTGTCTCCTCTCTCCACAGGTAGGTCATTATCACCATCACCACAGACACCACATCTCAACTGATCCCCTGCATACTTTTGCTGGTAGGTCATTATCACCCATCACCACAGACACCCACATCTCAACTGATCCCCTGCATACTTTTGCTGGTAGGTCATTATCACCCATCATCCACAGACACCCACATCTCAACTGATCCCCTGCATACTTTTGCTGGTAGGTCATTATCACCATCACCACAGACACCCACATCTCAACTGATCCCCTGCATACTTTTGCTGGTAGGTCATTATCACCCATCATCCACAGACACCCACATCTCAACTGATCCCCTGCATACTTTTGCTGGTAGGACCCCCATCACCCAGTATTCGCAGGCACCCACATTGTAACGTTACCTTGGTCTTTTTCTGTATTTTTTTTTATTTATTTTTGTTTTTCTCCACCATTTGCTTTGCTAATTAGCATGTGAATCTCCTGCCCTATTGACACAGCCCATCCAGCTTCAGGTGTTTGCATTCAGGCAGTTAAAAAGTAATCAGTCCGCACTATATAACATTTAAGAGTGGTTCTAGTGAGCCTTGGCTCTTGTGACATCCCTAAGTGGCATCCCTAAGTGGACGTTCAGAGTTGATTCCTGGAGTTGCGGGACTGGAGGAAGGAACTGCAAGGCACACTTTTTACTCCGGGTAAACACACGTCTATATCATGCTTTCTCTCACGCTTCTACTCTTTACTTCTACCTTTCTCCTTAAATGGAACTCCTGCCCCTCTACCATCGACCCCTACACTATCTGCATCTCCCCCTCCCTCCTCTCGTCCCACATGATGGCCTCACATGAGCTCCTTTGTTTCCTCAGAACATGGTCTCCCTCTAACTCTCGTGCTGCCAATCACTCCCACTCCCACAAATCCCATTCCCACCTTCTCTTTCTCACCCTCCTGCTGTTACTCTATTCAGGTGACATATCCCCTAACCCTGGCCCCACAACACATCCAATACTTCCCTCTCATCCTATCTCCATCGCACATAAATCACCTCCCTGCAAGCCCAGCAACCTCATTCCCATAATCCCTCAGCGCCTGTCCTCTTTCTCCTGCGCCCTCTGGAACGCTCGCTCTGTGTGCAACAAACTCACAGCAATCCATGACCTCTTCCTTTCAAACTCCTTCAACCTCCTAGCTTTAACTGAAACCTGGCTAACCCCCTCTGACACGGCCTCCGTTGCTGCTCTCTCACATGGCGGTCTACACTTGAGCCATACCCCCAGACCGGGTGAGAGAAATGGTGGCGAGGTCGGACTCCTGCTCTCTCCCACCTGTACCTACCAGCATCTCCCTCCAACCCCATCCCTCTCCTTCTCCTCCTTCGAGACACACTGCATCCGCCTGTACTCTCCTCTGGCTCTCAGGGTGGCAGCCATCTACCGCCCACCGGGACCAACCTCCCAGTTCTTTGACCACTTTGCTATCTGGCTTTCTCACTTCCTGTCTTCTAATCTTCCATGCTTAATTCTCGGGGACTTCAACATTCCCATTGACGATCCTTCCGCCCCTGCTGCCTCCAAACTTCTTTCACTCACGTCCTCCCTTGGACTCACACAATCCTCCCTCCTCCCTACCCACCGCGATGGTCACGCTATTGACCTTGTCTTTTCCAACCTCTGCTCCATTTCTGAGTTCAACTGTCGCCCTTTCCCCATCTCTGACCACCACCTTCTCTCTTTCAACCTATCTGGACTTCCTAAACACCCTGCTCCCCCACCCCGCACACACACTCGCAGAAATCTACATGCTGTGGACCCCCATCAATTCTTCAACCTACTTCACCACCTCTCTCATACCTCATCCTTCACCTGCCCTGATGCTGCCACTAATCACTACAACACGACGCTTATCTCTGCTCTAGACACTCTTGCTCCTCTTCGACTCTGTAAGGCCCCACGCCGCCAGCTTCAGCCCTGGCACACCCTCCAGACTCGCTACCTGCAAAGATGCTCCCGCACCGCAGAGCGTGCCTGGAGGGAATCCCGCTCTGAAGCTGATTTTGTTCACTTCAAGTTTATTCTCCGGTCATATACCTCTGCCCTCCACTTGGCCAAACAATCCTTCTTCTCATCTCTTATTTCTACGCTGTCCTCCAACCCTAAACGGCTCTGGTCCACTTCAACACCCTCCTCTACCCACCTGCACCTCCCCCCACAGCTGCCTTCAGCGCTCAAGACCTGGCAGACTACTTCCTCAGTAAAACTCTAACTATCAGAAGTAACATCCCAACACAAGATAGTTATCTGCCACCTCCACTCCCACAGGTCCCCTCTGCCACCCTCTGCCGCTTCCTCCCAGCCACTGAGGAGGAAGTCAATTCCTTATTGTCCTCCTCACATCTCACCACGTGCCGCTCGACCCCATTCCCTCACATCTAATTCCTCCCCTCTCCTCCTCCCTCACCCCTGCTCTCACACACATCTTCAACCTATCTCTCTCCACTGGCTCCTTTCCATCCGCCTTCAAACACGTGCTAGTTACCCCTTTACTAAAGAAACCATCCCTAGATCCCAACTCTCCATCCAATTACCGCCCTGTACCTGCTTCCCTTCACATCAAAGCTCTTAGAAAAACTAGTCTTCAACCGCCTCTCCCTCTTCCTGTCCTCCAATTCCCTACTTGACCCCCTGCAATCTGGCTTCCGTCCCCTACACTCAACTGAAACTGCCCTCACCAAAGTCACCAACGACCTCCTAACTGCTAAAAAACACGGCCACTATTCTATTCTCATCCTGCTTGACCTCTCGGCTGCTTTTGACATTGTTGACCACCCCCTCCTTCTACAGACCCTCAACGCTCTGGGTCTCGGTGGCACTGCACTCGCTTGGGTTGACTCCTATTTATCCAACAGGTCCTTCTGTGTGTCCTTTGCTGGTAACTCCTCCTCCTCCTCATTGACTCTATCTGTTGGTGTACCTCAAGGCTCTGTCCTTGGTCCTCTGCTCTTTCCATCTACACCTCCTCTGGGCAAAATCATCAACAGCTTTGGCTTTAATTACCACCTCTACGCTGATGACACTCAGATCTACCTCTCTACCCCTGATCTCTCTCCCCCTGTCCTTTCAAAAGTCAGTGACTGTTTATCTGACATCTCCTCCTGGATGGCCTCCCACCACCTAAAGATCAACATGTCAAAGACTGAACTCCTACTTATTCCTCCCTCCAATGCCTCCCCACCTCCTGACTTCTCTATCACGGTGGAGGGTATCACCATCTCCCCATCAAACCAAGTTCGCTGCCTTGGAGTTACACTTGACTCTGCTCTTTCCTTCATCCCCCACATCAAGTCTCTTTCCACCTCCTGCCGATACCAACTGCGTAATATTTCCAGAATTCGGCCATTTCTTACCGCTGTCACCACAAAACAACTCATACACGCCCTGGTAATCTCCCGACTCGACTATTGCAATAATCTCTTATCTGGCCTCCCTCTGTCCCGCCTCTCCCCCCTACAATCCATCCTGAACGCCTCCGCCAGGCTAATTCACCTCACCCGCCGCTCTGTCTCTGCCACTCCCCCCTGCGAGTCCCTTCACTGGCTCCCCATCCACTGCAGAATTAAGTTCAAAATCATTATCCTTACTTACAAAACCCTCACTAACTCAGCTCCCCACTACCTGTCCTCACTAATCACCAAATACACCCCAGCACGCTCCCTAAGGTCAAACAGTGACCTGCGCCTAGCTTCTCCCCGCATCACCTCTTCCCATGATAGACTGCAGGATTTCTCACGCGCAGCCCCCACTCTCTGGAACGCTCTCCCTCGTACTGTCAGACTTTCCCCTAACTTCTCTTCCTTCAAACGCTCCCTTAAAACATTCCTATTTAGGGAAGCCTACCACCCAACTCACTGACGCAACCATCAATCACTCTCACCTTACAGTCCTCTCCTCCTGTTTCCAACCCCAACCCTCCCAGATTGTGAGTTCCTACGGGAATAGGGCCCTCATCTCCTCCTGTACTGTTTGTCAAATGTTGTTCAATGTAGTGTAACCCTGTCTATACTGTGTTTATTGTACAGCGCTGCGGAATATGCTGGCGCTTTATAAATAAAGAATAATAATAATAATAATAATACTTTACTGGTTGCTGAGAAAAGCTGTTTAGTTTACTGTTGCTGAAGAAAGCTGTTTTGTTCTGTTGCTGCTGGATGCAATGAAACCAAACTCAAAAGGAAAAAGACTGCTTGTTTATATCAGGACATGGTGAAGGCGCACGTGTACCCCTGGTGTTCCCTACAATAGTAAAGGTGACTTTTCTGTTTAGATTATGAACACTATTTAGTCATAGAACCTTAAGCTGATGTGCACCTAAAGGATCTGTTAATATGTAGCTTTGCCATTCGCTGTGGATGGTGTGTGGGAGATGTCATCAGTTTACTCCACCGTATGCGGGAAAAAACATAGCCAACACGTCATTGCCTCTCTGCAGTGACGGGTTGACTTATTGCCAATACCAGCGATCTCCCCAAGCAAGACTTCCTTCCCGGAAGTCAGACCTTCCTGATGGACTGCCCCTGGTGCACTGATTAATTAATGCACTGACATTAATTAATTTGAAGATATTTGGTCTGGTTGGCAAGGCTTTCAAGAAAGTTGGACCATTCATTCTATTATTTCTAGATTCATCACATCTTCCTTTGGCCCTTTGCTTTTGGACCACCTGCTGGATTTTAGTTCTATATATCATTCAGAACAGTGATTTACTTGAGTGATTTTATTATTATACTTTTTTCCCCCTCTTTTTTTTTTATGACTGCACTAATACTAATGTTAATGTCAAGGTTAACATAAATAATATATTTCAGTGTCTTTGGATTGCTCATTATTTTTCATCAAGTAAACAAAGTAGAGGAAGAGTTCATTTATACTAACCTGCCACATAACAGCCCATGCGCAAGCAATGTTTGCAACTCGGCTGGTATTTAACAAGTAAGCCATTAAGCAGAACGGCCCCATTCGTTTATGCTAATGACTCGGTCGTAATAGGGCTTGAGAACTTTCCGTATCAACACATAATAACACACAATAACACAAGATAAATAGCATAACATCACACTGTAAACTTTGGGAGCTCAACTGTAGCCTTCTGGGTGTTTTGGAACTATACATTTCCCATAACGCTCTGTCGACCTAATGAGTGGCTGAGTATCATGGGAGATTTAGTTCCAAAATATCTGGAGGTCCAAGGCTGTGCAAACCTTTATATGGCAACTGCCTGCATTTTATTGTAGACAAATTGCATATATGTTATGATCTGTATTGCTTTACCATTGCCTGTTTAAGCTTTCCTCTTATCTTCCCTTCAAACATAAATGGAAGAGAATAAATTTAATCTTAATTGGAAGCAGCCTGGCTCCAGATGTCACTTACTGCTTTATGTGGGATTAATGACAGTCGTTTCTCTTCCATGTACTTAAATGATTATAAAATGATTATGAGTGCTCAAGAATTCTGATTGGGTAATGTTTGTGGACTGATTTCATAATTTTATAGAGTGAGGAAGCAAATGCATCCTCTTAGTGGACTGATCATCTGAAACAAGATCTCATGATTAGAGTCATTAAGGACAAAATTTGGCTGTTTTTTTTTACTTGCGGATGATATATTCATTATAGCACAGTGTAGACAACCATGTGCACCACACTACCACTTTTTAACAAACATATTAACTTTGCTTTCATCGATTATCTAATTATTCATATGCGCATGGAGAAAAATATTGGCGAATTGCCAGTGAAATACGGGGCAGTCCGCCACAGATCGCTACAATTTGGCAACCTTCGGCGACAGTGAAAGTGTCCCATACAGAAGTAATGGTTAATCTACTCAGAGAACGCAGAACTGCACTGGAAAGTTGGTGAAATGCCCATATTTTCAGTGGATCAGTTCGACAGGTATAAAAAAGTGAATCCCATAGGATTTAATGTAAAAAAAAAATACTCTTTGTGTTATTTTTTTATTCAACCGTTTATTCTTTTCTGTTTCAGCAAAAAGGCCTTTTATTTTTTTTATTTAGAATTTGTTATGTATTTTTCTGTATTTTTTAGGTGAAATTTTTGATTCCCATTCTTTTTTGTGTTTTTTTTTTTTCTGTAACAGATCATTTTTTTTTAATGGACCTTTTCATTATTTCCACACAGTTTTATGCCTTTTTATTGTTTTAAACACCTTTTTAAAAATAGCAGAGTTTTTTTTAAAACAGTTCGGCAGCATGCGGCGGCTGATCATCTTTTTTTGGCTGTCAGTTGAAGGTGAAGGTGTTGAAATCTGGAACCCCAGTTTAGTCCTTAATTTCTGGGTGGGACTAATCCCACACAATCAGAGGGCTGAGTTAGCCCTCCAAGACTACTTGAGTGGACGCAATGCATAGAACATTCCTTCACGTATCACAGCATTAATAAGTGTATAACTACATTACATTACACTGCATCAATATCATAAACACACCAGGGTACTCTCAATTACCGAATAAAAAAAAGACATTATCCACATTAGCTCTTCTTGGGCATATTTCTTCATTAGTTTTTTTATGGTTTCTAAGGAAGGGTCATTTATTTGACTAACCTAAATATGTGGGAGTATTCTATGCCTAGCCCCTCACTCAAGGGCAGTAGACTAGGGGTTAAAATAATAGCCCTGCTCCCATCACTCATTCCCTCGGCAAAGGAGGACCGCAGATAAAAAAATAAAATAAACGTAGAAGATATGTGCCATTGTCATTGGGCAGAAAGGGGAGAAGATAAAAGTCCAGGTATATGAAGTGCAAACACTAACATAGATCAGCGAGACAAATAGGCACCAGTCAGCTATTAAAAGACAATAAATGTATACCTAAATGTGGAGTGTACAGACATCTAACAGGACACATCATCACAGCAAATTATCCTCTCATATTTAAGCCCAAACATCCTTATTATGGCTAGAAAACTTATAATTAACATCTATTACCTTGCAGAGCAAAGGCAAACTAGTAACTACTTACATTAATCCTTTAAAAAAGAAAACTCACTTTAAAAAAACAAGAGTTACCTTCAAATATAGCCCAAAGGGAACTGTCTGCACACTGTACAATAATACATCAAAGTTGCCAACCCATTGTCCAGGGTAAACATACAAGCGAATAAAGTGTCTTTAAAATTAAAACAAATATTTCAAATAAATTAACTGGTGATTCAGGTTTTGCAAATGAAGGAACTCTTATGTGTTTTACTTCAAGTGCTGACTACAAAATCATGTGTTTAGGCATTTTTTTTCTTCTATTTTTTTACTTAGATGTGGTTATCTGCATATTTAGAAACATATACATATATTTGTAAGGCAAAATTGATTTTTCTGATTTATCACACCAGTATCAGACTGAATTATTTGTATTTCCGAAACAGAAACTGGAAACTGAGCTTAGATGCAAGAGATTCACTCCCTATATAAGTAAGTATTTTTTATCAGCACATACAGGTATATAGTAAAAGTATGCAATTTCTTATCAAAAAATAGCTCCACCTTACTTTTGGTCACATGCAGCAGAAGTGAATAGGACCAATTCCACAGTGTAGAGCAGCACTCCCGTCATGCAAGGCCTGGAAGGTGTCACCACTCTCCACTGACCAACCATCTCCATGGGGACCAGGCACTCAACATCCTTACTAGACATCACAACTATATCAACATTTGTATACATATGAATATGTAGAGGTGTACTTTAATCCCTTCAATACTGAGATATCTCGGGCTTCAAAAACACCATCTGGTGCCCTGATAGAGATACAATTTCATTTGCTTTTGGGCTGCAGAAGACGCCTCCAAAGTTTTAGCCCTGTGGGCATAATGCACAAAGAGCTAAATCTGTAAAATCAGCTGATGAATGCTGTGAAATATCGGGATTTCAGCAGCAGCCAATACAGGGAGAAAAAAAAATCAAACCTCTGTATCTCAATTTGGCAGTAGATGGCGCCATTTACTGGCCAAATAGGTTATTTACAGTAATAGCTATTTATTACTGTAAAAATTTACTAAAAATTATTTTACAAAAAAACACTGGTTTCTGACAAAAATCACGAAAATCACTTGTTAGTGAAGGGGTTAAGGGATGACCTAGGATTTTTTTTATTTTATTTTTCTATTTATTAAGATATAACAAAAATAACCTTTTTTTTATTTTATATTTGGAACAAATATGAGGTGGATTTCATTTTACAATATACATATTATATAGGTTAGGATTTATTTAACCTTTGTCTTTGGGGCATTCTTTCTGATGTGCTGTTGGGATCTGGAATAGGAGTTTATTTTCCTGTTGCTTTTTCTTGCATTTTTATATATTTTTCTGGTGGAGGTCACCAACTGGTTTACATGAGTTTCCTGTCCCTTTTAGCACAATTTTATTTTTTGATCAGTGGTCAAACCATATAGTATAATCTATTTATATTTTCGTTCCCCATACCTTGCACATAGTATTCGATACACTAAACAATAAATGTTTGAGACAGATACACCAGTAAGCAAAGTGCTAATCCAAGCCGGGAGCCTTTGGCAAGTGCGATAGCCTAGTGCTATGCCGAGGACGTCCACCCAGCCTCCAAAACAGCAACAACCAACAGACAGTGTACCACAGAGGTAAAATCCCATGGAATAGTTTTATTGAAGCCTAATCACACAAATAAAACGGCAACGTTTCAGCCTAACAAGCTTTAATTATGATTAAGGTCTGTTAGGGCCGAAACGTTGCAGTTTGACTTGCTGATTACTCTTCAATAAAAGTATTCCATGGGATTTTATTTGTGTGACACACCGTATGTTGTTTGTAAACATTAAATTTAGGTTACAATTGCAATTGCCAAACATATGCATCTGAGTATTCTTCTGTTTTTCCGTTATCTTATACTTTAATATTACGATGTACAGTATGTAAAATATATTCTCTGATTTCCATCAAGGTCGGGCTAATTTTTTTTATTTATTTCCCTCTGAGAATACTAGGGGGTCTATGCACAAAGCACCGAAATTAAATTTCGGCTCACTTTGGCAATTCAATTTGGCCAAAAATTTGATTAATTCACTATTTATCGAATGTTCGCCATATTTTGCAGAATAAGGAGTCGCCGAAGCAGTTATTGGACATTGGTGAAAGACGTCGATATGCGCCGAATTTGCTTCGGCAGATTTCACCGAAGTGAAAAAAATATATATAAAGTCTCAAGGAAGTTAAATTAATAAAAATGTAGTAAAAATGTATCTAAATAATAAAAAGATCCTTTAAAAAAATAATAACAAGGTCTGTGAAAAAATGATAAAAAAAGTTTAAAAAAAAGTAAAAGTCAAAAAAATACAAAAAGGTCATTAGAAAAATAAAAATGTTTTTGTAAAAAATAAAAATAATAAATGTCATCAAAGAAGATATTGCATTTGTTACATTGAAACCTGTTAGATTCGCCAGTTTAAACCTGTTGACTTGAAATAGCGAAATCAGGTCCTTTCATTACAATCTTGGTGCAGTTTGTTGGTCTGTGAATAGACGAATCGATAGTTCTCTATGGGACAATTTTGGTAGTGCTGAAATGCACCGAATTGTGGTTGATTGCACCGTTTAATATTGTCAATTCGCCCGTATTTGGTGAGCTGACAGCTTACTGAATACACAAATTTCCCCCCAAAATTGTATCTGCGGTGAAATTCACCGTTCGGTGCAATTCGGTGACATATTTGGATGTTAGTGAATAAGCTTTTAGGAATGTAACATTTACTTTATTATAACTACATGATCCTAGCTCAGGTTCGTTCTTGTAGGGAACAAAGTTTTCATACAATTTCAGTGATGTAGGAAAACAGCTATGTGAGGGCAAAATGTGTTCTGTGTGTCGGCATATTTTAGAGGAAGCCAGTACCATCCCAGCAGCATTCACCCACATGTTTAGTATGAGAGTAAAAACTAGTCATCATTGCATAATACAGATTCATTCAGATAGTACAGCAATACATTGAATCATAGAGACAACTATATATATGTACCTACATGCAGAAAATATATGTTCAAAGCATGCATAAAATACCTTGCACGTAAATCTAACCCTTGTCTGGTATAGTGTTTAGTACAAGATGGGCTTATGTTTCCTTAGCACCTATGTGAAACTGCAGATTCCATTAACGTTTATGGCATTAAACACAGCTGTTCAAGGGGTATGTTTGTGGGATAAAATCATTAGTTGCTTGTTTAATTTGCCAAAGACACACAAAAAAGTAAGAATAAACTACGGGATGCAGAATAGAAATTGGAAATCTGAGATTTAAGTAATGTCGGACTGTAAATCCCATTCCATAGTATATGCTTATGTGTAACGTTTCCTGTAGTTAGCTTATCGACAACTATGGAATATATCCCATACAGGGTTATTCAAAGAGCTCCGAATTGCTTGAGAAAAGTAACCGAACGCTGAAAATCAGCGTTCGGTTACCTTTCCTGGCCATTCGGCTATCCAGAGAGCAGGCAATTCGCCAAATCCTAGCGAATTGCCTGAACATACGGTGCCTGTTCGGTGCCTGTTCGAGGGCAGTGAAAACCCCATGAAAAGCACTGCTTCGGCTATTCAGAAAACACAAACCAGCAGTGAAAGGTTCCCGAAATGCCCTGCCATTCGGTGGTTTAATTCGGCAAATTTATTCAGGAGAATCCCATAGGCTTCAATGTTAAAAATATTCCCGTTTTAATTCAATATCTAATAAACCGTTCATTATAAAATTCTGCAGTAAAGAGTCTATTTATAGAATTTTTACGATATTTTAAGCATTTTTCTGATTTTTTTTTTTTTTTAAAGCCCGATTTTTTTTTAAAGTTTTCTTCTTTTTTCCTGTAACAGCCCTCTTTATTATCATTCCCTGGACCTCATATGTAAATTTCAGACATTTTCGCTCAGTAGTTTCTTTGCAAACAGCGTTTCACTTTCACACATTCATACAAACGTTTTTGCTAATTTATTCACTGCTTCTTCTGCTGTGTCGAAGGCTGCGATCGGCTCCTGTTCGGGTTTTTCTGTGGTTTCCGGCAGGTTAATCCAGATGTTTTTGAGGGTTTTCGGCGTGCATTCGCTGGGTTTTGCGGTGAGTTTTCGTCAGGTTTGCGGCAGCTTTTCCCTGCAATTCGGGGACCCTGTGGTGCTTGCTGAATACACTGCAGGGTCACCGAAATGGGATCAGCAAAACAAACCGAATTGAAGAGAACGAAAAGTCACCGAACGTGCGGTGACTTTTCGAATCTCTTTGAATAACCCTGATAGTATTTTCTTGCATTTGGATTTTCCTTGATGTGTCTTCCATTTGTTCAGGTAAGATGTAATCACTTCTCTGTTTGTGAGGGCATTTGTTTTTGGTTTTTTGCAATTTACTATTCAATCTACAGGAATAAACTATATGTATATTCTAGATAGTGCTCTTGGTTTTTTTATGGTCTTTGTTTTGCTTGATTGCTGGATGTCCATGGAAATGGACATCTATAAGATCTGCTGCTTTGTAACTCATATGTGACATGACCCAGACTAGCCATAGGGCACTACCCGATGGACTAGAGGGGCTGTCAGCCGGTGTCCTTGGACTGTGTGCAGGGAAGCTTGGTGGAAAATAGATTTGTGCACAGGGTTTTTTTTCTCCTTTTTTTTTTCCATTTCGGAATCTTTTGTCCTATTTTTTTTTTTCGGGTGATTTCGGGCCATGTTAAACAGGTTTTTTTAAGTTTAGGGTGGTTCGATATTTCACCGTGATTCGTAATTTTGGACCAATCTGAAATATCGATCATCCGATATCGTTTTCAGATCACTTCGTTTTTCGGATCTGATAATTACGGATCAGATACAATTCATTTATTGGACCGATACATAGAAACATAGAAACATAGAAAAATGTCAGCAGATAAGAACCTTTTGGCCCATCTAGTCTGCCCAATTACATGGATACTTTACCTGGATTTATCTTTTGTTTAGGATAGCCTTCTGCCTATCCCATGCTTGCTTAAATTCAATTACTGTTTTGGCCTCTACCACTTCAACTGGAAGGCTGTTCCATGTATCCACCACCCTCTCAGTAAAATAATGCTTCCTGATGTTACTTTTAAACCTTTGCCCCTCTAATCTAAGACTATGTCCTCTTGTTTTGCTACTTTGTTTCCTTTTAAATATACTCCCTTCCTCTACCTTGTGGATTCCCTTTACGTATTTAAATGTTTCTATCATATCTCCTCTGTCTCGTCTTTTTTCCAAGCTGTACATGTTAAGATCATTAAGCCTTTCCTGGTAACTTTTCTCCTTCAAGCCGTACACAATTTTAGTAGCCCTTCTCTGAACACTCTCTAAGATGTCTATATCCTTCTGGAGATACGGTCTCCAGTACTGCACACAGTACTCCAAGTGAGGTCTCACCAGTGCTCTGTACAGTGGCATGAGCACTTCCCTTTTCCTACTGCTAATACCTCTCCCTACACAACCAAGCATTCTGCTAGCATTTCCTGCTGCTCTATTACATTGACTACTTACCCTTAGATCCTCTGAAATAATAACCCCTAAATCCTTTCCTCAGATGTTGAGGTTAGGACTGTATCAAATATTCTATATTCAGCCCTTGGGTTTTTACGTCCCAGGTGCATTATCTTGCACTTATCCACATTAAAACTCAATTGCCACAGCTCCGACCATTTTTTTAGTTTACCTAAATCATTTGTCATTTGGCTGATCCCTCCAGGAACGTCAACCCTGTTGCAAATCTTTATGTCATCAGCAAAAAGACATACTTTTCCATTAATACCTTCTGCAATATCACTAATAAAAATATTAAAGAGAATGGGTCGAATCCGACATTTATCGAATCCGATTCATTTATGGGATTGATCCGATTCATTTATAGGATCCCATTCATTTATGGGATCAGATCTGATTCATTATCATTATTAAGCCATTTTGGCTATTTTTTAGGATTTTTTGGCATTTTTGGGGATTTTTTTGGGTGAAATTTTAGGTTTCCTAACTTTTTTTTAAAGTTTTTGTTCAATAGTTTTTCTGCAAACAGCATATCGCTGTTTGCAGAAAAACTATTGAACAAAAACTTTAAAAAAAAGTTAGGAAACCTAAAATTTCACCCAAAAAAATCCCCAAAAATGCCAAAAAATCCTAAAAAATAGACAAAATGGCTTATTGTTGAAAGTGAAAAAAATAAACGGTTTAATAAAAACGCAATTTTATTTACATTGAAACCTATGGGGAAAAAAGCCTTGTTTCTTAAAAAAAAAAGTTAAGACATCTAAAATTTCACCCAAAAAATCCCCAAAAATGCCAAAAAATCCTAAAAAATAGACAAAATGGCTTATTGTTGAAAGTGAAAAAAATAAACGGTTTAATAAAAACGCAATTTTATTTACATTGAAACCTATGGGGAAAAAAGCCTTGTTTCTTAAAAAAAAAAAGTTAAGACATCTAAAATTTCACCCAAAAAATCCCGAAAAATGCCCAAAAATCCTAATAAATTAGTAATGGCTTATTGCTGCAAGTGAAAAAAATAAACGGTTTAAGAAATATTTAATAAAAACAGAGATTTTTTAACATTAAAACCTATAGCCGAATCCTATAAATTGCAATGTTAAAAAAAATCTCCATTTTTATTAATTTGAAATCATTTGTTCCATTTCTTTTCCTGCTTTTTGTCATTTTCATTCCGTTTTTTGTTTTTGAGAATTTTGTTCTGTTTGGGTCATTTTCGTTAAATTTTTCTCGTTTCGGATCATCCTTGTTCCATTTGATATCGTTTCGGATCATTTTTGAATTGTTTGATATCATTTTGGATCATTTTCAAATCGACATCGAATTGTTATTTCAGCCGATTCGTAATATCGGACTGCTGATATTACGTTTTTCGGAAACGGAAAAAAAAAACAACAATAATACAAATCTCGGCCAAAACGGAATTTTGATGATACAAAATGCACATGTCCAGTGGAAAAATCAAAGTAATTACTTAATGTATAATAAATGCAAGTTAAAAAGTTCGATTAGATCAGATGTGAAACACACTTGCAAAATTAGGAATAAAGTGTAGCAAAGTTGAGAAAGGACAAACAGTTGCTTCAACTTAAAAGTGCTGTCTCTTTGGCTTGAATTTTTGGGGATAATCAAGAAGAAAGGAGAAATAACAGCATCAAAAAAACCCAGAAGAATGTCATAAAAAGAAAACCCAATAAATTTATTACAAAGGCTTTTTATAACATATGATGCAGGAATAAGAGAGGTGATAATAAATTTAGAAGTAAAGTAATGGGAACATGAATTAATAATACGCACCAGAAATGACTCTTCTTTATTAAGAGTCAAGATACCACGACCACAATCCTGCTACCAGGCAGCACATTCACCATGATCTCACTCAGACCTGTGAAATCATATAGAAAACACTGTCCAGATGCAGGCGAAATGTATCTTTATTTATTTTTTTGACTCATCTCTGATAGAGATCGATTCTATTTTATGTAAGTCATAAGGAATGGCATCTCCAGGTGCTAAATGATTCAAAGCTTGAACTATAAACAGTCTGCTTTAGTCTTTCGTTGGCAAATTCCACATCTAGTCACATTCCTGCTGAGACATTCCCCATGAATATCAGTTTATCCAAGGGTTCCATTGTAAATATAGTAACTTCCGCTGTTTACCAAGCACTCAGTGAAGTGTAGAACTATAGACCATAGTACGATGTATACTATATGTAACAAGTCTAGCATAGTATTTGAATATCTCTCTATTTATTGTTCACATTTGACTTAGTGAACTTGGAATTTCCCCATGTTTTAGCGCACAATGAGATTTATTTATACACCTTTCAAAGATGAAATCCTGTTCTTGGCTTTAGTTACTTGTATAATGTTGATTAGATAAGGAGTGTTAAAGACTGTATACATACAGAGATCAGAGAACCCTGATTATTCATTCAACCCTCAAATCTTTCAAGTCTAAAGAAAGGGTTAAATCTGTTAACCAAAAATGGAGCAGAATGTTAGGGTTAAATGTAACCCTAAAACAAACACAAATAGTAACCTACCATAATTATTAACCCTTACCCTAATTTCTGATGCTTTCCCTCCCTTCAAACATGCCACCACCATAGTCCCAATCCTAAAAAAGCATCTCTGTATCCAACTGCCACATCTAACTTCCTCCCTGTATCCCTTTTCACCTTCAAACTTCTTGAAAAAGCTTGTGTATGCTCGACTGATTGACTTCCTCAATTCTCACTCTTTCCTTGACCCTCTCCAATCTGGTTTTCACTCCCTGTATACTAGACAGAAACAGCTCTAACTAAACTAACCAATGATCTTGTCACTGCCAAATCTAATGTCCATTACTCTCTACTAATCCTTCTCGACTTCTCTGTTGCTTTTGACAAAGTAGACCATTAGCTCCTACAAACTCTTTCTGACATAGATACAAAAATATGGTGTTGCGCCCATACTCACCAGAGCGGCTGCAACAACCAGGAGTAACAACCCAGTTCTGACATAGTTCTCTTCCTATCTGTCCCGATTGTTCAGTGTCTCTTTTTCTGGTAGTACCTCCTCCCTCCAGCCTCTCTAAGTTGGGGTTCCCCAAGGTTCACTACTCAGCCCTCTCTTTTTTTCAAGCTGTACTTTTTCTCTAGGGAAGCTGATAAGCTGCTTTAGATTTCAATACCACCTATACACTGATGGCATCCAAATATACTTTGCTTCCCCCTGATCGCTCTCCTGCTCTCCTGGATCACATAACTGAATGTTTCTCCATCGTTCCGAACTGGATGTCTTCCCACTTCCTTAAACCCAATCTTGCCAAAACTGAAATTCTTGTCATTCCTCCTTCCAAGAAGAACCTATCTCTCTTCGCATAAATGCAACCCTCATCAGCCCGATGCCTCAAACTCATTACCATGGTGTTGTTTTTGACTTTACGTTCTCTCTCCAGATCCAGACAGTGACCAAATTCTGTTTTTATCAACTTAAAAACATTTCACCTATCTACCCCTTTCTGACGCAAGATAACACAAAGGTGCTTGTCCATGCACTTGTTATACTGAAATGCTCTCCTCATTGACCTTTCCAATGTCCATATTGCCTCCTTGCAATTTGTAATCTATGCAACTGCCAGGCTTATATTTCTCCCTCATCGCTCCTCACATATCTCCCCCCCTCTGCCAGTCCATACCTGCGCAATCTCCAAAGTTTATCTGATATCTGACCCTTGGACTATATGTTGGACATCCCTGCTTGCTGCCTGCCCCGATTTTTGGAACACCTCTTGGATTAACCCCTTTTTACCTCGCCTTCGGATTTTCTATCACCCCGGTCATGGACACCACATCTTGGGGTCCTTCCTGACCCACGGATCCCTGACAATAGTAGAACAAAAAAAAATACATAAAATCTTACATTAAAATATCTTACTGGTGTGTACACATCATAAACAATATTCTCTGTGTGCATTTCTTTTTTCACATTGGTTAATTCACATTTATTATAGTAATATGGGTTCAGTTATATATTTTTATTAAGTAGGTTTTGATATTAGTTTTGAGTGGCTAAAATACTCCTAAAAACACAGAATGGGATCATTTTTAGCTAAATTTTATACAAAATGCATTTTCGCAGAATTATTTGTGGATATTTTGTGCGTGTTATGTAACTCTTCTCCTGTCTAACACTTGGTTGCACAGGAAACATGAAATTGTGCTCAGAGAGATAAACACATCCTCATTACTGGCATTCAGAATGCCTGGGGATTTCAAATCTGCTGTTATTATTTTCATATGGTATATTTATTAACTATGTTGACTGATCAGAAACTAACATATTACATTTCTATTGTGTTAATGTCTCCCAAAAACGCCCAGTAATAGTTGAGACTTTGAGGGGACACGATGTTTACAGTAGGGTAATCCAAATCCAAAAATCCAAAGCATTTTACTATTAGAAAAGCATACTGCTGTAGGTGTAACATGATTTCCACAGTAAAATATTTAATTCCTTTTAAAGCTATCAACGTGCCGACTCAATCAAATTATGATTTGACATTTTTTTGTGAAGTTTGGAGATACACTGAATAGAAGAAACACATAGGAATACACCTGAGCAATTATGTCACTTTCTGGCATTCCTCTATGAGGGTTATTCAAAGAGATCCGAATTGCTGGCGAAAGGTAACCGAATGCTGAAATTCAGCATTCGGTTACCTTTCCTGGCCATTCGACTATCCAAAGAGCAGGTAGTTCGCCAAATGTTGGCGAATTGCCTGCACATACGGTGCTGGTTCGGTGCCTGTTCGAGGGCAGTGAAATCCCCATAGCTTCGTCTATTCAGAGAACAAAAACCAGCAGTGAAAAGTTGCCGAAATGCCCTGCCATTCGGTGGCTTCATTCGACAGGTTTATTCAGGAAAATCCCATAGGCTTCAATGTTAAAAATATTCCCGTTTTAATCCAATATCTAATAAACCGTTTATTATAATATAAAATATATAACCTGAATCGGCGCAAACAATGCTTTCTGGGGTCCTGGGATCTCATATGTACATAGGAGAAAATAGACAATAATAGTGTAATACCATAGGTTTCAATTTGGCATAGTAATACAAGTAATCTCCCACTCACAAATCTAGAGCCTTAACACTGGCTCTAAGTGGGTCCAGGCATGTGGGTAAATTGTCTTCCAACTTCTCAGGTGACCCCCACCTTATTTGGGCTGTTTTAACCAGCATCGTGTAATGGAAGACAAAGAAAAGAGAAACACTCCTTTCGCAGATCTGTGAGAATTGCAGCGTGGTAAATTTAAGATTTTGTACTCACATTTCCTCTCCAGAATAAGCGCTCATGGGTTTTTTAGGTGTCAGGAAACCCAAAGGAAAACCACCTCGGATCCAAAAAGTTAGCACAGCTCTGTGGGTTTTCAAGCTGCCAGCCTCAGATCTCTGCTTCTGTCCTGACACCTAAAAAACCCATGAGCGCTTATTCTGGAGAGGAAATGTGAGTACAAAATCTTAAATTTACCACGCTGCAATTCTCACAGATCTGTGCAAGGAGTGTTTCTCTTTTCTTTGTCTTCCATTACACGATCCTGGTTAAAACAGCCCAAATAAGGTGGGGTCACCTGAGAAGTTGGAAGACAATTTACCCACATGCCTGGACCCACTTAGAGCCAGTGTTAAGGCTCTAGATTTGTGAGTGGGAGATTATTTGTATTACTATACCAAATTGAAACCTATGGTATTACACTATTATTGTCTATTTTCTCCTATGTACATACGAGATCCCAGGACCCCAGAAAGCATTGTTTGCGCCGATTCAGGTTATATAGTTTACATTCTGTGCGTATTGGTGTAGGGGAAATCACTATATCCTGTTATTGGCTATCTGGGGTGCCGTGGTGGTGGATACATATTGTGTGGCGCTGCACCATCCTTTATCTATACCATTTATTATAATATTCTGCAGTAAAAGGTTTCTTTATTTTTAGATTTTTTTAGGATCTTTTAGGCATTTTTCAGTTTTTTTTTGCAAAAAATAGTTTTTCCGTTTTTTTTTAATTGTTTTTTCTTTTTTCTGTAACAGCCTTTTTTATTATCATTCATTGGATCTTATGTGTAAATTTCAGACATTTTCGTTCTGTAGTTTCTTCACTTTTCAAACATTCAAGCGTACTGTTATTTTTTTTTCACTCCATTCATCTGCGGTGTCGGGTTTTTCCGGCGGCTGCTCTGTGCTCTGATCGGCTCCTGCTCGGGTTTCTCCGGCGTGTTCGGCGGAGTTAATCCAGATGTTTTTGCGGGTTTTCGTGTACATTCGCCTGGGTTTTGCGGTGAGCATGTTTTCGGCAGCTTTTCCCTGCACTACGACGGCCCTGTGGTGCTTGCTGAATACACTGCAGGGTCGCCGAAATGGGGTCGCCGAATCAAGCTGAATTGAAGAGAATGAAAAGTCACCGAACGTCCGGTGACTTTTTGATTCTCTTTGAATAACCCTGTATGTTTTTTTTGTTGGGGTGACTTTATGTACGTTTTGAAAACACACCACATATCATAGCACTATCAGTAGTAACCTAGTACATAGATTAACACACTTGTGCATTGTTATATATGCCCAGGTGTTGGTGGTTTTAAGATGAATGTGACCTAGCTTAAGAACCACATTTAGAGGGTGCTGAAATTCCAGGTCAATCATGGGGACCGTTAACAAAGATTTATCATTTTAAGGGATCTGATTGAAACCAAGCTATTAAGCTAATGACTTGGCTAGCTAAACACAACAGCTCAACCTGTCAGCTTAATGGCTTGACATGGTAGATCGCTCTTCTCCTCTTGATCTGTTATTTTGCCAAGAATACCTGTCTCTCGGAACCAGGTGTAAAATGATTTTGCTTCTGGCAATGCTCACGGCAGCTTGCGCAGGGTGGTGCTTGGCTCCATGGAGTCCATTAGCTGGACTCTGGTATCGATCAGCCGCTCCATAATATTCCAACTCCTGGAGTTGATACAGTGGTTCGGTTGGAATAGAGTCGTAAATGGCGCAAGAGTTGTTATTCATTTGCGGTTGAAGCAAAAACTGTATTGATAGTTCTTCTGGATACAAGCATTTCAAATTTATTAATTTGAGGAGGAGTCATTAGTTCAACCAGTAGACTCCACAATTCCTCAAAGTCTCTCTATTGAGAGGCATCTGATTTGTTGTGTACATATTAGGGGGCCAAAGCTAAGCTGCTTGCATTGAAATTGCAGTAAGTTGGAGTGCTGAGGCAGACTGCATTCTAGGCTAAAACCTGTGTAGAAAACTGATTTGGGGGTCAGGTGTAGTGAAAAATGAACTCATCAGCCTCATCTCAAATCCCTATTTTAAAACGAGACTGTCCCTTTAAACATGAATTTAAACTTATGTAGCGCTGGTTTAATTCTGCTGCTGTAATTACTCGTTTCTGGCCACCAGGGGGAGACGAGCGCAATGTAAACCAATACTGGACACTTTTGGACTACGTTTTCCAGCATGCTTTGGGGCAGGGACAGGAAGTGGGTGGGGAGAACCGAGAGACATCCGCAACCTCGTGCAAAGGAGAGCCAGTGTGCGCCAAGGGGCGAACAGAGCAAGACGCACGTGACACAAGGAGCGATTGTGACCAGGCCGGAGCGCAGGTGCTGCCTTGCGGACGCTGGAGATCAGTTTCAGTGACTTTCCAGAGACCTAGTAATCCACCGCTGAGAGGTTTTACACAGATACAGAGCTGCAGATTGGACCTCGAGTTAGGAGACCGCGATGATCTAATGGGAGTGCAGGCGGTGAATTGAGCATCTTGTGGCAGAGACGGACAAGCAAGACAAGCGGATCCGGTGGCACAGAGTCCCAGCCAAATCGAGCGGAGAGACATCCTGGGTCGAGCAGAGTGCAGAGTATCTGGCGGATGGGTGAGAGGCCTTCCAAGCCACAGTACAGTAATAAAGCACGCTGCAGTTTGTCTAAATCTACAGGGCCCCAACGTGACTAGTCGAAGACACATTGAAATCATTCACTGGCCAGTTGAATCTAGTACCCGGGTACCAACACACGCATACACGCACACCTTCTTGGGACACAACCTGTACGGGACTCACACTCCGGCAACGAAGGGGTTAAAATTCCTTTTTCTTTTCCGCTGCGCGTTTCTCGCATTACGAATTCCTGTAAATATATATGTATACTGTGCTGCTTTATATATGCCAGTTTATTTGAGACCAGTAAACTATATAACTTATAAAATCCACAACAGTGCTGGTGTATATTTATTCCCTAGTGCGGGGAGACTGACCCGAGGTTAAATTCAGCGGCTCCTCCGGGAGTGAGCGCTACACGTGGGGGCTCGTCCGGGATTCAGTCTCTGGAAAAACCACATTTAAAGGGTTAAATATGGATCCAGACACTGCTGCCAAATGGTGTGAGGAGCAAAGTAGTCAGATAGAATTATGCATAGTCATGGATATTCCTGCAGACACTTGGGCCAAAGATCAGATTCGCCGGGCCGTGGCAGAGCTGACACCAGATCATCGGGGCTTAATCCTGGACATTAAAGCGAACCCAGATACCTCTCACTCGTATGTTCTTTTTGAATGGAGAAAGGGTGTTCCAGTGTGTTTTCAGGGCGTGAGCGTGAACCTGACCGATGAGGTGGAAGTTCAACTGATTCAGCCAAGTGCGCCACGTGGCGATCCCGCGAGTGTTCCCGCGCCCAGTCCGCTGGCCATGATCGGGCCTGAATTTATAGTGGCTATTGGAGATTTGCTGGCTAAATGTCAAAAAACAAGCCCTCCGCACACTAACTTTGGTTATCGATGGTTGAGAAATTTTACAGGAAACGTACCAACTCCGGCGGGAGAAGAAACCTTCGAAGAATGGGTAGAACAGGCGATGCAGGCTCTGGATGAGTGGGACGTCCCCGAAGCACAGAAGAAGCAAAGAATTACTGAGAGCTTAAAGGGACCTGCGTCAGAGGCTGTAAGAAACCTAAAATTTAGTAAACAAGACTGCACCGATTTAGATTACCTAAACATACTACAGGAAGTTTTTGGGTGAACGGAAAAGGCTGTGGAGCTCGTGTACCAGTATGAACATACTTACCAGCGGAAATGTGAAATATATGAGGCGCCTAGATAAGGTTCTGCACCAGATACTTCTTAAGAAAGGGGCCGAACCGGCTGAAATAGATAAGATCCGAATACAGCAGATCCTGAGGGGCGCTCAACCTCTGGATCCCGTGATGCTACAGCTGAGAACCAGAGAAGGTAACTGAGAATTGAAATACCTGGAACTGATCTGAGCTGTCAGAGAGGAAGAGGCTCTACTCGAAGAGAAATCCCTTAGGAGAGGAGAAAGAGCTTACGCACAACCCGTGAGGCATAGCGAATGTTTGCAAGCGGAAGATGATTCATTAGACACCTATGGATCCAAAGTGGATGAACAGGAGCATCTGGTTGTTCATAAGTCCACAGAGAATGCTGCAAGAGAGCAAGTTATTCCTACATACAGTGAAATCCACAAAACTGTTAAGAAAGTGCAAGAAGCTCAAGCTGAATTGCAACAGGCACACACGGACCTGTGCCGAGGGCTTTTGAAGGTGGCAGAGACACAGACCGATATGCAGACGTTCCTTACTGATATGCGGACAACTGGAGTTGCTGTGGCATCTGGCCAGGGTCCTTCAACTGAATCACCACAAGCAAGTGCGTCTCCGTCTTCAAATAAGAGATGTTTCAGTTGTGGGGAAATGGGTCATTTCCGAGCACAGTGTAAAAGCCGAAAGCCTGAAAGAAACAGGGTAGAAGAGTTTTTAAAAGCCTTGGAAGGGCTGCTATCTACCTCGCCGGCGGGAAACGCCAGAGGGCCCAAGTGAAGGAGCAAACTGGGTGCCCAATGGTTAAAGACCGCTCCAGAAATCAAGCCAGGACTGAAAGGTCGAGAAGGCCCAGAGTTTCGCCCACTGCTGAGCCTACCAGGACTGAAAGAGTTACTCCCTTAGCATCCGGTCCTACGTCATGGGGAAGCAATGCACACCCAAAACCTACACGGGTCAAGAAGAAGGCCAGGGTACAGCAAACGGTGTCTAAACTTCCTGCTACTACGACAAACTTTCCTGACCAGCTGATACGTCCTTCTCCCATCATTCCAATCCAAGTAGAGGGAGTCTATACCAAAGCTCTGTTGGACTCAGGGGCTCAAGTGACATTGATCTACCGAGACTTCTATGAGAAGCACTTGAAACACATACCTCTACAGGAGCTAAAGGAACTTGAAATCTGGGGTATCGGGACTGAGAAACTTCCCTATGACGGATATCTACAGGTGAAGCTAGAGATCAGATCCGAAGTCATCGGACAGTCTGGGGGTTGTGATGCATTGGCCATTGTGTGTCCTCGGCCTTCAGGGGCCAACCGAAGTTCTATGATAGTGGGGACGAACACTGATCTGGTGCGACGTCTCCTGACTCCTATAGTACTGTAAGAAGGTTCTACCAAGGGAGTAGACCCGATGTTGCGTCCAGTCTATCAGCGAATGGTCGAAGAACAGAAGGCACCTGCCGAAGTGGGGCGCCTGTGGAGATTGGGAGGAACAGAAAAGGTTCTGCAATCAGGAGAAGTGGCGAGTTTCCGGGCTTCAGTCAAGTTGAATGGATCGCAACCAGGTCCCTATGTGGTACTGGAAACTAATTTTAATCATGGGAGTGAAGCCGGAGTCGAAGTAATCCCTGAAATAATCTCCACCAAAGCTTTGAAACAAACACGAGGAAGAGTCTCAGTCAGTGTATGTAATGTATCTGATTCTCGAGTGATCTGAAAGCACGAATGCCTATCAGGCAAGTGGCGTCCGCTACGCCTCTCTCTCCTACCGATTTAGTAGGGGGAGCGAATAAAGAGATTCCAGCTGACAGGTTCTATCCCAAGGACGCTCCCATCTCGCCTGAATGGAAGAAACATCTTCAGTCCCAGGTCCTAAAATGGAGGGACTTGTTCTCAAAGGAGGAGTTCGACGTGGGCCTAGCTAAGAGTACTGAGCATCGCATTCGACTGCAGGAAGATAAGCCGTTTCGAGAAAGGTCAAGACGAGTTCTGCTGGGAGACTTGGATGATCTAAGAGAACAGCTGAATGAACTGCAAAGAACTAAGGTGATTCAAGAGTCCAGGAGTCCGTACGCTTCTCCCATAGTGATGGTTCGGAAGAAGAATGGTTCTGTCCGCCTATGCATAGACTATCGCACGCTAAATCGGAGAACCATCCCAGATCAATATGCCACTCCTCGGATAGAAGATGCCTTGCAGTGTTTGTCTGGAGCAAAATGGTTTAGTGTACTAGACCTGCGAAGTGGGTATCACCAGATACCAATGCATCCTGAAGACAAAGAGAAGACTGCGTTCATCTGTCCACTGGGGTTCTTTGAGTTCAACAGAATGCCTCAAGGCCTTACGGGGGCTCCAGCCACGTTCCAACGGTTAATGGAGAAGACAGTCGGAGACATGAACTTGATCGAAGTGTTAGTGTATCTGGATGACATAATAGTGTTTGAAAAGACTTTGGAAGAACATGAGCAACGGTTGGAGAAGGTCTTGAAGTGGCTCCATGAAGAGGGGTTGCAACTGTCTCTGGAGAAGTGTCAATTCTGTTTGCATTTCCGTTACGTATCTGGAACATGTTGTTTCGGCGGAAGGCGTTTCGACGTATCCTCGAAAGTTGGAAGCTGTAGCTTCCTGGCCTAGACCCCGAAATGTTACTGAACTTAGATCTTTCTTGGGATTCTGCTCCTATTACCGAAGATTTGTAGGAGGGTTTGCCAAGATAGCTCAACCACTGAATAAGCTCCTGCAGAAGCAAGATGCAGAAGAAGGCCACAAGGCCTCTGACCGAAATCCGTCGGCTCCAGGGCCAAGGAAGGCTCGAGAATCTATCCAAGGAGAATGGACTAGTCAATGCGAAGGTGCTTTCATGAAGCTGAAAGAGAGTCTAACTCGAGCTCCTGTCTTGGCCTACGCTGATCCTCATAAGCCGTACGAATTGCATGTAGATGCCAGCAGAGAGGGTCTAGGGGGAGCCTTATACCAAGAATATGGTGGATTGCTGAGGCCTGTAGCCTATGTGAGCCGGAGTCTTACGCCTTCAGAAAATAATTATCCTACCCACAAGTTGGAGTTCCTCGCTTTGAAGTGGGCGGTGGTCGAACAATGCTGGAGAGACCCCACAGTTGTTCCTTCCCACCAAACACAGAGAGGGTGTGTTGCGGTCATTACACGATGACCATGGACATTTAGGTGCAGAGAGAACTTTTAAGCTGGTGCGAGACAGATTCTATTGGCCCTGCATGAGACCTGAAGTTGAAAGTTACTGCCACTCATGTCTGTGGTGTATCCAAAGGAAGACTCTACCAACCCGAACTGCTCCAATGAGCCACCTACAAAGTCAAGGACCCATGGATTTGGTGTGCATTGATTTCCTGTGCTTAGAGCCGGATGCTAGTGGGCAGGGAAATATTTTAGTGGTGACTGATCATTTCACGCGTTATGCCCAAGCTTTTTCTACGAGAGACCAACGTGCTCCTATGGTGGCGAAGGTTTTAATGGAAAAGTTTTTTGTTCACTATGGACTGCCAAGGAGAATACACTCGGATCAGGGTAGAGACTTTGAGAGCCGGCTTGTTGGGCAATTACTGGAACTGCTGGGAATTCAGAAGACCCGAACTACACCATATCACCCTCAAGGTGATGCTCAACAAGAAAGGTTCAATCACACTCTGCTAAATATGTTGGGGACATTATCAAACAGAGAGAAGCAGAGATGGAGTCGTCACATAGCCACGCTAGTACATGCATACAACAGTACGGAGAGTGACGCTACTGGATACTCACCGTACCGTCTTATGTTCAGAAGGGAAGCTCGACTGCCGGTTGATTTGGCGTTCGGGTTATCTCTGGATCAGACGTCTGTAGCCTCTCATAGGAATTATGTGGATAGACTTCGGAAGAATTTGGCCTCTGCGTTTGAAGAAGCCCGTTTAACCTCTGGGAACAGGGAACAGAGGAATAACCGAAACTACGATTTGAAAGTTCGGATACAGGATCTACAACCCGATGATAGGGTTTTGTTGAAGAACTTGGGTGCTTCTGCCAGGCATAAGTTGGCGGATAGATGGAGTTCTCAGGTCTACATTGTCTGCAAGCAACTGCTGGGTCTGCCGGTTTACCAAATTCAACCAGATGGAAAGGCTGGGCCTCTTAAAAACTGGCACCGAAATCATTCGCTACCTCTGAAGGAAGCTGTAAGGATACCAGTTGGAGACGAACTTTCTCTGCTGAACCCGCCTCCGCCTGGTCCACGTTTGACTCCCGTTACTCGGTCTCAGCAGACACGAGTTGTTGAGGAAAGTGAAGGGGATAGTGAAGAAGAAAGTTTTTGTCTGGATTGGGTGCGCTCACCAGAGTCTGAAGAGGTCATCCCAGTTGCCGAACGGTGGGAAAGTAACCTGAGGTCTGAGGCTCCAGAATTCCAGCTGGAAATTACTGAAACTTCTGAAATTCCTATAGTTCCTGAAAACGCGTCCTATGATTATAGTTCTATGCCTTCACTGGAAGGATCATACTCTGAGGAGATGTCTGTTCCAGTTGTGGATGAAAGACCCGAACCCGTATCTGTAGTACTTCTGCCTGAAGAAGAGCTGATTGAGCCAGAACCAAAACGTTCTGTCCGACCCCCTCAAAGACTCACCTACGACTCACCAGGACATAGCACTGAAGAGGCTGTTACCACAGTGCGAAGGTTGCCCGAAGTGTCTGCTATGTTAGCTGAGGTAGCCAGAAGTATGAGTAAACTTGAGGATGTATACCTAACCCATTGTATGTTTGCTGCTGAGCCTATATATATCGACTGATGTAATGTTGAAATGTAATGTAACTGTTACACCTCCTTGGAGAGACCCAAGAGTTCTAGGAGGGGGAGAGTGTAGCGCTGGTTTAATTCTGCTGCTGTAATTACTTGTTTCTGGCCACCAGGGGGAGACGAGCGCAATGTAAACCAATACTGGACACTTTTGGACTACGTTTTCCAGCATGCTTTGGGGCAGGGACAGGAAGTGGGTGAGGAGAACCGAGAGACATCCGCAACCTCTTTCGGAGGAGAGCCAGTGCGCGCCAAGGGGCGAACAGAGCAAGACGCACGTGAGACAAGGAGCGATTGTGACCAGGCCGGAACGCAGGTGCTGCCTTGCAGACGCTGGAGATCAGTTTCAGTGACTTTCCAGAGACCTAGTAATCCACCGCTGACAGGTTTTACACAGATACAGAGCTGCAGATTGGACCTCGAGTTAGGAGACCGCGATGATCTAATGGGAGTGCAGGCGGTGAATTGAGCATCTTGTGGCAGAGACGGACAAGCAAGACAAGCGGATCCGGTGGCACAGAGTCCCAGCCAAATCGAGCGGAGAGACGTCCTGGGTCGAGCAGAGTGCAGAGTATCTGGCGGATGGGTGAGAGGCCTTCCAGGCCACAGTACAGTAATAAAGCATGCTGCAGTTTGTCTAAATCTACAGGGCCCCAACGTGACTAGTCGAAGACACATTGAAATCATTCACTGGCCAGTTGAATCTAGTACCCGGGTACCAACACACGCATACGCGCACACCTTCTTGGGACACAACCTGTACGGGACTCATACTCCGGCAACGAAGGGGTTAAAATTCCTTTTTCTTTTCCGCTGCACGTTTCTCGCATTGCGAATTCCTGTAAATATATATGTATACCATGCTGCTTTATATATGCCAGTTTATTTGAGACCAGTAAACTATATAACTTATAAAATCCACAACAGTGCTGGTGTATATTTATTCCCTGGTGCAGGGAGACTGACCCGAGGTTAAATTCAGCGGCTCCTCCGAGAGTGAGCGCTACACTTACATTTTTGTTTATCAACCAGTCAATATTATATAAATGTTTCCCTCAGGATAGATAGATAAATACAATGTATTTGCTAGATTTTCTAATAACAAAATGAGCATGCCTTGAAGCATTCAAAGTGCCACCGGCTCTGGATTTGGTTCAGTGGAAATTTCCTGCATGATCATAGCTGTCATTGCACTCACTGTGTTTATACATTAACAGGGTTATTCAGAGAACACCGAAATGTCGATGAAATTTTGGTGCTGTCCTGTTCGCCGCACTTTTGCGAGTTAACTTCGCTGACACTGCGGTGAATTCAGCATTCACCGCAGGGTCCCCAAAGTGCGGCGAATTGACCTGCTGAACGAATCGAAAAAGAGCCAAATCAATCTGAAAAAAAACCCACCAAATGCATCTGACGATCTGCTGAACAGACCACGAAATCTATTTAGATAAAGGCCAACAACCCGACCAGCCAATGGAAAAAGCTGACAAGCCACTATACGAGGGTAAAAAAAAATAAATAAACACCGCAACTTTTAAAAGGAGTTTTAAAAAAAAAAAATACTGCATTAAAATGCCTGGGAATAAGGTCCTATGAATATTAATAGAAAGGTCTGTTACAGATAAAAACAACGTCATTTTAAAACTAAATAAAAAAATAAATCGGAAAAAAACACTAAAAATGCCTAAGAAAATCAATAAATAAAGAAACCTTTTGCTGCAAAAGAAAAGAATAAACGGTTGAATCAATATTTAAGAAAAACGTGCATTTTTTTTTTACATTGAAACCTATGGGATTCTCCTGTTTAAACCTGTCGAACGAAACCACTGAAAATCAGGGCATTTCACTGACATTTCAGTGCAGTTCGGTGTTTGGTGTTCTCTGAATAGATTAACCATTACTTTTCTATGGGGATTTCACTGCTGCCGAAGATCACTATATTTTGCTTACAATTTGCCAATACTTGGCGAATTGACAGCTTTTTGAATAGCCGAATGGGCCCGAAATTGCGCCGTACATGGAAATTAACTATTAGGTGCAATTCCATAGCCAATTCAGTGTTCTTTGAATAACCCCTCTAGTGGAATATAATGTTTTACATGGATTCCAGATTAATCTTCGATAACATGTATTGAAGTGATCCCAGCTTTGTATTCAAGTTTTAAGACTAATTGAGAGTAAATCACCTAAAAAAACAGGTTGTTAAAAAAATGTCCTTGTTTCTATGCATGCATATGGTAGATGCAATAACACAGAGATTGGGTTTGTGCTGTCAAAGTATATCCAAGACCTGAAGAAGTCTCCCTTCAGGAAGTGAAATTTTTCTTGACTCTTCATTGTCAGAATACTAAACGACAGAGTATGACTGAAATGCATTATAACTGCAACTTGGGAGACCAGCTAAACCAGTATGTGTTAGGCTAGGGTCAGACTGAGGCAGTGCGAACGCGCGTTCTGGCGCACATAATCACGGCCGCACTAGCAGCAGATGCCGGGCAATGACAGCCAATATACGAAGTACGGTCGCACAAAAGTCCGGCCGCGCAACGCAAGTGGAAAATGAACGCATTTTTTCGAGAACGTTAAACCGCTGGTACTGACGTACAGAGTGCGCTGCGGCCGCATAGCAGCGTGTGTGCGTGATTAGGAGATGTCAGACGCTGCTAGTGTGCGGCCAACATAACGTTCAAACAGCCGGATTTCCCTAGACTTCTTTTTACCCCATCGTCATGAAATACGTCCAGAATTGCGCATCGTCTGACCACTTAAGCGTATTCTGTGAAAAAATGCGTGCGCACGCATCGACGTACATTTTGACGGTGGCCGCAGAAAATGCGCTCATCTGTCCCTAGCCTTAAGTGGCTTGACGGGTAAACCCAATGAACCGAAAAAAGGACACTTTCATGACACAATTTTCACTTTTTTCTTTTTTTAGTAATCCAGGTATAAAAAGAGCATTTAACCACCAGGCATATTTTACTCAATGAATGTGATCATTTATTTTCTTATAGGCATTCTATCAGGGTTATTCAGAGAGCGGTGAAAAGCAGGAGAATGACTGGAGAATGGAAAATTCTGGGTCAAAATAGCCAAACCAGAAAAATTCTCCCATTCATCTCACTTTCCAAATCGGCTATTTTGACCTAGAATTTTCCATTCTCCAGTCATTCTCCTGCTTTTCACCTCTCTCTGAATAACCCTGATAATGTTTTTATAATTTATGTACAAAAAAACAAGAATAAGTGATCAGTTGCATTATGAAGAAACGCCAGTAGGAAAAGATTACACAGAAAGACTATGTAAACTATCAATGATTTTCTAGTACCGATTTTAACCTTTTCACTGCTGAGCCATTTCACCCCTGCGTGCTGAGCCCATTTTTAACCGTTTTGTGCTCATCATGTTTAAATGCGATTTGAAATCATGTTTTATTGTAGGACCCAGACAAATTATACATCCCTATTTCCAGAAGACTCAGCAGATTCAAAATATATAATTTCTATATGTATTCGTCATGTCCTGTCTTGTTACTGCATTTTTATGAGAAAATACGCAATTTTAACTAACAGGGTTATTCAGAAAGAGGTGAAAAGCAGGAGAATGACTGGAGAATGGAAAATTCTAGGTCAAAATAGAAATTTCTCCCATTCATCTCACTTTCCAGATCGGCTATTTTGACCTAGAATTTTCCATTCTCCAGTCATTCTTCTGCTTTTCACCGCTCTCTGAATAACCCTGTAAAACTGAAATAGCAAAATTTTTCGTTTGTATTTTGCCACATTGTGTTTTATGAATAATATGACTATGTATAAAACACTGACCTTGCACGTGACATGTTAATGAGAAGGTGAGTAACGGCAGTGGTATTGCTTATTTTATACGTGACGAATGGACAATGCCATTGCTTTGGAACAAAAAATAAATAAAATAAAACATTTTTTATTCCTTTTCCTTATTATCGGGTTAAAAATAAGGGTTACAAGCTAGAGTTAAATTACCGTTTCGGTGCTGTTCGGCGATTTGTTCATAGAGGAATCATTTACTGTTTCTCTATGGGACAAATCGAACTGCACCAAATATGTTTCAGAGCTATGGAATATGTTGGCTCTATTTAAAGTATAATGGTAAAATAAATAATAACTTCACTGTATTATTCCCTGTCAATTGGCCTCCTGTGGTACTGCTGAAATCGATTTCAACACCACAGACCAACTGACAGGGAATACATTGCAGTTATTATTTAATTTAATATTATACTTCATATAGCGCCAACCTATTCCGCAGCGCTGAAAAATATTGGTGCAGTTTGACGATTTATCTCATAGAGGAATCATTCAATGGATCTCTATGGGACAATTTCGCAGCTGCCAAAGAACGCTGAACTGCACCGAACGATACCATATTTCGCTATCTATTGGCATGTGCTGCTGATTCAGCACCGTGGCCAATTGACAGGGATGTGGTGCTGTGTGAAATGTTATATCGAATCGATTTGTTTCAATGGATCGATTCGTTATGTATAAATTAGTTTTGTTTCTACCGCGAGTCGTATGAAATAATTTCGTATTTCAGAAGTACTTCCGAAATACAAATTATCGGAATTTCAGACGAATTACGATTCATTACATAACAAAACGCACACCTCTACATTTAACCAATTTGTAACAATGCTTTGCACCATCACCTCCACATTTGGTCCCAGAGTAGGAAATGGAAAGGTGCGTTAGGGCAGTGACGCTGTTTGCTTTATAAAAAAAACACATAATGCCACCTTCTTAGAAATGAGAAAAAAGTACATTTTGCATTTCATTGTTTTATTTTTACAGATTACATGGTCATATCATTGGAAAGGCCAGACTACGATTTTTTTTAAACATAACCTGGTCATGATTGGTATCATTATAAAGGCCATGCTCTGACCTTTCCATTGATATCATGAATGTCCCTCTAGCAGCTATGGTTGCAGATATAGTTTGGTCCAAGTAATTCCAGGAAGACAGACCAACCTATTAGTTCGCCCCCTCTCTGATCACAGAGATCTCCCCTGTGGCTGCCAGTAACTGATGATGTGTGGGGGACATCCTCTGCATGTTACGGGGAATCCCCAGGACATCCCCCACACGTCATCCTCAGCCAAGGGGTTAAAGAACAGCAAAGGGTTGAAAAGATTTTGGAATCAAATTGATGTTCCATAGATATCACCAATGTCTAGAAATACTGCACATGTGAAATAACTATTTTAAACAGCAGGGTAGGGTAGGTATTAATTGTTACTGTTCTTCTAAACTTCTCTGCAGAAATGCTCAGCTTTCAACACCCGGTGGTAAAATATATACTTACCCCTGATTTAATGGTGCTGAGGGTAGTTTGGTCCAGTGCTTCCTCTCGCTTCAAGCAGGGAACCCTGGAAACAGTTACTAGAATAAACAAGAGGTTTTTAAATATTCCAACTCAAGACCATAATGCAGCAGCTCATTTGAAATAGGGCCGTTAATAGTGAGCTGCTAATGGGTAATTGGCTGGGTATTGAAAAGTAACATTAATACTGTACAACGGCTTGAATAGAAAGGTTTGAATTCTTGTCAAAGCACCTCTCCAGGAAGTCTCCTCGTTCAAGACACCTAATGATACATAATCGTCTACCACACAATGGGCCAAATCGTAGAATTCTGGCTAAACCGTGAGCGTAACAGCCAACAATTAGCACAATGCGGCAAATGTTAGCGCCTGCCAAGAACCAAACGGAGCTCCAAGTTCGTGTAGGTTCGGCAACACGATCAGTTAGCGCGCGCAAGCAAACCACTACCTTAACACTACCGTTAGTGCAGCCTAGCGCTACTGAAGTTGCGCGCATGTTAGAACAAGTTTTTCCCAGTCAAGAGACCTGGCCACACCTGTTCCCTGCCAATAAATACTGTCTGCATTCCCAATTCCCCTGTCTGTGATTGTGCTTTCCAAGTCAGAAACAAGACCCTTGGCGCTTAGAGGTTAATACAGTGGTACCTCGGCTCACGAATGCCCCTGTTCGCGAACAATTCGGTTCACGACCAGGAAGTTCGTCAACATTTTACCTCCGTTCACGAACTCCGCCTCGGGTTACGAACACGGATCGCGGTCGCAGACAGGGCTACTGTGAAGCTTTTTTGTGTGCTTTGTAGCACAGTACCAGTGGCGTAGCGTGGGGGGGTCTGGGGGGGCCGTGGCCCCGGGCGCAATTTTGTTAGGGGCGCATTTGCGCCCCTAAAACTGGCCCGGGGGTTGAGGGGACCCAGATGCCGGGCAGCGCGAGAGTGCCTGCCCGGTCCTAAACAGTCCGTCCGGTTAAAGGGGATGCGGCTGCGTGCAGGCGCAGCCGGTCACGTGGTCCGGCTAATCAGGTGGTACTGAGTCTCTGTACCACCTGACTGGCTGGACCACGTGACCTGCGCACGCACGCAGCCGACTCCACTTCAACAGGACGGACTGTTCAGGACCGGGCAGGCACTCTCGCGCTGCCCGGCATCTGGGTCCCCTCAACCCCTGCCGGAGCTGGCCCGAGTATCCAGGTGAGAGCTGGGGCAAATCCATGTGCTGGGGGCAAATCCATGTGAGAGCTGGGGCAAATCCATGAGCTGGGGGCATATCCATGAGCTGGGGGCATATCCATGAGCTGGGGGCATATCCATGAGCTGGGGGCAAATCCAAATTTGCTTTTTTTCCTCCCTTTTTTTGTTTTGTTCCAATACACACAAAGGGAATAAACATGTGTATAGCAAAACATGTGTTACAGCAATACTTTTCTGTGAGAA
The DNA here is from genome assembly GCA_009667805.1 of Leptobrachium leishanense. Taxonomy (NCBI): domain Eukaryota; kingdom Metazoa; phylum Chordata; class Amphibia; order Anura; family Megophryidae; genus Leptobrachium; species Leptobrachium leishanense. The sequence goes on along the minus strand of CM019067.1, from coordinate 240,968,596 downwards.
ATACTTGATTTTCTGGAAAAAATGTCTGGGGTGCCAACAATTTCAGCCATGACTGTATACAATATCTCACAGAAGTGAGATCACAACTCACATTTTTGTAAATATTTTATTGTATCTTTTCATGTAACAGTGAGGAAATGACACTTTGCAACAATGTAAAGTAGTGAGTGTACAGCTTGTATAACAGTCAGGGTTATTCAGAGAGCGTGAAAAGCAGGAGAATGACTGGAGAATGAAAAATTCTAGGTCAAAATAGCCAAACCAGAAAAATTCTCCCTTTCATCTCACTTTCCAAATCGGCTATTTTGACCTAGAATTTTTCATTCTCCAGTCATTCTCCTGCTTTTCACACTCTCTGAATAACCCTGAGTGTAAACTTGCTGTCCCTTCAAATTAACTCAGCACACAGCCATTAATTTGAGTACACCCCTAAGTGAAAATGTCCAAATTGAGCCCAATTTGCCATTTTCCCTCTCCGGTGTCAGGTGACTCGTTAGTGTTACAAGGTCTCAGTTGCGAATGGGGAGCAGGTGTGTTAAATTTGGTGTTATCACTCTCACTCTCTCATACTGGTCACTGGTAGTTCAACATGACACCTCATGGCGTGAGCATTGCTGTCTTTGAGATCGTTCAATGCTGTTTTCCAAATTCGAACTCATGTTTTGTGTAAACTCGAGTATGCATATGTTTTGGACTAGATGTCCCAGGATGCTCGGTCACTCAATCACTCCATAGTGCATCATGGCACGTGTAGTCCAAAAGCATTTGAATGCGACTGCTTGCACAGAAATAATTTAGATAGAACGTCAAATAGGATTTCCATGCTTTTGATTGGGTTTATTAACTTTGTATCCTTGACTCGTTTTAAATTTTCTTTTCCTAATTTTCGTTTGATAACTGATTTTTTTTACCACTTATTTAATATGTCAGGCCTTTTAATGTGGTGTTCATACCTCTGCAACTGGATTACTGCTGCTGCTGCGGGGTGTCATTCTGGTGTTATTTTAACTATCTGCTGCTGGGGGGTGGTGGTCATTCTGGTTATGTTTTACCTCTGCTACTTGGGTGTCAAGCTGGAGATGCTTTACCTTTGCTGCTGGGGGGGGGCATTCTGCTGTGTATTAAAGTCTCTCATATCACTTAACTTTTTAGCATTCTCAACATCTCAATTTTGGCTTTCGAATTTCTTTATATGAGACCATGTTAACTTAGCACATGTGTGTCTGTGATCCTTTAGCGGTTGACCCCAATACCGAATGCATTGTAGTTTGTTTTGTACATTTACTCAATATATTCTGTCCTACCTTCACAGGTACACCTCCCCCTCCACCTGTGACACCTGAGCGCCCCTGGGAGGAGGAACATGGATATGAGAGCCTCGACCCCTGGGGCATGAAGATTATATACCCTTCCTGACCCTGTGACACACTCGTCCTCAGGTGTCTCACCAACCACACACACACACACATACAGGTCCCTGGATGTCACAATCAGCCCACCATACCTCACACCTGCTGCTCCCGCCACCGCTCCACCATCTGACTGCTCCTCCCTACACCAGCACCACCATAGCCATTGTACCACAGGCGCAGACAGCTGGAACCCCGATCTGCTCCCAAGGCTGACCCCCAGCCTGACCCACAGTTTCGCCCAGTCGATGAGGAGTCCCTCTAACAAATCGTAACATCGATGGATGACACGGGGGACTCCCATGGCACTATGAGGGACACCATCCATCTGAGCTTTTTAATGCAAGGGCAAATAATATACGCCCAGCACCTGTCTGATCATTGATTAGCCTGACAATGTCAAATAGCATATATAGGAGACACATTTTGAAAGCATTATTGGATACAGTCAGGCTGTATCATAGCAATTGCTCAGAAGGTTTCACTTGTCTTTTTATTACTTGCACCTCTCCTTCACATTTAGCAGCTTGTGAAATGTAGCACTTAAGAGTTGATTCTGTGTAAATAGAAGAGAAGAATAACAGTGGGATTAAGCTCTTTTTCTGAACTTTGTGTGTTTATTTTATGGCATTTTTGCTGTGAAGAAGAGGCACGTTATCGCTCCACAAACAAATGCACATTTGTTAGAACTGCAAACCCATGCATCTGTAATCTGTAATAATATCTTCAAGATCAAAGAACTATCCATACAGGGGCAGATCCAGACACGGGGGGGGGCACTCTACCAGTTTTGGCTAAGAGCTGGTGTTGGGTTAGTATTGGATAGTATCCAATATAATCATATAGAAACCTCTGGAAGAGCAGGACATTGTGAATGGATTAATGGAATTTATTTACCCTTAAAACATAAAGGGCCCTATTAAGGTGTTGGCGTTAAAACACGGGTGCAAAGGAGGAAAAACTGCGCCCGCAGTTTTCCCCCTTATGCCCGCTTTTTAACGCCACATCACAATGCAGGCGCAAAATATGCTGACTGCATTGTTTGCGGGCGGTAAAATGCTGGATGCGCGCGCAGCCTCGAGCATCCACTCAATGTAATCCAGCGCTGATTACCACTTTGCGCCCCCCATGTTAAGTATAGGGAGCGCAAAGTACAGTAACCTCACGCAGAGAAGCGCAAGGTACCAAACGCAAACGGGTTTTTTAACCCGTTTGCGTTTGGATTGTAATATGCGGTAAATACCGCAGTTAACGGTAGTGCTCAAGCAGGTGAGCGCTACCATTAGCGTTAAGAGTGTAATAGAGTCCAAACAGTGTATGAATATATACACTCATGCCACATCAAAACAAAGCACTATTTTGTTTATGGTAATCATAATAATTTGGACTATAACCTTAAATATTAAGTAGAAAACTATTCTTTAATAGAAGTTTCCTCTATAATATTAAAAGAAATATAATTTAAAATCTGGTTTTATTAAAAACTAAATTTTTTACATTTAAAAAAATCATTGAATTTTATTGAACCTGATCGTTAAAATGAATTGAAAGTAAGAATTAAATTTTAAATATACAACTTGCGTTGAGAAGCAGGTGACATATATATCTTATTTTTCTCTAATACTGTCACTATGTACTATTATGGTAAATGTTCACTCCAGCATTGTATTTGAACTTAGAGGTTGAATTCGCTATTTGACCAAATGCTGTTTAGTTTATTGACATGGTAATATGACACTAATAATGTTATCCAGACTGTCTGAGCAGGTCACACAAACTAACGGAACAATTGATCTGCTAAAACCTTTCCCAGGTGCATTTAAGGGCATGGGACTATTTTAAAAAATGAGTCATTCCTTAAATGGAGCCTAATGCTGCTACACCTAGAAAAATGCATTGCAAACTGTTTCTTTCTTAAAAAGACACATGTAGGGGCTGATTCCAGCCATAAGGTTAATCTAATGGCTCAATCTGCTATTCCAACCGGACCACTTAAGGCTTAGAGCTTTGCGGACCCTTACTGTATAATATACTGTATATATATGCCATTAATAATGGCTCTGAGTCCGAAAGGCTAAATATACCAACGAACGTTCCTATCCTCAGCTCGAGACGGCATTCTTCAACAAAGTTTGCTTTTGCGAAATCACTTAACACTGAAAGCAAACACGTTATAAAAATTTGAAATTTAACTCACGACACGCCACATACTCTTGCCACTAGTAGCAGAACATCGGGAACAAATTGTTCCCACTGTCTTTGCATGGCTCTTGTGCAAGCTTGCATAGGTTTGTGTACGACTCCATTAAGTTCTTTGGACCTGAAAATGGAAATCGACTTAACAGGATTTTCCCATTTGCAAACCGCAATAAATGGCTAGGTTGGAAACTGGCCCAAAGTTATCCAGAAGAGAATCATTGCTCAATTAGAAGTTCCTACAGCCGGCGTGAAATCCTCAGAAATAATAGCTGCACCCTAGAAATATTTGAAACTGTGTCCAAGGTATGAGTCCTGTAGGAACTCTATTCTTGCAGTAGTTTCCCAGGAGGAATGATGTCCCTGTTGTGTTGACATATTTGTGCCCCTGCTGTTAAGCCCTTGTGGTTGTGCAGCAATACTTTAAAGGGACACTACCTCTTAAATAAACTGTATTATATATTTATTTATTTTTTGAGAAAGGATTTTACCAGGAAGGATACATTGAGATTTCTCTTGTTTTCAAGTATGTCCTGAGTGGCGAGTATGTACCGTTAGGTGTCTTGCCCAAGGACACTTACTGGAGAGGTGCCCTTGCCAGGATCGAACCCATGTCTCCACAGGCTCTCTCCACACAGAGCAGCGATGTTACCTCTATTCCACCCAGCCAGTATTATATAAATTATTTTTCGCCTTAGTTTTCAATTTTACATGCAATTGGTTCAAAAAAGTTAGTTTTTTAAAAATCTTTTTCCATTTTGTGGATTTCTCCCATGGTGGAGCATTTACCAAAATCTATGCAAAAGCTTTCGTTTACTACCATGGTTTACCTAATCTACAGTATTTGAGGTGGTGGAGGAGGGAATGTTTAAAAAAGGCAGCAGGAGGCCAAAGGCACACAGTGAGGAGCAAGTGATGTAAAGATACGGGGGGGGGGCGTTTCCAACACAAAAGATCACATAATGGCACATATATATGTATATATATTTTTGTAACTAAACAAAATACAAGAAAATAACAAAATAACAAAGTACATGTAAGACATTAGCAACATAAAATAAACAAAATAAGGACATTTCATTTTTTTGGTGGTAATGGCCACTGTCAGTTCGCAGCATGAAGGAGAGGTGATCAGCTGTGGCTCTGAGATACAAGTTGGGGAAGCAAAGATCAATTGTACCCATTACACAGGGAGAATGGGAGAGGAAGTACCATGCTCCTTCATTTTTGAGCATGGGAAGGGGGAAAAGTTAATTAACTTTTTCACTCCTGGATCCCTGTGCAATGCAGGAAAGGGGATTTGTTTTCTATGAAATGTTCTAACATTACACAGAAGAATTAACAATCTTTGTGCCTAGTCTATCACCCATCTGGCTATACAAGTACTGGCTGGATGGAGTAGAAGTAACATCACTGCTCTATAACTGACGAGACTGTGGAGACACAGGTTCAAATCCCAGCAAGAGCACCTCTCCAGTAAGTGTCCTTGGGCAAGACACCTAACAGTACATACCACCCAGGACATACTTGAAAATGAGAGAAATCTCAATGTATCCTTCCTGGTAAAATACTTTCTCAAAAAAAGAATGTCCAGCAAAGGCACAATTACATTAATCCTTGGAAAGCACATGAATCTAAGACAGGTGTAGATTTATACATGTAAGGCATATGCTTGTGGTTTTTAATCTCGCCTAAAATCCGATCGTTATGTTAAAAGAATCGTTTATTACCAGTTTTGTCCTTAATTTATTTCTTACCATTAATGAGTTATTTGCATTTAAAATAAGAGTCCGTGGATGTATTCCTGCTGTCCTAAACGCCTGAATTTAACTCCTATTCTGTGAGGCGCATAGCAGTGCACAGTAGAATCGGGACTCACCCAGGGACACTGCTGGTAAATAAAGCGTAGGCACTTATGTCAGAATGGAGATGTCCGCAGACTCTTCATTTAAATATGAATAACTCATTAAAGAAAGAATATAAATAATACATGTAAAATAGAAAATACTTGCTTTAAAAATGAAGAATGGATTTGGTGGACATTCCAAACCAAGTAAAATATTCCATTAACAGTATTGTGCGTGTATCGACACAAACACACACACACACACACACCTGTGCTCATGTCCATTAGCGTAGATTCTGAAAAATAGCTAGCTTCAGAATTTTTATTAATGGAATTTTTAATCTCTGCCGTAAAAGAATTTACATTAGAAATATTTATGTATTTAAGTTGGGAGAAATGGGGGATTTTTGTTAGTTCCCACACTTTTCATTTTCCAGGACATGATACCTGTAAATGACATTCCCAATGCTATTTCGTCACATCCCAAAAATACATAATAGAGCTGAAAACATAATTATGTTTTGGTTTGTATCAATACCAAGTGATGGGCAAAACATTGGCAAATATTCCAGGTTAATTTGGACAAAGCTGAGTTAAAGTGTCAGGACCATAGTCAAACATACACTCCTAGTACTTCATTCTAATGGCGCACATTGCATAAGACATTTGGGAATTGCCAGGTATCTCTCACACACATACCAATAAGATAACAACTGAGGTGACAGCAGCGAAAGAAAACTAAACACGGTTATAGAAAGAAAGTTGCTCATTGCCGATGCTGCCAAGATATATCATCAGAGTACATAAAGAAAGCCATTTATGGTCTTATCAGTGACTACAGTTATTTACCAAAGCACTCGGCAAAGGACCAGGATGCCTTTAAAAGGATGATCCAAAACTGAAAAAATTAGTCAAGGAGAGTGTTTATACTTTCATACATAACATCATCATTTCTGATTTTCTACACAGGGCTACTGCTGTCTGTAATGAATGAGGACATGCAGTCACAATTTTATGGACCCAAGATATTGTACAGTGTACAGGTGTCTTTGGCAGAATTTAAAGATAAAAAGGTCCTCCATTCCTACTGTATTATCTTTATTATATATAGAGTACTGTGCAAACATTTTAGGCAGGTGTGAAAAAAATGCTGTAAACAAAGAATGCTTTCAGAAAAATAAATAAAGATTGTTTATATTTGTCAATTTTCAACATGCAAAGTGAGCGCACAAAAGAAAAATCTAAATCAAATCAATATTTGGTGTTACTACCTTTTGCCTTCAAACCAGCATCAATTCTCATAGGTACACTTGCACAAAGTCAGGGATTTTGTAGGATTATAGTCAGGTGTATGATCAACCAATTATACCAAACAGGTGCTAATGATCATCAATGTCACATGTAGGTTGAAACCCAATCATGAACTGAAACAGAAACAGCTGTGTAGGAGGCTTAAAACTGGGTGAGGAGCAGCCAAACTCTGCTACCAAGGTGAGGTTGTGAAAGACTTCATGTCATGGCAAGATTGAGCACAGCAACAAGACACAAGGTAGTTATACTGCATCAACAAGGTCTCTCCCAGACAAAGATTTCAAAGCAGACTGGGGTCTCAAGATGTGCTGTTCAAGCTCTTTTGAAGAAGCACAAAGAAACGGGCACCATTGAGGAATGTAGACGCAGTGGTCGGCCAAGGAAACTTAGTGCAGCAGATGAAAGACACATCAAGCTTATTGCCCTTCGAAATCGGAAGATGTCCAGCAGTGCCATCAGCTCAGAACTGGCAGAAACCAGTGGGACCCATGTACACCCATCTACTGTCTGGAGAAGTCTGGCCAGAAGTGGTCTTCATGGAAGAGTTACATTCAAAAAGCCATACCTCCGACGTGGGAACAAGGCCAAGCGACTAAAGTATGCACGAAACCATAGGAACTGGGGTGCAGAAAAATGGCAGCAGGTGCTCTGGACTGATGAGTCAAAATTTGAATATTTGATATTTGGCTGTAGCAGAAGGCAGTTTGTTCATCGAAGGGCTGGAGAGCGGTACAATAATGAGTGTCTGCAGGCAACAGTGAAGCATGGTGGAGGTTCCTTGAACGTTTGGGGCTGCATTTCTGCAAATGGAGTTGGTGATTTGTTCAGGATTAATGGTGTTCTCAATGCTGAGAAATACAGGCAGATACTTATCCATCATGCAATACCATCATGGAGGCGTATGATTGGCCCCAAATTTATTCTGCAGCAGGACAACGACCCCAAACATACAGCCAAAGTCATTAAGAACTATCTTCAGCGTAAAGAAGAACAACATAAGCATAGAAGGCTTATCAATAAATTGCAATCTTTGAGCTTGGATTCCAATATTGTTGAATGGATTAGGCAGTGGCTGAGTGACAGGCAACAGAGGGTTGTGGTAAATGGAGTTTATTCGGCGCAAGGTCTTGTTACCAGTGGGGTACCTCAGGGGTCAGTACTTGGACCCATTCTATTTAATATTTTTATTAGTGATATTGCAGAAGGTATTAATGGAAAAGTATGTCTTTTTGCTGATGACACAAAGATTTGCAACAGGGTTGACGTTCCTGGAGGGATCAGCCAAATGACAAATGATTTAGGTAAACTAAAAAAATGGTTGGAGCTGTGGCAATTGAGTTTTAACGTGGATAAGTGCAAGATAATGCACCTGGGACGTAAAAACCCAAGGGCTGAATATAGAATATTTGATACAGTCCTAACCTCAACATCTGAGGAAAGGGATTTAGGGTTATTATTTCAGAGGATCTAAAGGTAAGTAGTCAATGTAATAGAGCAGCAGGAAATGCTGGCAGAATGCTTGGTTGTGTAGGGAGAGGTATTAGCAGTAGGAAAAGGGAAGTGCTCATGCCACTGTACAGAGCACTGGTGAGACCTCACTTGGAGTACTGTGTGCAGTACTGGAGACCGTATCTCCAGAAGGATATAGACATCTTAGAGAGAGTTCAGAGAAGGGCTACTAAAATGGTGTACGGCTTGAAGGAGAAAAGTTACAAGAAAGGCTTAATGATCTTAACATGTACAGCTTGGAAAAAAGACGAGACAGAGGAGATATGATAGAAACATTTAAATACGTAAAGGGAATCCACAAGGTAGAGGAAGGGAGTATATTTAAAAGGAAACAAAGTAGCAAAACAAGAGGACATAGTCTTAGATTAGAGGGGCAAAGGTTTAAAAGTAACATCAGAAAGCATTATTTTACTGAGAGGGTGGTGGATACATGGAACAGTCTTCCAGTTGAAGTGGTAGAGGCTAAAACAGTATTTTTGGCCCCCATAGAGCCTTAATCTCAACATCATCGAGTGTGTCTGGGATTACATGAAGAGACAGAAGGATGTGAGAAAGCAATACATCCACAGAAGATCTGTGGTTAGTTCTCCAAGATGTTTGTAACAACCTACCAGCCAAATTCCTTCAAAAACTGTGTGCAAGTGTACCTAGAAGAATTGCTGCTGTTTTGAAGGCAAAGGGTGGTCACACCAAATATTGATTTGATTTAGATTTCTCTTTTGTTCATTCACTGCATTTTGTTCATTTATGAACATAAATGTGTAACACTTCCATTTGTGAAAGCATTCTTTGTTTACAGCATTTTTTCACACCTGCCTAAAACTTTTGCACAGTACTGTATATATATTGTATATAACTATATATATAGAAAAGTAACAAAGCGGGTTGCCAAGGCAACCAAACTCGCAAGCAGGACATATTTATTTCAGTACACACACGCAGAGCCGGAAATGACACGTCACTTCCGGATATCGGGTTGACGAGGTCGAAGGCAGCGCAGTACATGGCTGGTGAGTAGTTTAACTCCTATTAATAAAAAAGTACATTTGTTCATTATTGGTTTTATCCATAATGAAGGCTCGTGTCTTAAAACTTTAATGAGTAGCTAATAAAGTTTTTTTTTACGCATGTCTGCGAGTGCTCCCATTCCTGTTGCTATATATATATACATATATATATATATATATATATATAATTTATGTTCTAATGTATTAGTCCCTTGTCCGCTTAACTTGTAAAGCACTACTGAACTTGCTGGTGCTATATACAATAGTTAAAGACTAATAATGATAGTGTAGCGCCGCTCACCCCCGGAGGAGCCGCTGAATAAACCTCGGGATAGTCTCACTGCACTAGGAATTATTACACACCAGCACTGTTGTGGATTTTCTAGTTTTATACACTTTACTAAAAGATAAAGTGTCATAAAATATAAATGCGCGTTGAATGAATTTACAGGATGTGTCACGCGGGTAAAACACGCGGCGGAAAAAAGAACGGTTAACCCCCCTCAGTTCTGGAGTGTAAGTCCCGCAAAATAGCTCAAAATATATATATATAAAGTCTAGGGTACTCCGGTACTGTGTTCGACTGGCCAGTGAACGAAAAGAGCAATCTTCGACTAGTCACCGTTGGGGCCCTATGAATTTAAACAATATTGCAAGCGTGCGTTTCTGTTTTGGAACTTTGGACCTGGAGGCCTCTCACCCATCCGTTGAACGAAACTGTCCAGCACTCGATGCCTCGACCAAAGGATCTTTCTCCGCTGTGTACTGGGACTCTGTGTCAATCTCCGCAACTGGAACCATCGATCCGCCGCCTGCACTCCCAATCGATAGCTTGGAGCCCTATGATGTCACAGTCCAAAAAGCGCTTAGATTCGCAGGCAGGGGCAAGAGCAGCAGTGTGTGGAAGTTACTCCAAGTGATGCCGCATGACTGCTGCTGTGTCTCAGAAGCGTGGGTTCCCAATGGAGTTCCCTCCTGACAATCACCCCAAATGCAGCTCCCATGAGGGGGACCCTAACCCCAATAGACCACCCTGCTGGGGCAAAGGGTTTACGAGGCACCAGGGTTTAAATTTTCTGCAGATGTTTCCATTAATGTGAATGTTGTGCATTCCTGGAATGGTGTTTGGCTGGAGTTTCAAAACCAGGCTTCCCCAGGTGGCTGGGAACACAGGGAACATGAGGGACAGGCTTAAAGGCATTTGGATTATGTGCTGATGGGGGGGGGGTCAGAAACACCACTTTTAACATTAAAACATAAAAAGACCAATAGGTTACATGAGGGAATAGCAGAGGAGCGAGGTATTATTACAGTCCACAGTCTCTGACCATGAGGTTCCGTGACACTAAAGTGCAACCAAGATTGAACAAAACCACAAGTGGAAATATTCTAAAGGCTGGTGAAGCCTGATTTTGTTCATTTAAAGGAACAATGCCACTAACATAATCTGTAACTAGATTAGTTGTGCATTAGAAACAAAAACACATACTTGTATGTTTTTTTTTCCTTTGAAGTAATTGCATGTAAAATGGAAAAATAAAGTTAGGTTTTTATCTCCTGTTTTCATTTTGTAGATTTTTCCCATGCTGCAACATTTACCAAAATCTTAGCACAGGTTACACTTTCCAGCTGCTCTATAGGATTTAGCAGTAGTAAAGAGGCAATGGTATGGTGGGGGTAAATGTATATCTGAAGCTGCAAGGGGTCTATTGTGCTGTCTATTCTACCAGAGATAAGAGATGACAGCTGAATGAAATCTGATAGCTAATTTAAACGATTTCTAATCTACCCCGGTGAGGTCCTTTGCATACATCCCACACAATGCAATCCTTATGAGTCGGAGTTTGGAGACCTGACCTATTCACTCCATTCTATACCCAGTGCCACACAGTGAGGAACAAGTGCTGTAAAGATACTGTGGGGGGCAGTTACAGCACAAGAAAAAAATAACAAAATGGAAGCACATAGTGACACATATAGAGTAAAATATTTTCTTAGATAAACAAGAGAAAACCAAAGTACATGTAGAGCATCAGCAACATAAAATAAACAAAATAAGGACCATTTTTTGGTAATAGTGTCCCCTTTAATCCCAAGTAGTGAAGGATGTTTTATTTGATAGTTGCCAGTGGGTATTTCTTTATGGTGAAAGGTTACGTTTAAGTTGCTTGGAAGATCAATAACGCAAACAATAAACAATGGGCTCAATTCAAACCAAAACGGTAATCTATTGTCTGCAGCCGTTAGACAAAACAGCTCCAAGCATTAGCATAAAATTATTCTTCATCCTTGCCTACGGCTCGGATATTGTAACGGCATACTGTAAATTAACACCTCCATATAGAGGAGAATGAGGTATTCCAACTTAGGTTGCTCTCCTCTAAAATGAGCCATTATTTAGAAATGAATGCTCATTCTGAAACCCTGGTGTAAAGTGATTTTGCAAAATCACTTAACACCTCCATTTAAGCTCAGCAATAAATCACATACGTACCTCAGGTCCCAAGGTGCAAAAGGGGGCATGATCCGCTGCATCCTCCGGCTAAAAGCAGCTGAAGACTAGGGGGCAAATATTTTCCATTGTTCTTCCCTAGCTCTTTTTGTGGTCCTTGCACAATCAAGCAAGTTTTCACCTTGCATAGAGATGCACAGGGATCCAAATGGTTCCAGGAGCTGTTACTCAAAGCAGCTTGTGGCTCTGCTGCCGGGGACGCAAATACACAGGTTCAAATCCGTGCAAGAGCACCTCTCCACTAAGTATCCTTGTGCAAGACACCTAATGGTACATACTCGCCACCCAGGACATACTTGAAAATGAGAGAAAATCTCTGTGTATCCTTCCTGGTAAAATACTTTCTAAAAAACCCCAAAAAAAACCACAATGACTGAGTTGAAATAAGATCAGCAACTGTTACCGTCTGGAAACAAGCACCATGTGTTTTGTGATGCTACAAGACTTTGCTTAATCAGTGACCAGTGGTTCCCAAACCTGGTCCTCAAGTACCCCTAACAGGTCAGGTTTGCCAGATATCTAAAGCACAGCACAGATGAAAAGAGTTGCTGCTTAATGATTGCAGCTGCATTTCTCCAAGGGAATCCTTAAAATCTGGCTTGTTAGGGGTCTTGAGGACCAAGGTTGGGAACCACTAGTGTGCAGAAACATTGCACCATATACAGGATCAAAATATCTATCTATGAACCCCTGAGAACATATATACTTAATTGATTGCTGCAAAAGATGTCAACACCTCAAGAGAATGTGGGGCTTAGTTGTATTAATAGAGAAAAAAAGATATGCCATTAGCATGTAAAACTGACCCAAGAAAAATGTAATCTACAATCAATTACGGAACCTTCCGGCGATGATACACATGAACAGCTTTCAAATATAGTTTTTGTAATAGTTCAGTGAAGGGTAGATGTTTCAATATTACTTCTGCTCATTTTCTCTGTACAGCAGGGCAGAATGAGGAGAAGAATGTCAACAATAAATGCCGACTTTGTCTACAACGAAAACCTCTAAAGGAGGTGATGGTGGGGTTGAAGTAATTACCTAAACCAGGATTGATTTATCAGCATGGGTTAAAAGAATTGTTATGTAACAATTGAGGATTACATCAATGTCTAATTGCTTCTGTATCTAAATAGCTTTCCTGGATAATGGATAAACCATACTCACTTTGAGAATTCTATCAAAGAACTCCATTTATAGCATTACGAGACTCCAAATTGGAAGGTGTGCAGGGTCTAAGCCCTTCTGGGACAAAGTAATTGTGAAGGCATGAGCCGATTCGAGAAAAAATGATTCTCAGAACAAACTGATTAATGGGACCAAATATAAATTTTTTTTTTTTTTTTTACAAATTAATATTTATGTTTATTTAGCACCAAAAAATCTGATAATTATTTCTTAGTGCTGTTGTAATACTCATATAACCTTAGCAAATGTTCTTTCTATATTTCATGGTTAAGAAGGTCCCATATGCTCTTTCTCTTCTCAGGTGGCTTACAAAAGATGGCAGTACTTCTCCCTTAATGCTGAAGATGGGGTATACACTATAAAAGGCATCAGTCGTGTATTGCTGATGTGTGTTTCTTTATATCTTTTTTTTTTCTTGACCATCAAGGAGGTCATGGCCAAGGTCCCAGTTCATGAACCAACTGAGTGCTAAGTCCCTCTCAAGTGTATACATGCATGATGGAATGGCCAAAGTTTACTTATTTATTTATCTATTTATAAAGTATTTTACCAGGAAGGATACATTGAGATTTCTCTCGTCTTCCAGTATGTCCTGGGTTCAAGAACATTGAAATGTTACAGTCGTTACAAAAATACAAAGTAATAAAATGCAAGATATTAAAAACACAAATATACAGATTAACAGACAATAAATATGTAGGAAATAGTCATCATGTTACATGTTTACAGGTGCATTCCATATTGAGGTATGTTAATAGGGAGCTCTTGAGTGACTTAATACTAGGGGAAGATTTGATGGCGTCTGGGAGGTTATTCCATAACTGCGGTGCTCTGTAGGAAAATGAGGACCGAGCCACTGTCTTTTTGTATTGTGGTATTGCAAGTAAGGTGCAGGTCCTGGATCGGAGGTTATAGGACAAGGGAACTGGTAGGGGAAGCAGCCTATTCAGGTAGGGTGGCAGCTTCCCAGAAAAGTTCTTAAACACCAGGTTGGAAAGGCGAAGGTAGCGTTTAGACTCCAGCGATGGCCAGTTTAGCTCTTTTAATATGTCACAATTGTGGGTCATGTAGTTACATTGTAGCGCAAAGCGGCAGAATGAGTTGTACAATGTAGTAAGTTTATGAAGGTGCATTTGCGGGGCCGCTGCATACACTGCGTCTCCGTAATCAATAGCCGGCATAAGCATTTGTTGTACAATCTGCTTTCTTACCGTGGGGCTCAGGCAGGATTTGTTTCTGTTCAGGGCACCTAGTTTGTGGTAAAGTTTAGATGAGAGTTTTTCGTTGTGGGGGCCAAAGGATAGATTTGTCTATCATACTGTCATGGCTGTAGGTGGCAGCCTATTTTGTTTAATTTTATGGCTGTCTCAGTGATCAGACCCATTATCAGAGTAACTGGAAGAACTGGAAGGAAAGTCACACAACCTAAACGATTTGTATTACAGTAGTTCTAATAAGACAAGATCTTAATATATACAGTATGTAGTGCATTCCTCCGCCACACTTAGGGCTAAATTACAATCTTCACGCAAACGTTTGCGCCGGCACAAATAACCATTAATGCGTGGGGTAAAACCATTTACGCCGAATCCCGTATTACATAGTCAGCGCAACAACTGCGGGCAATCGCCTACCTCGGGTGAACCTGCACGAACCCTACGCAAGCTTACTGTACTTCGTGCGTCCTATACTTAACATTGTGAGCGCAAATGCGAATGTGCGCTGGTACGAGTATGGTATTACAATCTATTTTGCGGTAATTACCGCATGGCCTTTGCGCACATAATTTTAGCAACTCCAAAAAGCTGGTGCTAATGGCAAATTTTAACAACCTGGCTAACCCTGAATATCCAAGCCCATAAAAAGGAATGCACCAAAGCATATATGCTTGGATTGACAGTGGCAGATGCAATTTGTTAACGTGAGACAGGTGTGGTTCTTAATTCTGATTGGCTGAATCTCTAAAAAAGACTGCGTGCGCAAAGATTTTTGCGCAAGACGGTACTGCGCGTGCATTTGGGCGCGTCCTGTTTGTGCACGCAATTGACCGGAGGAAGAAAAAAGACGGGAGGATTGTAATTCCAACGGTGATTTGCGCGCGCAAAACTTTAGCACTTGGTGCAAAGATTTTCACTATGCGCGAGGATTTTCGCATGAAGATTGTAATTTAGCCCTTAAAGGGATACGCTATGCACCCTGACCACAATAGTTTATTATTATTAGCCCCTCTTTTATCTTTCATCCTGCCCTATTTGGCTGATATCCCTGTGTGACGCGGAAGAGGTTCCAAGCAGCTTACACACAGCAGTCGAGATTTTGTATATCTGCAAGGAACTAATTCTGGGACCGATGATGTCAGCAGGCTCTGTGCGCTGACATCATCCTGTCTCTGAATGCTTACAGCAAGTATTTTTTATTTTTTTTAATCATCAGAAAAATCAACTTTAATTCCGCAGAATTACAGCAACTATTTAAGCTAAACTAAAATACAGACTGAAAAATATAATAATTGGCTAGATGTTGTCAACAACATGTGCCCATTTATATAAGTGGAAAGAAGGGGGCATTTACATTCTTTACGTGCCCTCAAATAAAATGGTAATGTCCTTATTTATTATGTTGCTGATATCTTAGATGTACTTTGTTTTTCTCTTGTATGTCTAGTTAAGAAATATTTTTCTCTTTTGTGTCACTGGGTGCATCCATTGTGTGATATTTTAAACTGCCCCCCCCCCACAGTATCTTTACATTCCTTGCCCCTCACTGGGTGACTTTGCTATAGAATGGAGTCTATGGGTCTACCACTGACTCAAATCATTGTATTGTGTGGGATGTATTCAAAGGACATCACCAGGGGTAGTTTAGAAGTCTTTTTAAGATCCCTGTCTTATCTCATTCAGTTGTCATCTCTTATCTGGTGTAGCCTGGAAAAGACAATAAACCTTCTGCCGCCTTATCTAAACATTCCCTCCACCACCTCATTAACTGTTAAATGCTGTTTACGATATTGCACAGCCACAAAGTAAAACATTTGCACAGATTTTGGTAAATGTTGCATCGTGGGAAATAAAACCATAAGATGGAAACAGATAAAAAAAATTCAATTAATTATCGCTTTTTACATGCAATTACTTCAAACACAGAAAAAAACAGCAGCATGTGTTTTCTAAGGTGTTTTTTCTTTGTAATGCAAAAGTAATATAGTTACAGTTTATGCAAGTAGTAGTGTGTCTTTAAGGCTAATGTCAGATGAACGCAGTCTGAGCGCACTCTGCGTGCATAATGGACGTACGTTCTGACTGAAGATACTGTAGACACCACACTGTCCGTTTTCAAATGCGCTGCGTCTGACGTCGCGTCATCATGCATACAGGCCGCTACACGGACGCAGTGCACTCTGGGCATCCGTCGTAGCACTTTTACATCGAAAATCCGACGCGTTTCGTTAGCGTATAGCTAACTTGATCAGGGATATACGCTAACGCTATACGCTAACGAAACGCGTCGGATTTTTAATCACTGGAATAAATTTACATTTTGTTTTTCCTCAATTCCGGTCTGATTTCTTTTCCCTATTGGAGCCTTGAATTCCCCCAATGTGGATGCAGTGACATACGGAGCTACGCAGTGGAGCAATTTGTGCCTGGTGGTATCCATGGTCCCCTGAGAGCATCCAAAGGAGGGGTAACGTTACAAACGCCATCTATTTTTTTTAACCCTGTGAGTGAGATTCTAGCAGGGGCATATAAATGCAATACTGTCTAACAGTGTAACGCTATGCTTTTTCCATATTTTTTTGTCTTATTTAACTTTTCTTAGAAAAAAATAGCAAAAAAACAGCTCCCTTTATATATAGAGTTACTTGCTTACGGATGTATTAGGCCAACCCATTCAATGTCAACCTGAGGTACTGTTGCTAGGCATGATTCCCTCCCCCGCTCACAGCTTAAAATTATGTTTATCATAATCTCCACGACGTTACTGCTGCTTGCCCAACTATGGAACTCAGCGGACGTCCCAACACTCCTCCAGCTTACCATGTTGCTTGATCAATACCGAGGATTTGATGTTAAGGCTACCACATTGTGTGGGCTATGACCCCCTGCAAAGGACCCTTGGGCAGTGTGGGATATACATAAAATATATAAGGCGTGCGGGTTGTGATAGAAGGACTATCTTTCAGCTACTGCCAGTGTGATTGGTGTGCAGATGATGGACACGACCTCCGCGGCTCAGACTTACTTTTACTTCACTGGTCTTATCCTGGCACCCTCCCCCTTTTCCCCTCCCCCTTCCCGTTTTCTTTGGTTGTTTTTTTTTTTTTTTACTTCCTTTCGAAATCCGATTAAATGATCATGCGCCACTTTGATAACATTGCCGCCCTGATGAGCATATTACGATAGACGTTTTATTATTGTCGCATATGAATACTACACTGTATTGTTTCCCCCATGATTGTGAGATGCTCCTCCCTTTTTCTTTTTCTGTATCCTATGTTTCATTTGATAATAAAAATTTAGAATTATACAGTCATGGCCGAAATTATTGGCACCCCATACATTTTTCCAGAAAATCAAGTATTTCTCACAGAAAAATATTGCAGTAACACATGTTTTGCTATACACATGTTTATTCCCTTTGTGTGTATTAGAACAAAACAAAAAAAGGGAGGAAAAAAGAAAATTGGACATAATGTCACACAAAACTCCAAAAATGGGCTGGACAAAATTCTTGGCACCCTTAACTTAATATTTGGTTGCACACCCTTTGGAAAAAATAACTGAAATCAGCCGCTTCCTATAACCATCAATAAGCTTCTTACACCTCTCACCCGGAGTTCTGGACCACTCTTCCTTTGCAAACTGCTCCAGGTCTCTCTTATTGGAAGGGCTCCTTTTCCCAACAGCAATTTTAAGATCTCTCCACAGGTGTTCAATGGGATTTAGATCTGGACTCATTGCTGGCCACTTCAGAACTCTCCAGCGCTTTGTTGCCATCCATTTCTGGGTGCTTTTTGACGTATGTTTGGGGTCATTGTCCTGCTGGAAGACCCAAGATCTCGGACGCAAACCCGGCTTTCTGACACTGGACTCTGCAGTGAGACACAAAATCCTTTGGTAATCCTCAGATTTCGTGATGCTTTGCACACATTCAAGGCACCCAGTGCCAGAGGCAGCAAAACAACTCCAAAACATCATTGAACCTCCACCATATTTCACTGTAGGTACTGTGCTCTTTTCTTTGTAGTCCTCATTCCATTTTCGGTAAACAGTAGAATGATGTGCTTTACCAAAAAGCTCTATCTTGGTCTCATCTGTCCACAAGACGTTTTCCCAGAAGGATTTTGGTTTACTCGAGTACATTTTGGCAAACTGCAGTCTTGCTTTTTTATGTCTCTGTGTCAGCAGTGGGGTCCTCCTGGGTCTCCTGCCATAGCGTTTCATTTAATTTAAATGTCGATGGATAGTTTGCGCTGACACTGATGCTCCCTGAGCCTGCAGGACAACTTGAATTTCTTTGGAACTTGTTTGGGGCTGCTTATCCACCATTCAGACTATCCTGCGTTGCAACCTTTCATCAATTTTTCTCTTCCGTCTCTTCCGTCCAGATTAGCTACAATACCATGGGTTGCAAACTTCTTGATAATGTTGCGCACTGTGGACAAAGGCAAATCTAGATCTTTGGAGATGGACTTGTAACCTTGAGATTGTTGATATTTTTCCACAATTTTGGTTCTCAAGTCCTCAGACAGTTCTCTTCTCCTCTTTCTGTTGTCCATGCTTAGTGTGGCACACACTGACACACAATGCAAAGACTGTCAGGGTTATTCAAAGAGATCCGAATTGCTTGTGAAAGGTAACCGAACGCTGAAAATCAGCGTTCGGTTCCCTTTCCTGACCATTCGGCTATCCAGAGAGCAGGCAATACGCCAAATCCTGGCGAATTACCTGAACATACGGTGCCTGTTCGGTGCCTGTTCGAGGGCAGTGAAATCCCCATGAAAAAGCACTGCTTCGGCTATTCAGAGAACACAAACCAGCAGTGAAAGGTTCCCCTAATGCCCTGCCATTCGGTGGTTTAATTCGGCAGGTTTATTCAGGAGAATCCCATAGGCTTCAATGTTAAAAATATTCCCGTTTTAATTCAATATCTAATAAACCGTTCATTATAAAATTCTGCAGCAAAAAGTCTCTTTATTTCTAGATTTTTTAGGATACTTTAAGCATTTTACTTAATTTTTTTTTTTTTTTTTTAAAAGTCCGATTTTTTTTTTGATTTTTTTTCAGTTTACTTATTTTTTTTGTAACAGCCCTCTTTATTATCATTCCCTGGACCTCCTGTGAAAATTTCAGACATTTTCACTCAGTAGTTTCTTTGCAAACAGCGTTTCTTTTTCCCAGATTCATACAAATGGTTTTGCTAATTTATTCACTGCCTCCTCTACGTCACAGCTGCTTCGGCTCTGTGTGATTCGGCTCCTGTTCGGCTCCTGTTCAGGTTTTTCGAAGGTTAATCCAGATGTTTTTGCTTGTTTTCAGCGTGCAGTCGGTTACTTTTCGTCAGGTTTGTGGCAGCTTTTCCCTGCAATTCGGGGACCCTGTGCTGTTTGCTGAATACACTGCAGGGTCACCGAAATGCAATCGGCAAAAGGAACCGAATTGCGGTGTCTTTTCGAATCTCTTTGGATAACCCTGTAAGTGAACTTCTCTCCTTTTTATCTGCTTTCAGGTGTGATTTTTATATTGCCCACACCTGTTACTTGCCCCAGGTGAGTTTACAGGAGCATCACATGCTTGAAACAATCTTATTTATCCACAATTTTGAAAGGGTGCCAAGAATTTTGTCCAGCCCATTTTTGGAGTTTTGTGTGACATTATGTCCAATTTGCTTTTTTTCCTCGCTTTTTTTGTTTTTTTTCCAATACACACAAAGGGAATAAACATGTGTATAGCAAAACATGTGTTACTGCAATACTTTTCTGTGAGAAATACTTGATTTTCTGGAAAAATGTCTGGGGTGCCAATAATTTCGGCCATGACTGTATATATAGAGTTACTGATTCCTGTGTTTTTGCAATAAATATCCAGAATCCAAGCACCTTTTCCAAGATGAAATGTATGAAATAATGAATTCAAATGAAGTATTGAAACAAATAGATTTAGGTTAATGAGCATAATTATATAACGAGATTACCCTTGAGATATTTCCCAGCTGTACAGACATCTGATGCCGCCTCCTAAGAGCAAAAGTCAACTGGCGGTATTCACATCACTTCTCCATTATTATTGTAATCTTGGGAAAGGGACATCATTAGAAGAAACTGAGTTAAAGGAGCATTATACTATACAAACGCTGGGTTTCAGGCAAGGAAATGGACAATTATGGCAATCTGTATACAGTATGCACAAGGGTCATTATCCATCATATTGTAAATAAATGATACATTCAGGATGGTATCAACTATAAAATGGAAGACTATATGAGATGCAGGTTATGGTACCAGAGGAAATGGCAATGTGACTACTAATGTGCTGTAATGGGGTCAGCTGCTGCTGTGAATTAACCATTTCACTACCAAAATTGAGTTATCTCGTTTTGCATTGTAATACATTGAGAAGCAGTCATTAGCATATAAAAACCTAATTTGCATGTCTTTTTAAAGAAGGATTTGTGGACCCTCTGTGGAAAAATTAACTTCACTGTTTTATATCTCTCCAGTCAAACTGTAATACAGTAAAAAAAAATAAAGAGTTCTGAATAGCATTCCCAAACCTCTTTCTTGAGAAAGTATTTTTACCAGGAAGGATACATTGAGATTTCTCTCGTTTTCAAGTATGTCCTGGGTGGCGAGTATGTACTGTTGGGTGTCTTGCCCAAGGACACTTACCGGAGAGGTGCTCTTGCTGGGATCGAGCCCATGTCTCCACGGGTTCTCTCCACGCAGAGCAGTGATGTTACCTCTACTCCACCCAGCCGGTACAGTTTCTAACACTTTTGCAGCTGCATTACAACAGCCAGGGAGAGGGCAGATTAAAGGGAGGGCTCTGGGCTCATGGATAGGATTCAGGGGATTATAAATGTTGAAAATCCCTGTATAATATACAGATATACTGGGTTACTGTAATTTCCGTGTGCAGGCCAATACAGATATTATTTTTACATTCTGCTGGTATTTTGTGGAAGCTGCAGTGCTAATAATCTCATTAAGATCAGTACAATTGCCCATGATATCTCACCATTCTAATATCTATATCGCATTTACAGTGTTTGACACAAAGGCTATTTCTGCCTGTATGCTGATAATGCAGACCCTGTGTGAAATTTTGTAAGATAATTTCTAGACACCATCTAGAGTTAAGAATCTTTCGACCCAGCGATAGTTCTGTAATTGATAAACAAATACATGAAACAATAAAAATTAGCAAATTTACATTATTTTAATTCTTAACTATCTCAGAACAATAATATCTGTGTAAAGTTTCTGTTTGACTGTATACATAACCCCTTCACTACCGATAGAGAGATCTCGGGCTTCAAAGGCACCATCTGGTGCCCCGATATCAAGATATCTCGATATGCTGATCTGAAGCCCCAAATCAAATGAAAATTGTTTGCTGCAAACAAATTTTGTTTGGGGGCACATTCTGCAGCCCAAAACAAAGTTTTCGAACTGTGGGCATAATGCCCAAAGAGCTAAAACTGTAAAATCAGCAGCGGAATGCTCTGAAATATTGGGCTTTCAGCAGCCGATGCAGAGAGAAATAGAAGAAAATAGACCAGCCGCTCAATCCTCTCACTCAATTTGGCAGTAGATGGCGCCATCTACTGTCCAAAAATATGTTATTTACAGTAAGACATACAATTGGTATAAGCTCAAATATTTCTTACTTTAAAATTAATTAAAAATGATTTTACAAAAAAAACACTGGTTTCTGAAAATGGTATCTTGGAAAATCACTTGGTAGTGAATGGGTTAATTGTTATCTTTGCATCCCATGTTTCAGATAAATGTTATGATCATTGTGCAGTGCACACCATTCATTTTATGATCATGACAAGAGTCGTTATTCATATTTGGTTTGTCAAAATGGCATTGATCTTCAGTGTTTACATGAACCAGATCTTTTGTTCAAGAGAGATAATTACTGGCAGCATTGTAGTTATTTAAAAAAATATATGATCTGTACCTATTGTATATATCTAATATCTAGCTGTTTATCTGTTTATCTATAGCAGAGGTGGGGAACCTTTTTTCTGCCAAGGGCCATTTGGAGATTTATAAGATCATTCAAGGGCCATACAAAATTAACCACTTAAAATTTTGCCCGGTGCGTTAACTCACGGTGTCACCCATGGATATACAGTCAGGTCCAGAAATATTGGGACATCGACACAATTCTAACATCTTTGGCTCTATACACCACCACAATGGAGTTGGAATGAAACAAACACAATGTGTCTATGTTTCTATGTTTCTATGTGCTTTAACTGCAGACTGTCAGCTTTAATTTGAGGGTATGTACATCCAACTCAGCTGAACGGTGTAGGATTTACAGCAGTTTGCAGATGTGCCTCCCACTTGTTAAGGGACCAAATGTAATGGGACAATTGGCTTCTCAGCTGTTCCATGGCCAGGTGTGTGATATTCCCTCATTACCCCAATTACAATGTGCAGATTAAAGGCCCAGAGTTCATTTCAAGTGTGCTATTTGCATTTGGAATCTGTTGCTGTCAACTCTCAAGATGAGATCCAAAGACCTGTCACTATCAGTGAAGCAAGCCATCATTAGGCTGAAGAAACAAAACAAACCCATCAGAGAGATAGCAAGAACATTAGGCGTGGCCAAAACAACTGTTTGGAACATTTTCAAAAGGAAAAAGAGAAGACTTGAGTGAATACAGAGGCTTCACCACAAGATGTAAACCATTGGTGAGCCTCAAAAACAGGAAGGCTAGATTAGAGTTTGCCAAACAACACCTAACAAAGCCTTCACAGTTCTGGAACAAGATCCTATGGACAGATGAGACCAAGATCAACTTGTACCAGAGTGATGGGAAGAGAAGAGTATGGAGAAGGAAAGGAACTGCTCATGATCCTAAGCATACCACCTCATCAGTGAAGCATGATGGTGGTAGTGTCATGGCGTGGGCATGTATGGCTGCCAATGGAACTGGTTCTCTTGTATTTATTGATGATGTGACTGCTGACAAAAGCAGCAGGATGAATTCTGAAGTGTTTCGGGCATTATCTGCTCACATTCAGCCAAATGCTGCAGAACTCATTGGACGGCGCTTCACAGTGCAGATGGACAATGACCTAAAGCATACTGCAAAAGCAACCAAACAGTTTTTGAAGGGACAGAAGTGGAATGTTATGTAATGGCCAAGTCAATCACCTGACCTGAATCCCACTGAGCATGCATTTCACTTGCTGAAGACAAAACTGAAGGGAAAATGCCCCAAGAACAAGCAGGAACTGAAGACAGTTGCAGTAGAGGCCTGGCAGAGCATCACCAGGGATGAAACCCAGCGTCTGGTGATGTCTATGCGTTCCAGACTTTAAGCTGTGATTGACTGCAAAGGATTTGCAACCAAGTATTAAGAAGGGAAAGTTTGATTTATGATTATTATTCTATCCCATTACTTTTGGTCCCTTAACAAGTGGGAGGCACATCTGCAAACTGCTGTAAGTCCTACACCGTTCACCTGAGTTGGATGTACATACCCTCAATTTAAAGCTGACAGTCTGCAGTTAAAGCGCATTGTGTTTGTTTCATTCCAACTCCATTGTGGTGGTGTATAGAGCCAAAGATGTTAGAATTGTGTCGATGTCCCAATATTTCTGGACCTGACTGTAAATTGCCCTAACTCACATATGGATATATTGCGCCCCAGCTCACATATATGGATATTGTCAGGTGGCGTGTGCGATTCGGGTGTGAGCCCAGCAGGCGACGACACAGTGGGGAGGCCAGACAGGATAGGAAGCAAATAATATAGGTTTAATGAACACAAATGGAACTTGGCAGCAGGCACTGGAATAAACAGATGATGCCCCTTCTGGACAGCACAGGTAAAAGTCTAATAGCATAGGATGGTGAGCAATGTAGTCCCAGACTGCAGACAGGGTCCACAAAGCATGAATCTGAACGGCTGGCAATGGTACCTTGATTGAAGGTCAGGGAAGGTGGTGAGAGCAGTATGAGCCACCGGTAGATATCCAGACACAGGATAATGAGCTACGTAGTCCCTTGTAGGCACAGGGTACACTTGTAGGCACAGGGTACCTTTGTAGGCACAGGGTACACTTGTGCAGCAACCGAAGGTCTTGACCAAGGATCTTGGATACAGAGCAGGTGGAGATTGCAGGAAGTTCCAGGCAATGAAGGAGGGTGTACGGTGATGTATCCAGGAACAGCAGTGCAGAGTAATGGCAGGAATCAGGATAAAGACTGGAACTGAGATGATGGATACTGGAGACACTTGAAACACTGGAAGGCACTGCATGGACTTGGAGACACTGTACAGCAACAGGAAACACTGGTTCAGCTTGCAGGTATGCACACGGCCAAGTGACTTCAGTCAGGAACCTTAATGCAGAACCAACCTTGCTGGGTCTCTCTGCTATTTATGGAGGCTTAATAGCAGATGGGTTTCAGCTGTAACTCCCAGGCTGGACAGGAAAACCCAGGCTGGATCTCCAGGAACCTGGACAAGGTGCTGAGCCTGGGCAAAACCTGGAAATGAAATCCAAGAAAGAGATCCAGGGCAAGTTCTTAGAGCCAGGCTGTGTATTACAGGTACATAAGCAGTCTATCAAAGGTGGGGCATGACAGATATATTGCCCCAACTCACATATGGATATATTGCCCCAGACCAGCTCACACAGGGATATATTGCCCCAGCTCACAATTATATATTGCCCCCAGCAGCTCACCCATGGATATATATTGCCCCAGCTCACATATGGATATATTGCCCCAGCTCACATATGGATATATTGCCCCCAGACCATCTCACACATGGATATGCCCCAGCTCTCATGGATATGCCCCAGCTCTCATGGATATTTCCCAGCTCACATGGATATGCCCCAGCTCTCATGGATATGCCCCCAGGTCTCATGGATATGCCCCCCAGCAGCTCTCATGGATATACCCCAGCTCACATGGATATGCCCCAGCTCACATGGATATGCCCCAGCAGCTCTCATGGATATGCCCCCAGCTCTCATGGATATGCCCCCAGCTCATGGATATTGCCACCAGCTCTCATGGATATTGCCCCCAGCTCTCATGGATATTGCCCCCAGCTCTCATGGATATGCCCCCAGCTCTCATGGATATGCCCCAGCAGCTCTCATGGATATGCCCCCAGCTCTCATGGATATACCCCAGCAGCTCTCATGGATATGCCCCCCAGCTCTCATAATATTGCCCCCAGCACTCATGGATAATGCCCCAACAGCTCTCATGGATAATGCCACCAGCTGTCATGGATATTGCCCCAACAGCTCTCATGGATATTGCCCCCAGCTCTCATGGATATTGCCCCCAGCTCTCATGGATTTGCCCCAGCAGCTCTCATGGATTTGCCCCAGCGCACATGGATATTGCCCCAGCAGCTCTCATGGATATGCCCTGGCGTACATGGATATTGCCCCAGCAGCTCTCATGGATATGCCCCAGCGCACATGGATATTGCCCCCAGCAGCTCTCATGGATATGCCCCAATGCACATGGATATTGCCCCCAGCTCACCTCCAGCCGCCGCCGCGTCTTCGGCTCCCTCTGAGCGTCCAGCGGCGTGGAGCTTGGGCGCTCACCTGGGGGAGCCACGTGACCAGCCACGATCTCGCGAGAACTCGGCTGGTCATGTGGTTCCCCCAGGCGAGCGCCGAAGCTCCATGGCTTCGGACGCTCGCAGGGAGCCGCAGGCCGGAGCAAGTCAGTCCGCGGACCGTATACGGCCCGCAGGCCGGATGTTCCCCACCCCTGATCTATAGCATGCAATTACCAGACTGAAAATGAAATGCATGGAGATGGTTTGAGGTTTTTCTTGGTCCCCTAGGGCAAAATTACTATCTTCACGTAAAACGTTTGCGCCGGCGCAAATAATCATTAACGCGTGGGGTAAAACCATTTGTGCCGAATCCCATATTACATAGTCAGCGCAACAACCTTGCGCAATTGTCTACCGCGGGTGAACCTGTGCAATCCCTGCGCGAGCTTACTGTACTTTGCACGTCCTATACTTAACATTGTGAGCGCAAATGCGAATGTGCGCTGGTACGAGTATGGTATTACAATCTATTCGCGGTAATTACCACATGGCCTTTGCGCACATAATTTTAGCAACTCCAAAAAGCTGGTGCTAATGGCAAATTTTAACAACCTGGCTAACCCTGAATATCCAAGCCCATAAAAAGGAATGCACCAAAGCACAGTGGCCCATTCAACTCATGCCAATCTAATACAATGGATGAAGTTGTGTGTGCTTGTATAATTGCTGCAGCATATATGCTCGGATTGACAGTGGCAGACGCAATTTGTTAACATGAGACAGGTGTGGTTATTAATTAAATGGAAATTAATTCGGATTGGTTGAATCTCGAAAAAAAACTGCTCGCGCAAAGATTTTTGTGCTAGACAGTACTGCGCGTACAATTGGGCACGTCCTGTTTGGGCACACAATTGATCAGCGGATGAAAACAGCCGCAAGGATTGTAATTCCAGCGGTGATTAGTGCGCAAACGTTTAACGCTTGGCCCAAAGATTTTCGCTTTGCGCAAGGCTTTTTGCGTGAAGAATGTAATATAGCCCCTAGTGTTCTATTGGTTTGTATACATTTACTTATTTTTTTTAATGCTAAAATAATAATGATTTTAACTTTAAAGGAATGATGGGAAGTGTGTCAACTTTTCTGTCAAGTTTTTTTTTTCTAATCATTACTGACTTTTCTACAAGAGCCTATTATTCAAGTTCCAACAATGCCAACTGAGAGGGGGGACCTATTGTCTATGTCAGAAATAATTTGAAACAACATCTGTTAAGAACGGTATTATTAATGGACGCTCATTATCTAAAATTTAATTAATCCCTTAACAAGAAGGCAATCTATTAATAGCAAATGTCAGGTGCTCGCAGAGTGTTCAGTCTTGAATTCCTTGAGCTACAATGATTGCAACACTGAAAAAGAAACTCATGTGCTACACATGGTAGTGCTTATTTTCGTTGAATATTTTATCATGTATATAAACAATGGCACAGAAAATACATAGGATGACAGGACCTGCATGGCTTCATAACATCTATGTTATAGAAGTTACTATCTGTAGATTGTCCATTAATATTTTTATCTGTCTATTGGTTCTATTCCAAATGGAGCAGTAAATCGCTAACAGTACCCTGGGAAATTGTCACCATCTGTATATCATCAGCAGTTTACCAAGATGTCTCTTAAAGGGATAATCTATGGTTAAAAAAGGAGGGAAGACACTGAGGGTTTAACATTAACCCTTCACACACACACTCTTTATTTTAACTCCAGAGTATGATGGAAAATGCATCTTTATTCCAGTGGCGGGCTCTCTCGGTGCTGGCTGGACATGACATACTGCAGCTTCTTCTCAATCTGCAGATATCATGTGACTGGTGGGAGGCTGGATGTCCTCAATGTGAGCGCATGATAACACTAACAAACAAATACAGACAGACACTCTCAGACACACAGAGGCAGACAATCACAAGTACACACTGTCACAGTTATACATAGAGAATGAGCACTCTATGTACCACTACTGGATACTTTGCGGGTGCAGAACATTGGTCACCACTTTCAGGCTAAAATAAACTCCACAAAAAATAAAAATTGCTTGTGCAAATGCCCTTACTCATTCCACTAAGACATGTGGACTCATTTTGACCAAAAAGGCTTGACACAGTGATACATAGATAGACATTGGCAGTTAATACATACGCAGAAACTGACAAGTATATACACAATAATAATATTCCTAGAAACACACAGATAGATACAGGCACATATATCTGTAATTGCAAAAATAGACCAGAAAACAGCTCTTACAAAAATAGGGGAGGATCCACTAAATGGTGCACAACACTCTGAGGTGCCTGATCCTCAAATGGCATGCAGAAAAAAGGAATTCATTGACAAGCCCATAAATTGAAAGACACATTTTTGGACCAAACAAGTGCCGGCTTACTTTTTTTGTTTCCCCATATAGGCACACATGCAGACACTGTCCTGTAATACACATATACAGTACATGTAGACAGGCACAGATACACACAGACACTCACAGGAATACACACATTCATTCGTACATACATAGAGACAGATACACACACACACACTCACAGGAATATAAACATAGACAATTGTAGATACTGTGACAATGTGATGAGGGGCAGGGTTGTAGACCACAGATATATTAGTAGGCGTATGGCCTAGCCGCCCAATAGCTAGAGAGGGAAACCTATTTGTTTTATGTTTTGTTTATTTGATGTTTTGCTGTATTCTGCCGCTTTTGTGAGTGAATAATAAGAAAGAGGGAGTACTGAGCCTTGCTTCCAGTGCCTTTATCACAATACATATGCTCTCGTTCATTTACTTACAGGGTTATTCAAAGAGATTCGAAAAGTCACCGCACGTTCGGTGACTTTTCGTTCTCTTCAATTCGGTTCCTTTTGCCGATCCCATTTCGGTGACCCTGCGGTGTATTCAGCAAACACCACAGGGTCCCCGAATTGCAGGGAAAAATTGCCGCAAACCTGACGAAAACTAATCGCAAAACCCAGCGAATGCACGCCGAAAACCCTCAAAAACATCTGGATTAACCTGCCGAAAACCACAGAAAAACCCGAACAGGAGCCGATCGCAGCCTTCGACACAGCAGAAGAGGCAGTGAATAAATTAGGAAAACCGTTTGTATGAATGATTGAAAAGTGAAACACTGTTTGCAAAGAAACTACAGAGCGAAAATGTCTGAAATTTACATATGAGGTCCAGGGAATGATAATAAAGAGGGCTGTTATAGAAAAAGAAGTAAACTTAAAAAAAAAATCGGACTTTTAACCACTTCGATGCTGAGGACGCGCTCAGCGCGTCCTCAGCATTCCCGCTGGTATGCGGAGGACGCGCTGAGCGCGTCCTCCCATTGGGGTCAGCGTTCGGCCGGGTTCCGGCCGATCGCTGGCCCCCCCGGTGCGGGCTGACATCCTCGATGTCAGCCCGGCATCCGGGACCGCAACCGCCGGAATTAGGTGTCATCGCGGCAGCGCGATGACACCTAATTCAGGCGCCCCCCCGCATGTGCGGAGGAGGCGCCTGAAAGGGAGGGGGGAGGTCCTTCGGACCTCTCTCCCTCCCGATCGGCGGCTCTGCGGGGGTTAACCCAGGCATCATTTGGAAGGGCACAGCCTGCCCTTCCAAATGATGCCTGGCATTAACCCCTGGGGAGCTGGATCGCGAATCGGCGCTGAAAAGCGCCGGTTCGCGATCCTTTCCCGGAGCTGGCCGACATCTTGGATGTCGGCCAAGCCTCCGGGAACTCCCCCTGAGGACTGGCGTCATCGTGCGTAGCACGATGACGCCAGTCCTGGACTTACCCCTAACTGCCACCAACTGTGGAGATAGGGAGTTCCAATGAACTCCCTATCTCCCGATCCGTGGCAGTTAGGGGTTAATGTTTGGTATGGTTGGATCGGCCAGAGCATGGCCGTTCCAACGATACCAAAGATGAAGATGAAAAATGTTGTAAAAAAAAAAAAAATGAAAAATAAAAATAAAAAAAATAAAATAAAAAAAAATTATAAAAAAAAAATAAACACTTTTTTTTTATTTTTTTTGGTTTGTTAATGCAGCAATATTGTTCCCATTTCAATTATAATGTGAACAATGATGCTGCACTAACGATTTTTGTATGCGGTGCGTTTGTTAAAAATCGTGTAATTTTCCCCAAAAAAAAATGTAACGAGACCCCATCTCTAATTTTTTTAACAAGCGCACCCCATACAAAATATAACCGCAATTGCTCGCATGTTAAAATGTGAAAAAAAACACTTTACACATTGTAAATTATTGAAAATACATATTTTATTGCATATTTTGTTATAATATACAGACATGACATAACGTATACATATAATAATGACATATTATGAATCTACCGAGTCTGACGGAAAGAACGATATATAATATGTCTGGGTCATATACTAAAATAAGCCTTCAAAACACGTTTAAACATGATGAGCAAAACCGGTAAAAATGACCTCAGCACAGGGGCGGGAAAAGCCTCAGCAGCGAAAGGGTTAAAAAAAAAAAATCTGAAAAATGCTTAAAATATCCTAAAAAATCTATAAATAAAGAGACTCTTTACTGCAGAATTTTATAATGAACGGTTTATTAGATATTGAATTAAAACGGGAATATTTTTAACATTGAAGCCTATGGGATTCTCCTGAATAAACTTGCCGAATTAAACCACCGAATGGCAGGGCATTATGGGAACCTTTCACTGCTGGTTTGTGTTCTCTGAATAGCCGAAGCAGTGCTTTTTCATGGGGATTTCACTGCCCTCGAACAGGCACTAAACAGGCACCGTATGTTCAGGCAATTCGCCAGGATTTGGCGAATTGCCTGCTCTCTGGATAGACGAATGGCCAAGAAAGGTAACCGAACGCTGATTTTCAGCGTTCGGTTACCTTTCTCAAGCAATTCGGATCTCTTTGAATAACCCTGATAGAGACAGACAAATACAGACATGCATACACATGGACATTGTCAGATGCGCTGAGAGCCTCTTCATTCCACTGTTATCCAAACAACACGCCAGTCCCCTTCCACCACTTCAGCTCCTATGTTAGTCCTCTTCTATCACATTGACTCCAAATCAGTACCCACTTTCAATCAAGAATATGTATTTCCAGCTTTAGTATTCCAGTACACAAAAACGATATCAAGTCCAGCAAGGGCAAGTCAGAGGAAATGTACATCTGACAGCGTTGTACAATTCAATGATTTCATGTTAGAAAAATAGTCAATTCTGAAATACAGTTTTCTATCATGTTTAATCTAATTTTTGTTACATGAAAACATTAACATGCTTAGAGGCAGCTCATTAGGCAATAAATCGAAAAATAAGAATAATACTGACAAGTATCAGATATATTTATTTATTGAGTACACAACATGTTATTTGTAGCTGAGAGCTAATGGATCCCAAAGAGACCATGTATGTCTGAAATGCTCTTAAATATCAGCATAGAATGCCATAAAACCAAAAGTTCCAGGAGACAGTGCTCTGTAAAATGACCCATTGTTTGGATGGATAAGTAATGGTATTAATATGTGGTTTATTCAGTGGTTCAACATAAGAAGCAGAAATAATGTGATTGCTTTTAGGAAATTTCATGGTAGTAAACAATGCATCTAAGCTTTTTGTAGATACAGTGTGAAAAATTTTCATACATAAAAATAATATTTGAAACAAATAGTAACATTATCGTATTAATCTCTGGGAATTGGAAGGCGGTAATTACCCAAACAACTCTAAGTGAGAAACAGACTGAATTGATTTTCTGATTAAAAACAATGGGAGAGAGAGGCATGAATGTAGATATTGCTATACAAAAAGGCCTTTAGGAATCATTACATGTGAGAGGTAATCAATAAAACCTGTGAATATTTTTTTTGCATATATTTATATATATAAAGCTTCAGCTATTTTGTTACTTATATATGTTTACCCTAGTTATCAGTATAATCCATAACTTACTAACCAAAGTTGCACTTATTTAACAATTGTGGCGAGATTATCTTTTATAAATAACATACACTTTTTACCACCTCCTGGCTATTCAATCAATATTGAGTATTTTTGTCTTAGTTATAATTTAATGTCTTTTTAGGCTACAAGAATCTCGTCATCACCCATGTTAATGTGCTTTAATAATTTCTTGGATGATGATTATTATTGATGTGGCAGGAGACTCTCATTGGCTACATGGAAACCGGTTGTGTTTCAAGGATAGGACCAAACAGCGAGAATTGAAATGATGCGTAAAGGTGAGGGGAGGTCCCATGGCATGGTCTGACTTCCAGGGAGACCCACGGAGGTCTCCCCCGAGGCTGCCGAAAAACCATAATGTTGAACAGGCATCCTCCGCATGCTGAGGAGAATCCCCATGACGTCCCCACAGTCAAGGGATAATGTTATATCTCAATATGTATTTTTTTTAAAAGAAATACAGTTGTTGTTTTCTGCTTTTTTATTTACAGGGCAAAATTTAAGGGATAGCTTTATACAGGGTGTCCATAAAGTCTCTTTACAATTTCAAACATTTATTACAACGGCAAATGAAAAGACAGATAAGTGAAAATTATAATTAGAAAATGAGACGTATATATTTAAGGTTTTTTTTGCCTTATTTAATACACCTCTATATGGGCACCATTAGTTGCACAAAGTACATCAAGACGGTACTCGATTTCTTGCCATGTTCGCTGTAGCATACCCTCATCAATGGTGGCAATGGCATCAGTGATCCTCTGCTTTAGATTAGTGATGTCCTGTACCTTTGTTCCATACACGATATCTTCAAAATAAACCCATAGAAAGAAGTCATTTTTCTTCAGCGAGATATCAGTTACTGCAAATGTTTATCTTGACCTAGTGACTGAATACTTGCAACCACAACTACATGACCTTCAAACAACCATCATTTT
Source organism: Leptobrachium leishanense (assembly GCA_009667805.1). Lineage (NCBI taxonomy): Eukaryota > Metazoa > Chordata > Amphibia > Anura > Megophryidae > Leptobrachium > Leptobrachium leishanense. The sequence goes on along the minus strand of CM019067.1, from coordinate 240,935,869 downwards.
CCAGCAAGATGGTGCACCACCACATTGGGGACTGCATGTTCGTGGGTTCCTAAATGAAACATTTCCAGACCGGTGGATTGGAAGGGGTGGCTAAATATATACGTCTCATTTTGTCTCATCTGTCTTTTCATTTGCCTTTGTAATACATTTTTGAAAAGGTAAAGAGCCTTTATGGACATCCCGTATAAGGCAATTCATGAATTCCTAATGCAAAACAGACTAAAACATGATCGTTCCCATGTAGTAGTCTAATAGTTGTCTTTTAGAAGAGACTGAGATGCTGTAAAGTGAAATATTTTTCAATATGTTCTTCAATCAATCTGTGTATAAATTCTTTGATACTGCGTGACATAACACCTCTAATCAAACCCCTGACAATAAAATTTGACAAATGATGTTGTAGAAGCTCAAAAACAATTGCTTCACCAAATAGCAATCAAGGGAACCACAGTTATTCTTCAATAGAATAAGTGAACTTTGTCAATGCTTAGTCTATCAATGATGTACAAAATGTTTCAACTTCGGTGGATACAGATCTACAACTTGAAATTGATGAAATGCCAGTGAAGTGCTGGTGAAATGTATGAGAATAACAGAGCAGAGGCCTGTACGAAAACTGGATCAAGTTAGAGAACTATAGTAAGATGAACCTAGGTTTACTTTTGCTTAAATAGCAGAGCTTTAAATACTCTCATATTGAGTGTCAGCAATAGCCTTTCTTTCTTTTTTTTTAGTAAATAAAAATGCTGTCCACCGACAGGGCTGGATTTGCATCTTAGGAGCTTGTAGGCACAGAAATGTGGAGCGCCCCCCATCCTCCAAAACAACAAATAAAAAGAAACATGCCAAAATGACTTTTTACATTTTCTTTTTAAGGCAAAGTAATTTTTTTTAAATGGAATAACAGTTTCTCTGTGCTCACATCAAAAGAAGGGGCAGAATCTGCTGCATCAGTTGAATTAGTGCAGTGGCATTGTTTGTTTTATATGTAAAAACATAATTGCCTCTGATGTAGAACAGAGAAAAAAATATATTTGCATTTCATTTTGTATTGTTTTTATTTTTACTCATTACGTGGTCATGTCTGGTATCTTTGTAAAGACCATACTCTGACCTTTCTAATGACACCTCACTTAACCTTGTACAGTGTACAATTCAGAGATGCAAGTTCCTAAGTCCCTCTGCCTCCCATCACTGCAGTGCCACATCTAGATTATTATTGATGAAACAATGTGCTGCATCATCAGCTCCACACTTGCTGGCAGTGTGAGATGTGCACGTGTTTTTTTTTTTCGTTTTGTTTCATCATCGGCTCTGCCACTCATTATGTTGGTTGATCTGAGTCAGAACCATGGACAGTCGCAGATGGAGAAACACATATTATGGATCTATTTCTTCATATCAGCACCATGGATAATGACAGGCTTGCTACTATCCATGGTACTAATACTGACAAAATGTATTGTATCAAAATTCATTGCTGAATAGAACACATACGGACAGACTGTGAGAAGATAATCCAGCTGTATGTGTTCTGCAAAGAAAAAAACAGACCTCATTATACATTTAAAATAAGTTAGGAAGAACCCTAAATATTAACCCAAAAATTCCCGAAAAATGCAAAAATAATCCTAACAAATAAATAAATGCAGACACTTCTTGCTGTAAGTGAAAAAAATAAATGCTTTAAGACAGGGCTCAAAATTTCCACTCGCCTACTAGCATTGGCGAGTGGAAATTAAGTGAGGGCGAGTGAAAATGCACCTGCAGGCAGCACAATAAATTATTTTGTTCTGCCTGTGCTGTGTATACCGGCGGCAGCTGTGTTTCTTTATAGGCCGGCCACCAGCCGGAGAATCCAAGATGGCGACCGGCTGGCGGCCCCCATTGATAACGTCAGAGGACACGCCAGACGTCTGCCACCCATGCCTGCTGTGTCCTGGTGGTTCTTACGGCCGCACCCTGCCTGCCTGTTACCACGCAGCACCACGAGTCAATGATACCTTGCTCTGCTCACACTGGGGTCTGATATCTGGGTATACATGTATCTTGGGTCTGATGTCTGGATATACATGCATCTTGAGTTTGATGTCTGGGTATTAATGTATCTTGGATATGATTATTATTATTGTCATCTATATAGCGCCAACAGTTTCTGCAGCCCTTTACAGGATCTGATGTCTGGGTATACATGTATCTATGGTCTGATGTCCGGGTATACATGTATCTGGAGTGATTGTGGTAATGAAAAAAATGCATTACGTTTATTAAAAGTTGAGCACTAACACGTAATATTTTTTGCATCCCCAGCGATGTAAAGTACTTATTTACCTTTATGTTAACAATGCTTTGTGTTAATATTGGTAATGTTATTTATTTTTGCAACTTTATTCTGAATAAAATATTTAACAGTGTCATTTCATAAGATAATTTAAGACAGTGTGTTTAGGGTCGGAGTTAAGGGCAGGGTAGGAGTTAGGTTGGGCAACTGGTGACGAGTAACTCTTAAGTAGGGATGAGCTGTTCGGGTTCGGACGGTTCGGAGTTCGGCCCGAACTTTGGCAGTTCAAAGGTTCGCGAACTTCGAACTTTTTGGGTGTGTTCAGTTCGAGTTCGAAAAAAAAAAGAAATTTTGAAAAAAATATAGAAAATGCTTAAAAAAATACTAAAAAATCTAGAAATAAAGAGACTCTTTATGGCAGAATATTATAAGCAATGGTTTATTAGATATTGAATTAAAAACTAATGTGCACGTGGAAAGATTCTCAACTCTGAATGACCTCTGTTCACAAACGGGCATAACACCAGGTGTTTTTAGTCTGGTAAGCAATTTGATACATTGTACACTATACTGAGGTACTGAGGGGGTGGGGTAGTGTCTGCTTCTGATTGAGATTTGAGAATTAATTTCCCTCGTAAAACTTCCTAATATGCTGCATTTAACTGGTGTTTGAAAAAAATACAAATAACATCTAAAGCAATGTTATTTTTCACCTCGGGATTAAACATTCACAGGGTTATTCAGAGAGCAGTGAAAAGCAGAAGAATAACTGGAGAAGTGAAAATTCTAGGTCAAACTAGCCAAACCAGAAAAATTCTCCCATTTAACTTACTTTCCAAATTGGCTATTTGGTCTAGATTGTTCTCTTCTCCTGCCAGTTCTCCTGGCTTTCACCTCTCTCTCAGGGTTGTTCAGAGAAAGGTGAAAACCAGGAGAATGGCAGGAAAAGAGAACAATCTGGACCAAATAGCCGATTTGGAATGTGAGATAAGGCTAATAACGCATTTTTCGCAGCGACCGTCAAAAAGTGCGTCCGAATGCATTGCCGTATTTTTTCACGGAATGTGCGAAAACGGTCAGACGATGCGCATTTTTGTGCGTGATTTTTTACGGATCCAAACCAGCAAACTTTGGGTGTCTGGACGTTATGTTGGCCGGACATGAGCAGGGTCTGACGTCTCCAAATCACGCACACATGCCGCTAGTGGACGCAGCGCACTCTGTACGTCCATAATAGCGGTTCTGCGTTCTCAAAAAAATGCGTTACTTTTCCACTTGCGTTGCGCAGCCGGACTTTCGTGTGACCGTACTTCGTATATTGGCCGTCATTGCCCGTCATTTGCTGCTAGTGCGGCCGTCATTAAGTGCGCCTAAACGCTCATTAAAAATTCGCTAGTCTGACCCTAGCCTAAATGGGAGAATTTTTCTGGTTTGGCTATTTTGACCTAGAATTTTCCATTCTCCAGTCAATCTCCTGCTCTTCACCGCTCTCTGAATAACCCTGACAGAGTTATTCAGAGAAAGGTGAAACTCAGGAGAATGTCTGAAGAGAAAATTCTAGGTCAAAATAGCCAAACCAGAAAAATTCTCCCATTTATCTCACTTTCCAAATCGGCTATTTGGTCTAGAATTTTCCATTCTCCAGTCATTCTCCTCATTTTCACCGCCAAAAAATCAGTAAACTTTTTCTGCATGTCCGAAAATGTCTCCTCTTTTCATACCGACTGCCGCCCCAAGCAGTTGTTTATGGATAGATTAAAGGAAAAGCATTTACCGTCATTTGAAATGTCATTTTTTGGTTTTAACATATTTCTATACATCCTAGAAATTCGCCACTTCACGGGCAGGTTATGGGGACCTCCTAGGCACGATACTTGAAGGAATTTTTCGTTTTTTTATTTTTAACCCTTATTTCATGGAAAACTCACTGTCCCTTTAAAAACGTTTTTTTTTTTACTTTTTGTCCTTATTTCCTGTCCCCCAGGGCACTACCCGGACCCCCATACACTTTTATGGCAAATATCTAGCATATATGCCCTCTTGGAGGGCACTCTAAAAACCAACAGGGTTATTCAAAGAGATCGAATTGCTTGAGAAAGGTAACCGAACGCTGAAATTCAGCGTTCGGTTACCTTTCCTGGCCATTCGGCTATCCAGAGAGCAGGCAATTCTCCAAATCCTGGCGAATTGCCCGAACATACGGTGCCTGTTCGGTCCCTGTTCGAGGGCAGTGAAATCCCCATGTAAAAGCACTGCTTCGGCTATTCAGAGAACACAAACCAGCAGTGAAAGGTTCCCCTAATGCTCTGCCATTCGGTGGTTTAATTCGGCAAGTTTAATAAAGAGAATCCCATAGGCTTCAATGTTAAAAATATTCCCATTTTAATTCAATATCTAATAAACCGTTCATTATAAAATTCTGCAGCAAAGAGTCTCTTTATTTATAGATTTTTTAGGATACTTTAAGCATTTTTCTGAAAATTATTTTTTTTTTTTAAAAGTCCGATTTTTTTTTTTTTTTTTTCAGTTTACTTATTTTTTTTGTAACAGCCCTCTTTATTATCATTCCCTGGACCTCCTGTGAAAATTTCAGACATTTTCGCTCAGTAGTTCCTTTGCAAACAACGTTTCATTTTCCCAGATTCATACAGATGGTTTTTCTAATTTATTCACTGCTTCCTCTACGTCACAGTTGCTTCGGTTCTGTGTGATTCTGCTCCTATTCGGCTCCTATTCGGCTCCTGTTCGGCTTTTTCAAAGGTTAATCCAGATGTTTTTGCTTTGTTTTCAGCGTGCATTCGGTTAGTTATCGTCAGGTTTTCGGCAGCTTTTCCCTGCAATTCGGGGGCCCTGTGCTGTTTGCTGAATACACCGCAGGGTCACCGAAATGCAATCACCGAATTGAAGAGAACGAAAAGTCACCGAACATGCGGTGACTTTTCGAATCTCTTTGGATAACCCCCCAAATTTTCAGCCCCATTGACTTGTATTGAGTTCGAGTTCGGGTTCAGGTTCGGATCCGAACATTTGGAAAGTTCGGGTTCGGGCCCGAACCGAACTCGGGGAGTGTTCGGCTCATCCCTACTCTTAAGGCCTGGCTAGTAGTTCGGGACTTGAAATTTTGAGCCCTGCTTTAAGATATATTTAATAAAAACGGGAATTTTGCACTGGAACAAGTGAAAAAAGTGACTGACGATACAAAATTACGAAATCAGCAATGGAACCGAAACGGACTCGAGATGATACGAAAATATGTTGTCCGAAATGAACCGAAAGGGAACCGAAATTGTGAATAGAACAAAAATGACTTGCGATTTTACAAATTTCATGTCCATACGAAATAACAATTTTTTTTCGTTTCGTATCGGGAAATATTTTGGATGGTGTGTATTTCGTTGCCGGTCTGGTTCGGAACATCAGATGAATCCGAAGCACCGAATTGGCCCGTTTCGTGAGAAAAACAAATCGGTACGAAACGCACATCCCTAGTAGGAAATGAGAAGGTGAGTTAGCGCACCTTTTTAATTGTAAACTGATTAATAGTGCTGCGTTAGAAAAAAAGAGAAAAATATAATTTTATTTTTACCTAAATCTAACCTGGTTATATTTGCTATCACTGGAAAGGCCATGAATGGCTTTGGACCAGTCCTGTTTTCACAAATTGCTTCCATTCAATTCTATGCTTCTTAAACTGTACTAAAATATTATGGGTGTATTTCAAGGTTTGTGTAAATGTAACCAGAGCTGTTGTCAATTTAACAATCCCATAGAGTATTATGCCTCTGGTAAGTCTACAACAGCTCTGGTTAAGTTAACACCAACTTTGGAATAGAGCCCTATAATTGTTGGCATTTATTTTTTGCTTTCCATTCTGGAAATAAACTTTTTTTCTTTTCTAAATTAGTGTAAAGTTTGTTTTTAAATGTGCATATTTGGGTTCAGAAAAGTAATGACTGAAATGTAAAGAATGCATGGTGGTGCAACAATATTTCCAAGTCTGAAGATTTGGAAATATTATTAAGGCGTATTCCTGGAAAAGGTCATATTTTATTAAACACGAAATAAGGCAGAAAAACTTGATCAAATTAAAAAATAGTAGAATGTGAGCACAAATTACCAATACAATATTAAAAGTCAAGAATCTGCATAAGCAGAAAATGATACAGCACCATAACTGACTTTAGAACCATAAAAAAGGTTTGGAGGTAGTGGTGAGATTAGATTACAAGGGCACCCTAGTATTTTAAATCGCCACCTGTAGCAGAATTTCCCCACTCCCTAGATCTCCTGAAGTCCTGGCAGGCTGATTTTCCCTGCCAAAGCAGAGGACATAGTCTTAGATTAGAGGGGCAAAGGTTTAAAAGTAACATCAGGAAGCATTATTTTACTGAGAGGGTGGTGGATACATGGAACAGCCAGGGCCGGTGCTAGTGTAAGGCAGCACAGGCGGCTGCCTTACTATTCTGGCTTTCTGCCAGTTGAGGGGCGTAAAAATCTGGACAACCCAGCGAGCGGAGGCCTTGCAAGGATCGGGCACAAGGTTTCCCATTTACTCGGCAGCGTGTGGGATCCCACTCCCATACGCTGCACCGGAAGTAAAGGCCCTGCGGGGGGGGGGTGCAGAGGAGGATGAAGACGAGGCTGCCAGACCACAGCTTACATGGGAACATGCTGGCCCCGCCCATCCACCCCATTCCTCCTCACAGCAGCTAGCAGAGCCTCCCTCCCCTGCTCCTGTGCGTGAAGTGTCCAGCACGTGCAGGGTGGGGGGAGTGGAGAGAGACCAACTGAGCTGCAACCACGGAGGCAGCCAGGGATTTGAATCCTAGGGTAAGTAGCAAGCAGGGGGTGTGAGTATGGGGGTGAGCATGGGGGAGGTGGGTGTGTAAGCATGGAGTGTGTGTCTGTGTGTGTGAGCATGGGTGAATGAGAGCATTGGGTGTGTGTGAGCATGGGGAGGTGGGTGTGAGCATGAGGAGGTGTTTGTGAGCATGGGGGTGGGTGTGAGTATGGGGGGTGTGTGTGTGCAGGGGTGATGTATGTGTGTGTGAGCAGGGGTGATGTGTGAGCAGGGGTGATGTGTGAGTGAGCAGGGGTGATGTGTGTGTGAGCAGGGGTGATGTGTGAGCAGGGGTGATGTGTGTGTGTGTGAGCAGAGGTGATGTGTGTGTGTGTGTGTGAGCAGGGGTGATGTGTGTGTGTGTGAGCAGGGGTGATGTGTGAGCAGGGGTGATGTGTGTGTGTGTGTGTGTTGTGAGCAGGGGTGATGTGTGTGTGTGTGGTGTGTGTGTGTGTGAGCAGGGGTGATGTGTGAGCAGGGGTGATGTGTGTGTGTGTGTGTGAGCAGAGGTGATGTGTGTGTGTGAGCAGGGGTGATATGTGTGTGTGTGTGTGAGCAGAGGTGATGTGTGTGTGTGAGCAGGGGTGATATGTGTGTGTGTGAGCAGGGGTGATGTGTGTGTGTGTGTGAGCAGGGGTGATGTGTGTGTGTGTGAGCAGGGGTGAAGTGTGTGTGTGTGTGAGCAGGGGTGATGTGTGCGTGTGAGCAGGGGTGATGTGTGAGCAGGGGTGATGTGTGTGTGAGCAGGGGTGATATGTGTGAGCAGGGGTGATGTGTGAGCAGGGGTGATGTGCGCGTGTGAGCAGGGGTGATGTGTGTGTGTGTGTGTATGTGTGAGTATGGGGGTGAGCATGGGGGAGGTGGGTGTGTAAGCATGGAGTGTGTGTCTGTGTGTGTGAGCATGGGTGAATGAGAGCATTGGGTGTGCGTGAGCATGGGGAGGTGGGTGTGAGCATGGGGAGGTGGGTGTGAGCATGGGGGTGGGTGTGAGTATGGGGGGTGTGTGTGTGCAGGGGTGATGTATGTGTGTGTGAGCAGGGGTGATGTGTGAGCAGGGGTGATGTGTGAGTGAGCAGGGGTGATGTGTGTGTGAGCAGGGGTGATGTGTGAGCAGAGGTGATGTGTGTGTGTGTGAGCAGGGGTGATGTGTGTGTGTGTGAGCAGGGGTGATGTGTGTGTGTGTGTGTGAGCAGGGGTGATGTGTGAGCAGGGGTGATGTGTGTGTGTGTGAGCAGGGGTGATGTGTGTGAGCAGGGGTGATGTGTGTGTGTGTGAGCAGGGGTGATGTGTGTGTGTGTGAGCAGGGGTGAAGTGTGTGTGTGTGTGAGCAGGGGTGATGTGTACGTGTGAGCAGGGGTGATGTGTGAGCAGGGGTGATGTGTGTGTGAGCAGGGGTGATATGTGTGAGCAGGGGCGATGTGTGTGTGTGTGAGCAGAGGTGATGTGTGATCAGGGGTGATGTGCACGTGTGAGCAGGGGTATGAAATGAATTAAAGGGGAGATTGAATTGAAGGGAGAATGAATTGAAGGGGTGGAGGAATTGAGGGGGAGAATGAATTGAGGGGGTGGAGGAATTGAGGGGGTGAAATTAATTGAGGGGAAGAATGATGTGAGCTGGGGGCAAATTTACCCATGTGTGAGCTCTGGGGGAAAATATATCCATGTGTGAGCTCTGGGGGCAAATATACCCATGTGTGAGCTGGGGGCAAATATACCCATGTGTGAGCTGGGACAAATATACCCATATGTGAGTTGGGGCAAATATACCCATATGTGAGCTGGGGCAAATATACCCATCTGTGCGCTCTGGGGGCAAATATACCCATGTGTGAGCTGTGGTAAATATACCCATATGTGAGATGGGGGCAAATATACCCATATGTGAGCTGGGGGCAAATATACCCTTGTGAGCTGGGGCAAATATATCCATGTGAGCTGGGGGCAATATATATATATATCTGGACATGTTTTGGTCTGAGGTCTCTGTGTGTATATATATATATATATATATATATATGTATCTGGACATGTTCTGGTCTGTATATATGTATCTGAGTGGGCATGATATCGGTGAATACCTGAAAAAAAGTATTGGTACTTGTACTCGGTCTTAAAGTGGTATCGGTGCAACACTAGAGTGTGTATATATGTATGTGTGCATATATAGAGATTATTATGGCACCTCTATCCTGATTGGCTTGACATGACACGGATGGGGGGGCACCAAAACGCACCTTCGCCTGACTAGACAAAAATGCTTCCACCGGCCCTGGGAACAGCCTTCCAGTAGAAGTGGTAGAGGCCAAAACAGTGATTGAATTTAAGCAGGCATGGGATAGGCATAAGGCTATCCTAAATAAAAGATAAATCCAGGTAAAGTATCCATGTAATTGGGCAGACTAGATGGGCCGAAAGGTTCTTGTCTGCCGACATTTTCTATGTTTCTAAGTCAAGGGGAGAAAAAATTATTACAATGAATGGAAGATAAGTTATGGTGGTATGAGTGGAATGGAAATGTAAATAAAAAGTAGTCTCAGCTGCTAAATGTTCTTGTTGAAAGCATGAGTCTAGTGGGGATATGGGGACTTGAATAGTTTAGGCTGGAGTCAGACAAACGCAGTGCGAACGCGCGTGCAGCCGCACTTTATTACGGCCGTAGTAGCAGCAAAGAACGTCCAATGACTAGGGATGTGCTGTTCGGTTCGATCTGTTAGGAGTTTGCATCGAACATCGGCCGTTCGACAGTTCGCGAACTTCCAACCTTTTTGGGACATAAGCCAAAAGTTGGAAAACAAAAAAAACTTGAAAAAAGTATAAAAAGTGCTTAAAAAAATACAAAAAAATTCGAGAAATATAGAGACTCTTTTACTGCAGAATATTATAAGCAACGGTTTATTAGATATTGAATTAAAACGGGAATATTTTTAACATTGAAGCCTATGGGAAAAAACATTCTTATTACTAAAACATCAGGCAGACACGGCCCTCTAATCAGGCACTGTAGAGGGCAGCCTGCAGGGGCCTCCCAAGGATCCCCTTGAGGAGCATGCGGCCACCGGATGACAGAGCTGCGACTGTGCGGGCTAGCCGCCCGGGTGCATGTGGCAGACACAGGCAGCGCAGGGAGGGAGCCAATGCACCTGCAACCACGGCAGACCTCCCCCCCCCCACAACCAGGATCCAGGGAGCCCCCACTGACCACCAGGCTAAGGTAAGGCGACACATTTCTAAAAAAATAAAATCCGAGGACATTTTCAATGTCCCCAGGAACATAAAATAAAAGTTTTTTTTTCTTTCTCTACCTGGCTGAATGTATTTAATTATATATATTAGATACATTCAGCCAGGTAGAGGGGGGTGGCATGTGGGCTGCGCGGGGTCTCAGGCAGTGTTTTTTTTTTTTGTGCGTATATTTTTAGCAAATTAATCGGGGAAGGTAAGGGCAGGTATGATATATATATATATATAGATTGTATATTACACACACATTTTGGCAACTAATTGCCCCCCCCCCATTTGGCTGATCCCTCCAGAAGAAATGTTGAACCCGATAGAGCAGAGAATAAAATATATCTTCTCTGCTCTGTCGGTTTCAACATGTCTTCTGGAGGGATCAGCCAAATGGGGGGGGGGCGCATTTAGTTGAGATTGTCCACATGCCACCCCGCCATGTGCGTATGTGTATATATGGTCTGAGGTCTGTAGGTTTGGTGTATATATATATATATCTGCGTGTTGATATATACGTATATTTAGGTCTGCGTGTTGATATATACGTATATGTCTTTGTGTGGTATCAATGCATCCCTGCTCTATACACGGCACTCCGTGTCCCTATAATATATATGATCAGGGGTTACCTTTTTTTTATATTTTTATTCTATTCCTATTAAATTAACAGTAATTTTTGATGTATTTTATTCAGTAGAAACTTTTTTTGCCTATATAACATGTGCTTTGTGAAAATAAAACGGTTTTGTGTGTACATTTTAATTTAGTTAGTGGATTCCTGTCCAGTGCGGTGAGAAGCAAACGTATGTAGTGTAGACACGCTGCGAGGTGGAGCGGAGTGAAATCAAGCCTGCAAAATGTTTGCTTCTCTTCGCTTCGCTACGCTGTGCGTCGCTACACACTCAGTGTGTCTCAGCCTTTTTCCCACATCGCTAGCTTACGAATCAGTTTGTATACTTGTTACTGACCCTGCTTGTTCTGAGGTTCCGATCTGTTGCCAACTTTGCCTGCCATTTGACTATTCTCTCTGTGTATTCCCTGCCTGTTCTGTTTGCTTCCTGTTGCTACTGGTGTGCGCCGATTCTCACCATATACAGTAGCGCAGTACAAGTGCCTAAACATTGCTGACCCGGTTCTGTAATAGCTGCTAATGTAACTGAATAGATCGAGGATCTCTTCTGCATTACCAAAACCTCCCCCACTGCACCCTTATACAATACCACAGAGGGGTTACTTACGGTGTATTGGCACTTGCTGCCACCAAAGGCACAATATTTGGGTGCACTGCCACTGACACCTATACCAGATTCATATCATTTTAATATTTGACCGCAGGGTTCAATCCTGCACTCTTCCACAATACCACAGAGATGTTACGGTGTGACGGCACTGTTGCCGACACTAAAGGCCCAGTGAGTATAATCAACCTAGAGGATTGGGGGTGCCAGTGACACACAAATAACTGGCACTCATGTTCCCCCCGGCAGCTGCAGCATATTGCGAGGTTGGCTCCAGTGACGAGGAGATAGGGGGTGCTGACGATGATGAGGTCACTGACTCCACCTGGGTGCCTGATCGAACAGAGGAGTCAAGTGAGGAGGAGGCACAATGTCCTCTATGACCAACCGTAGCCAGTCCAAGGCATCAGAAGTCACAGCTGCTCCGGTGCAGAGCGCTGTTGTCTCAAAGCACATGTACAGGAAGTCTGCTGTCTGGGAGTTCTTTAAGAAATGTGCAGCGGACCGCACCTTTGCTATTTGTAATCTATGTGAGATGAGGATCAAGCGTGGGAAAGATATCCCACGCTTGGGTATCACGTGCTTGAGGCGACATACGACCACCTGCCACGCATACCGTTGGCACAACACTTTGCATAGGTCCTCCTCCTCCTCATCTGTCTCTACCCCCACTATATGTCCTGCCATGTCATTGCCTACAACCTCCACTGACAGGGATGATGCTACAGTAATGGGTGTACCAGGTCCTTCCTCAGAATGTGACAGCATCCCATCAGCTGAAGATTTACGCAGTCAGATTACGTTGCCCCAGCTGCTGCAGCGTAAGAAAAAATATAGTCCCAACCATCCCCAAGCACAGCGTCTAAATGCCAGTTTAGCAAAATTACTCGCATTACAGCTGCTGCCTTTCCAGCTGGTGGACTCTGTTTCCTTCCGTGAATTTGCTGAATGTGCTGTACCACAGTGGCAGGTTCCAAAACGCCATTTCTTTTCACGGAAGGCCATTCCAGCACTATACCAGCATGTGGAACACAATGTTATGGAGTCATTGGGAAAGGCAGTCAGCAGCAAGGTGCACATGACACGTGGTCCAGCAAGCATGGACAGGGCCATTACATTTCCTTCATGGCACACTGGGTAACTCTGATTGCGGCTGGGAGGGATCCAAGACGGGGCTCTCTGCTGGAGCTTGTTCATCCACCACGCCTCCAGAAAGCTGCTTGTATGAGGTCTGTCTGCTCCACCACCTCTTCCTCCTTCTCTGTCTCTGGCGAAGTGGCAGTTAAACCGACGCATGGCAGGGGCTACGTATTGCCTCAAGCAAAAAGATGCCATACTGTGCTTGTGGTATTGTGGAAGAGTGCAGTGGTGGAGGTTTTGGGAATGCAGAAGAGATCCCCGATCTATTCAGTTAGGCCAGCATCAGGGGATTGATAGCTGCTGATCCAGGACTGATTCATTTTTATAAATGTCAGCCGGTCTACAGAGTCGGTGGACAGACGCACAAAACTTCCAGCGGCACTGAACGTCCTTTCAGAAAACACGCTGGATGAAGGGCAACCTAGTAGCTGCATAGCATATTGGCTAAGTTCTGGCCAGTGATCCAATTTCAACACCCAGTAAGCCAGTGGATCATCTGCTGTAAACGTATCCAGGTCTGCACTTGCCCCTAGGTAGTCCTGCACCATATGGTGAAGACGCTGGCAATGGGTGCCTACATTTGACGTCCCTGGGCGTCGTGGACTAAAATAATTTAAAAAGGCATCAGTCAAGTGGCCTTCATTGCTCTTCCTCTGATCATCCGCAGCCTCAGAAGCACGTGTGTCATCACTTGGTAACCTACCAGTGCCTGGAAAGGTGTTACACAAGTGTCACTTTAGAGCATCCTCAAGTTGTTCCATCCTGTCCTCCCTCTGTGCGGACAGGATGAGCTCTGCAACTTTACCCTTGTATCGTGGATCAAGAAGGCTTGCCAACCAGTAATGATCCCTCTCCTTGATAGCACGAATCCTGGGGTCCTTTAGCAGGCTTTGCAGGATAAGGGAGCCCATGCAGCCACGTACTAGTCCTTGGGGTTCTGGGCACACAAAACCCTTCCTTGAGGAATCCCCACCTTCAATGCCCCCCACTATTTAAATATTCCTCCTCCTCCTCATCCTCCTCCTCTCTGATCTGAGGACCCGCTGGAATGCTGTCTGCATAAAGACTGGGGCCGTGAGAGCTAGGGAAGGCCTCCTCTTCCTCCCGCTGCTCTGCCTCTAGTGCCACATCTATAATTCCCCACAGAGTGCGCTCCAGCAGGAACACTAAAGGAATTGTGTCACTGATGCATGGACTGTCCCTGCTCACCATCCTCGTTGCCTCCTCAAATGGTGACAGTACAGTGCAAGCATCCTTGATCATCAGCCACTGCGGGGGGGACAAGTTGACCTGAACCTGTCCTTGTGCCATACTCACACAGGTACTCGTTGATGGCCCTCTGCTGCTTGTGCAGACGCTGCAGCATTGCTAATGTCGAGTTCCACCTGGTGGGCATGTCACAGATCAGACAGTTTGTGGGAAGGTGGAATTCTCTTTGAATTTCTGCCAGGCGAACACTTGCTGGGAATGACTGTCTGAAGTGGCTGCAGACTTAGGAAATGCTGGAAACGCGTTTCCTAACAGACTTAGGAAACGCTGTACCACCAGATTTAGGACGTGTGCTAGGCATGGTACATGCGTCAACTTACCCTGACGTAGGGCGGAGAGAAGGTTGCTGCCATTATCACAGATGACCATTCCCAGCTGAAGCTGGCGTGGCGTTAACTATCTCTGCACCTGCCCCTGCAGAGCTGACAGAATGTCTGGCCCGGTGTGGCTCCTGTCCCTTAAACAAACCAGCTTAAGCACAGAATGGCATCTTTTTGCTTGAGCCATTGCATAGCCCCTGCCACGCATCGGTTTAACTGCCACTTCCCCCAATAGCTGCTGGCAGTGAGAACACACAGATTACAACAATTCCCAGATATCTTGTACAAGTGTCGACCCCCACAATAGCTGCTGGCAGTGAGAACACACAGATTACCTACAATTCCCAGATATCTTGTAGAAGTGAGACCCCCCTAATAGCTGCTGGCAGAGAGAATACACACTAACAGAACAATCTCCTCTCAAAAAACACGTGCTGGGGCTGCGAGGGACGCCTTATATAGTGTGCTGCGGGACGTAGCTCTGTGAGCCCATGATTGGGCAAAATTTGCCCAATCAGGACTCTGAGCCGTGATTGGCATAGTCTTGCACCTGTCTTGCACCTGACCTGCACCTTACGATGCGAACTCCGAACAGATCGAACCGAACAGCTCATCCCTATTGGTTACTCATATTTCTCTTTTTATTGAAGATCCGTAAAAAATCACGCACGAAAATGCCGCTTTCGCATCTTCTGTGAAAAGATACGTCAATGCGTTCGGATGCACTTTTTTACAGACGATGCGAAGAATGCGTTCGTTTGACCCTAGCCTTACTCATACTTACAAAGCATATTTAGTTTGTCACGTTTAATAAGCCTGAGCTCCCTCTGTTTAACTCACACAGGAGGACTTAGGCTGGGTTCACACCTAGACGTCTTTTTAGATGCGTGCAATACGCGCTTTTTTTTATGTGCTTTCGTGCATGCGAAAAACGCGCATTCGCGCATACAAAAAACACGCGGACGCGCATTGCAGCACGTTCGCGGCTATGTCTATGGCCACGAACGCGCTGCTATGCACACCAAAGAAGCTCCCGGACTTCTTTGGGCGCAGGACGTTTTAATTTGTGGTCCTGCACGCTTTAAAACGCCCAGGTGTGAACGGGTCCCATTGAAAAGCATGGGATTTCCCCATCCATGCGTTTTAAAGCGCGCAGGAATGCGCTTTAAAATGTATAGGTGTGAACGGGGCCTTACAGCTGTAAACTGTCATTTTGTACACTGTTGGCGCAATAAGAAATGGTATACTGATGGCACATGAAATGTCTTTGCACCCCACTGTATGTGGTGATGGTGCTTGGAGTGTCCCGCTAGTGTTTGTATTCTAAAATAACATCTATGAAAACAGGAATATGTTTCTCATATCATCAAGTTAAGAAAAAAAGCCATTTGTGAAAACTTTAACCATCTCATTACTAAGTGATTTTCAATAAAACCACTGGAAAGAACCAGTTATGGAAAATCACTTTCCATAACGCACAGCGTAATTATATACAGAACTATCTTTATTTTATATATATATTCACTGTAGGTAAACCCTATTTGACGGGCACTCCCTCTCCTGGCCAAAAAGTGCTACTTAATTTACATTATGGCTGCGCTCTATGTTTTCCTTGAAAAAAAAACAGAAATCAAAGCTTTTCAAACAACGTTGTCTGTCATTTGTGATGTGTTGAAACATTAGGGGCACATATCAAAACTCATTTGCAAGTGAATTTAATTTGCAATAAATGAAATTCCTTTACATTGCTTGCGTAAAAGACTAGATCGAGTAATCTCGATCACAGGGCACCAGCAGGTGCTTTTGAAGATAGTATATACTCTGTCATGGTAGCAAAGGGGTTAAGTGAAATAAATATTTCTCCAGAAAGTATAAATTAGTCATCTAGTTCTTGAGTACAATAGGCTGTATAACTGACTTTCATTAACTAGATCTTAGCAATTGTGAAACTACACTTTCGTTTCAGAAACTGATCTTTGCTCAAGGACTTTGATTTATAGCATGCAACTTAATTACTGCTGGAACACACAGGACGTTTTATAATGCTGTCTCCAAAGACACTCTATGTTTACTATATTATTTTTGTTTTCATTTTATTGGCAAAGATTTATTTTACATCACAGTAGATATAAATGAGGGGGTGAGATATCACATCGACCAATGTAATTTCCACTCCATAATGAAAGATCATAGGCAAATTGCACCTGGTCACTATAGGTGCATTTTAACAAAGGGCTATTGGTGCTGCAGCTCCAGAAGGTTCAATGAATAATTGTATTTTTGGTAAAACAGGGGGAGAAGGGCTAATAAGTCCCCATTTCATTGAGATTGCAACTATGAGCTAAATAAAATGGGAATATGATGCAGGATCATATAACTACCTCTCAATTTATGCAAAGCAAGATAAATAAAAAACGAGGTTGCTAAAAACATGTAAACTCTTTATTGCATTATAATACAATTATTTGCAAAAACAAATTTTCCTGCATTTTACTGCAAGATTAGCCCATTGGGGAGAAGTGAAATTCTCTTTTCACTGAGTTCACTCCTGTCACCCTGCATTACTATAAAAAAAGATGCAAACTACATCCCCCTCACTGTAAAAAAAAGTTACACTTACAGGGTTATTCAAAGAGAATCGAAAAGTCACCGCACGTTCGGTGACTTTTCGTTTTCTTCAATTCGGCGCGATTTGGCAATCTCATTTGGGCCATCCTGCGGTGTATTCAGCAAGCACCACAGGGTCCCCGAATTGCAGGGAAAAGTCACCGGAAACCCGCCGAAACTCACCGCAAAACGAGGGCGAACGCACACCGAAACTCGCAAAAACATCTGAATTAACCCCGCCGAAGATGCTGGAGAAACCCGAGCAGGAGCCAATCACACGCAGCGCAGCCACCGGAAAAACCCGACACCACAGACGAAGGAGGTGAAGAAAAAAAAAAACAGACGCTTGAATGTTTGAAAAGTGAATCGCTGTTTGCAAAGAAACTACTGAACGAAAATGTCTGATATTTACATATGAGGTCCAATGAATGACAATAAAAAGGGCTGTTACAGAAATAAGAAAAACGACTTAAAAAAAAACGGGAAAAAAATATTTGGAAAAAAATCCCAAAAAATTACTAAAAGGTCCTAAAAAATCTATACATATAGAGACTTTTACTGCAGAATATTATAATGAACTGTTTATTAGATACTGAATTAAAACGGGAATATTTTTAACATTGAAGCCTAAGGGATTCGCCTGAATAAACCTGCTGAATTAAACCACCGAATGGCAGGGCATTTCGGGAACCTTTCACTCAGGGGCGTAGCTACTAGGGATGAGCTGTTCGGTTCGATTAGTTCGGAGTTCGATTCGAACTTTGGCCGTTCGCAAGTTCGCGAACTTCAAACTTTTTGGGTGTGTTCGGTTCGAGTTCGCAAAAAAAAAGAAATTTTGAAAAAAGTATAAAAAATGCTTAAAAAATACAAAAAAATCTAGAAATAAAGAGACTCTTTACTGCAGAATATTATAAGCAATGGTTTATTAGATATTGAATTAAAAACTAATGTGTACGTGCAAAGATTCTCACCTCTAAATGACCTGTGTTTTTCAAACGGCATAACAACAGGTGTTTTTAGTCTGGTGTAATGAATTTGATACATTGTATGTATGTATGTATGTATGTAGACTATATTGAGGGGGTGGGGTGGTGTCTGCTTCTGAGTGAGAAGTGTTAATTTCCCTCCTAAAACTTCTTCTAATATGCTGCATTTCACCGCTGTGTGCTCATGCTCAGCTCATTTTTTTTTTTTTTTTTTTTTAAATTCTTTATTTAGAGAATTATACATAACAAGAAATTCACGAAATCAAACGTAGAAAAAGACAGCCGTCTAGGGCTGGCCAAACTAACTACGGTCAGCCAGTCAGATAATGTAAGATGCAAGTAGTAACAGGTCAATAAGGGAATAATAAAAACACAAAGCAAGAAGTCCCAACCTCAGTGAAGGAAGAAAACACAAAAGAAACACCTAAGCATGTAGGACTATCAACGTAAATGCCATAAATTGTCCTGATAAATTATACTCAGAGTTTATCTATAGACCAGTGACACGTAAACAGAGAAGAAAAAAGCTGGGGGGGTAAACAATATCGCTCAGGTCTCAGTCTGGCTGAAGTTCCGGAGGGTCCGGCGAGATATGCCCGCCGCTTCAAGGTCGGACCAGGCGGTTTCAGGATCAGTGATGGTGTAGGGGACATTATTATGTGTCACCACCAATGCTCCCGCCAAGCCCCACCGATAACGGATCCCCCTTCGACGAAGAACCGCAGTCACAGGACGGAACCGCCTGCGAGCAAGCAGAGTCTGGAATGGAAGGTCGTGATACAAAGCCAACGTGGAGCCCTCAAATTTCACTGGATCTCTTGCGCCAGGAGCAGACATAAGCTTGACCTTAAATGCTACGTCACGAAAGGCCACCACGACATCACGGGGTGTCCCCTTCGAAAGCGCCGCAGGTTTCCGAACCCTGAATACCGATCCGATCACATCTGGCTTGTCAGGAGGGAGTCCCGCCATCCGAAGGGCCAAACGAGACACATAAGCTGGGAGTTCATCCGACGACACAGAGTCCGGGATGCCTCTGACCCTGACGTTACGACGGCGGTGTCTTGTTTCCAGCATCTCCACAGAGCGGGACAAAAGCTCGACCTGGGATCTTAGACCAGCGACCTGTCCCAACAGGTGAGTATGTTCCGATAGCACTGTAGAGGTCGTCGCCTGCACTGCTGTCACCTGCGCACGGATTGTTGCAACCTCCTCCCGAACTGCCGCCACTTCAGGTTTCCACACCCCCCGGATCTCCCGGAGTTCGTCCAGAATCCTCCGAAGGTCTCTTTTCGTAAGAGGAAGATCATCATCCTCCTCCTGTCGACTTTCCTCAGGCTGTGTCATACGGGTTTCGAGTGAGGTCGCTCTCGTTTGTTGCGGTTGGGCACCCGGTCTCAAAACGTCCTGTCGTAATGAAGCCACACCACTGCTGGCTGAAAGCTGGTGTTCCTCGGCCGAATCCCTGTCAGAGAGGCCACCAGCAGTAAGTGAGGCACTCAAAGACGCCGTCAGCTGCTTTTTCGTTTCTTTTGCGCCCTTTTTTTTGCTGCTGCAGATAGTGGTTGGGAGTCTGGTGTCCGAGATTGTGGGGAGATCCAGGTCATCGCAGAGCTACCACCCGAGTGCCAGGGGTCCTGTTCATCTTCTGAAAAGCCATAGCCCGGGGGGAGGGAGGAGGAGATCGCATCTCTCTTCGAAGTGGACCCACTCTCATGGAGTCCCGAATGTCCCTCTGTCTGGACTGCAGCTTCTGTGAGCGACCGGTGGGCATGTCACCAAAAGCGCAGGCACAAGGAAGAAGAGCGGTAAAAGGTCTCAGAAATCTCCTTCCAGGCTTCTAAAATGGCCGCTAGTACTAGGCCCCGATTGTGCCGCGGGGGTTAATCCGCTCCGGAGCGTCAATTTCGGGGGTAAGGCAAACTCACCGAGTCCCCCAGTGCCCCCAGAGACCGTAGAGCGTTTCTCAAGTGCGAGCAAGCGGCGGAAATAACTTTAAAAACCGTGTTTATCACGGAGCTCCTTCAACATGCAGCCGCTCGCTTCCTCGGCTAGCTCCGCCCCCATGCTCAGCTCATTTTTACCGCTTTCCCTCATCATGTTTAAACGCAATTTTGAAGCCACTTCTTATTAAATGACCGACATGTTAGATATCGTTCTTTCCGGCAGACTCCGCAGATTCATAATATATCATTTTTATATGTATACGTCCTGTCCTGGCTGTATATTATGAAAAAAATGCAATAAAAATTTAATTTTTAATCATCTGCAGTGTGTAAAGTGTTTTTTTCCCCACATTTTAGCACATGAGCGTCTGCGGGTATGTTTTCTATACAGGGTTATCCAAAGAGATTCGAAAAGTCACCGCACGTTCGGTGACTTTTCGTTCTCTTCAATTCGGTTCCTTTTGCCGATTGCATTTCGGTGACCCTGCGGTGTATTCAGCAAACAGCACGGGGTCCCCGAATTGCAGGGAAAAGCTGCCGAAAGCCTGACGACAACTAACCGAATGCACGCTGAAAACAAGCAAAAACATCTGGATTAACCTTCGAAAAAGCCGAACATGAGCCGAACAGGAGCCGAATCACACAGAGCCGAAGCAGCTGTGACGCAGAGGAGGCAGTGAATAAATTAGAAAAACCATTTGTATGAATCTGGGAAAAAGAAACGCTGTTTACAAAGAAACTACTGAGCGAAAATGTCTGAAATTTTCACAGGAGGTCCAGGGAATGATACTAAAGAGGGCTGTTACAAAAAATATAAGTAAACTGAAAAAAAAAAAAAATCGGACTTTTTAAAAAAAAAAAAAAAATCTGAAAAATGCTTAAAGTATCCTAAAAAATCAATGAATAAAGAGACTTTTTGCTGTAGAATTTTATAATGAACGGTTTATTAGATATTGAATTAAAACGGGAATATTTTTAACATTGAAGTCTATGGGATTCTCCTGAATAAATTTGCCGAATTAAACCACCGAATGGCAGGGCATTAGGGGAACCTTTCACTGCTGGTTTGTGTTCTCTGAATAGCCGAAGCAGTGCTTTTTCATGGGGATTTCACTGCCCTCGAACAGGCACCGAACAGTCACCGTATGTGCAGGCAATTCGCCAGGATTTGGCGAATTGCCTGCTCTCTGGATAGCCGAATGGCCAGGAAAGGTAACCGAACGCTGATTTTCAGCATTCGGTTACCTTTCTCAAGCAATTCGGATCTCTTTGGATAACCCTGATAGGGTGCGCTTGTACAAAAATTAGAAATGGGGACTTGTTACATTTTGTGGGGGGAATTACGTGATTTATAGCAAACGCACCCCATAGAAAAAAATCATTAGTGCATCATCGTTCACATTATAATTGAAATGTGAACAATATTGCTGCATTAATAAAAATAACACACAAAAAAAATACATGTTTTTTTTTTTTTTTACTTTATACCTGGTCATGTTGGGTATCATTCGAAAGGCCATGCTCAGGCCTTTCGATTGACACCCTCCATGACCCACTAGATGCCTGGAGATATCGGGGTTCAAATGAACCCCCTATCTCCACCAGGGGATTGGCCTGGGCAATATATATACGCATGATGTGAGCTGGCCTGGGCAATATATATACGCATGATGGCGCATCTGTGACTGTCTGTGAGCATGATGTGAGCTTGCCTGGGCCTGGGCAATATATATACGCATGATGCGAGCTGACCTGGGCCTGGGCAATATATATACGCATGATGTGAGCTGGCCTGGGCCTGGGCAATATATATACGCAGGATGTGAGCTGGCCTGGGCAATATATATATATACGCATGATGAAAATTTGCAAAGGATAAGGCACGCAAAGTGAAACTTTGATGTGTCTGAAATTGAAACTTACTTGACAACTCTTATTTTTGTTTCGTTAATTTATATTTGTTCAATGCAGTTAATTTTAATTTGTTTAATATAGTTAATTTAAAATGGTTTAATACAGTTTATTTATATTTATTTTACCTTTACTATTGGTGCTTTTCAAACTTTATTCTTAAATAAAAAGAAATTTAGCAGTTTCATGTTGTGTCGTTTTTTTGGGTTTTTTGGGGGGGTGCAAGTAGCTGGTCTTGCCTAGGGTGCAAAATAGTCTAGCACCGGCCCTGACCGCCTGGTCCACCCCTGCACTCTTCCACAATACCACAGAGGGGTTACTGTATGATGGCACTTGCTGGCCTGGCACCAAAGGCACAATATTTGGCTGCACTGCCACTGACGCCTGTATCAGATTCATATCCTCAGAGGGGTTACTGCGTGACGGCACTGTTGCCGACGCTAAAGGCCCAATTTTAAAGCACCTATTGTTACTTTCATCCAAAGCCTGCATATGTTTCACAATAATTTAGCCAAAAAATCACTAAACTTTTTCCACGTGTCCAAAAATGTCTCCTCTTTTCATACAGGCTGCCGCCCCAAGCAGTTGTTTATGGATAGATTAAAGGAAAAGCATTTACCTTCATTTGAAATGTAATTTTTTGGTTTTTACATATTTCTATACATCCTAGAAATCCGCCACTTCACAGGCAGGTTATGGGGACCTCCTAGGCACGATATTTGAAGGACTTTTTCGTTTTTATTCTTAACCCTTATTTCATGGAAAACTCACTGTCCCTTTAAAAAGGTTTTTTTTTTTAACTTTTTGTCCTTGTTTCCTGTCCCCCAGGGCACTACCCGGACCCCCATACACCTTTTATGGCAAATATCTAGCATATATGCCCTCTTGGAGGGCACTCTAAAAATCTAATTTTCAGCCCCATTGACTTGTATTGAGTTCGAGTTCGAACATTTGGAAAGTTCGAGTTCGAATGCGAACCGAACTCGGGGGTGTTCGGCTCATCCCTAGTAGCTACCAGGGGTGCAGAGGGTGAGTCCAAGGGGCCCACACTCGCCTGCCTGGGCCTGGGGATTTGCCTATATTTTACATAGTTCTTTTTTAATTTATTTTATACTTATTTGTGAGTTTTACTTTGGAGCTCTGTGATACACTCATACACACCACATAGTACTGTGAGTTTTGTTGCTGTGGAACTCTGATTTACACTGATACACACTGCACATTACTGTAAGTTTTATTGCTGTGGAGCTCTGTGACACCTTCATACACACCGCACATTACTGTGAGTTAATTTTATTTCTGTGGAGCTCTGTGATGTGTTCATACACAGCGCACATTACTGTGAGGTTTATTGCTGTGGATTTCTTTGATAAACTCATACACACCACACATTACTGGGAGATTTATTGCTTGTGCAGCTCTGTGAGATACAAATAGTGCACATTACTTTAAAAATGGGATGGACTGAAGAAGTCATAGTGAACCTGGAAAAAATAGGACACTGATTGTCAACATTGTGTACCTGGAGGGGACCAATGCATGTTGACGGGAGGGGGACAAAATATGTTTTTGCCTAGGGTAGGGGGCCTCGTCGTGGTTCCTGCACCTGGGCCCTGAGGTTTCTAGTTACGCCTCTGCTTTCACTGCTGGTTTGTGTTCTCTGAATAGTCGAAGCATTGCTTCTCTATGGGCAGGGCCGGCCCAAGACATTGTGCTGCCTGGAGCATAGGATGAAATGCTGCCCCCCAAAAAAAACAAAAAAAACACGCAGATCCGGGGTCACTCACTGCTGTAAACTGATGAGATTCAGGAGGTTATAGTTGCTGAAAATCCCTGTACAGTACAGATACAATTTGTTACTGTAATTTCCATATACAGGCTTTATGCCATATGCAGATATTATTTTTATATTGGTGCTTTGTGGAAGCAGCATTGCTAATAATCTCATTATGATCACTACACATACCCATATGCAGGAGAGCTGAACATTTTTACTATTTATCTATATCACATTTTCTGCAAAAGCCATTTCTGCCTGTATGTTGATAATGCAAACCTTGTGTGAAACTATACATGATAAGGGACACCATCTACAGTCTATTTATTTTTAAATTTGGATAAATTAATACATGAATAATTAAAAATGAGCAAATTTACTTTATTTTGATCTTTATGCTATCTCAGAATAAGAGTCTCTATGCAGAATTGACAATTTACCTTACCTTTCTGATAAACGTTATGATAACATTTATCGCAACAAAATGTACTTGGTAGTGAAGGGGTTAAGGCACACTAAAATGTTAAATGAGGTGTGTTTTTTTAATACATGCTAACACGTAAATATAAACTATGAATGGGATACACAAACAATTCAACATAAGGTCAGCACTCAGGAATTTGTCCCTTGTTTGTCCTACCGGGATAAGTTATCATACGTATATTCACATTAGCCCCTTCACTACCAAGTGATTTTCCAAGAAACCATTGTCAAAAACCAGTGGTTTATTGAAAAATAATTTTTAATAAGTTATACAGTAATACATAACTATTACTGTAATAACCTATTTGGCCAGTAGATGGCACCATCTACTGCCAAATTGAGTTACCGAGGTTGTAAGATCTATTTTCTTATATTCCTCCTGCATCGGCTGCTGACAGCTTCTGAAAGCCTGATATTTCAGAGCTTTGACCAGCCGATTTTACAGTTTTAGCTTTTTGGGCATTATGCACACAAGGCTAAAACTTTGGGGCACCTTCTGCAGCCCAAAAGCAAATTAAATTTGTTTGCAGCAAACAAATTTCATTTGCTTTTGGGCTGCAGATCAGTATTTCGAGATATGTCGATATCGGGGCACCAGTTGGTGCCTTTTGAAGCTCGAGATCTCAATTTTAGTAGTGAAGGGGTTAATACTCAAGACTTAAAACTAGGTGAAATAAATCAAATTTTCTAGGTCTCATTTTTAATCCTCTTCATCACTTTTATTGTTCATTTTATTAATTTTCTTATATTATTAATAGTGGCAAATTTCCATAGTTTCAAATCACTGGGAGAGTAAAGCATCACCTGATTCCACCCTCTAAAAACTCCTTAAACTAAAAATCCATTGAATTGCTGAGATGGGCAGCGTTGGGCTGTTTCCTGACAGCAGTGAAAGAGTTTCTGCTACTTAGTTGAGGAAATGGGATATAAAATTACTGATTATTGTCAGATGGACTTTGAACAGTGAATATTTTCAGAAGGAAATTGCAGTAATTTTATAGCTCTCAAAATAATCTCTTGTGCAAGAAAAGCTGTATATTGAAATGGAAGGAATCTGAGACTTGAAATGTAAGCAACTCACCCTATCTCTGGAGTATCGGGGCCTTTTTCAAGACAGAAAGGTTTCATGTGATGACAAAATTCATTGCTGGTTAGTGTGGGAAGAAAAGGTTTGTTTACCTCTGCGCTTCAAGTATCAATTTACTTGTATGTTGACTTTGTAAAAAGAAGAAAAGTATTTCTGAACCAAATGATCACTGCTAGAAAAAAGCTGGTATTTCCGATTTACTGGGCAATACTATTTTATTATTTCTAATTAATTACAAAAATAGTCTAGTGTGTGTAGTCTACTGATGAGCTATTTTATTGAGTCAGTTATGTGTCAATCCAAACGTAGAAGCAGCAACATATTAATACAGTATATGAGGCAATTGTAATCTGTCGTTACTACCTTTGGAATGGGTTACCTGGGCTGCCATCTGAAAGATGAGGGTCCGCCTTCCCACAGCTGCCTATTTCAGTACATTGAGTAAACATAAAAAATGTTGCCCCCTCTTGTGCGTACCTCATTATTCAGGGAAAGGGCTACATCCTTGGTGGTCCAGCAGGGGTATAAAAAGGTGTTGGTCTGCCCCTCTACGTGGTGCACTGCAGACCATAATTATCGCTCCCTCAATGTAGAGTCAGAGTGCTCTTACCAGCCCCAGATGTTGCGGCACACTGGGAAATTTGTTGGTATATAAATGGGCCAGTCCTGGGTGGCATGGAAGGTCCCCTACATCTGTAGCACTAAGGCTGCACAAGGCTTGTAAATGGCGAGGGACCCCTGAAGCCACTGGGCCCCTGGGCATATAATGGGCTGTCAGCCCCAGATAGCGACCCTGTGGGATATATGATTTAGATTGTATCAGCTTATGTGATATTTTTCTATAGGAAATATGATGTACTGTTGTAATTGTTGCTAAATGGGAGGTATGAAGAAAGGATTGTTCATGCTATATATTTGGGTGATCAAAGCATCATGAAATATTAAGGGTTTTATTATTTTCGGTGCAAAAACCACACTGTAATGTTTAAAAAGGTGTTATTTTACAGTATTTTCTAGAATGCATGAAATTGAAGTATGCGCATACCAGCCTGTAGTAGTCTTGACCCATAGCCGGCTGGGTGGAGTAGCGGTAGCATCACTGCTCTATAACCGTGGAGACCGTGAAGACACAGGTTTGAATGCCGGCAAGAGCACCTCCCCAGTAAGTGTCCTTGGCAAAACACCTAATGGTACATACTCGCCACCCAGGACATACTTGAAAGTAAGAGAAATCTCAATGTAAAAATATAATTGAGGAAATGGGATCTTCTGACAGTGGTTCCCTACTCTGGTCCTCAAGTCCCCCTAACAGGTCAGGTTTTCTCGATATCTGAAGCACAGCACAGATGATATGATTTGCTGCTCAGTGATTTGAGGATTCAGTCTGCATTTCCAAGATAATCCTAAAAATCTGGCCTGTTGGGGGACTTGAGGACAAGGTAGGGAACCACTGCTCTATGAAAACAAATGTTTTTATGGCCCTAAAGTCAGTCTCTCATAGCTCTTGTGCCAGAGCTTCTCTTTATAAAAGATGGCATGTAACCAACCACATGTCTCTTGAAGGCAACACTGGAGAGTACAATGGATTCCAAACTGTAACTTTATTGTTAGTGTTGATTGGTAACACTAGCTGTATTAGGGCTTTTATCGAAATGCCTAAGCATAGCAGTGGTTAGCACCGTTAGTAAGTCTAAGAGCCACCCACCACCAGGTTACTTCTCAACTTAAAATAATGGATGATATGTCTCAGGGTCTCATCCCTGCTCCCCCTTATTATTAAAGTGGTTAATTTTTTCTGAAATCTCTTCCTCTTTTCTCCGAAAGGAGATTTTTTTTCTTTGCATGTGTCCTTTATATGTGCATCTAAATATTTACAGAGATTCAATTTATTTAAGGAAGGCATTAATCAGCTGCTAGTAAACATCTTAAACATGCCATTGCCAGTCGTCCTTCTAATACGGTGTTCAGCAATGTCCTGCTGACACATCTGTATAAATGGTTTCTAGCTTATGTTTTACACAGCATGTCGGCCAATTAACTAATAATTGCCATATATTTCAATAATAAATGCTGTCCTTCGTTTCTAGGATCAGCCAGGTTTTCCTAATCACATTTTACTATTCACGAGAAGGGGGAGAACAGGGAATGAGCTGCCTTGTAGCATGTATAGTTCATATGCTTCAGGAGGGAAATTGATTGCCTAATTGACGTAGTACACTTGAAATTCGTCTTTAACCCTTTCGCTGCTGAGCCATTTCGCACCTGTGTGCTGAGCTCATTTTTACCGGTATCGCTTATCATGTTTAAACGCGATTTGAAGTCACGTTTTATTATACCACCCAGACAAATTATATATCGTTCTTTTCGGCAGATTCCTAATCTATCATTATTATATGTATACGTCATGCCCTGCCTGAATATTATAACAAAAAATGCAATAAAATTAGAATTTTCAATCATCTACAGTGTGTAAAGTGTTTGATTTTTTTTCACATTTTAAAATCAGAATCTTTGCATTTATATTTTTTGTATGGGGTGCGCTGGTTAAAAAAATTAGAAATGGGGACTCGTTAAATTTTTGTTGGGGGGAAATTACGTGATTTGTAGGCTGAGGTCAGACGAACCCCAGCTCTCGTGGATAGTGCCCCCAGTTCTCATGGATATTGCCCCAGCTCACATGGATATTGTCCCAGCTCACATGGATTTTGCCCCAGCTCACATGGATAATGCCCCAGCTCACATGGATATTGCCCCAGCTCACATGGATAATGCCCCAGCTCACATGGATATTGCCCCAGCTCACATGGATAATGCCCCAGCTCACATGGATATTGCCCCAGCTCACATGGATAATGCCCCAGCTCACATGGATATTGCCCCAGCTCACATGGATAATGCCCCAGCTCACACGGATATTGCCCCAGCTCATATGGATAATGCCCCAGGCAGCTCACATGGATAATGCCCCAGGCAGCTCACATGGATAATGCCCCAGGCAGCTCACATGGATAATGCGGCAGCTCACATGGATAATGCCCCAGCTCACATGGATAATGCCCCAGCTCAGCTCACATGGATAATGCCCCAGGCAGCTCACATGCATAATGCCCCAGCTCACATGGATAATGCCAAAGCTCAGCTCACATGGATAATGCCCCAGCTCAGCTCACATGGATAATGCCCCAGCTCTGCTCACATGGATAATGCCCCAGTTCAGCTCACATGGATAATGCCCCAGCTCAGCTCACATGGATAATGCCCCAGCTCAGCTCTCAAGGATAATGCCCCAGCTCAGCTCACATGGATAATGCCCCAGCTCACATGGATAATGCCCCAGCTCAGCTCACATGGATCATGCCTTCAGCTCTCTCATGGATATTGCCCCTGCCAGTTTCCTCTATTCATCGCTGAAATTAAAATGCAGCCAGCGGCGCACTTGGAAGATGACGCGGTGGTGCCTGCAGCATGCCTGCATCCCAGTCAACTGGCGCAGGCACGTTGCACTGGCGCCGCCCCTCACATGACAAGTCACGTGATGGGGCGGTGCTGGCGCCACAGCGGCATCTTCCAAGTGCGCCGCTGGCTGTAATTTAATATCGGCGATGAATGGAGGAAACCGGCAGGGGCCCACAGTGTCGCCCCAAAACAAGCCCCTACTGACCCGCGGGCCCTCGGGCAGTGCCCAATGGGTCAGTCCACCCCTGATCATGTCAGTAGATGGTGCTGACCTGGCAGAGGGATATATTTAATCTTTTTAATTTATTTTTCTGTATTTAATAAATACAGAGTTTTGATCTAATACTCTTGGGGCTCTATTAAATTCATTGCGCAAAACGCACGCGTAGCGCAATATTTTTTGCGCAAAGCGTTAAACGTTAACGCGCAAAAAATAACGGTGGTATTACAATCCGTGCGCATTTTTTCATCCGTCAAAAAAAAACGCTCGCAAAAAAGACGTGCAAAAACGCACGCGCATTAATGTTGCGCGCAGAAATCGGTGTGCGGACTGTTTTTTAAGACGATTCAGCCAATCAGAATTAAGAACCACAGTTGTCTCCCGTTCAGTTTTAGCTCCTGTCAAAATCAATCTGAGTATATATGCTGCAGCAATAATAAAAACACGCACAACATCTCCATTTTATTGTTTGGGTATGCGTAGAGTGTGTAACTATAAGGGGGGAGTGTATTAATATTCTTTTGGTTATATTACAGGTTTCTCTTATTGATGAATAATTGAGTCACTGATTGGATTATTTCATTTGCCTATTTATATGTGTTTGGTGTATTGTGCATCTAGACTTGACAAAGACCTGCGTGTCATAACGTTGTCTTCTTTTATTGCTCACTGAGGATTAAATCCTTTCTAATTGACCACATTCAGGAGTCGGTAATTATTCTTTGGAGTGTTTGGGATTGGAAGTGTGTCCTTGCCAACTGGTGGTTCCTTGCTGGTTGCAACATACATTCATGCAGTGTATTTATTAGAACACGAAAAATAGTCAAACTCTTAATCAGTTTTTCCCTAGGCGTGAGAGTACCCCCCCACACCTATTTTTCCAGAAAAAGCACTGGGAAGAAGTAAATGTGCAGTAGGCATCAGTAAGAACCAAGCTGCACCAGGAGTTTGTGGCTTACCTGGAATAAATTAGAAGCCCTTTACTACCAAGATTGAGATCTTCAAGGTACCTGCTGGTGCCCTGATATTGAGTATAGTAAATATGGTGATCTACTGGAGCAATGCAGAGGAGTTTTTGTTTATTGCAAATGTAAGTCATTTGCAGTTGTGCACCAGAACATGCCAATAAAGTATTTGGACCGCAGGCGTGATAAGCCCAGGTCTTAACACTATTTGAAACCAGTTTTGAATTTGTGCCTAAACACATATCCCCAGCTGGCCCAGCACAGAGCCCAGTGCTGCATTAGCTCTTTTTGGCCAGCAGTTGCTTGTCATCTGCCTGCCAAATTTGTATTCACATTAACCCCTTCATGACGGATGGGCGTCGCCCATCACGGGTGGGATAACGCCGTCATTGGCTGCAGGGTGGCGGTCTGAGTTCAGGCGAAACATTGGAGACAGCGGGGCGTACATGTAACCTCTGCATCTTCAAAGCCCTCCCGCAGCGAGGATGGCATAGCACGCCCCGCGGTGGCAAGGGGTTAAGGAAGAAATTTGGGATATTTTCAAATACTTTTTACTGTATAATTCATTAAAAATTATTTAAAAAACTCTACTCGTCTCCAACAGTTATTTTCTGGAAATTCCCTTGCTAGTGAAGGGGTTAAATGATTTTGGCCATCATCATTAACAAGAGAGTGAATATAACAGCTGAAGTTGAATAGGACCCAGAGTAAATGATATTAAAACCATCTATGAATACTTTGATTACGTTTCTTACAACCCTCTGTTATTTTATGCCCATCACTATAGAGTCAGCAACCTTGGCCCTCCAGACGTTTTGGAACTACATATCTCATGATGTCTAGACAGTTCAAAGAGTACCTGAGCATTATGGGAAATTTCAGTTTTCAAAACATGTGGGGGCCAAGATTGTTGACTCCTTCTATAAAGGCTTGGAGAAATATCAGCCAAAATGCCAAATTAATTTAATTTAATTCAAATGTATACTTGTGCAGGCGTTGCATATGTACAGTGTATACATGTATATGGTAGTAGGGTCCACATATCACTCTTGCTGTAGTGTATCACTTTCTCATGCAAACAGAAACCTCATTGCCAGCTGGATAGCTGCCATTAGCCTCAATGCTTCCCCATTCAACTCTTTCTGAACAATGCAAGTGTATCATTTTTAACCACACTGACGGCTCAGCTCAGTATTCAGTAGAATTAAGATTGGCAGGGCACCTGTTTTAGTTCACTTTCCACATCTTGCAAGCTTAGATCGTAATGGAAAAATGAAAGACATAAATTGATTACAAGGCGACATTCTATTTAATATAGTGGAAGTGTTTATCTAATATTTTAGCTTTCTGCGTATGGTACTACATCTTGCATTGTACTGTCAATCCGTAAAGAAACTCACTAACTCTGTAACCTGCTGATAATAAAATGATCCATCAGTTCACTACTCCATGCAATACAGCAGTCAAACCAATAGAAATATGAATAAGATGTGCATAAGAGAATTTATAATAGTCCCAGATTCACTATTTATGGTTGCTAGGTTTTGGATCTGTGAGTCCTCACAGGAAGATTGCAGCTAAGAAAACTCTAAAATCATCTGCTTAAAATAAAAGACGTGGGGCCCTATTACAATCATAACTCTAACGTTAGCGCTCACCTGTGTGACCGTTAACGTTAGTAATGGCGGGCGCACCATATTACAATCTCAACGCTAACAGGCTAAAAAACTCATTAATGATTAGGATCGTGCGCTTTTCAGCGCGAGTTTCCTGTACTTTGTGCTCACTATGCTTAACATGGGGAGAACAAAGTGTTAATTAATGGTAGGATTACAAAGTCCTAATGCTTATTACCATCCAGCTGCGGTTAACTGAAAAGTTAGCACCAGGTCCTGGCTGTGGTTAACGGATTCCGCACCAGCCGAAAATTAAACCAAAAATCACATACTCGCCTCCCATCCTGCGGCGAGAACGGTGGCTCCATCCGCTCCTTCTTTGTCACGAGCGCCCCAGGCAGATGCCAAGGAGGACCCTTTATGCTGAATGTCTTTAAGCCCTTTAGGCAGGTTTGTGGTTTGCTGCATGATGCAGAACCCAGCACACAGAATATATACTGATACTGAACACGAATGACAACAGAGATACAGACACAAGAGGAAACCCTGCACTGGGGGAAGATCCTTGAAGTGGTCTTCCAACTATACAGATTACAGGGTAGGGAATAAACACCAGAACAATTGATATGCCCAGCAGCAACACAGAACCCTGAGCTATGAATGAGGTCCTTATAGTTGGCCTCCCTCTATCACACAGACTACACTATGCTGCTGGGCAAAGACAAGGAAACAAGACTTACAGAACATAAACAGGAATATATAAGAATTGTCAGGGGAAAGCCAGGTCTAGACACCATGGAGGATTGTCAGCCAAAAACCAGGGATCAGGAGCCAGAAGAGTAAGTAATACAAGCCAAGGTCAGAACATAGAATCTATCAGGAAATACACCAAAGCAGGCACTCAGTAAGTAGAACTTATCCTAGAACAAGGATCTGCTGCACTGCTGGTCATATTTAAGAGGCAGAGCAGGTCATGTGACCACAGGCCATATCAGTCAGAGAATCCAGGGGTGGAGAGCCTGAACTAAATTAGCCCATAAACCCACAAGGGCTCCAAAGGATTGCTCTCACCACCAGGGGGCCCTGCTGCAATGTGGAAATGGGACATTCTTGCTGCCGGCAGCAGTGAGAGACTGGGGAAAAAGTCCCATCAGTCTCCCTCTGTAGATCACTACGCTGACCTGCCAGATCTTGCGAGCCGAAATCCCACAGGTCATTTGACCGACAAAATCAGCCTCAATGGAGTCCTATGGACTCCAGGGAGAGGATGCTCACGGCGGCGCTTAGCTCTGCTATAATAGCTAACACTGTAGAGGAGATGCCTTCATTTCTGAGTCAACACTTTCAATCTTTCTACAGTAGTACCCTGACACTCTTGTCTAACATATATGAACTGTTTTATTTTTGTTCAGTTCTTTCTACAGATACCTTTAACTGTTTTCTTTTAGCTTTTTGAACCTTTACCTAGCTGTTAGTGCGGATGTCTGTGTATCTACACATCTCATATATAAAGAGCAGTCTCAGTTTTTCCACCCAACTTAGAAAGTCAGAATTCACATAGGCCATGCCCTGTTACATGCGGTGAGTAAAGCAAAGGCATTATTTCAATTTACATAGAAACTAGACAGTAATGTCACTTGATGTTGCATTGTTTATATCTTCAATACATTTTTCCTTTGGACCTCTGCCTGATATTTTGCAGATTTCTTTAGCTATGTGTAATCTTTCTTGCGTAAAACTTAACTCTTTACAGCCAAAACAGGGGTATATTTTACAAGATGTGGATTTAAAATGTTATTTTTCTTGTTTCTTTTTAATGTTTGATGGTATTTGCTGGAATTACATTCAATATATTCTAAAAACTACACAAGACAAAGTAAGGTGCACTTTTCCTATAAACCAAATCCAAAATGACAAATGAGCTGCGTGCAGTTTTAATTTAGTCAATACTTTCTTCAGAGATTTAGGGCCCAATTCCAAGGTTGGTGTTAACTTAATCAGAGCGGTTTTAAACTTACCAGAGCCATTATAGTCTATGAGGTTGTTAAGGTACAACAGCTCAGGTTCAGTTTACACCAACCTTGGAATAGGCCCTTAGTCGATTGCATTTCTGACTAAAAACTATTTTTGACTAAAACAAAATGGCATATTAGTCAAAAGAGACTATGACTAAAACTGAATAAAAGTTTGCAGTAAAAATTAACATTGTTTAGATGCATGGGTGAAAGCGCACTTTATATCTGACTAAAGGGTCTATTAACAAAGCACCGAAATTTCAGTTTATATTTCAGTGCTTTTCACGTTGGCACACTTCGGCGATTCCATTTCACCAAAATTTCAGTGAATTCATTATCTAGCGAATGGTCACTGTAGTGCACTGAAGATGGAGATCCCGATGCCCCACAAATTAGTTGGAGAATGTCACCAATAAGCACTGAATAGCGCCGAAGTGGCCTTCGCGAATTCCACCGAACTGCAAAAAAAAACAAAAACCAGAACTATCCTATTCTTCTATTAGGTACAGTATGTAATGCCTTTTTAAATCATCTCACTTGAACAGTAGAAATTAACTCACTCATTGAGGAGCCTTATAGAAGACAGCTTTGTGCTACAAACACAATAGGGTATTGAGTTGATGAACCTCACCACATCCAGGCTTCCAATCCTGTCTTGTATTGTGGTCCTTGCGAACTCCAATCCTGGCTCCTATAATGTCTCCGGAATTAAGGTGCCCAAGGAAGGAAAAAGGACCCAAATATAGGGATAAAAAAGCCTAGAGGCTAAATTTATTAAAAAAGAACAGCACAACGCATTTCGACAAACCGTCCTCATCAAGGTAATTGTCCTTGGGCAAGACACCTAATGGTACACACTCGCCACCCAGGACATACTTGAAAACGAGAGAACTCTCAATGTATCCTTCCTGGTAAAAATCCTTTCTCAAAAAAAAAAGTGCACAAAAAAACAACACTTCTTTATAAAATTGGAAAACAAAAGTGTTGTCAAAAAAGCAAAAAAATACAAAGAGGTGTTTTAAAAAATAAAAAGGCTTTTTGCTGAAAATGGAAAAAAATGGTCTTTTAAAAATGATATTATGTTTTTATATTGAATCTTAAGGGATTTGCCTGTTTAACCCTGTCGAACTGAATCACAATAAAAATCAGGGCATTTCACTGACACTTCGGAGCAGGTCGGTGTACTGTGAATAGACAAACCATTACTTCTCTATAAGACAATTTTGCTGCCGCTGAAGACCATCGAACTGCAGTGAACCGCACTGTATTTCGCCGTCAGTTCGCCATTATTTGCCGAATTGACAGCTTAGGGAATAGACGACTTGCCCCAAAATTGCAAAGAACGGTGAGATCCGGTGCTTCATGTTGTTCTCAATATTGCATTATCAAAGTTACGTCGTCGATCATGTGGGACGTATTATGATATACTAGTTTCTTCAGCTAGCACCACAAAAAATAAGTCTCATCTGGTAAGATAGGGAGACTGGGATAGCCACAGATTCCTGGAAATGGCATTGTCCTCAAAACAACTCTGGATTGTTGCAATTGACTCATGTGATTTGCGGCATGTTGCACCGCCTTGCTGCAAGTAACCCTGTGTTATTCCCAAGAGTAAGTCATTTTGTGCTATTTTGTGGGAGTACTATTCTTGTGGCTGCGCTGTTCTTGTGGCTCTGCTGTCACCTAGCAGCTGCTTCCAGTATGCGCAGTGATGGCATGCTCAGCAGTTCCTTCTACTTGTTTTCGATTTATAATGAAAACATTTGATCTGGGTTTATAGAAATCAGTATATATTATATATATATATATAGTCAGGTCCAGAAATATTGGGACATTGACACAATTCTAACATCTTTGGCTCTATACACCACCACAATGGAGTTTGAATGAAACAATCACAATGTGCTTTAACTGCAGACTGTCAGCTTTAATTTGAGGGTATGTACATCCAACTCAGGTGAACGATGTAGGACTTACAGCAGTTTGCAGATGTGCCTCCCACTTGTTAAGGGACCAAAAGTAATGGGACAATTGGCTTCTCAGCTGTTCCATGGCCAAGTGTGTGATATTCCCTCATTACTCCAATTACAATGTGCAGATAAAAGGCCCAGAGTTAATTTCAAGTGTGCTATTTGCATTTGGAATCTGTTGCTGTCAACTCTCAAGATGAGATCCAAAGAGCTGTCACCTATCAGTGAAGCAAGCCATCATTAGGCTGAAGAAACAAAACAAATCCATCAGAGAGATAGCAAGAACATTAGGCGTGGCCAAAACAACTGTTTGGAACATTATCAAAAAGAAGGAACGCACCGGTGAGCTCAGCAACATCAAAAGACCCGGGAGACCACGGAAAACAACTGTGGTGGATGACAGAAGAATTCTTTCCCTGGTGAAGAAAACACCCTTCACAACAGTTGACCAGATCAAGAACACTCTCCAGGAGGTAGGTGTATGTGTGTCAAAGTCAACATTCAAGAAAAGACTTCACCAGAGTGAATACAGAGGGTTCACCACAAGATGTAAACCATTGGTGAGCCTCAAAAACAGGAAGGCCAGATTAGACTTTGCCAAACAGCACCTAACAAAGCCTTCACAGTTCTGGAACAAGATCCTATGGACAGATGAGACCAAGATCAACTTGTACCAGAGTGATGGGAAGAGAAGAGTATGGAGAAAGAAAGGAACTGCTCATGATCCTAAGCATACCACCTCATCAGTGAAGCATGGTGGTGGTAGTGTCATGGCGTGGGCCAGTGGCGTAACTAGAAACCTGAGGGCCCCGGTGCAAGAATCCATGAAGGGCCCCCCAACCCCCCAAAAAAGATCCATATTTTTACCTTTTTTTTTTTCTGCAATATAAAAAAGATAGTATTGCCCCCAGCTCACATGGACATATATTGCCCCCAGCTCACATGGACATATATTGCCCCAAGACCACACATGGATATATTGCCCCAGCTCACACATGGATATATTTGCCCCCAGCTCATGGATATACTGCCCCAACACATGGAATATACTGCCCCAACACATGGATACTGCCCCAGCACATGGAAATACTGCCCCAGCTCATGGATATACTGCCCCAGCTCATGGAAATACTGCCCCAACACATGGATATACTGCCCCAACACATGGATATGCTGCCCCAGCTCATGGATATACTGCCCCAGCACATGGATATACTGCCCCAGCACATGGATATACTGCCCCAGCTCATGGATATACTGCCCCAGCACATGGATATACTGCCCCAGCACATGGATATACTGCCCCAGCTCATGGATATACTGCCCCAGCTCTGCCCCCCAGCTCATGGATATACTGCCCCAGCTCTGCCCCCCAGCTCATGGATATACTGCCCCAGCTCTGACCCCCAGCTCATGGATATATTGCCCCAGCTCTGACCCCCAGCTCATGGATATACTTCCCCAGCTCTGACCCCCAGCTCATGGATATACTGCCCCAGCTCTGACCCCCAGCTCATGGATATATTGCCCCAGCTCTGACCCCAGCTCATGGATATACTGCCCCAGCTCTGACCCCCAGCTCATGGATATACTGCCCCAGCTCTGACCCCCAGCTCATGGATATATTGCCACAGCTCTGTCCCCCAGCTCATGGATATATTGCCCCAGCTCTGCCCCCCAGCTCATGGATATATTGCCCCAGCTCTGCCCCCCAGCACATGGATATACTGCCCCAGCACATGGATATACTGCCCCAGCACATGGATATACTGCCCCAGCTCATGGATATACTGCCCCAGCTCTGCCCCCCAGCTCATGGATATACTGCCCCAGCTCTGCCCCCCAGCTCATGGATATACTGCCCCAGCTCTGACCCCCAGCTCATGGATATATTGCCCCAGCTCTGACCCCCAGCTCATGGATATATTGCCCCCAGCTCTGACCCCCAGCTCATGGATATACTGCCCCAGCTCTGACCCCCAGCTCATGGATATACTGCCCCAGCTCTGACCCCCGGCTCATGGATATATTGCCCCAGCTCTGCCCCCAGCTCATGGATATATTGCCCCAGCTCTGCCCCCCAGCTCATGGATATATTGCCCCAGCTCTGCCCCCCAGCTCATGGATATATTGCCCCAGCTCTGCCCCACCAGCTCATGGATATACTGCCCCCAGCCTAGCTCTTACCTGCTCAGGGGGGGCCCCAGGCCCAGGGCAGGCTCCGTCGGCGTCTTCTCCGGCGTCTTCTCCTTCCTTGGCGAGCGGCCGCTGGAAACATCCAGCTTGGCCGCTCGCCGGAAACCACCTGATCAGCGCGAGGTCTCGTGCGCTGGTCAGGTGGTTTCTCTCCCACGTGAGCGGCCAAGCTGCATGTCAGCGGCCGCTCGCGTAGGGAGAGGGACGGCCAGCGCGCGGTCACAGATTCCGGCTCTTTTTGCCGGAATCTGGTGGCGGCGCTGGGCCCCCTCCAGTGGCGGAAGGCCAGGGCTCGGTCGCAACTGCGACCACTGCAACCCTGGTACTTCCGCCACTGGCGTGGGCATGTATGGCTGCCAATGGAACTTGTTCTCTTGTATTTATTGATGATGTGACTGCTGACAAAAGCAGCAGGATGAATTCTGAAGTGTTTCAGGCAATATTATCTGCTCACATCCAGCCAAATGCTGCAGAACTCATTGGACGGCACTTCACAGTGCAGATGGACAATGACTCAAAGCATACAGCGAAAGCAACCAAAGAGTTTTTGAAGGGACAGAAGTGGAATGTTATGTAATGGCCAAGTCAATCACCTGACCTGAATCCCACTGAGCATGCATTTCACTTGCTGAAGACAAAACTGAAGGGAAAATGCCCCAAGAACAAGCAGGAACCGAAGACAGTTGCAGTAGAGGTCTGGTAGAGCATCACCATTGATGAAACCCAACGTCTGGTGATGTCTATGCGTTCCAGACTTCAGGCTGTGATTGACTGCAAAGGATTTGCGACCAAGTATTAAGAAGGGAAAGTTTGATTTATGATTATTATTCTGTCCCATTACTTTTGGTCCCTTAACAAGTGGAAGGCACATCTGCAAACTGCTGCAAGTCCTACACCGTTCACCTGAGTTGGATGTACATACCCTCAAATTAAAGCTGACAGTCTGCAGTTAAAGCACATTGTGTTTGTTTCATTCCAACTCCATTGTGGTGGTGTATAGAGCCAAAGATGTTAGAATTGTGTTGATGTCCCAATATTTCTGGACCTGACTGTATATATATAATATATACTGATTTCTATAAACCCAGATCAAATGTTTTCATTATAAATCGAAAACAAGTAGAAGGAACTGTTGAGCACATACCATCACTGCACATACTGGAAGCAGCTGCTAGGTGGCAGCAGAGCTACAGGTGGCAGTATATATATAAATAACACATGGGGGGGTTGCACTCAACCTAAACTAAGCATTCAGTGCGGGTGCATCTCAAAAATAAAATACAAAACAAAACCACGGAGAGAGCACTCCAGATCAACACATTCAAAAACCTGCAACAACAGCTCCATGCATGGGTGCATAATACCAGC
The DNA here is from genome assembly GCA_009667805.1 of Leptobrachium leishanense. Lineage (NCBI taxonomy): Eukaryota > Metazoa > Chordata > Amphibia > Anura > Megophryidae > Leptobrachium > Leptobrachium leishanense. The sequence goes on along the minus strand of CM019067.1, from coordinate 240,896,947 downwards.
TTTTACCACATGGTGAAAATGTCTTAACTCTGAGCTTTGCTGAATAAAACGGTGGAAATTTGGTTCGCAATGAACGGCCATGAGGGACCTGCCAGAGGGTGGATTACATTGACGCTGTTGGCAGGCTTAAGCAATTCACGGCCGTTCATTGCGAACCAAATTTCCACCATTTTATTCATCAAAGCTCAGAGTTAAGAAATTTTCACCATGTGGTAAAAGCTGGTATTATGCACCCATGCATGGAGCTGTTGTTGCAGGTTTTTGAATGTGTTGGTCTGGAGTGCTCTCCCGGTGGTTTTGTTATATATATATATATATATATATATATGTATGTATAATCATGAGTATAGCAGTACGTAGTGATACCTTTTTTATTGGACTAACGTTACATTTAAAAGACAAGCTTCCTCAGGTCTGGATGCTTTACTGACCAGTTCCTAGAATTGTACATGTATATGTATAATTATATACTTTATATATATATACAAGTATCAACTTGGCGATAAAGAAAAATTTGTATAAAAGCACAAAAATGGCAGCATACAAAATATAAATTTTTCATAAATTGGAATAATGTTTAGAAATAAACACATCGGTAACATTTGTTCCTTGAAAAAGTTTTATTATTGCAGCATAAAATACTCATTCAAGTATTGACATGAAAATAGATATATATACAGAAAAATATATAAATTTTATAAAAAATATATAAAAAATATATAAAATATATATTTTTCTAATATAGAAAAAAATTAGAGGAAGGCTTCAATAAAAGCTTAGTTGACTGTTACCAGTACTTCCATTCTAAATATTATTCAAACTACAAATACAATCATGATTTTTGCCAGTTACTATAGCATGCAGCTGACAAGCCTGATGGCTGTTTTCTAGAAACTGCAAAGCTAATGGGCTCTCATCCTATCTTAATGAGTTTTTGACCTCATAAACACAATTAATGGTCCATTTACCGTTTTTTTTTATAAACATTTTTAAGAGAACCAACATAAAATGTGGCAAAAGGGGATTTCTGTAAATAATAATCTGTTTCAAATGACATATTCATTCGCTTCCTTCTGTAAAAACAATATAATAGGATATACAGTAGGTCTTTCTCTATTAGAATTGCAAATGTAAATAGTTTTCTTCCCGAAAATGTTTCATTGTTATACACTATATCGCCCTGGAACACTCTAAGACCAGATCAGATGTCTTTTCTCTCATATATGCCTTCAAGAGTCATCAGATATCTATTAACCCCTTCACTACAGAGATCAAGTATACTCTTCAAAAGCACTTGCTGGTGTTCTGATGTCGAGTGTACTCAATTTGGTCTAATTCTGGAGCAATGCAAAGGAATTTTGTTTATTGCAAACTCGATTCTTATGCAAACCAGTTGCAGATTATGCACCGAATCTTTTAGCACATCGTACATGACAGCTGAATTGCTAAAACAGTTTCAACAGCTTGGAATCTGTTTTTTTTCTGAATGGAAAATGGAGCCCTAGTTGTATTATAGAGATGTATTAGCACGTTTTGGGCAGCAGGTGGAGCCATCTGCCTGTCAAATAGTACATACAGTTTGAAAATGTGCTTTAAAGATTTTCAAGCACATCTTCACTGTATGAATCCTGCAGCTGTGTTTTCCATAAATGTACTGGGTCCTGTCTGTGGTTTTATGAAAAACAATTAGATTGACAACTGGATTGGCCAGAACATCAATTCCCCTGCAGTCACATGACATACTGCTGCTGGCAGCATGTCTCATCTGGCAGGACTAATGGAGAGACCATCATTGGTTTTAGGTAAGTGTTTAAAAGAAACGTATGGTTTAAAACAGGGGATAAGTGCAGATGACGTGCAGGAGAGGTTAACATTTACCTCCTCCATTTCCTTCTCTTTTCCGACTTTAACCCTACAGTATTCCTTTAAAATCTAACCTAGGTTTTTCATATCAGCATTTTAATTTAGTCTCTCTTGATGTTATTTCAAGCACATGGCTATGCTGCTGTTCCAGGACTTGCCCACACATCAGTTATGTTATGGATTGTTCAAACAACAGGAACCCAATGAATTAGGGATGTGCGTTTCGGGTTTCGGAATTTCGGAATTTTCACGAATTTTCCCGATTCGTGTTTTCGGATGCGGCCGAATTTCCAAAAATTTTTAGATCCGAAAATGTCAGATCCGAAACGTTTTACGAGCCGAAACAAAATATTTTCGGATTTTTCGAATGGACTTGAAATGTGTCAAACGAGGAGAACAGATGTTCCGAAAAAACGAAAAGTCGATACAAAAAACGAGCAAAATGACACGAAAAATACGAAAAATGGTCGATATTCCTAAAAATATGCAATTCCGAAAAACGAAAATTTCCGAAATCACGAAAAGTCGATACAAAAACCGAGCACAGTGACACGAAAATACGAAAAATGGTCCATATTCCTAAAAAAAAATGTACCCGAAAAACGGGCCGAACCGAATCGAATCGAAACCGAAATCGGTCGAAACGAGCCGAATCGAAAAGTTTAAAAATCCGAAAAATCGAACCGAATCGAACCGAAAAAAAAATCGGTGCACAAGCCTACAATGAATGTCTATAAATGAGGGACAAGCTAATAACGACCATATTGTCTTTAATATGTTAATCCTACAGCTGTCTTTATTGTTTTAATAACTATATCCTGATTACCTGTTGTTAATATTCTCTTTGTGGTTGCTTCTGACTTCTGAATCCTATTTCCACACAGTACGCTCTGCAAAGACTAAAATCCAGTTTCCTCCACAGTGCCTGTACTTGTTAAATACCACTTTGTAACACAGAAGTAAGTCAAAGGAATTTGTTTATAAGATTAAATGCTCTAAAATCAGTAATGCGAGTGAGTGTTTAGAATTCTTGGGATTACTTAAAAATCTATTTTCTGCACTTTGCATGTATACAAATTCCCATGTACTATCAGAGAGGAACCCATCTCACCAACAATGGAAGTCCACGTTTGACCCACATCTGAGTTGTGAGTACAAAATGTCAACTAGGAAATTAAATTATCTGGAAATGTAAATAGATGAAATGGCTTGTACTCTAGGTAACAATAGGCACATGCTGATCTGAAAAGGCTTATTTTCAGGCCCGTATCTAGAAATTTTGGGGCTCCTTACTCCCCCAAGGCCTCTAGTCTCTGCATATTGGCTTTTGCCTCACCCCTATTCCTCCTTGACAACTAGGCCCCATCTGCTAAATGTTGACCCAAAAGTGGACAGTGGTGCCATGCACAAAGGGTTGGGTGAAACTAGAACAGAGGAGGGAAGTGGAAATAGGGGTAAGCACAAATAGGGCCAGAGGGATTGGGTTAAATACTCAGAGGAAAGTGGAGACTGGACCAAGCACGAAAGGGAAAGAAGATCTGGGCAATAGCAAAGGAGAAAAAGAGATCAGGCCAAGCACACAGGAGAAAATTACATTGACTCAAGCACACAAGGGTGGGGGGCAATCCATGCACACAAAAGGGAAAGGTGAGTGCGCAAAGCACACAGGGAAAAAATAGCAATTAGTCAAAGGAATTTTGTGGAATGCAGCCAAGCACAAAAGCTGGAAGGTAGAACACGGCCATGCACACGGAAGCTTAAGGTAGGATGGGGCTACTATTAATCTGCACAAACATAAACAAATCATACAAATTCATTCATACACACACGCATTTACACAGAATAAACAAAAATGTATTTTTCTGGTCACTTAAATACACACATTTATCTGCACAAAAATGATCACTCCAGTCTATAAAAATAATTTCCCAATTTCAGTGGAGCCACTAACATTTACAAGCATTCAATTATAACAGCTCTACTTGTAAATTCCTTTGAGCAGCATCTCATATGGATTCCAAGAGAGAATACCAATGGTGGCGTTTATAGTAGTCGACTCATAATTAATTCAGTGATAGAGAGCTACAATGAGGTAATGACTCACGCTAACTTTGTGTTTGCGGCTCCTTAATACCAGTCGGGCTGGAATAGGTACCTAAGTCTTTGATTCATACAACAGCAGTAGACACTGCAACAGACCTATATTAACATAAATCTATCCCTCCCATAAACAGCAATTGCATGACAAGAGTTGTGTTGTGAGTATAGAGTCTGTCTGTGGAGAATGCATGTCTGTGTTGCATGGACGTGAGTTGTTTGAAATTGTGTTTAGCTGAATGGGAAGGACATATGTGGTAGAGTGGGATTAGTGTCTGTAGTTGAGTGAGTTGGCAGTGCATGCCAGTGGTTTGGAGGGTGTGCATGACTAAAACATGAGAGTCCGATTACGAGGTGAGTGAATATGTGGTTGGCTTAATGAAATTGGAGTGAGTATGTGCAGGCGCATAACAAGACCTCTAGTTTCCCAAAATCTCTCATGCACCCTACTCTCTTTGCATGCATAATGGTAACACATGTGTTATTATTATTATCCTTTATTTAGTGCCACAAGTTTCGCAGCAAGATCAGTGTACAAGGGGTTGATACATTAGAATACCACAAATGGATAATATGACCTGATTCAGGGGGACCCTCTTCCCAGGAGAGCTTACAATCTATGAGATGTACAAGTATTTTGTGAGGTAGGTGCATCCATAATGTTAGGTGTCTTGCCAATGACAATCGCTGGCGGTGTCTTCTGAGTGGGATCGAGTCGTCCTTCCATGATTGTAGAGCAGCAACCTGGTGGTAGGTTGAACCCGCTTCTCGTAAAGTTGAGACTTGATTCTCCACAGTTCCCCATGGTCTAAGAGCAGAAATGTTACCACTGGACTCCACAGCCGATATTGTGTGGTAGGCAAGTAAGGACCGTTAGGTGTCTTGCCCAAAGCCACTTACTGGAGAGGTGCTCTGGCCAGGATCAAACCTGGGTCTCCACGGTTATGGAGCAGTGATGTTACATCTACTCCATCTAGCCGGTACCATGTATTTATATACAGATATAGCATGCATTTACATGTACACAGTCACACACCATACACTTAACAACACAAAATGCAGTTAACACACAGTGCACACATCCATACACACTGACAAAAAAACACAACACGTCCCCTTCCACCTAATTTTGCCACCTGTATGGGTTTTACCCTTCCTTGAAGTCTGACCAACCCTTGGAAAGCCACACGGCTCACTGACTTCATTGCACCAGCGTGCAATGATGTCATTTTCCGTCCCCCCCAGCAGAACAGGGAGAGTGCCTGGATGTAAGGTGGGTTCCTTTGGACCCCTCTATCTCCCAATCGGTAAGGGGTAGAAAAATAAGAGAGGCCTCACTGGAAAGGTCGCAATCTGCATTGTTTCGCGGACTTCTCCTGGAGGGGGCTGACATCTGAAAAGATAAGACATCTTGGATGCCTCCATGGCCTTTCCTCACCCACTGAAGGGGAATTCACCCCTAACTGCCTAGGTAATTCCCCATGGTGTAGATAGGTGGGTCCTTTGGACCTCTATAACTCCAGATCCATGGTAGCTGGAAAATCATGCTTGGCCTTTCCAATGATACCAAACATGACCAGGTTAAGTGTAAAAATAAAAAACAATAAAAATATTTTTCATAATTTTTTTAAATAATGCAGCACTATTGTTCACTTTTCAATTATAACGTGAACAATGATGCTGCACTAACTCAAATTCTCATTTCCCATGATGCCAGCAAGTGAAAAGGTGATGACACGATGCGTTACTACGCATTGGTTCATCGAAAACCTAAACTGCCACACTGCTGCGAGGAGCGAAGGGGGAACTTGAGAACCCTGCCTCTTTGATTTTTACACCGCACAAGGTCAAGCGAGGTGTTATTGGAAAGGTCAGAGTCTGTCCTTTCCAACGATACCAAATATGACCACATAGTCTGTAAAAATAGAAAAAGAAAACAAATTAGACGCAAAATTTTACTTGTTTTTTCTTTCCTCATTTCTAAGATGGTGGCGTTATATGCTTTTACTTGCAAAGCAAACAATGCCAATGCTCTAACTCACCTTCCCATATTCCATGCCGAGATCAAATGTGGAGGTGATGGAGCAAAGCGTTATTACGCATTGGTCCATCTAAAACATAAACCGTGGGACCACTGCGAAGAGAGTGGGGCCTTTAGACCCCTGTATTTCCATTCTTTACACCCCCACAAAGTTATGTTATTGGACAGGTCAGAGTCTGGCCTTTCTAATGATGCCACAGGTGGCCATGTAAAATGTAAAAGACCCCCCCACAAACAAGCATAGAGGAATTTATTTTTTTATTTTTATTTTTTCTTATTTTTTTGTTCCAAAGCAATGGCATTGTCCATTTGTCACATAAAAATGAGCAACACCACTGCAGTTACTCACCTTCTCACTTCCCACACCGCAAACAAGTTCAGTGTTTTATACATAGTCATTTTATTCATAAGATACAATGCGCCAAAATACAAGCGAAAAAATGTGTTTTTTCAGTTTTAGTTAAAATCGTGTATATCAGGGTCCCCAAGAGCACCTCTCCCTGAATCCTCCTATCATCCCTGGACATCCAGCCTAGCTGAGAGTGATATGAGTTACAGGTCACTTGTACCTAAATGACGGTATTAGGGTTGCCAGATTGGCCATGTTTTCCCGGACACATATAATTGATTCATGCTGAAGGTCACTGCAGGCAACATGCCTTTCCGCGGCATGCATAAACGATACGCTGCAGGTGAGAAATCATAAAGGAATCTCGAGTAACCTGCCTTGATTTTTTTTCTTTCTGCAACATATGAATTATAAATCTTGCAGGGCAGCACTGTTTCCTGTGCACCCCTCTGCATGAAATATTAACATGTGTCTAGGAAAGCATGGCGGATCTGGCAATACTAGACGGTATCCCACATAGAACTGACACTTTCATGTCGATATTGTTATAGGAATCTGGTCACCAATGGTTAATTTACAAATATGCATAAAAAATACATATTGATCACATTTCTGGGGGATTGTATTTACAATTCTTTAAAATATATATATATTTTCCTATTCTGTGTATGAGGTGTGATGATCTCCCTGTCACATCCACTCTGCAGCTAGTTTGCTGGCTGTTTTTAAGGTTTTTAAGAAATGAATACATCACATGTCCCAGATTCCCAAAGACAATATTCATTTGCCAAAGGAGAGCACCAGGTCAGCTGGCAAGTTTATCAATGGAATAGCTGATGGGCTAACAGACACAGAGAAACAATGTACACAAGCCAGAACAAAACAAACACACACTGACACATTGTTTTTCAAGGTAGGTTTAATAAATATTGTGCTGTTTGAAAAGGAAATGTCACTTTAAGTGGCCATGAGGTGGCAGTGCTCACAGCAGCTCCATACACATTGCATAGTATCAGTGATATTACATATGGGTTTCCTTGAGCTCTCCAGGCTTGGGAAGGGAGGGGGGGGGGTAGTGGAATGAGGCACTCCTCTGTGTGATGTCACAAGCAAGGCATGCCTCAATCTCCTAGTATTGTGATCACAGAGGGAGACAGAGAGCTCAGCTAAACCTGTCAAAAAAAAAAACTTGTGCAACTCCTGGAAGCTACAGTGGAAATCTGAGATCCCATTTCTTGTAACACCTCACTCACTCTCCTGACATTCTCACATGGGGGATTGAGACACCAGAAGAAGTTCTATCACCACTACCTAAGGCAGGTCCAGTGACAAGAAGACAACACTTAGAATTTGGAACGAACAATCTGTCCTGCCCAACTGGGGCACAGATCATGGATTTTATACATTAACAGCAGTTTGTAGAGAAGATCCTGTGATTTCGATTATTTTCGGGCACAAGTGAAAGGGAACCAGGAGAGCAACAAGGCACAAGGAAAGGATTTTTGGTGGATCCAGGACCATGGGTGACAGCAGGAGAACCAGAATGAGGGAAACAGATCTGGACACGTTGTTTAAAGCAGTTGGTTTTCTCCTATTTTTTATCATCACCATCAGCCATTCAAGCTTTGCCCAGGAAGATAGGAAAGGTAAGGTTTTACCAAGAAAGAAAATAAAGTCATCTGAATTTTTCAGTTCTTTTAATCAGCATTAAATAATTCTGTCATTTATTACTGTATTTTCTTCTCTTTATAACCTGGTTGTGTCAGGCATGTAGTAAAGTGGCAGGGGTAGTTTTACCACTTTGCAGTGTTGCCCTTTAATTTACCTGAGTTTATGGCTGGTTTCATATGACTTACTCTGACCTGTAAAGTCATTGTGTGGGGCAATAGGTGACCTCCTTCTCTTAAGACAGTAAACTGTAGCTTATCAGTTCCCAGAAGGTGAGTGTAGGTGGAGGGGAGAGCAGATAAAATCTACCTTTGTAGTGTTTAAATAAAAGGGTAGCAATGGGTCCCAGGTTTCTGTGTTAAGTAAAATATAAGGTTGTATATATATATATATATATATATATACACATAGTGTATGTCTATATGATAGATTTTGTATAATTTATTGTTATTGGATAGATACTTTTTATTGTTATTATCATTATTTATTATTATTGGATAGCTACCAGACCTGGAGAAGAGAGTTATACTTTTGAAAGCATGTCTTTTAAATGTAACAATAGGTCAATAAAAAAAATATCACTACGTACTGCTATACTTGGGTCATTATATATATATATATATATAATATATATATATATATATATATATATATACCTTGGACTTCTGCCCTGGTTTGAATTGCTGTTAAGAGTGTGTGTATATATATATATATAAAACATTGAGTGTATTATGTATTTACACACATACACACGCACAGTAAGATGGTTATCTGGGTTCATACTCAAAGCATGACTATTTCTATTCTTAGAGATTTTTAATAAGAAAAAAAGCTACAACATTGACTTCAACAAGTATCCTGTGTACTGCAACTGTAACAAAACTTGTGTTTAAAAACTGTTCTGGTGGGCAGTTATTCTTTTGACATACCTGTGTTTATAAATATTGTAGGGGTGCCTAAATAATAAAATGTTAATGTACTTTTTACAATATTTGTTACAGCCTTACTTTTTTATTTTTCCTTCACATTGTATCATAGACAGGTGGAAAGTCAGATAGATAGACAGACAGAGAGAGAGATAGATAGAGTGCAACCAGGATGGATGGATAATAGCCTATATAAGGCACAAGTTTCAACATCATTGTAAGTACAAGCTATCTTCCAGTTGGTTGGATGGATGGATGGAGAGAAAGATAGATAGATAGATGGATAGATAGATAGCTAAGCTGGATATAAGGATGGATGACACCTGTTGATGACATATTCAGTTCTCAGAGTATTTAACTGAACTAATAATGCTGCATGGACAGCAGGTCTTGATAATACAGCCCTGTGCATACACCTGCCCATCACTTTTTTTCTATGTAAAAAACATCTCAGGCATTGACCACTGCCTAAATTCAATCATCAAACCAAACTAACAATGGATGCATTTATTGTATTTAAGAAAATTCCTATTTGATCCACAGTTGTGTATTTTTGTTGTTTAGGTTGTGTACAAGTAGATCATTTTGTTTTCCAGACCAAGAGTAGTTCATTCGATTTGTTTGGGTTGAAAGTCCCATATGGCACAAGATTTCCAGGCAGTGTTTCAAACACGTTTTATATCCAGTGTAATAAAATGACTTGGAACCCTGACATTAAATAACACATCCCAGACATCAGATAGTTACAATCCTTGCCTGCATTATGTAGGCTAAATTATAGGGCAGTGCCAGGCAACACATGTCCTAGGGAGGATGTCAGCTAGATGGATGAAAGTAGAAATATATTTGGTATTTTGCCTTCTAGATTATGATTGAAAAACCAAATGCTATGTGAATGTATTTGAAACTAAAGTGCTTTGGGTTTTATATATATCTGTTCAAAAAAATGCTTTAGGTAGGAAAAACAACCCAAATCCATACTGCTGCTGATCCATCTAACTTAAATATTTTCAGAATTTAAAAGAGTCATTTATTTGTTTGTTATAACATTTATATATATATACACACATTTGTATTTTTAAATTTGTTATATTATAGTAATACAGGACTTGAGTAATTGTTGCACTTTGCCCCTTAAAACTTGGCAGGAATACAGGGATTTAACAAGCCAACATACAAATGAGCACATACATATACGCAGCATGCACACATGCTTTATTAAGCTGCAAGGTTTTAGGGATTTGGTAACACCAGTACACCTTCCGTGACTCTGCAGGATCAAATGAGACACTGGGAGAAACACACCTTTTGTGTAATTGCACAACATGCGTTCCAGGCTTACAAGTTACTACCTGTTTACCCAGTACAATATTTTGGGGAGTTGACTTAAGCTGCTTTTGTATTTCACTGGTGATAAAACTGATTTGAAAAAAAGCTTGTGGCGGAGAGAGAGAGAGAGAGAGGGGAGACATGACGCCTGGGAATTTTTTGGGATTGCTTTCCGGGCTTAGTGATTATTATTATAATATTCTTCAAATATTGCACAACATTTCTGTGCTTAGCACCAGGTTGTTCAGTTTTAAGGCGCATGGTTTCCATTGAGCTACACTTTCTTTGGTAATGATTCTTCCTCAGATTAAGTTGCGAATAAACTATAGTGATTTTATCAGTATTTATATATCATGTCAGATAAATAAATCGGTAATTTTTTGCTCTCATGGTAGAAAAACAGTAATACCAGAAAAAAAAAAAACAGAAGTATCAACCTGTTGCGGAACACTACACGTCACGTGAAGTCAATATATTTGTAAATCTCTGCAAACATTTCTGACGGAAAATGTTTCTTTCTGTAGGGGCCCATTGATAGCCCCTTACTACCTATCTCATTGTATACACGTGCGCAGCATTACACTTGGGCAGGGGTCAGCCACCTTGGACACCCATATGTTTTGGAACTACATTTCCCATGAGGCTGAGGCAATCTAATGAGCAGGTAAGCATCATGGGAGATGTAGTTCCAAAACATCTGGAGGCAAAGGTTGCGGACCACTGCCCTTGGGTAATGCATAACAATGTTCAGGAGCTTTTTCTTTTTTTTTAAGGTCCTTTCTTCAATGCAGTAGTAAGAAAAATAAGCGTTCAAATCAGATACACAGCAGTAAAAGTGACGTTACTTATTTTATGTATGTAAACTTCTAGCCTATACACTGGACTGTCCAGCTGTGGTTTGCAGCTGTTGTTGAAATATACATCCTGTCCTTTTTTGGCTATTGCTTATGCTTATGCATGTGGTTACCAAACAACTCTGGCACATAAAGATGAACAGCCCTGGTGTATACATATTTTTTTTTATGCTGTGTGTCTCTACACGTGCCCTGCAGCACATTCCTTAAAGCAACATACCAAGTACAGCAAACTGCAAACCCTATCATCTAGGTATTATTTTCCACATGCTGTATTTTAGGCTGGGTTCACACCCGGGCATAGCGCTGCGTCGCGCAATGCGCGTGTTTTTTTTAAGGCGCGTTCGCGCATACAAAAAAACGCCCGAACGCGCGTTGCAGCGCGTTCGCGGCTATGATATGCCCGCGAACGCGCTGCTGTATGCCCGAAAAGAAGCTCCCAAACTTCTTTTTGCGTTGGCCGTTTTAACGCGCGTTCCTGCGCGCTGTAAAACGCTTAGGTCTGAATGGGTCCCATAGCAAAGCATGGGATTTCCCCGTTCCTGCGTTTTAAAGCGTGCACGAACGCGCGTTAAAACGGCTGGGTGTGAACCCAGCCTTAGGGGTTTTACGTAAACTTTACGCAATCTACTGTTGCACGTTTATGCTGCTTGATGAATTACTATAGGTAATGTATCTGCACAGCATAATGCTTGTGTTTCTTGTATGTACAGCACGCATCACAAGTCCTTTAGTGACGGAATCTGTTCTCCAAACACCGATTTCTCAACCTCTTGCGCTCTTAAGGTCATGATGGTTTGTGAAGTTGGGTTAAGTTAGCTATCGAGTTGAGGTAAATTGCAAAAAAAAACTCAGATATCACATATGGAAATTCAAGACAGAAAGTCATCTGGAAAGCCCAATCTACAGAAGCTATGATAATATGGTGCTAGAGTCCGAACCTGGTGTAAATTTAACCAGAGCTCTGGTAAACGTCTCCGAACCATTAAAGTCTATGTAGTTGTCAAGTCTGGTTATGTTTTCACCAGTCATGGAATCTGTCCTGTGGTGTTCATTGAAATGTGTCACTTTGGTCTGGCCCTATGTAGGACTCTATATCTCCTCTAGCACCTGCAAAGGTGTAGGATGAAATGGTGAAACTGGATGTTGTCCCTTGGACTTGATTCTAATTTGAAAGAACCAGAAGAATCTACATATACTGTTTGCAGGGTGAAGTACATAACTTTGTTGACGTAAAAATGCAACCCCATCCCTGTTCCTATTCTATCAGCTTCAAATATCCATTGTTGTAGCCTCTCAGCTCTCTTTAATAACTACATGATACCAGTACGCACCATTCTCTTCTATTTAAGGGATACTGAGTCTTAACATATATTAATTGGGATGCTCATGGATGTTGAGATGAGAGCTGTTAAATAGTCTGCTAAGGATCCCTAGTCCCCAATCTTCATGCTCACCTAAAGTGGTAAATTGTATTGGAGTCATTAAGACCCTGGCAAAAGCAAACCAAGTACTCTCTTACGTGTTATGGGAGAAACCTGTATGCTCTACCTACCCTGTATGTAATGTATACGGGTGATGGCTATCCTCCCTGATATAGGTGTTTCCAGGTGGGTTCCTTGGCACTGCTGATAAAATGTTACCAAACTGAAAAGAACACCTGTAACATTTGTCTGATATTTTCATCGGCCGTCCCTTCTGACATCGTGTTTTCACCTTATACCCCATGGACTGATGGAAATTCAAGTAGAAAGACAAAACTGAGCCCCATACTTTGTTTCAGACACATGTGATTGGCTATGTTTTCTAGCCATTCACATTCCTCTATCACTACTGTGGGCTCCTAATGATATAGAAACATAGAAACATAGAAAAATGTCGGCAGATAAGAACCTTTCGGCCCATCTAGTCTGCCCAATTACATGGATACTTTACCTGGATTTATCTTTTCTTTAGGATAGCCTTATGCCTATCCCATGCTTGCTTAAATTCAATTAAATTCAATTAAATTCAATATAGAGCAGTGGTTCCCAATCGTGGTCCTCAAGTACCCCAACAGGTCAGGTTTTCCAGACATCTGAAGCACAGTACAGGTGATATGTTTTGCTGCTCAGTGATTGCGGGATTCAGTCTGCATTTCCCCAAGGTAATCCGAAAAACTGATATAGAGCAACGCATATGCCAGAAGAGCCCCTAATGACTATATGCAAGGATGGGGGCTCCATTGCTTGACCGTGCACGGTAACTAACATGGGAGTTATACCTAGTCTTACTTTCTTAGTTTCTATCATTAATCTCATGCAAACTGGCATAAACTCGGGAAGCGCACAACATGCTTAGGTAATTTGGTGATGTTATTTCATTGTAATGCAACTGCGGAAACATACTTGTTGCCATCCAGATCCTGCAAGAGTTTAGGAACTCTATTCGCCCATAATGTAAAGACAGGATAGTTCATGCCTTCACTATAGAGCGGAGAGGAGATGACTCTCCGCGTAAGCTAGCAGATGCTGTCTGTTTCACGACTTGTGTTTTTAGACTTCAAAAAAGGTATTTCTGCTTCCCTGAGTGATTGCTTGATGCGGACGAGATAGAAAGAATGGCCAATAAACTATTAATTAACTTAGCCTCTGTTTCTTTTGTATCCAAGCTGTTCTAATTATGAAGTCAGTGAATTATTGATGAAGCAGCCATAGAAAGTCTTTTATTGACATTGCACAGCATGCAAGTGGCTACCTAAAACTGCTGTTTGCAAGAATGAGTTAACACACACGCGCACACACACATATATATACAACATTTTATTATTATTATTATTATTATTATTCTTTATAAAGCGCCAGCATATTCCGCAGCGCTGTACAATAAGCACAGTATAGACAGGGTTACAATACATTGAACAACATTTGACAAACAGTACAGGAGGAGATGAGGGCCCTATTCCCGTAGGAACTCACAATCTGGAGGGTTGGGGTTGGAAACAGGAGGAGAGGACTGTAAGGTGAGAGTGATTGATGGTTGCGTCAGTGAGTTGGGTGGTAGGCTTCCCTAAATAGGAATGTTTTCAGGGAGCGTTTGAAGGAAGAGAAGTTAGGGGAAAGTCTGACAGTACGAGGGAGAGCGTTCCAGAGAGTGGGGGCTGCGCGTGAGAAATCCTGCAGTCTATCATGGGAAGAGGTGATGCGGGGAGAAGCTAGGCGCAGGTCACTGTTTGACATTGCATTGTCTATGTGTTATTTAATCGAGTAGAATCCATGTATGAGTTGCTTAATATAATAAAATCCACTCAAACCTGTGTTGCATTGAATGTGAAATACCTTTTACATAATTACTCTTCTTTTTGTAATTTGCTCTACATATTTCCACTATTTTTGACAAGCAGAGTACAATGAATAATGTGTTTCACTACAAAGACTTCTTGACAATACAGAGATATAGATAGCAATAGAATGTTAGTGGTTCTGAGAATCTTAGAGGGAGAAGAAGTAAAACACATGCTATGGTTGTATGTTGCAGCCCCAAAACAGAAGACATGTCTTGGCTAGACTGTGGCTACAATTGTAACGGAGTTAGAGAGTCAGGACAGAGATCACGTGATTGAGTTATCACGACTCCTGTCTCAGTATGGACAAACTCTCAGAAACCACTCGTATCATTGTTAAACTCAATTCTGCCTCATAGTAAGCAGATTCAATGGCAGCGTCTCAAACTGAACTCAGAGGTTAATCCAACTGAAGTCGACATGGCCACACTATGCCGAAATCATCCAAATCCAGAATAATTATCTGTATTTTTAGAAATTGAAGGTGTTTACTGATTTTCGTCCTGGAACGAGTGATTTCTGTTTATACAAGGACCCTGCCGATGCTCTGTGATCCTTATCTTCTTAGTTCACAATAGGATTTGGGAGTTTCTGCTCTGTGGTTTCAGTGTTAAGGAGGAGAGGGGAGCGGGTTTAAGGCCAGTGTCAGACGAGTGCACTATGTGTGCTGGTAGTGACATGCCTTCCAATGCCCATCGCAGCGTTGCGATGGGGCCAGCCACACGCTGCAGCGCTCTCACGAATTGCGCACTCTACAGCGGACGTGCTGAAAGCCTCCCCGTCGAAACGCTACGACGCGCCTTCAATGGGGCTCCAAAGCGCGATTCTCCATAGGAGGATCAAGCCTTGCAGCGCTGAGTGCACTAACTGCGTGCAGCAAGGTGGCCAGATGGGTGTCAGAGTGGAAGGAACGTCCACTCTCACAGACGTTCCTTCCGCTCTGAACAACGCTCGATCGACACTGGCCTTATTCAGATTACAGAGTGACAGAGGAAAAAGAATGCATAAAACCAAAAATAAGCAGCAGCTGAGATATTAAGATAAATTATTATTTTCAAAGATTTCAAATTCTAAATATTACAAAAAATATATATATCATTGGGCATTTTATAGCCTGGTTCGCAAACTATGACCCCACCAGATGTTTCTGATACACCTGCCTGCCCTAATTATCTGGCCAATTCAACAAATTCTGGGAATGGTAAGCTATAATCTTGTCGGAGGGGGGCAGTGTTTGATATCCATGTTTTACAGTGACACGCATATGTGCAATATGCTTATCTGAGAGATAAAGTTCTCAGTCCTCAACACAAATATCTATCAGTCCAACCCCCATCTTCAGTTCCCTACGCACGGATTTGTGAATTTAATTCAGAAATTCAGTTCCTGCGGTCAGTTTTCAGGAGCCGGTGGCTACCTGGCCTCTGGATTTTTCATACTACACTAATTAATACTTCTTTGAGTCTATTAGATAAATACAATCGAGGTTTCCACGTTATAACCATTGGCCAGGCGTGTATGGCCACCCACAAAGCTGAAATGTCAAACTTGTGTTGTTATTGCAACCATAAAAACATCGCCTTAATTGTTCTGCCACAGAGGTACTTTATAATTTAATACAGTGCTCTTCATCGCACAATTAATCTGGCAGCATGACTTTCTTTATCCTAACATTGAACAGTGGCCTTTTTTCCGCAGTCACGAGGAAGACTTCAGATCATACCGTATTGTGCCTGAATATGTTTGCAGACGACAGCAGAATACTTCAAACAAAAAAAGACTACCTGTGACAAAAAATACATTTGTGCATGTTTCCTCGAGAGAACTTGTGAATCAATGTTTCAATTGAAGAATTTTTGCACCATGAGAATTCTATCTCAATGATTAATGGGGTTATTCACTAATCACCCTAATTTCAGTTTCTGTTGTAGTTGTTAGTGTGGTTTTTCTATAGGGATTCCACCCTCGTTTCTAGCTGCCAATGTTATTCAGCGTAGTTTCTATATTGCTTTCACTGGTGTTTTTATTCTGGAATTATTATTTTATTCTGTTATTATTATTATTGTCATCATTTATATAGCGCCAACAGTTTCCGCAGCGCTTTACAATAACCAGAGGGCTCGAGATACAGATAAACGGACATAGGATGGAAACAAGAGGTGTCCTGCTCATAGGTGTTTACAATCTAGAGGGATTGGGGTTGAGGAAGAGAAGGGGAGTTTTACTGGACGACAGGATAATTAGTGCCAGCGGTTCGGGAATTGTGGGGCCATAGAAGCAGCTTCAATCCTGTGTGAGTAAGTGAGCAGAGGGATGAGTTGCATCAGTGATGGAGTACGCTAATCTGAAGAGATGGGTTTTGAGGGATTTTTTGAAGGACTGAAGATCAGGGAAGAGTTTGATAGGACGAGGCAAGTCATTCCACAGGACCGGAGCTGTCCTTGAGAACTCTTGGATGTGAGAGTTGGCGGTGGGGTGTAGACAGATGACAGGCAAATAATGCATTTTGCGCTCAATGTAACGCCACCAAGAACAATCATGTTACGTTAAAGGGGACTACTAGACTGATGCCTGGAGTTCTTGCAAAGCAACATCATTTGTTACTAAAAACAATTCCCATTTACTGGCAAGACCAGGAAATATCTCGGTCAATCAGGAATCATTGATTCGCTGATTAGGCTCTCATCAAACTGAAACTCAAAAAATTTCAAACGCTGTTTGCAAAACAACTACTGGACAAAAATATCTGGAATTAACAAATAAGGTCCTATGAAACTAATAGTAAAAAGGCCTGTTACAGAAAAAAAGCACTACCGTATTTTCTGGAGTATAAAACGACCGGGTGTATAAGACGACCCCCTAATTTCCCAGTTAAAAAATAGGTTTTGGGCTATACTCGTCCTATTGTATTGTATATCCCGCGTATAAGACGACCCCCAATTTTTGGGGGATGTTTTTAAGTATAAAAAGTAGTCTTATACAACAGAAAATACTGTATTTAAAAAAGTCTGAAAAAAACATTTTGCCTAAAAAAAACCTGAAAAATGCCTAAAAATACTAATAGATAAATAAAGAGACTTTTTGCTGCAAATTTAAAGAATAACAGTTCATTAGATATTGGATAAAAAGGAAATATTTTTAACACTGAAACCTATGGGATTCGCCTGATTAAACATGACGATTGAAACCACCGAACATCAGGGCATGTTACTGATATTTCCCTGCAGTTCTTTGTTCTCTGAATAGATTAACCATTGCTTCTCTATGGGGACTTTCCATGCCGTCGACGGCACTGTATTTCGCTGGTACTCGCAAAATTTGGCGAACTAACTGCTTTCTGAATAGCCGAATGGCTCCGAAATATCACCGTACGGGGAAATTCACCGTTCGATGCAATTTCGGGGCCAGTTCGGCTCTCTCTGAATAACCCTGTGTATATTGTCAGCTCTCCTGGTGACCTTAGAAGGGAATGCCATTTGCGTTTTTTGACATCCATGTGCCCTTATTCTTTCACATTCTGACTTCAAAGTATTATTTCAGCTTTATTAAGAAATATTTTCTCAAACCATTTACCAATTTGTTTTTAAGAAAACAGATGACCCTTTTATCTATAGATAACTTGGAAATCTTTCCACTTTTAATTAATTAATTAGATATGCGTAATATGTACTAATGGGCCATGCTTATTTAACTATTGGGAAGAGCTCTGAATTGGGGCCGAAAGGTAACCGAATGCTGAAATTCAGCGTACGCTTACCTTTCCTGGCCATTCGGCTATTCAGAGAGCAGGCAGTTCGCCAAATGTTGGCAAATTGCCTGCACATACAGTGCCTGTTCGGTGCCTATTCGAGGGCAGTGAAATCCCCATAAAGAAGCACTGCTTTGTCTATTCAGAGAACACAAAACAGCAGTGAAAAGTTGCCGAAATGCCCTGCCATTCGGTGGTTTCATTCGGCAGGTTTATTCAGGAGAATCCCATAAGCTTCAATGTTAAAAATATTCCCGTTTTAATTCAATATCTAATAAACCGTTTATTATTTTATTCTGCAGTAAAATGTCTCTTTATTTTTAGACTTTTTTTTAGGATCTCTTAGGCATTTTTCAGGATTTTGTTGCGAAAATAGTTTTCCCATTTTTTTTTAATCGTTTTTTCTTTTTTCTGTAACAGCCCTTTATATTATCATTCATTGGATCGTATATGTAAATTTCAGACATTTTCGTTCTGTAGTTTCTTTGCAAACACCGTTTCACTTTTCAAACATTAAAGCGTACTGTTTTTTTTTCTCTCTCCATTCGTCTGCGGTGTCGGGTTTTTCTGGCGGCTGCTCTGCGCTCTGATCGGCTCCTGCTCGGGTTTCTCTGGCGTGTTCGGCAGGATTAATCCAGATGTTTTTGCGGG
This sequence comes from Leptobrachium leishanense, assembly GCA_009667805.1. Classification (NCBI taxonomy): domain Eukaryota; kingdom Metazoa; phylum Chordata; class Amphibia; order Anura; family Megophryidae; genus Leptobrachium; species Leptobrachium leishanense. The sequence goes on along the minus strand of CM019067.1, from coordinate 240,878,099 downwards.
TTTCGGTGTACGTTCGCCAGGCTTCGCGGTCAGTTTTTGTCGGGTTTGCAGCGGCTTTTCCCTGCACTATGACGGCCCTGTGGTGCTTGCTGAATTCACCGCAGGGTCGCCGAAATGGGATCGCCAAATCGCACCGAATTGAAGAGAACGAAAAGTCACGGAACGTGCGGTGACTTTTCGTTTCTCTTTGAATAACCCTGACAGGGTTATTCAGAGAAAGGTGAAAATCAGGAGAATTGGCAGGAGAAGAGAACAATCTGGATCAAATAGCCGATTTGGAAAGTGAGATAAATGGGAGAATTTTTCTGGTTTGACCTAGCGTTTTCACTTCTCCAGTCGTTCTCCTGAGTTTCACCTTTCTTTGAATAGACCTGATAGTGTAATATAGATGGGCAGAAAGAGTGATAGCTAGAGCCATAGAGAGATGAATTTAACGATAGATTAAAGTTACCATTAGACATGTATTAGCAAGTCCTTAGTATTAGCGAGTGGAGCCACTATCGTCAACAGCCCATTCACTAATGGCCCACTTGGCGTAGGGTAGTCCATAATTATTTTCACTAATTACACCATTTCTAAAACTCATTTACATGCGTGTTCAATTGATATCCACTTAAAATGCTAATTCCTACCAAGCTATGTTTTTTTCTCGGTACATGTTGCAACGCATTATCTCCATATCAACAAAACTGTTTTATTCTTTCCATTGAATACCATGTTTATCAGCTTGTAAAATTGAATAGTAGGACATGACTATAAAACGTCTCTCTTCTATTCAAAAACTATAAGGGGTGCAATTAAATTTGTTCTAAGCGGAGACGAGAGAAAATAACTTTTTTTTCTCTTTCAAAATGCAAGTTACGGCAAACCCCTGTATTTAAAGATCACAGTTAATAATTTTCATTGTGCCAGATTTCATTACACTGCCATTGTGTTAGAAGAACAAAAGAACGTTGCCATGGTTATGCTGCATCACGGGGTAAGATGCAGGTTTGGACTTCTGATGAAGAACAAAAAAAAATTGTCTTAATGTACTTAATTAAATGTAGATTTAACTTCCAAGGAATATTGTCATTGTCTTTTTTAGCCTCAGTGCCTTAAGAAGTCTGTAATGACGCTCAGTTACCTAGAATTGAATATGTAGAATCCTGCCCATCTTAATTTTGTTGTAAACAGTTGGAGCCGTCTGTTACATAGTATTGTCATTTCTATAATCTATTCAAACAGAGCAGTTAGTTTGTTATGCTGTGAGTACCTCATGTTGAGGCATATACTCCAATTTAATTGACATAATTGAATGTGAAATGATCTATAAGTCAATTGTTCTTAAATAACACATTTTCTAAATGCAGAAACTTTTAAAATCCTTTTTAACCTCTTAAATACAACAGATTTTCCATAAACATATTGGCAGGACCCAACGATATTAAGGAAAACGACTTTCCATTATCTGCACAGTAAGGGCTAAATTACAATCTTCACGTTATTAACATTATTAACATATTACATTAACGTTTGCTGCAGTGTTTACCGCATATTACAATCCAAACGCAAATGGGTTATGTAAGGCTAGGGTCAGAGTGGGGCAGTCGGAACGCGCGTGCAGGCGCACTAAATCACGGCGGCAGTAGCAGCACATAACGGCCAATGACGGCCAATATACGCAGTACGTGCGTACAAAAGTGCGCCGACACCACGCAACCGGCAAATGAACGCATTTTTCTCAGAACGTGAAACCGCTGCTACAGACGTACAGAGTGCGCTGCGGCCGCATAGCAGCGTGTGTGCGTGATTAGGAGACGTCAGACGCTGCTAGTGTGCGGCCTACATAACGCTCAAACAGCCGGATTTCCCTAGAATTGCGTTGGTGAGTACCTGCGACTGTGCGACTGTGGTCGTCTGACCACTTAAGCGTATTCCGTGAAAAAATGCGTGCGCACGCATCGACGTACATTTTGACGGTGGCCGCAGAAAATGCGCTCATCTGTCCCTAGCCTAACCCGTTTGCGTTTGGTACCTTGCGCTTTTCAGTGCGAGGTTACTGTACTTTGTGCTCCCTATACTTAACATGGGAGCACAAAGTGTTAATCAGCGCTGGATTACAAAGTCCTAATGCTGATTAACATCTGGCTCTGGTTAGCAAAAAGTTAATCAGAGCCAGGACTTGGTGTTAACGGATTCCGCTTCTGCAGAATCCTTTAACACCAGCCTTAAAAACAAAAAAATGAATCGCATTCTCACCTCCTGGCGAGGACCGCAGCTCCAACTGCCCCCTCCGGCCAGCGGGAGCAGGGAAAGACTGGGGGGAAAAGTCCCACCAGTCTCTCCCTGCGTATCACTATGCCGACCGGCCGGATCTCGCGAGGCGAGATCCGGCTGGTTATGTGACCAGCAGGGGGAAACTCAATGGAGTCCTATGGATTCCATCGAGTGGATGCTCAGGGCTGCGCTCAGCACTGTCGTGAGCATCCCAGGGGTTAACGCGCGGTAACAATGCAGGCAGCATTTATTGCGCCTGCATTGTAATCCAGAGTTAAAACGCGGGCGGGCACAAGAGGGAAAAGTGCGAGCGCAATTTTTCCTCCCTTGCGCCTGCGTTTTAACGCTTGGATTGTAATAAAGCCCTGAGTATACTCGATATCTGGGTACCAGCGGGTGCTTTTTAGATTGAGTATACTCGATCTTGCTGGTAAAGGCAATAATTACCATTGATGATCTAGTGATGGCTATTCTTGGTGCACCAAATATTCCTGAACTACATGTGTCATGATGTCTGACGAAACGCTAGCTGAACATCATGAGACATTCAGTTGCATAATAACTGGGATGCCATGGTTAGCCATCACTGTTCTATGACCATCGAAATGATTTGCTCTTTAGCACACCTAATTGCATATCTTTATGAAACAGTAACATATAGCCTTGCCTCTGCTAAACAACCAGGTAATTGCATGCAAGCATAAGCTTTTTAGGGTTTGAGCACTATGGGACTGTAAAAGCATTATCTCCTCGATGGATAATACACCCAAAAAAATGGATTCTTCATTTCTCATTACGTATGGTGCTGCTGGATAGCAACCATAAGGATGATATGATAGAGCTGGCCACTTATTGGGATATACATATGTGTGCTACATTATTGACTTAATATGATGTTTAAAATACAGAAGCCTGGTTCTATCCAGGTAGCTGTAGTTATTGTATGAAGAAATTGTGTCTAGATGCACAATGTAATAGAAGTACCTAGAAGTGTAAAATTTGCAATGTATTGACATCTTAGGAACATCTAATCACAATAAAACCTAAGATAAGATTTCTTACAAACACCCACATCCGGGGTATTCAACCATTTACTGTATAATCTATACTTGCTACAAAAACATACCTGTTGCTGACCTTTTTGAAGCTCATTTAAATTGATCTCAACCAAAAGTACCAATGATGGATTTTCACATGGGGGTTATTCACTAATCAATAAATTTCTCTTTCTGGATCACTGAAGTCTACCATGGTTGCAACAACAGTGATTGTCACCTTTGTTTGAAAGTACAATAAACAGCGATTAGTGACTAGCACCTATAGTGTACATTAGCCTAGCTGAAATAAATCCTATGAGGATGTACTCAGAAGATCTATAAGGTCTGACCAGGTCCTTAGAACTGGGACAGCAACTTCTATTAAAATCTGCAGTACTACATATGTCCACTAGGGCGTTTGTTGCAATACATTTTTTATACCATGAACATCTTGCTATTCTTCCAAAGACTTTCACTGCAGATCCTGTTAATGAATGCTAGAGGTTTTTGTTTATCCAGTTAGCCAGCCGGGGTGCATTGTGTGTGAAATGTATTTTTAGAGAAACATGTACAAGGGTCATTGCTGTGACATGCTCACCTTGCTGAATTTTTCTAGTGTTTACATATATAATGGTAAAGCAGAGAAACAATATCTAAATGATGTAAATACTGAGCACTAAGAGGTACCACAGAAGTAATCAACCTTGTGCCCCCCCATGTATTTTGGAACTACATCTCCCATGAGGTTCAGTCAATATAGTGAGTGGCTGAGCATCATGGGAAGTGTAGTTCCAAAACCTCTGGAGAGCCATGATTGCTGAGCCCTGAGGTACATCATAACATGTCTAGCAATTCACAGTTTGATACGTTTCTTCTAACAACTGTTAAGAAGTAAGTTAGTGAAGAAGTTCTGCACCAGCTGAAGGAATAGGAATGTTGGAAGAATTTAAACAGTCTGTTATTGCGGTCCAAGTTTTATAATTTCAATGCAGTTTTCTAAATTCACTGCTTCGTGATTAACCCCTTCATGATTGTGACTGTAAATGGGTTCTAAGTCAGGTATCTCTATATTGAAGGCTCTAGGAATAAGATGCCCCTCGATGTTTACTTTCTATAACTAGAGGTAGATCATCCACTGGAAACTAACAGGTCTGTTCAAAGAAAGATGAAACTCAGGAGAATGACTGGAGAAGTGAAAATTCTACGTCAAAATAGCCAAACCATAAAAATTCTCCCATTTCTCTCACTTTCCAAATCTCCTATTTGGTCTAGATTGTTCTCTTCTCCTGCCAATTCACCTGAGTGTCACCTTTCTTTCAATAGACCTGAAAGGAAAAACAAACATGTATCAAACCTATGCTGGTAATTCGTTCAAATTTCCTAGCACCTTGACTTCCTGCTTCTTTATACAGACTCTCTACAAATCCTGACCACATTATAGTTTTAAAGTGGTCTGAATGTGAGAAGTGTCCCCCCTTGCTGCCCAATCTGGAGAAATTGCTCGGTGAAGTGGAGGAGTTTCCTCCACTGCACTTAGTGTTGCCAACAGCTTGGATTTTTGAATTTCCCGGCTGCTGGTCACCAGATCGGTCACTAATGATGTTAGCATGCAGAGAGCATGCTGACGTCCCCCTCACTGAGACCAGTTTTGGTAGTGAGCGGCCTCAGAGAAGCAGCCAATGGATTGGGTCTGCGCATGCGCGTGGCACTGATCTATCCTTCTGCACAGGTGCTACAAAACTTACGTACGTAAAGTGCTCAAGTCCTTTAGCGGTGTGCATTTTCCAGTTCATATACTACAGAAGTTGCATAGGACGCAAATTGCGTACTAAAGCTTCAGGAACTTCTAGGTTCAGGAGCCCCTGAACCAAAGAGGAGAACTGGGGTGTGGCGAGGGACAAGAGTGAGTAAAATCACCTGCAAGTAGAAAAAAAAAATGTTTATATTGGGTGGCGTCTGTCAGCAGCTTCTGCCCAATTATTGACAGGTAAAAAAAGGGAACTCTAAGGGAACTCTAGTTTTCAATAAAATATCCCTTTAATATAAATTAGACATAAATGGGTTTTCTGTCTCTGAAACTCCAGGTGCATTTAAACGCCTTTCTATAACAATGAGTGTTTTGTGTTATGTTAGCCAACATTCCCCATTTTTCTGTCAAGATCTAACTTGTCTGCCCAGCAGTGGCAGCATCTTGTAAAACACCTTACCAGGACATAGAGATTCAACAAAAAGACAAACACAGCACTGGTTTCCACGATGTTACGGATTGACGGTTTTCTCACTTTGTTAACCCTTGTTGCTCACTTGAAAATGTGCAGTGCAGAACTAGTGGAAAGGATTGAGACAGACATACATCACTTAGAGCTGGGTGTGTGCATCCTTAGGGCTCTATCACCTCCTTCAAGATAATGCTAGTGCTCACATTAGCGTTAGCTTAAAAGAGGTGATAGCGCTCTGTACAGATCACCTCCAGTTCGCTAACGGGTTAAAGCGGTATACACCGCGAGCTTACTGTACTTCGTGCTCCCTATTAGAGATGTGCATGGCTGAAAAATTAGTTTCGTCTAGTTTCGTTTCGCTACGTTTTTAAATCATTTCGTTTTCGGAATTTCGGAATTAATTTAGTTTCGTTTTGGATCGATTTGAAATTTCGAATCAATTTGAAATTTCGAATCGATTCGAATTTCATATATCAATTCGATAGTTGATATCAATTTGAATTTTGGATCACTGAATAAAACCCCAATTAATCCAATTTTGCTGTTAAAAGAAAAGCTAGGGTTAAATTTTAAGCTGTGTCACAGATTTAGTATTTGAGTCAAATTAAACAGGGAAACAAAATTAATTTGTTTAATAAAGTCTTTGCTGACTATTACTTGTATTGTAAGATAAGATCAATTCGATAGTTGATATCAATTTGACAGTTCATTTCAAATTCAATAGTTGATATCAGTTATTAAATTTTTTCTTTTATGATGATGACAGAGTGTAAAACGAAATAAATTTGTTGTATACCGTTTTGTTTAATTTCGAATTCGTATTGTATCGATTCGTTATTCGGACGTACTTCCGAAATACGAATTATCAAATTTTGGTCCAAATTCTGAATTTTTCCAAAATGAATGCACATCTCTAATCCCTATACATTACGGGCTCTATTACATTCCCTGCGCAATTGCGCTCGTGCAGCGCAATTTTTTTTGCGCACAAAAAACGTGATTGCGTGAAAATTTCCGTGGTATTACGATCCGAGCGCATGTTTTCGTCCGTCAAAAATTTTCGTGCGTAAAAACGACACGCAAAACTATTCGCAAAGTACGTTGCGCACAGAAATCTGTGTTCGGACTGTTTTTTTCACAGGATTCAGCCAATCAGAATTAAGAACCACCATTTTCTAACGTTAGGTTGTTGCGCCTTTCAAAGTCAATCGGAGTATATATGCTGCTGGAAAAAAAAATAAAGCAATTTATTAATTTTATTGTTTGGGTATGTGTAGAATGTGTAACTACTGTGCTGTATTTTTTATTTTGTGCTGGTGTTTTTAGTTTCGTCCAGAACAATCACATTTACAGTTACCACCTGCGTTTCAAAGACATTACAAAAATGCGCGCAAACTTTTGTTGCGCAAAGATTGTAATACCATCCGCATACCAGCGCATGAACGCATTTGCGCTGACAATGTTAAGTATAGGATACGCGCAGGAAAATTCGTTTGTGCAGGGTCAATCGCGGTAGACGATTACGCGCATCGTTTGCGCGAATGTCATAATACGACGTTCTACGCAAATGGTTTTGCACTCGCGCAGATGCGCATTTGCACACGTGCAAAACAAATGCGCGAAGAACGTAATAGAGCCCTACATGGGGAGCGGAAAGTGCAAGCACAGATTAACTAGAGTTAGGATCACAAGGTCCTAACGCTAGTTACTAAGAGCTGGCGCTGACTGATTAAATTATCACCAGCTCAGAGCTGCTGCAGATTCACTTAGCAGCAGCTGAAAGCCCTCAAAAATCAAATACCATCTCTCATCCTGCGTCGAGAATGGTGGTCCGATCCGCCGCTTCTGGCCGCCGGGAGCAGAGGGAGACTGGGGGAGGAAAGTCCCCAGTCTCCCTCCGAGGTCACTCCGCCGACCAGCAGGATCTCGCAAGAGACGGGATCCTGTCGGTCACGTGACCCGGCAGGAGAAGCCTCCATGGAGTCCTATGAACTCCATGGAGGGGATGCTCGGGATGGGGCATTAGCAAAACATCCACGAGCCTAACGGTCACTACAGAGCAGGCTGCTGGACTCAGCACCTGCCCCGTAATCTAAAGGTAAAACCGGGACGCAAAGGGGAAATTAGCGATCACTAATTTTAACTCTTAGCGTGCCGGTTTTAGCTGAGGGCAGCTGATAGCGCCCTTAGGGTTTCTAGCAAGCCCTAAAATATTTATTCAGCTAAATAATATACACACAACTTCATCTATATATTAATACTGCTGTACCACAACACCTTAACAAAATGTTAAATAACATCACAGCACAGTACAGAAAACGACAGAAACATTAGTAGGTTTAGAAGGACCTGTTTCAGATGGTTTAGGATTAGTCCACAGAGTTGTGTAGATTTAGCGATAAGATTGGATGAGTTAAAGAGACACACTAATCTTAAAACAAGGGGGAGGAACAAACTGGAGAGTTAATTATTAACCTGCACAACCAATGCAAAGCTGATTGGAACACTGGAATGCTGTGCATCTTGAGCTGATTACAAAAACAAGAAGTAGGGCACACGCCATACATCACTCTCCTTGGTGGTCCACAGCCAAAGGCAGCCAGCTAGGACGTATCTTCATAAATAAGAGACCAGTCACTTTAGACAGATGGGGTGGAAAACGTTGCTTCCATTAAATCGCTCCTTCACCTATTTTGTGTGACCGGTCTCTACTCCTCAGTTTGAGCTGACTAACAGCCTTTCAGGTATGAGGGAAGCCTAAGAAAATCCATAAAAATGTACCTGGCTCCAATAGAAGGTAGTGGGTTCTTAAAGGGCCACTACCACCAAAAATGAAATGTTCTTATGTTGTTTATTTTCTGTAGCTTATATCTTACACGTGCTTTGTTTTTCTCCTGTATGGGTTCTTAAGAAAATATTTTACTTTATATATGTCACTGGGTGCATCTATTTTATGTCTTTTTTTGTGTTGTAAACTGCCCCCCTTAGTATCATTATCTCACTTGCTCCTCAATGTGTGGATTTGGCCATAGAATGGAGAGAATAGGTCGATCACTGACTCAGATCATTGTATTGTGTGGGATGTATTCCAAGGACATCAACAGGGAGTAGATTAGAAGTCTTTCAAATTCCCTGTTTTATCTCATTAAGATACCATCTCTTATCTCAGCTAGGAGAACAATAGCCCCCTGCAGCCTTATCTAAACATCCCCTCTTACACCTCATTAACTGTTTAATACTGTAGATTAGATAAATCACAGCAGTAAAGTGAACCATTTACAGAGATTTTGGTAAAATGTTGCATCATAAGAAAAATACACAAAATGGAAACATGAGATAAAAAAGAAACTTTATTTTTAATTTTTACTTGCAATTACTTCAAACACTGAAAAAAACAGCTGCATGTATTTTATAAACTGGTTTTATTTATAATGCACAAGTAATCTAGCTTCAGATTATGTCAGTGGTAGTGTCCCTTTAAGCTATTTTACTAGCCCTTACTAGCCTCATTGTGAAATGTAGATTTTGCAGGCAGCCCACCCCGGGAGGAAGTGACTGGGTCCTGTCAGTTCTCTTAGTAACTTTGTAAAGAATAAAAAACAAATATTGATACAATTATATGATACACATTTAAATCTTTATCACAATTTGCCCTTGGAAGTGGGTCTGTGCTTCAATTAGTTTAATTACAAAGTAACACACTCATGCCTGGTACTGTTGACAGGGTAAACAGAAGACTTTACATGTATGTTTGCTCACTATCTGGGAGTAATGTGTGCAGAGCTTGTAAAACACAATGTCGTCTTTACAAATTGATGTCCCGTATGGAATGTAAATGGCACGTGTTTTAGCTAGGTAGATGCACAATAAGGGCCTTTTATGAAAGATTTCAGGCGCTATAGACAAATTAAGGATTTCTACTGTATACTACTGAAACCACAAACACAAAAAGACAAGACAATAGCATGACTATAGTTAATCAACATGTGCAACGTGGTGGCAATAGTAATAATTAAATAAGTGTAAGCAATAATAATTTAATGGTAGCTCTGAAAGACACTATATAAATAATGCGATATATATATATATATATATAGCTAACATACAGATAGGTAGTCATTTTTATAATATGTTTACAGGTATAGAGCTCCAAAGTTTAATTCCTAAGGTTCTAGCCAGGCTGATATGTTACCTGACACTTCTGAACCCAAGTGGTCAACATGCGTCAAATTATAATTAGCCCCTCTTAAATTATCACTTTTCCTAGGCGAGAAGGCAAGTGGAAATTTTGAGCCCTGATATGTTATGTAGCAAAAAATCTATATATGTTAGGGAAACAGTAATAGGGATTTGTATTTTGTTTTACTGACTGTGGCAGGTAATAAATTGATGTTGAGGTTTGATAGCATTGCCTTGGAAACAAACGGATTTATAAAATAAGCAAATAACAAGTATCATGTCAATATATGCACATTTCTATGATATGCTAGGTTTAAGTTCCTATGTAAAATCAAAGGAGCTTGTGATATTTTATAAGGCAGAAATATCATCATGATATTCTCCAGCTCCAACTTGGCCTCCAAATCCACTCATGCTCAACCTGTCCAGTTTATTGGTTTCATCAAACACCAGACGCATGATTCATGTTTTTCACATAAGATACATGAATCTAAGATGTTTAATGCATTGACTACTGCAAGACGACAATATTACATCAAACAGTAAATCTAGATGCCTCCAAACTGCCATAAAAATGGAAGAAACTTTTATATTGTTTTATCGAAGCATCAAATGCGAGTTATGTTCTAATTTCACAAGACACGCGTGGATTAATGAGGTGATTCTGTGATTCTTTGAAGATCAGAGCAGTCCTCCTTCTTGTGTGTTTGGTGGATCTTTAATACTTTAAAAAAAAAAGAAAAGATGTTTTCTCCACTCCGAACCAAAAATGGAAAGAAAAAAAAGCACGGAGACCAGTGATTATAATTTATCTCGAAGAGGTTAGAAACAGCACACATGGTTTAAACACAGAGGGGATTTGTTTGGTATTTTGTTTACAAACAGGTTGGAGCACGGCGCTGACGCTCATCTCTGAATCAGCTGTTCCGTGATATCTTTGCGCTTTTATAAACAAGGCGCAGCCAGTAATGGAGAATCGCAATGAAATGGACATGGCGCAAACACTCGGCAAGAAAAAGAAAAGTCGTTCTAGGAGAACCGGAGTGATTCAAAGCAGGACGACGTAGTTAACAATAAAAAAGATTAAAATGTTTGGGTTAACAGGTTTGTTTTTCGGTATAAAACACCGCTTCTGTCACTCTTGGCAGAAACTACTTCAGGAAAATAGAATTATTTCATTGGAAGCGCCAGACTGTCTACTTGCTTATCCTGTCAAGGATGCAAAAAAGCTTGATATGCGGAAGACTCCGCATGTACATAGTTTTATGTTTTTGTATTGACTCTTCAGGTGTGTCAGAGCTAGTACTTCCAGAGGCTTTTTCCATTCTTCTAGACATAAATGTAGAATACAGAGCCATATTCAGAGTGAAATGGGCCCTGGGCAACAAATTATTGCATAACCACAACTCACCATATTTCCTTGTAGTCCAATCAATCAACAGCTGCAGGAAGTGAGAGCAGAGCACTCCATGATACGCACACCACATCTCATTACGGCCCAGCTTATTTCTCTCCTGTGGCAAACCCAGTATACAGGAGAGCTCAACTTTGGACCTACAGATTTTTTTAAATCTACATCTCCCATGATACTCAGCCACTTGTTACGTCAACAGAGCCTCGTGGAAAATGTAGTCCCAAAATATCTGTAGGGCCAAGGGTGAGCACCCCTTCAATGGATCATATGCTTAAAATGATGCAAGTTCTCAATTTACACTGAGGGCTTTATTCCAAAGTTGGTGTTAACTTAACCAGAGCTGTTGTAAACTTATGAGACCCATTATAATCTATGTAGTTGGTAAGTTTGCAACAGCTCTGGTTAGGTATACACCAACCTTGGAATAGGGCCCTGGATAGTTTAATACGTGCTACCATTTCTCTTTCCTTTTGTATTACTCTTAAAGCTTTATTAGAGCATGGAGATAAGCTGTGAAAAAGCTGTATGGAGCACATACTAGAACCTTAGGTATACTCTTGGGAAAAAAGGGGAAAGTGTATAAAAACATGTAAAATTTGCCACGGACGAGTCATTTAGAACTTTTTCAGGACATGGAACCCTAGTGGACCTATGATGGACAGGCTAGACAAGCATGTTTAAAATCAAAAAAGGTATTTTTATTCCCCTGACATAAACTATATCTAAACGACATATTTCATAGTATAGTCATGTATTTTTCTCTCCAAGTTTTTTTTATAGTTTTATTTACTTTAATGTACGACAGCTCTGTTCTTTGGAAATTCCAGAAACTCAAGTAAAGATTCTAAACAAGCTCTAGCTTTATTGTAAACCAAGTGATATTATAATAGGATACAAAGGCAATGGTGGACCAATGCTATAAAGAAGAACATAATTTCATACTTGAAAACGAGAGAAATCTCAATGTATCCTTCCTGGTAAAATACTTTCTAAAAAAATATATTTTATTTTTTATATGAATAATATAGATTTATGACTTTTATATATGTTATTGTTATAGCTAGTTTAAAGCTGTTTTATCTGGATTTTTTTGGATGTGAGAAAAATGCAGAATCATTGTAGTTTAACATGTGAGGGGTTTAAATAATTGATGAAGGTCCAGGATGAAAGGACTGAACAAGATCTACCATGCATGAATCAACACTGTAGAATAGGTGTGCATTAAGAACTACCCTTGTTTACTCCATTGTGGGCGCTACCATTCAGTAGAGTCCATTATTAATAGAGAAGAAGCTTGTATTGAATTTGTATTCAGTGATCCTTTCTATATGCTCCAATATTCAATATCTTGTATGAAATCCAACATATCTGTATTTAGCGAGGTTGGTTTGGCAACTACCAGATTGTAATTCGCATACATTAATACTGCTCATAAAGTATTATTGGGAGGCAGCGTATATGTCTGGAAATTTTTACAATGAGATAGTAAGTCAAGAGACCAGAAAAAAGAAACAACATTGCAAGAAGAAGTTTGGGGTTCAGTAGGTTCATTTGAGGTTAGTGTCAATAATTTATGGGGTTATTCAGAGAGAGGGGAAAACCAGGAGAATTGGCAGGAGAAGAGAACAATCTAGACCAAATGGCCGATTTTCGAAAGTGAGATAAATGGGAGAATTTTTCTGGTTCGGCTATTTTGACCTAGAATTTTCACTTCTCCAGTCATTCTCCTGCCTTTCACCTTTCTCTGAATAGACCCTTTAATTTCCAGTGTAAGTGTTCATTAGGAATAAGGAGAAGGAGCTGGGGGTACATCACAAACTGACTTGCCTGCTACCTGATTCTCGGAAACATGAGAGCAGATCTAGATCTGGAGCTATTACCCAAGAACAACATTTCATCGATTGGGAAGAGTCTACTTTTATTCTACCTGTTTCCTGTTATCTTGCTGGCCAGACTAGAAATAAAATGAACCTGTAAATATGTGCTCTAAAACTGTGTCTACCAGGTTGTTAAGGGTTGAGACAGACAGTCCCTTAAACTCATCAGCCTAAATTAGTGGATTTTAATATAGCGACCCGTTATAATTTCTTGTTTTGTTTTCAGTGCCCTATACTGACTTTGAGGTTGACTCCTTCAAACAAAGGGTTCTTATTCCATTATGGTTGTACTCTTAAATAGAAGTGGGTAATAATGTCCTTGTGTCAAGACAAAATATAAAAATAGTGAAGATATGCTGGGTTATTCAGAGAAAGTTGAAAACCAGGAGAAAGGCAGGAGAAGAGAACAATCTACACCAAATACCCGATTTGGAAAGTGAGATAAATGGGAGAATTTTTCTGGTTTGTCTATTTTGACCTCGAATTTTCACTTCTCCAGTCATTCTTCTGGTATTCACCTCTCTCTGAATAACCCTGATGGTCTTATAAGATGATGCCAAATAACCCATACTGGTTGTAGTCATTGAGGAAGGCCCAGAGGCCAAAACGTTGGGATACCTAGTCGCAATCCTTTCTGTTCACGTGGAGTCTGGTGTATCCATCTGGTGCTCTACATGTAGCTCATTGTGTTGATATTTAGCCAGGATTTTTTTTTTTGAGAAAATATTTTACCAGGAAGGATACATTGAGATTTCTCTCGTTTTCAAGTATGTCCTGGATGGTGAGTATGTACCGTTAGGTGTCTTGCCCAAGGACACTTACTGGAGAGGTGCTCGCTGGAATCGAACTCATGTCTCCACAGACTCTCTCCACGCAGAGCAGTGATGTTACCTCTACTCCACCCTTTAACACTACACTTTGTGAAACTGTTGTTTATTGATGAGATTTCCTTTATGTGGGTTAGACATATTAACCTTGAGTTAGGTTCATAAGATACTGACAGATATTGAGGTTTTGGAGATTTTTCATTTGGTATCTGATATTGTTATATGGATTTATATCCAGAGATATGTATATTCCTTGTGTCAGTTGTTTATTGATATATGATTGTGTTTTTCTGATATAATTTCGAGTAGTGATCATGGCTTTTTCTTTTTTAATTGCTTGAAATAAAATTTATATTTTATATTTTGGTGCGCATCTCCTTTTGTCAATAATTTTCTTATAAGATGATGCAACATCCTTTCGTTTATACAGCATGAGAAGCATTTGCATTTTCAAAATGGTCATACTTTGTGAACCCTGTATGTTCAGAAGCGTTGCTATTTTATTAGGTACATTCCCCTTCTGAAACACTGTACTTCAGACCTCAGATCCAGTCAACAGTACACATGTTGTAATGGAATTAACTGAGCTACTAATGAACTCACGCACACTATCGTAGGGATTTCACAAACATCTTGCTCGTTAGTGTATCAGTTGTATTGCATTATGAATACTGCACCAGGTCGGGGAATCAAGGTTTTCTTATTAGTGTGTCCTGTAGATTCTTATGATAATTTAATCACAGTATTCACCATCTTCATAATAGGACACTTTTAGAAAACATAAAATACTGTATTTAAGTAAATCTCTGATACATGATCATTTGGAAAAGTCAAGCGTATGGCTTCTTCATGTAAGTCCTACGTGAAGGGCTGCATGTAAACAATCAATGGTGATAGTGAGTGAAATCCAGGTGAAAGGCTTTCTTTCTATTCATAGACAACTCAGCACTTTTTAATAACCTCTATTCATCCAGTCCCTGTCTCCTATTGATGAAACTGTATGGAACTTAGTGACCCGTTGCTGGCAAATCGCTCATTCTTTGTACTGGGTAGTTATTCTCCAAACAGCAATCATGCCACTTAAAGGAACATTGTGTATCCCAACACAAAACAGCTTACTAACATACAATGATACTAGAACATGCTGGTTTTATCCATCAGTCAGATTTTAGACTACGTGGTATTTTAAAAATAATAACCAAGTCATTTTTTTAATGTTGTATACACACCAACAAGAAGACTAATGGCGTAAGCGTACGCTTCATTAAATCCGCAAATAAATGCTGATTAGAATGAGAATTATATTTAATTATTATTAAATGCTTCTATTTTTTTCCTGAACGGAAAATCAGCATATTGACCTTAAAACCATAGGGAAAGGCTAAAGGCTCACTACATAATTTTTTATCATTTTATGCTTTGAAACTGGCCAGATACATTCATTTTTTTTATTTATTCGTTATATTCTGCAGTACATTCCTTTGCCGACTGCCTAGCGATTAAATATTAACAAAATATAACCTTACCAACAGCATTAAAATGTGATGAAATGTAACACTGCGGTTTGTTAATAAGAACAAGAACTGGTACAATATTTGGGAAACTTTCCCAGTGATGTCTATTTGTTTTAATAAATATTTAGTGATAATGCCAAATGCTATTGAGACATCTTAGTTGGCAAGCGGAAAGAATTTTTAATTTTTAAAGTTGTTGTGTGGATTTTAAGAACATGGCTTCCAGCACTACTGTTTTACTGACGCGTTTTACCCAAGAGATGCAGCTCTTCTTGATCATTGAATAGAAATTTACGAACATCTAAATAGCAAATAGCTTGCGATGCTTTACTGTAAGGTAGGACTAGTCCTAGGGGTAAGAGATTTACACAGGATATCGGCATTTATCATATCGTTTTGCGTCCGATGTGATTCCCTATCGTTTCTAGTGATTTTCATGCATGATCCAATGAAAACACCAGTGACTACAGATTTCATTTTGTATTATAGCCCTAGTGAGGTGATTATCATACTTTAGAAATATAAGAATATGTTGTAAATGACAAACCAGTACAGTGGTCTCTTTGGATTAGATATTTAGGACAGTGGATCTTGTCAATAGTGATTTTTTAAACATGTGCATGGCCAAAATTTTGATTCAGTGTGATTTTCGGAAATTTCCAAATCCAAATGTTTGGTATTCCTAGATTGCCTATTTGGACCCATCTGAAAATAATCGACTGATTTAATTTTTTGTCAGTTTGGAAAATTCAGAGGCGTGCATATTTGACCAGCCATATTGCCAATACCACCCTTATATTTTTCCTTCTATAAACCTGCCTCCCTCTATGCCCACCTTACTTCCAATATACCCCCTCCTAAAGTCCAATACCAGAAGTTATTTAGGGTTTGTTTAAAGGTTAGGGTTACTTTTAGGCTTAGATTTAGGGTTGCTATTAGGGTTATTGTTGAGCTTCGGTTTGGCATTACCGCTAGGGTTTCGGTTACTTTCAGGGTTATTGTTTCTGCTTGTTTTATGATTACGGTTAGAGTTGCTTTTAGGGTTAGTGTTACTGTTCAGGTTCGGATTACGGTTAGGGTTTGGGTTACTTTTTGTGTTACTGTTTCTGCTTTTGTTATTATTAGGGTTAGGGTTACTTTTAGGTTTAGGGTTACTATTTCTGCTTATGCTGAGGGTTAGGAAATTTGCATTGCACAGTTAGTGCAATTTCTACAGTCATCAGAATGAATCCAAATACTTGAATTCTATTCAGATCAATTTGATAAATTTATTTTGAATCCATTTGGTTCAACAGCTCAGTTTTTAAGAATGCGGCTGCTTCCGAATCTCGGATATTCAGCCAAATTAGTATTGGGTCCAAATCAATGATTTTTGTACCCGCACCAATGAAACAACATATGGTATTTACATAGTTGCATAGTTATATAGGCTGAAAAAAGACATGCGTCCATCGGGTTCAGCCTCTCCCACATAACCTACTGCTGTTGATCCAAAAGAAGGCAAAAAACCCAGTCTGAAATATGCAACATACCGGGAAAAAATTCCTTCTTGACCCCAGAATGGCAGTCAGATTTCTCCTTGGATCAAGAAGCTTTTACCCACATATTAAATATTATAACCCTTAATATTCTGTGTCTGCAGGAAGTCATCCAGTCGTTTTTTAAAAGTCTGTACAGACTCTGACCCAACCACCTCAACAGGCAGAGAATTCCACAGCTTTATTGTTCTCACCGTAAAATAACCCTTCCTATGCTTTAAGCTAAATTTTCTTTCTTCCAGTCTAAATGAATGACCCCTTGTCCTATGTATAGACCTGTTAATGAATAGGTTATCAGACAATGGTTGATAATGGCCCCGTATATATTTATATAAGGTTATCAGATCCCCTCTAAGGCGCCGTTTCTCTAAACTAAAAAGGTTTAACCCCTTAGTGACCGGGCGGTTTTACACAAATCCGTCTTTTAGTGACCGCTGCTGTTTTTACGTTTCTGCGCTGTTAGTGTTTAGGTCAAATTTTCCTCTTACTCGTTTATTCAACCCACACATATTATACACCCTTTTTCCCGCCATTAAATGGACTTTCTAGAAATACCATTATTTCCATCATATCGAATAATTTACTATAAAAAAAATATGAAATATGAGGAAAAAAATGGTAAAAACACACTTTTTTGT
The DNA here is from genome assembly GCA_009667805.1 of Leptobrachium leishanense. Lineage (NCBI taxonomy): Eukaryota > Metazoa > Chordata > Amphibia > Anura > Megophryidae > Leptobrachium > Leptobrachium leishanense. The sequence continues at coordinate 240,860,597 of CM019067.1, read as the reverse complement.
AATTTAATCCCCAAAATCTACAACCACCCAAAACGACCCCGGCTAAATAGGTTCAAAATTTTGTCCCGAGACTAGAAATACCCAATTTTTACATGCGTTTGCTTTTTAACCCCTTCACTGCTGAGACAGTTCACCTATGTGCGCTGCGCTCATTCTGACCATTTTGTGCTAATTATTTTTAGATGACAGCCTAGGTCCTATTTAATTAAACCCCCCCCCCAGACAAAAAAAACTTTAAAAAAAAAACATTTTTTTTTATTTTTTATTTATTTATTTTTTTTAATTTTTTTTTAAAACCAAACCTGGTCATGTTTGGTATCATTTGAAAGGCCATAATCAGGATGCCATGATCCTTAGGATCCCCTTATCTCTACATGGCAGCTAGATGGTTAACTGGCCCACTGACATCCTCACACATATGGTGAGGTTGTCAGTGGGTGGGGGGGGACCTGGAGGCTTGGCTGACATCCAAGATGTCAGCCCCCCTCCAGGTTTGAATCGCGTTTTGGCGCCAATTGGCGCCGCAACGTGATCCAGCGGCAGCACGGTTAATGCCATACACCGCTGGAAAGGGGAGGCTCTCCCCTCTCCAGCGGTGCAAACGGCATCTCCCTAGCTTCAATGGTTGAGGAGATAGAGCCCCTTCCTCCCCTCCATTGAAATGCATGGGGACGCCTGCTGATGACGTCACCATGCAGCGTGGCGACGTCATCAGCCTCGCCTGCCCATGTAAATCACATGGGCAGGCTTCCTACCTGCCAGATCGCCGTGGGATCCGGCGAGGGAGGTGAGTATCGGGCGGGAGGGGGATTAGGCGCCGCTGACGTACCCTGTACGTCCGCGGGTCTAAGGGAGACCCGAGGACAAGACGTACAGGGTACGTCAGCGGCCCTTAAGGGGTTAAGCTTGTTAGTCTTTCCTCATAACTTAACCCTTCCATTCCCCTTATTAATTTAGTTGCCCGTCTCTGCACTTTTTCTAACGCTATAATATCTTTTTTTAAGACAGGTGCCCAAAATTGCACGGCATATTCAAGGTGCGGCCTGACCATTGATTTATACAGAGGCAAAATTATGTTTTCATCCCGTGAGTGAACTCCCCTTTTAATGCATGCCAATACTTTGCTGGCCTTGGCGGCTGCTGTTTGACATTGCACATTGTTACTTAGTTTGAAGTCTATGATTATTCCCAAATCCTTCTCCTGCTTGGATTTCCCTAACTCTGTACCATTTAGGGTATAAATTACTTGTGTGTTCTTCACTCCAAAGTGCATAACTTTGCATTTATCTAGATTAAATTTCATCTGCCATTTAAGTGCCCAGTCCCCCAATTTATCTAAATCCCTCTGCAGCGAAGTAACATCCTGCTCACATTGTATTACTTTTCCTAGTTTTGTGTCATCTGCAAACACTGATACATGACTTTCAATGCCTATCTCAAGGTCATTTATAAATAAATTGAATAGTATTGGTCCTATAACAGACCCCTGAGGGACACCGCTTACCACTGGTGTCCATCTTGAAAATGTACCATTTATGACCACTCTCTGTACCCTATATTTTAGCCAGTTTTCTATCCAAGAACAAGTATTTTCATCTAGACCAATTTTTCTCAATTTAAATAGTAACCTTTTGTGTGGAACTGTGTCGAAAGCTTTGGCAAAATCTAAGTAAATCACATCCACTGCGACCCCCTGATCTATACTTCTACTTACTTCCTCATAGAACGTAATTAGGTTAGTCTGACATGATCTGTGTTTCATGAAACCATGCTGATTTTTGACAATTACATTATACCTCCCAATAAATTCCTTAATTTTATCCCTTAGTAACCCCTAAAATACTTTCCCAGCCACAGATGTTAAGCTCACAGGTCTATAATTCCCAGGCACAAATTTTAAACCTATCTTAAATATAGGGACCACGTCAGCTTTTCTCCAATCCTCTGGTACTATTCCTGAAAGAAAAGAATCTTGAAAGATTAAGAACAGAGGTTTACATATTTCAACACATAGCTCTCTCAGTACTCGCGGGTGAATTCCATCTGGCCCTGGGGCTTTATTTACATTGTTTAATTTCGGCAAAACCTTGTCCTGAGTCAACCAGTCACTTTGTATTAGTAAGTTTTTATTAATGAATTTCATGTCTCCTGTTATAGGTTTCTCTTTGATAAATACTGAAGAAAAATAATCATTTAAAATTTCTGCTTTATCCTGATCTTCAGTTAACAATAACCCTGACTCAGATTTTAGTGAACCTACATTTTCACTCTTGGGTTTTTTAGAATTTATGTACCTAAAGAATCTTTTAGGGTTGGTCTTGCTCTCTTTGGCTATTTCTTTTTCATTTTCTAGTTTAGCCCATCTAATCGCATTTTTACATGCTTTATTGGCTGCCCTATATGCTTTATAGGATGCCTCAGATTTATCAAATTTAAAAGCTTTAAATGCATTCTTTTTATTTTTCATTTCCTTAGTTACCTTCCTACTAAGCCACATTGGTTTCAGTCTGTTTCTTTTATATTTATTAACCAGTGGAATATATTGTGACGTGTACTTTTCTAGTGTTAGTTTAAAGATATTCCACTTATCCTCAGTGTTTTTCCCGTGAAAGAGTTTCTGCCAGTCAATGACATTGAGAGCTTCCTTTATTTTAATAAAGTTGGCCTTTTTAAAATTATATGTTTTAGCATGCCCCTTATGAATGTGTTTTTTTGAGTTTATTTCAAAAGTCACCATATTATGGTCACTGTTTCCCAACTGTTCCTTTACATTAATATTTGAGAAAAGATCCACATTATTTGTTATAACCAGGTCCAGACAGTTATCCTCTCTAGTTGGTGTTTCTACCAATTGTGACATGAAGGCATCATTTAAAATGTTCAGAAATCGGATTCCCTTTGCTGAATTACTAGTCTCACTATCCCAATTAATGTCCGGATAATTAAAATCTCCAATAATTAAAGTGCTACCATGATCTGCAGCCTTCCTAATTTGCTCTAACAGTTGTTCTTCCTCATCATTATCTATATTAGGTGGTTTATAGCATATGCCAACCAATAGTTGACTTCCCTGTTTATTCCCCAACGAAATATTTACCCATAAGGATTCCACATTTCCCTCATCGCTTTCCAGTTGTGTAATATTAGGCTTTAAATCCTGATTTACATATAAACACACTCCACCCCCTTTCTTATGTTTCCTATCCTTTCTAAACAATGTATAACCGTTTAAGTTTACAGCCCAGTCATGCGTTTCGTCCCACCACGTTTCTGTTATTCCTATAATGTCGTATTGCTTAGTGTGTGCTATTACCTCTAGTTCCCCCATCTTGTTATTGAGGCTCCTTGCATTAGCAAGCATACATTTAATGTTGTCTCTACCCACACATGCTGAATGCAATTTTACATTACATGCCTCCACTGTTCTGACATTACCCATCCCCCCGGCTCCACCCCCCTTAGTCTGAACTGAAACCCTTCCGCTATCTGCTCTGTCTCCATTTTGTAAGATACTGTATCCCTCCCCCCCTTACACTAGTTTAAAGTCTCCTCCAACCTTTTAACCATCCTCTCCCCTAGCACAGCAGACCCTCTTCCATTCAGGTGCAATCTATCACGACTATACAGATTGTACCCCAGTGCAAAATGAGCCCAGTGCTCTAAAAACCCAAAGCCCTCCTTCCTGCACCAAGCTTTAAGCCACGCATTGACCTCCCTGATCTCCCACTGCCTTTCCACTGTAGCACGTGGCACAGGTAGGATCTCAGAAAATACTACCATGGAGGACCTCTTCTTCAGTTTACTTCCTAATTCCCTGAAATCATTCTTCAGGTCCTTCCATCTTCCTCTTACTTTGTCATTGGTACCAATATGGACCATGACAGCTGGGTCATCTCCAGCCCCCCCAATAATCTATCAACTCTGTCAACCACATGCCTAACATGGGCACCCGGCAGCCAGCAAACTGTCCGGTTAAGGCGATCAGCGCGACAGATTACCCTGTCTACTCTCTTAATAATAGAGTCCCCTACCACCACAACCTGTCTAGGCTTACTTGCCCTCTTTATCCCTCCCTTACTTGGTGGGCTGATCCCCCTGCTGTTAGAAGGAGCAGCCTCCTCCAGTACTGCTACACCTGAGCTGATGCACCCAACATCTTCGCTCAAAGGGGCAAATCTGTTGGTGTGCGCAAGATCAGGACTAGCCAACCTTTTCCTCTTCCCTGCCCCCCTGCTACCACGTGTCACTGACACCCAGCTACCAACCTGTTCCCCGGTTAACTCCACTCCTCCCACACCCCTAGATTCCTCAACTATACTTTGCTCCGTGAGAAGCAGGCTCCTTTCAAGATTGTCAATCTGCCTCAGCGTTACGATTTGCCCTTCCATATCTCCAATATGAGCTTCCAGAAGAGCTACACGTTCACACTTACTACAGAGATATGGACTCTGGAAGGATTCCTCCAGACATGCATACATGCAGCAGGATGTGCACTGGGTCAAACCTTCAAGCTTGCTAACACTCATACCCACAACAAGAGAACAAATATATATCACAATTTGTACCTGTTATTTGAACTCCTGTTTTTAACTCCACTTGAAAATAGCCCACTAAGGAAGTAGACCACTGACAAGCTCTTGTGAGCAAGCTCAGTGAGCTGCCATTGAGTTTATGTAGCCATACAAGTGAAATCACCTGACAGGCTAAATCACCTGACAGGCTACTCTTAGATCTTACAAGTCATGGGGATGGAGTTGAGTCATTTTCATTTTCTGTGTCTGATAAGTTTATTTAAAAAATGAATTCTTACGGTAAGTTGACAATCATGTCCTATTATCTTTTGGAGAAAGGATTTTACCAGAAAAGATATATTGAGATTACTCTTGTTTTCAAGTATGTCCTGGGTGGCGAGTATGTACTGTTAGGTGTCTTGCCCAAGGACACTTACTGGAGAGGTTGCTCGCTGGGATCAAACCCATTGTCTCCACAGGCTCTCTCCACTCAGAGCAGTGATGTTATCTCTACTCCACCCAGCCGGTACTTATCTTTCATTGCTATGCTCCTGTAAGTATGATGTTTTTGAGAGGTATCTATACTTTTAGCAAGTTATTTTTCATACTTGTGTGAGAAGTGACTTATTTTCTAGACTGATTCCTTAATATAACAAGATAAGATTTAAGATTAGTCCAAATTAGATATAGCCTAATTGAATTCTACATGAAAACATCCCATCTGATACCTGTGTCAGAATCTAACATTCCCGCCTCCGGGATCTGGATCATTGTTTCACACCATTATGGTTCTGAGATAGTTGAGTTTCAGGATAAACTATTAATTATTTGAACGCTTCCCCAAGGGAAAAAAGAAAAAAAGTTGAGACGAGCAAGTCTAGAATGGTATAGCGACTCAGTCCAAGACTGTCTCATGAATGCATTTCATTCCTCATAGTAAGAGTACTTGTTTGAATATTGATAACACCAAGAATAAAATCAGGGGTTACATCAGTTGAATGTACAAAAGCATAGGTCCTTCACTATTTTAAATGGGGAAACTGACTTCCCATTTGACCTTCACTCGGGAAACTTTTAGCTTTCAGTTACAGTTATTAAAGATAAATATATGAGATTTATGATAATGATCAAAGTGATTCGCTAAAACCCAGCCTGACGGACCCAGTTTTGCTATCAATATCAAATTTCAGTGTCGCCCAAGGGTGAAATAAAAACGTATTACTTTGGTGGAGGGAAAGTTGGGAGAAATATTGATAGGTTCCCACACTTCTTTATGTTGGATTTGACCCAGAACAGTTTTGAGCTAAAGCAACTCAATAAACGTGGCTGTATTGCACCAGGAGCTGGTGTTGCCTGATTCATAAATCAAAAACCTATTGCTTACTTTATCAGGGTTATTCAGAGAGAGGTGAAAAGCAGGAGAATGACTGGAGAATGAAAAATTCTAGGTCAAAATAGCCAAACCAGAAAAATTCTCCCTTTCATCTCACTTTCCAAATCGGCTATTTTGACCTAGAATTTTTCATTCTCCAGTCATTCTCCTGCTTTTCACCTCTCTCTGAATAACCCTGTAAGTTTAACTGATTTATGAAGCTTTCTTTTAATAACAAAACTTAAAGAAGTTGTTATCTTGTGTGCATTTTCCTTTCAAGTGCTATTATTGCATCTTCAAAAACTGTGAAACGCACATATTTTTCAGTATTCATTCAAATTCAACCATAACCGATGTGTTTTCACATATATAGCAGAACGCTATTGATTCACAAACAGTGAAAGTTTTGTTAGAATTATAATTATCTTCTTAGAAATATATATGAAGAATGCTGTAAGACACCTTTAAAATCTGTTGTATATAAGTTCACCAGATTTCATAAGACGCAGGGTTATTCAGAGAAAGGTGAAAACCAGGAGAATGGCAGCAGAAGAGAACAATCTAGACCTAATAGACGATTTGGAAAGTGAGACAAATGGGAGAATTTTTCTGGTTTGGCTATTTCGACCTAGAATTTTCACTTCTCCTGTCATTCTCCTGGTTTTCACCTCTCTCTGAATAACCCTGTAAGTAGTCTATCGGAGTTAGTCAAAGAAAGGCGAAACTCTGGAGAACTTTTGGAGAAGTGAAAATTCTAGGTCAAAATAGCTAATTTGGAAAGTGAGATAAATGGGAGAATTTTTCTGGTTTGGCTATTTTCACCTAGAATTTTCACTTATCCAAGTTCTCCAGAGTTTCACTTTTCTCTGAATAACCCTGTATGTGTGATTTTATGTCATATAAGTATATAAATCTACCTGTTCCAGTAATTAAAAAATTTGTGCAGCACATACCAAGGTTCACAAAGTACCGGTGTTTGTCATAGCTGCAATTAAAGAATAATGGGGGAAAGAGTCTAGTAGACGTGTAGTTGAAAGGTGTTTATATATAGTGAGGTACTAGCACGGGGGTAACCTGAAATATATATAAAAAATATAAATATATATATTTATTAATATTTGCAATTAGCAGTTAAAATCGCTGTTGTTGCAAATGAGGGAAATTTCAGTGTTTCAAAGAACTTCAAACTACGGCAAGGGTAGCTTCATTGATGCTGTTTGCATTTCCCTCATAAGACGTTCGTCGCAGTTGCAATCACGACAGTTTTAGCCATTGTTTGCAACTACGGAAAACGATAGTGGTTAGTGAATAACCCCCCCCCCAATCTGTATTTATCACTAGAGTGAAACATGATCCACACGCTGTAGTTTTTGCCTAATCCTACTTTCTTGGTATTATAAGTGTACCAAGGCAATGTAAAAAGTAGATTTCACTGCAGTATACAGTATATTTCACTCTCTGTTTTGATCCTGCCATTTAAGTTTTATGTACAACGTCAGGTAAGCCAGATATTAAACCTCTGCATTTCTAGAATTTGATACATTTTCTTCAGTCTGCTGGAACTCTATCATTTTATTTTTGTTCCATTTGCTGAGCTTAATCTTTCAGTGTCTGCAAGTGAAACATTGTATTGGAAACATACATCGCTTCTGACCAGAAGAAAAGAGGAGACTCCCAAAGGCTTGTCTTCTACATGTATTGTTAGTCCTATGAAAAAGTATCCTGCAATATTCTGATTATTCAGACACTGGACCGTAGACCAACATGGACTACCGTAGACACTCGAGTATAGCGCGACCCGAATATAACGCATGGATAGAGATTTATTATGGAAATGAGAGAATACTCAAGACTCAAATACAACGCGAGGAGCAAAATTATAAACGTATACTGTACTGGGAAACCATTAAAATCCTTACAGGTTTTCTTAACACAGTCAGGCTACCCCTCAGGCCAGGGTGCTCAGCTCTAGAATGATTGCAGTTGTTACTAAGTATGAAGCTGCCGGCCACCCGTTTTCTTACTTGGGGTAAGATGGCCGGCGGAGCAAGGTGACCAACATCATTCATCAATAGCCAGCACGCCAGTAGGTGTCGTTTTCTGACCTCCAGCTCTAGCAGGCAGGCTCATCCACCGCGTCATCCGCCGATAGTCAGGGAGACTTGGGATCCATGAGCAAGTCAAGATTTTTTTAAAAAATTTTTTTTACACGTGATGCAGATGTCTCGAATATAACGCAACCCCTCCAATTTTTAAGGTAAATTTTTGACACAAAATGTAGTCGTATACTCGAGTATCTACTAAGTGTAAGAGATGAAGCGTTGAACTGTTCTACAATGAAGCAAACTACTATTTCTGACTTTTATGAAGTCTCAGGGAGTGTGATTCCCATGTTTCCTTTACATTTTGGCTGTTGTTGCACAGTAGCAAGTACCGATCTGTATACCCTAGGGTGCGGAATTCTTGGATCTTATAAAAAATATTTCTTATTTATCTACGTTTTGTAGTTATGCTTCTATTTTAGGACTACTTTATGGATGCTTTTATCAGTGGTCAGATAAACTTTTAGTGCCAGGGACTTCTTTATATGTAAGTATAGTAATACTTCTTTAAGCATTACAGTCCTTCTTTATTACGCGTAAACAATGTAGTAAAAACGCCCCATCCTTCAATCCTACATAAATAATAGGTTTGAAAGGGAAATCTGGAATTTTTAAATTACTTAAACTTTGCTCCAGGGTGACTAGGCATTTCCCAATCACGGGTATGTACATGGCTTGTACATTATAACATTATAACATAGTTACTATCAGCATATAGATATGTAGCATAAGGACAGCCATGCTATCAGAACAGCCTGATTGTCTTATCTAAGTTGCCATCAGCATCTAAACATCAACATAACGCATTGCTGAATGGTTTAATCACTGTACAGATACTAGCCTTGGGCACAGTTGCTCATGATGTATAGAGACTAGCTGGCCAAATAGCGTTCATTCCAACCCCTTCTTCGTTCATTCCAGTTGCCCCTTTGAGTTTGTGTCAGCATATCGATGGCTTTACTCATTATTTTGTCAATCCCACGTTGCTTTCTCAATAACTCCTTATGTCACATGTACTGTTCCTACCTGCCCTTGGAATTTTAAATAAGTTCTTTGTAATATAAAACACAATCAAGGACACCAGAAGCTAAAAATACGAGGGCTTATCTGAACTCTCTCAGTATAGATGGTGTTGGTGGTGTCCCTCTGTCCTCTTTTTCCTCCCTATTTTGGCATCCCAGTAAAAATCCGGGTCGGTGAAGACAGATCGGAACAAATTCCACCAAGAGAGATGAAATCTTCAAGTATTTATTGTAGAACAATGCAAATAAATAAAATCATCAACATCCAACGCGTTTCACCCTATAAGTATTGTAGTAGGACTTCATCTGGGATATATAAGTTCTTAGTAAACCGAGGGCAATATTACAAAGTTGGCGCTAATTTAACCAGAGCTGTTGTAAACTTAACAACTCCATAGACTTATAATGGCTCTGGCAAGTTAGCACCAACTATGGAATAGAGCCCCTAGATCAGTGTTTCCCAAACCTGTCCTCGGGGCCCTCAACCAGGCCAGATTTTGCAGATCATCTTGGAGAAATGCAGACTGATTCCTGCAAACACTGAGCAGCAAATTATATCACCTGTGCTCAGCTTAAGATAGCCTGCAAACCTGGCCTGTCAGCGGGTCCTGAGGACAGGTATCGGAAACCCTGCCCTAGATGGTAGGAAGTAGGGATGATATCGACACAGATTATGTTCATTGGCACTAGGGGTCTATACCTCAAAAAATAAGAAAAATATTTTTTCTCCCTATTAACTGTTGGCATATCGCACTTATTTATTTATTTATTTGCAAAGTTTTTTACCAGGAAGGATACATTGAGATGTCTCTCGTTTTCAAGTATGACCTCGGTTCAAGAACATCGAAATTTTACAGTTTACTTAAACTGCCACCCCACACTCTTGTGTGATGTTAATGTTTAGATATAACAATAAGCTGGGTTTTATGGAATCATTATGATAATTGTGTTTCTGGTGACTTTGTAAGGAAACAGGAGATGGAACATAATAAAAGCTTTCCAGTGTGTGGGCCAAGAGGGATCTCGTTTCCTCCTCAAAAATAGTGGCGGAACTGCATTCTCAAGTGGTCCTGCTTGAAGTGTCCCTTGCGTATCCCTTATTTGGCTTTCAGATTATCTGTGATTCTGTTGAATTTATATATACACAAGAGGCTTATTCGGAATATCTATAGAAGAAGATATGATTGAAAAATTCTTGAGGCGGTGAGACATGAGTCAAAAACCATGATTATGCCTCCAGAATACAGTTCTGGACAGTAAGCAAGTTTATGTGAATAGATATATGTGATTACTAGGTAGCTGCTGTGTGCTGCTGCTCCTATCACTTCCACACAGTGGAAAAGAATTAGAGTCTGCGGACCCTGCTGAAGGTGGACCTCTGCCCAGAAGCAATGGTTGAAATCTCAATGAGCTACCCCTGCCCCAGGTGAACCCTCTCATCTGTTGCAGGAATGAAACCCAAACACAAGAAGTCCAGCTTCTATAGCATTTTCAGATTCCAAATGCCAGTTTTATTTTTGGCGTAAATAGGACTTTGGAGGCACTTTTTGGAATTTACAGGTCTATTCACTAAAAAGGTGAAACTCAGGAGAGCTGGCAGGAGAAGCGAACAATCTAGACCAAATAGCCAATATGGAAAGTGGGATAAATGGGAGAATTTTTCTGGTTTGGCTATTTTGACCTAGAATTTTCACTTCTCCAGTCATTCTCTTGCGTTTCACCTTTCTTTGAATAGACCTGATAGTGTTTTTTTAATCAATTTAGTCATGATTTTGTTTGCCACTCGCCCCTTCAAGGCACCTCTTTGTAGAGTGAGTACCTAACCAATGTACCAAAAGCCGCTCTACTGAGCAGCTCCATGCCCCTCCTGCTGCTTTTCAGCTAAGGAGGGGCAGAAAGATGGTGGGTTTTATTTATACACGCACCAAACACTTCCCATTTGGGGTTAAAAACAAAAACATGGAAAAAGGAACAGCAGCAAAACGACGAACTGGTGTTACAAGCATAATATACATACATACAGAAAAAATGGCGTCGCGCCCATACTCACCGGAGAGGCTGCAACAGCCAGGAGTAACAGCCCAGTTAATGTATAAAACATAACAAGAGAAAAAAGGTGTCATCTGCGCTCGTTTCTATGTATTTCCATGTACAACAAAACACTATGAGGTTTTAGTTTGTTTCAATGGCCATTGCAACGTAAGCTCTCTCGCCCCTTCAAGGCACCTCTTTGTAGACTGAGTACCTAACCAATGTATACATTAACTGGGCTGTTACTCCTGGCTTTTGCAGCCGCTCCGGTGAGTATGGGTACGACGCCATTTTTTCTGTATGTATGTATATTATGCTTGTAACATCAGTTCGTCGTTTTGCAGCTGTTCCTTTTTCCCTGTTTTTGTTTTTAACCCCAAATGGGAATTCTTTGGTGCGTGTATAAATAAAACCTTTCTGCCTCTCCTTAGCTGAAAAGCAGCAGGAGGGGCATGGAGCTGCTCAGTAGAGCAGCTTTTGGTACATTGGTTAGGTACTCACTCTACAAAGAGGTGCCTTGAAGGGACGAGTGAGCTTACGTTGCAATGGCCATTGAAACAAACTAAAACCTCATAGTGTTTTGTTGTACATGGAAATACATAGAAACGAGCGCAGATGACACCTTTTTTTTCTCGTGTTATGTTTTATACATTAACTGGGCTGTTACTCCTGGCTGTTGCAGCCTCTCAAGTGAGTATGGGCGCAACACCATTTTTTCTGTATGTATGATTTTGTTTGCAACATTATGATATTGTTTGTATGTACTTCTAATTCAATGTATTACTTAATGACTCACTAGTTCCATGGAAGTAAGAATTAAATTGGGAGTGAGAAATAATTGAATGTTTTCAAATATTCCTTTGTGTATAAAACCTGTATCTTAATGCTAATTACAACATCAGTTATCTATTTCATGGATAGATATGTATAAGTATATACTATATATTTATATCATGTTTAGGATGTAATATTTTATACATACTGTTTTATGTGTCTGTCCAAAGCCACGGTAGAAGTCATTTTTTAACTATAGGAAACAGGCTATGTGAGAAAAAGTCATAACTTCTTATTTAAACACAAAATAAGATAAATAAACATATTTTTTTGTATTGAGATAAAAGTTTTTTATTTTTTTATAATCTATCAAATACCCAAAACAACAGCTTGCCGTAAAATCCAGGTTTCACGAAGAACACAACAGGGAGTTAACCTGGTTTTGTAATAAATGCAAGGATTAAAGCAGTTCTTGGAAGAGTGATTTCAGGATCAGATGCTACAGGTCTGTACACAGGATCTGGCACAACCATTGAAAAGAGGGATATAGAGTGACAGTGATCTCCAGCATGCTTCATTTCACGTTTATAGGACCCCAAAGGAAGGATATATTACAGGAAGCTATATTTCCCAAACTAATGTGGAAAACAGGACCCAATTTGTATGCACTGATGTTGAAAATGATTTATTAAATGGTTCTGGAGACGCAAAATATAGAGTTAAAGCAAACCAGAACAACAGGAAATCACATTATTTCTGTGGAAAAGTGTATGCGGGGTGAATGTCTACTTGTTCATCGGCCACATTACTAACATAATTAACTCTCTAAGTATGAGACAAGGTCGGCATTAGCAATGATAAGGTTAATGACTAAGTGACATGACCTGCGAGCCACTGCCAACATAAAGTCAAGGCACTGCCAAGATAAAGTTGGCAGATATTTTGCTAGTTGGACTCACTTGTTGAACTATATGGAACTGTGGTTAGGTGAAGGTTCTGCAAACTGGTTTAATGTGTCATAAATTTAAGTACTTTTGTAGGAAGGATTAATTGATACAGTAACACAATTTTTGAGTATAGCACAGAATATAAATACTTAATTTATTTCAAAACATAAATGTTTAAATAATTTTATGATTATTTATATGATTTATCGTGTTATATATATATATAATCTATTTTATAATTTTGGAAGACATTTACACATCCCAGAAATTCAGAGAATTTAGTTCTCAATAGGATTTGGGAGTTTCTGCTCTGTGGTTTCAGTGTTAAGGAGGAGAGGGGAGCGGGTTTAAAGCCAGTGTCAGACGAATGCGCTATGTGCGCCAGTACTGACGTGCCTTCGAATGTCCATCGCAGCATTGTGACAGTTCGATCGGGCCGGTCACATGCTGTAGCATGCGCACGAATTGCCTGCGCTACAAGCGTCCGTGCACAAAGCCTCCCTGTCAAACCGCTAGACGCACGTTGACGCGTCTGCAAAGTGCGATCCTCCATAGGTGGATCGAGCCTTGCAGTGCTGAGTGCACCTTCTGCTCTCAGCGAGGTGGCCAGACGGGCGTCGAGTGGAAGGAACGTCCACTCTCATGGACTCTCCAAAGACGCTCGTCTGACCCCAGCCATAGTGTATGCAGACAATGCTGTGTGGAGGAGAGAGCTAAGTCTAGCTCCATGATCACACTGCCCAGGCCAGTGACTGGCCAATCAAATCAATGGCATGCACGTGGGAGGGCACCCGTCAGACTGATTGTTGGCTTCCTGTCAGTGTGTATGCATGACTCTGTTTATCTGTCTTTCAGAGGTGTTGCTTTATATGTCAGGAACATTTGGAAAGGTGGGTGCAATAGGGAACATTCAAGATGGGTGGATGGTGATGTAAGAGTGTAGGAGCAGAGTAGAGTTGAGTGAGACTGGGGGGAATTCCATATCTTTGCCTGTGGACCCTGGTTGGTCTCAGTTTGCCCTTGGTTCAGCCCTATGAACTTTCACTACTGCCCTGCGCATCCCTGCCAGATATATTTTCAGCAAACAGATGTATACATATTTCTTTAAAAATCGAATCGCTCCTACGACTCCTATGTGATCCTTTATTCACTGACACAGGAAAAGTGAAAAATCGGAAGGAGATATGCAACATTTAAGCCTTCATAGCCAAGAGTTGCCATTTAAGGAATTTCTCCCATGTATTGCTATATTTCCTTCCACAGTTTGTAATGACTTTTCCAATTCACCACAATTCATTGTTTAGTGATTAAATACTAAACATATTTCTTTTATTTACATTTAATATGCCAACGAAATTGCCCTTTGGTTTCTTTTGACAAGCAGCTTGCAAGATACAATTACACATTGATTAATACGTAGGCTTATAGTCACTCCCTCTTCAGACCTGTGCATGCTATGTCATGCCTGTTCACGCTGTCTGCTTATTCCTTTTCTTCACATGAAATATAATCCCTTTATAAATCAGCCTCATTGCCTCAGGTATTCTCCAGCTAGGCTTCTGTCTGCCAGTGTACACAACGACCAGGTACGTTTGTTGAGATATTGTTAGAGTCCACAAAATAAACCTTGCTGTATTAAAGGAAAACAGTCATTATTTTTTATTACATGCGTAAAAGTCATAACTAATTTCAGTGCATCTCCCAACCTATCATTGTTTGGTGAGAGCGGCCATCTTGAAGTCTTCTGGTAGGAAGCAGGACAGCTTTGCCCCATAGTTGTGTCAGAAACAGGATACCTGTGCCCCATAACTGTAAACTTAGAATGATGACATTTCTGGACTGTGAGAGTATTACTTTCTATTTGAGAGGACTGTTCATTTTGCCCCCTAAGGCTGGGGCCACACAGTTGCACTAAGTTCGTCCGTTGTGATCCCCCCTCCCAGCGTCCATCATAACGTTTCAATGGATCGGCTGGAAAGACCACACAATGTATTGTACGTGCTTAACTCACATTACAACAGACATGGATTTTACCTCCCCGTCCAGCCACTACAACTGACATCAGATGCGTCTACAAAACACAAGCCTCCATAGGACGTTCCTTCCGTGCCTGTGTGGCCCCAGCCTAAGCCTACCTGAAACCTTAAGGCCCGCTTCAGATGAACGCAGTTATCACGTCCGTGTTGCCGCACAGTTTAACGTCCACCGTAGCATAGAATCATGATCAATAGAGACCCACACACAAAGTACGTGCGTGCCGAACTGCGCACGCACAACGCATCTGGCAAACGGACACAAGTTAGGCAAGAATGTGAAATCGCTAGATGGACGCGCAGAGTGCACCACGTCCGCGTAGCATTCTGTGTGAGTGATAAGGAGATGTCAGACGCAGCGCATTTGCGACGTCCAGCACCTTGATGCACAAAATGGCTTTTCCTATCCTTTTCAAATTTTTATCATTTCTCATATTAATTTTATTTCCCATAGTTCTCTTTTTTTTCTACGTCTGTCAACAAAAGCGGACCGTATGTTGTCTACAGTATCTTCCATCAGTATGTCTGTCCGTTATGCACGCACGCAGAGTGCGCTCAGACTGCGTTCATCTGACATTAACCTAACTCATCATAGTCGACCTGCAATCACTGCTAAAACCAAATAAAATCTACAACATCTTAGACTACAGCTTTATTAACAATGTTCTGTTTGATTTACCCTGTCTTTATCAAGTTTAAAAGACTGTGGGAACTAAGTTTGACTAGGCCTTCATTTGAACATACATTGAAAGTCTATACACTCTATGCAAATGTAACATGCATATTGACAGATGGCAGGTTTTCACGTTAGGCTGGCACAAATGGATGGTAGACTGCCCTCAGCATGGGGGCTGCTCATCCACCTCATCATCTATGCCAGGTGCAGACCAATTGTGTGCAAGGTCTACCCATCTTGCAGAGTTCATGGCCTCCAAATTGCATGATATCCTATAACAATCATACGAACTAACTATGCACCAACCCTGAACTAGATTTCAAGGCGGATGGAAACTTAACAAGAACTCTGGTAAACTTATCAATGCCACAGACTTTAATGGCTCTGCTTAGTTCCACCTAACTCGGAATCTAGCCCTCTGTTTTGAAAGAAAGTCAACAACAATGATCATGTTCTTGTTTTAATATAAACATTTTAAAAAAATTATTTCCTCTAAATAAAATCTTTGAACCTGTGCAAGTCAGATACAGTTTTTGGGTTTCTCCTTCATTACATTTCATTCATCATGGAATTACACTCATGATAAGGAAACTGTGACGGACAATAAATACAATGAAACAGAGCAGTGCATGTGGTGTTGTCCCATTATTATTGCAACAACTGTAATTATAATGGGATAAAGGAAGATGGTGATATTTGGCCTAATGAAGAACTAGTGACACACGCCTGGTGTAAGAACTAAAAGACAGGTCTCATGTGTTCCATGGGCGTTTCCTTGAAAGTCTTGTGTAGCAAGTTTGTTATATAAGAGAAAATCCATACGACTTAGCTTTTAATATTTGTTGTTGTTCTCATATCACCTGACTCTAGATTTAAAGGCCTAAATTATTCAGAGATAGTTTTCGTTGTAGTTTGTAAACTGCTTTACCATCACTTGATATTGACATCTTCATGGCCTGTGTTGTGTTTATGCGTGAGAATACAGAGATTATTAACATAAATAAAAATTCCTGCTCCGCACTGGTTCATTTGAATAAAAAGCCTTCCCTAAGATAAAATCCATATCTTCTGTTTATGATGAACTTGGCAGGACAGCTTCATTTTTGGGCCCCAGCCTGGTTTGGTTCTCTGGGGTCCTGTTTCTGGCATTTTAATGACATGAAAGCACTCCGTAAGTGCTCTGGGCAGGGCAGAAACAGGACAAGAGTAAACCGGCTAAGCACCAGAGGACAATCTGTATATAGAAATCCCTAGGAGGGTCGACTGGTAGGGCTTCCACCAGTAGGCATGAGGTTTATCACTAGGCAAGACCATTATGGGCTTGCAAGTCATCAACACGCCGCCAATATGGTCCGGCACCCTACCATCCCATTGACAGGACAACCCACACTCTAGCAATGGTAGGTCCCATTTTATTTTATATGTATAGGATCATTTATAAAATAAAAAATATCTTATGAACTATCATAGTAATAATAAAGGAGTTTTTGACAGCTTTGCCGTTGTAAGCTTCATTTAATACCATGTAATGTAAGTAAATAATAATCATATATTATAATTACTTGGAAGGGGTTAATATACTGTAGTGATATATCACATACTTATTCTAATTGGTTTTAATAAGCCTAGTGACTTTGCACACCCAGGCTTTACCACAAATCAGGATGCTGCTGAAGTAGACTTTGATTGCAGGCGCTAAACCATGCTTGTGGACCTCATGTCCTCCGTGGTTGCACGAACAGACAGGTTTTTAAGAATTAGGTGTTATTGTAATGATTTTTTTTAGAGGTTTGACGCCTTTATAATAATAACTAATAAGTTATAATGCACTGTTATTGTTTTTTTTTTTTTTAACAAAGGTGATTAAAGGTACTTTGCACCCACTCTTGGCCTTCAGCAAATCAGTAGATGATAAATATAGGTTACTATTACTCAATGTACTGATACTATTTATGTTAACCACATATATACGATAGCCTAAGTTGACACCGTGGAAAGGAAAATGTGCAACCTTGAGTTGGTGCAAGTAGATTTTGTAAGATTTAAATTAAAATATGACTTTTTTGGAGTGGGGCGATATTCATAATTTGTGGGATTTTTTTCTATTCTGCTAAACAAGTTAAAGGCAGCGAATGTTATTACTTCATTATCTACTGACACCTGACATAATATTTCTCTCTGATTATTGGGAATAATCAGCTATATTGCATTACATCAGATCAAAGAGAAATCTTTGGGTCTTATTCTGACTGAGCCCTTAGGCTAATTAATGGGGTCATTATACTTAACTTGTTAACTCTAATGGCTCATGTCGTAATTGCAGCTGGGTTACAAACTTTGCTGTCTTGGCTGCTTACAGTAAATTTATTCTCCTTATACTTTGTGTAAAAATGGTTAATTTCCAGGGAACTGGAGAATAGGGTCCGCTTTCACGGTCTTCATAATTCTCATCTTGATCTGGTATTCAAACAAGAATTCCGGCTCCGAGAGCTTAGTGCTAAGTGCTTCTCCTTTTGTAATCCGTCTCCTCTGGCCATATGCAGAAGGAGACAAGGAACAAACAGTTCCCAGTGCCTTCGCACCAAGCTCGCGATTGGTAATGTAAGTCTTCATGGTGTCCTATGGACTGTAGGAGATGATGTTGCGTCTGCTGCCATTATCAACTAGTGGCTTACTACCCATATGAGTTGAGCTTCTTATACAGCGGCTCGCTCATAATAAAGCTGGTAATAGGGAGCTGTCATGCTCTCATGCTGACTCTCTTTTGCGGCTCCCTGTTACTGGCTGAGCTGGAATAGGGGCCAATATTTTCCATTGTGTCTAAACTATGATTAAGCTATACATTAGCTCGTTATCACATCTCATTTATTTCCTACCTTTAGACGTCTGCAGATTTCTCCCTACTCACCAGTTAAGACCTTGTGCCGCAGATCACAATATCAACCATATAACACCTCAGAAATAAGGTGACTGATATAAAAATGCAGAGGAGGACAATGCATAGTTACTTTCCATAGGATAAAGACATTTGTGGACTATTCTTTTAAATAGGAATAACTAGCTTTTTAATTAGCGAAACCTAGCTAACAGTAGATAATAAATAATGGGTGTAATGTAGGAAAAGGAGTAAAGTTCATAAGCCACTAAAAAAAACTAGAAAGTGCCTACAGTCATGTAAAGTCAAACATTGATCATATACAAAAGGTTATGAGTTCCCTTATAAATGACTTGATTCCTATATGTTGCTCAGCAATGATGACGCATTCCTCTTTGGTCCAGCTGTTAAAAGGTCGCAGACATGGTGATAGCCTGCAGCTGGGATTCCAGAAGAAGAAGCGCATGGACTGGATACACATTTGTAAAAACAAATCCATGTTGCTATGTATCTCTGTTCATTTGGTCCAGAGGTTTTTCTCTGTGTGTAAGTTTAAGATTAATGCTTACTATTTTAAGTTTTATATTATGACAGTTCTATAAGGACCATAGCTATCTGTGCCATCATAACAATCTTGGGCCCTGTTCCCACCGATGCATTAAGTTAATGAGTGGGACTGTTATACATACAGAGTTATTCAGAGAGAGCTGAACTGGCCCCAATTGCATGGTGAATTTCCCCATCTGGTGCAATTTCGGAGTCATTCGGCTATTCAAAAAGCAGGCAGTTCGCCAAATGGCAATGGAATTCCCCATAGAGAAGCAATGGTTAATCTATTCAGAGAACACCGAACAGCAGAAACGTCAGTAAAATGCCCTGATGTTCGGTGGTTTCATTCGGCAGGTTTAATCAGGCGAATCCCATAGGTTTCAATGTAAAAAATATCCCTGTTTTTAACCAACATCTATTAAACCGTTTACTCTTTAAATTTGTAAAGTTTCAATAGTTTTTGTTTTTTTTACCCCCGTTCGTTGGGTTGTCATCTGTTTCTGGAGGCTTGTTTGGCACTGTGTTTCGGCAGATAGTCGGCTTTTTTTGGACACATTCGGCAGGTTTACAGCTGATTTTCTGATCGTATCGGTGGCTTTTCTGCAGATTTTCGGCAACATTTCATAGATTTTTCGGCGAATTTGATACCCCGAAGTGCGGGGAATGAGAAAACACTGAAATGTCTGACTATCTGAATAACCCATATAATGGTTTTGGGTGTTAACTTCATGGCTGGAGCTGCTATTTGAAATGAGCCCGAAGCTCCAGGATGACCCCGCATAGCTGAGTTCATACAGACTTTGTGACCTCCACTTCTCACCATTAAGTCTTATGAGTTCCAGGAGGAGATTTCAGCGATAGCACTGCTAACAGTATCTGGTTTTGGCCCTACTGTTATGATTTGATCTCCATCAATGGATAATACAAGGATGTAATGAGTATAGTAGTAATGTTCCTTAGAAAGCTGACATTTTTAAAGGGCCACTCTTGCCACCAAGCTATATTAAGTGATTTTAAGTGATGATGGCATGTGTCCACCTCTTTACATTTTTGGCTTTCCCTCCATCCTTCCGACAGTCTCTCAGCTGTTGATGCTTTCAGCCTTCTGGGGTTCGGATTAATTTTGACCTTAATTACGACAGCACACAGTTGCTCAACCAACCGCTCAGTGATGTCACTAAATGCTACTGCATCTTATTGGCCTTGTAGTTGCCCACGCTCTCCATTCATCATGAGGCTGACACTATGTTGTTTTCTGCATTGGGTGTACCAACAAGAAGAGTGCCGTGGGAGCCATAGTATATTTTTTACACTCTAAGCCAGTGGTTCCCAACTGTGGTCCTCAAGTACCCCTAACAGGTCAGGTTTTAAGAATTGCCTTGAGGAAATGCAGACTGAATCCTGCAATCACTGAGCAGCAAATCACATCACCTGTGCTGTGCTTCAGATATCTGGAAAACCTGACCTGTTAGGGGTACTTAAGGACCACGATTGGGAACCACTGCTTTAAGCTAAAACAGGACTAGGGGGAACCAAGATGTTGAAGAGGAGGGATAATAATCAACATCTCTGTCTCCCTCCCTCTGCCTTTAGTGTTTGTAGCCTACAGTTTTCCATTAAGAAAACAAAAGCTTTATGTGAAACATAAACAAGTCTTCAGTATCTCAGCAGTTCCTTCTACCTAATGATCAACAGTCTGCTACCTGCCTCACTATTATCTTATTAGCTTTGTTCATACACGTGGCAGCAGATTGCCACACTCCTACTAAACAAGGTGATTTAATGAAAGCGTTGGAATAGTCAACATCAACTACACATTGAGAACTGGTACTCAGATATTTTGAAAGGATTAAGGAGGCTGATTAAGAAAAATTATTTTTCCACTAAGTTTTTCCAGTGTGAAATCAGGTGTGCTGCCACTGAACAGAGAGAGCGTGTTGGTTACATGTTAATGCTATGTTTGCTTATCCTAACCTGTTTACCTGGTCTTCAAATTTGGAATCTCTCATGAGCAAATGAAGAGTTATTTATATGTAAACACCGGAGTCATCATCAGTATCATTATAGCTACTTTCTATGGTAAAAGTAGATCCATGATCTCTCTGGAAAACATGCTACGACCACAAAGCCCTGGTTTGTGGGATACACCAATAATCCCATAAGAGTCCTATGAACTGTTAGATGATCTCTAAATTCTGTTTTGTGATATCACTTTCTATTTAGGCCAGATCATACTGATTCAATACAGGATATAACAATTAACAAAATAGGTAAAATAATATTATACTCAACTGAGGTCAATGTGGATTTTCCCCAGTGTTGTTTTTATACTGCGTGCACGTGTGTGCCACTTTGTTATTAATAATGGTTACTTAATTCAGTGTCATTTAACTTGCGATTATGCAAGATGTAGACTGACAAGAAATAAGGCCAAGTCAACATGTCTTTATAACATGGCTCGCACGCAACAAAATGTCATAAACACTACCAATGTGTTGTTCTAATTACAACTGCTCTGTTCGCAATGCCACCGGCTAAATTTGGGTGGTAATTGCAACTGATTCGTTTATGCACTCCCATCTTTGAGTTCAGGCCCCTGGTGCCTACTATGTTTATGAAAACTGCCCTGTCTGAGGCCGTTTGGGCGCGCTCGCTTTGCTTCTAGACTGGATTTGTGAAGTCACTCACAAATTCACTTTCTATCAGGACAGATATGGATTGCTACCCAAAACAGAAAGACAGGTGCAATGCCTACTCTAAGGCACAAAGGCGGAAAAAAAAGTAAAAATATTTTTTAGACGTTCTCCATTTAGATTTTTTATATTTGAAATATATAAATACAGCTGCCACCTACTTGACAGTCATAGATGTTATGGAAGATTAGATAAGGAACAAAAAAGTCAAATTGGGAAAAACCTCAAGTGGTTATTCAGAGAGTGCCGAAATGTCTTCGACATTTCAGTACCCTCTTATTCCCTGCGCTTCCCTGCACTTCGGGGAATCATAGTTCCCCACCCTACGGTGTATTCAGCATTCACCGCAGGGCCCCTGGAGTGCAGAGAAAGCCCACCGCAAACCTGACGAACACTCGCCGAACACTCATCTAACACTCACCGAACACTCACTGAAAACCCACAGAAACCGCCGCAAAAACCACGCTGAACACACTGGAAAAAGCCAATGAGCCGCCGATCACAGCGCAGAGCAGCCGCCGGAGAAAGCCAACAAGCAGACGAATGGGGTGAAATAAAAAACAACAAACAGTACGCTTGAAAATTTCAAAATTGAAACGCTGTTTGCAAAAAAACTACTGAACGAAAATGCCCGGAATTTACATATAAAATTCTATGAATGATAATAAAAAGGCCTGTTACAGAAAAATGAAAAAACGATTAAAAAGAAAAACGGAAAAAATTTTGTCGAAAACAAATCCCGAAAAATGCCTGAAAGATCCTTAAAAAATCAATAAATAAAGAGACTTTTTACTGCAGAATAAAAGAATAAACAGTTTATTTGATATTGGATAAAAACAGGAATATTTTTAACATTGAAGCCTATGGGATTCACCCGAATAAACCTGTCAAATGAAACCACCGAACAGCAGGGCATTTGGCAATTTTTCACTGCTGTTCGGTGTTCTCTGAATAGATGAACCATTCTTCTCTATTGGGATTTCCCTGCCGTGGAACAGCACCATACGTGCAGGCAATTCGCCAAAATGCGGCGAACTGCCTCCTCTCTGAATAGCCGAATGGCCCCGAAATGGCAACATACGGGGAAATTTCCTTTTCGGTGACATTTCGAGGCCAGATCGGCTCTCTCTGAATAACCCCTCAAGAGAATCGTTTTGGCCTAATAGCTTTCCTGTTTGGGACCACAAATATAAATGCTATTAGATTGAAACGCTGGTGGTCTGAGCCCAGGATCTTTGTGCCATTGTCCCATCCTTCCCCAAGGGAACACTTTACCACTATCTGATTATGTATCACATAGTCTTATCTATTTCTGACATAAGGATTCTAAATATAACCATATAGGCTCGGCGGATTTTTCCAACGTATCTGGCATGTTTTTTGCCACGATTTCGGTGGAATTTCAGTGGGTGTTCGATGGGTTTTCCCTGCACTCTGGGGACCCTGCTTTGAATGCTGAATTCACCGCAAGATGGGGAACTTTGATTCCCCGAAGTGCAGGGAAGTGCGGGGAATGAGAGCACACTGAAATGTTGGTGACATTTCGATGCTCTCTGAATAACCCCCTCAGTCTTCTCCCCCTGGTATCAAATAAATTTGTCAGTTTGAGTAAATTTGTTAACAATACACACATTTGTTAACACACATGCAGCTAACGATACACAGACATAATAGAAGCACAAACACCAACAGATACACAGACGCTGGCAGATACAAACAAAAACATGCAAATAATCACATAAGGACAGATACACATAGTCGCACACTGAGATATAGCCACACCCTCACTCTGAAAAATATCCACACACACACAAACACACAAACTCTCTTTTGCCTCTCCATCCCTTTAATAAGGACCTGATATTTACATACCCCACCACCACCGTGCCATTACATGCCAGCATGCCAGTCTTTCCACAGCAGCTGTCAAGGAGGGAGAGCTTTGTCATAGCTCACCGTCTGAAAGAAATAGAAACATAGAAACATAGAAAATGTTGGCAGATAAGAACCTTTTCGGCCCATCTAGTCTGCCCAATTACATGGATACTTTACCTGGATTTATCTTTTGTTTAGGATAGCCTTATGCCTATCCCATGCCTATAGAGTGGAGCAGCTTCCACTGGAGTTAAAACAACACTCTGTCCTGGGGTTGTTTTATTTGCCTTGTGAACATGATGGTTGGCTATCGCTGCTCTCTTATGGAACAATATACCTTGCATTTATATTTGTTATTGGCTACTGGTCTATTTATCAATTGTTTAGTAGAATATATTTCTCTATAAATAATAATCATTGTTTATTATGTACGCTCCCTTGAGAGAGTTTTTTTGGTGTTAGCAAAACTAACCAATACCATCACTCAAATTAAAAAGAAAAGGTCACACTGTAAATCATTTCTACAAAAACACAATATGAAGAAATTAGAGTTTTTTCGCTACTCCTACAGGTTTACTTACTGTCTATATTGTAGCTGGGATTAGAGACGTGATTGGTCATTCCTGAAAAGAGGAAGTGAGGTCACAAGAACTCAAACAAGAGATCTGTAGGCTGGCTTGTCATCATTGTTCAAAATCTTTATTGTGATGAATTGACAGACCTAGTATATAAATGAAGATCAATTAAAGGACTGAATTGACCCTAGTGGTAGGGCTATAAAATGAATCAATCCCAAAGGGCCATCAGGCACATTGATGTACATAATAGAGCTCTAATCTAGAGCATATGCAACCTAGGGGATACAACTATGGCTGAAGACAATAGGCAAGCAATTGGCCACATCAGTTTCATTATCTAAATGACCTCACATGGATTACTCAAATATAGTTTTTACACATCACTAATTACGAAAAAGGAACATATCATAAACAGGAAATCCAAGCAAATATGGCTGATTGTCATTGAAATGTATTAATCATTTTACTATGGCAATGGAGAAGGGTGAGAAGGTGAAGAAGCCTTGATTCACACACAAATGTATAAAACATATGACTATAAGAAACTTTTATCCCAAAATGACCCTTTCTTCTCCAAGTAGTCAAACAAGTCTGACTTCATGTAGACTCTGGCAGTGACACAGACCTCAAAGAACTGCTTTCTCGAGATACTGGAACTAAGCACCTTCTTAATGAACGCTGTTTGTTTTCTTGCTCTTAGCCTTTTATAGTTTCCATAGCACATCTGTTGATCGAGCCTGTCGGAGAACTCTCTCCTTGGCATCAATGTATCCTCCCGACCTGGACAAGTACAGACTTGGAGAGGAGGTGGAGTATCTGAGTCCTGACCTTAATAATGTTGTTGTTCGATAAGGCCACATTTAATTTGTAGGTTTGCTAAAGTAGATGTTAAACACGCCTACTATGAAAACAAGAGCTATTGCTCAATGTTATTGTAAATATTTAATAAAGAACAAAACACAAATGACATCACATAAAAGCATTTTTATGATCATAATAGGTTATCTGACAAACTTTGCACTGTATAAAACTTACTTGTCACCTGTCTTTCTTTATTTCAGTTGTAGCTTAGACACATTAAAGCATACCCTTGGCTCTAGGGCTGGAGTAATCACAGTCATGAAAAATAATCTCAAATTTGTCAACTATCACTTATTAAAATGACACAAACTTTACATGACAAAGACCAACTTGGGCTTCTATGCACTAAAGTAGGGGTCAGAAACCTTGGCCCCCTCAGATGATTTTGAACTACATATCCCATGGTGCCTCGTCAGCTCAATGAGTGTCTGACCGTTATGGAAAATATTGTCGCAAAACATTTGAAGGGTTTGAGGCTGCTAATACCTACACTAGAGGTCAACATAATTACCTAGGTTACCAAGAGCTGGGCCATAACATCAGCTGCCTACCCTAATATTGCATCATTTTAAAGAAGAGAAAGTCTAGATGCATCATTCCTGGTAAAACAGTTCCATGAGTATGGCCCATTTCTAATTTTTGGTCGACTGTTTATTATGTCAGCTTAAATAACTTTCTTTATGAGTACAAACGAGTCAATAGAAGCTGATAGCGCTGTCTATTTCTACCCACCTATCTCTAGGGTTTAGTTATAAAGCTGTGGTTAAATATATAGTCATAGCACTCATTTGTGGTTTGAAATATGACAGGTTACAGACTATATAATGCATTTAAAAAGACGTTGCATGCAAAGTTTGTTCTAACGAAATCATGATGGAAATCTTGTAGTAATTACATCACTGATCCACTCTACCATCAATCCGATACTTACCTTTGTGCCCAGAAACCCTAGATGCCATTCATATCCCACAATATACAGTTAACCGTTATATGTCGTCATTCTCCCTTATTGTCTGTATATTTTAGATATGATTGGATCTCTAAAGTCATTCTAGGTTGATTCCATCATTGTCAAAAGAGGTATATGTTATGGTCGTGACAGTTAACGTATTAATGTTCGTAACTTCTCTACAGATGTAAAGATCCAGCTCACATGTGCCAGAGCGTGATCTAGCGAGGGAACAGTATCTCTGCTCCTAAATGGATTATTAATGACAACATGAGTGCAGAGCACTAGATACAACACAGAAGCACTTAGCATTGCCTTATGCATTGATGGGTTTAACCTCATGACAAGATAAACACCGGTAACGTTGGTTTTAAATCATATTGAGCAAACAATAGCGCCAAAAGGAAAATTACTTAAAGGGCAATCAATATCGTTTTATTTCATTTTAATACCATGATCGACCTAACTCTTTTAATCCCTTTATGCCGAACTTGCCGAGCACGCTGTGCCCCGCTTATCCACACAAACGTAGAGACCTTCAAATGGCTTACGCATTATTATCCACACGAGTGATCACCTTTTTTTTATTTTTACATCCAGTCTGTAAGTTGACTTTTGTATTCCTAAGCAAGATGATAAAGCAAAGCGAAAAGTATGATGTCCTCTGCTCCCCTAAATGAGGGGTCAGCAACCTTGGCCCCCCAGATGTTTTGAAATTACATATACCACGATGCTCAGTCACTCATTAGCTTGGCAAGAACTCACAGGAAATGATATCTGGAGAGCCAGATTTGCCCGAAATACATTGAATTTTTTTAATAAAATTTATCCAGTTCATTAGCTGCAGAAATACCTTCAGAAATATATATGGTTGTTAAAAAGAGACAAATTCATAGGTCTTGGTGCATGGTTACAGTTTACAGTTGTTTTAACTTCAATGTGTTGCCGGCTGAAAGAGTTAAACCCAAATTTTGTGCTCTTTTATATATGTGAATCAGGTTCTACATAATATTCTGGATGGCAACAATTGCTGACTATGATGATGGGACAAGGTTTAATATTATCTGGCCTTCTAATTCACTTTTCAGATTTTTTTAACTATTCACATTTTCTGATTCTATGTAGAAAGGATAGTCATGGTAAAATAAAAAAAAAATAGTTGTGCAGAATTGCAATTAGGTTTTTAGAAAATTTTGCAAGTCACATCAAATATGATGAATCTGTAAATATTTTCTACGCTGATATTCCTACAGATTCTTTGGTGCAAAATTTGTAATTCTCTTGTAGTTGTCCAAGAATTCTCCACTTGATAGAAATTAGTGGATGTTCTCTTAACCCCTTTACTGCCAAGATTAAGTATACTCGATTTTCAAAAGCACCTGCCGGTACCTTGATAATGAGTGTATTCGATCTGATCTGATTCTTGAGCAATGCAATGAAATTTTGTTTATTGCTAACAAAATTCTTTTGTCGATGGGCTCCAGAACATACCCCACAAATTTTAACACATTGAACATGACAGCTGATGTGCTGAAATGATTTGAAAAGCTTTGTGATCCATGTCTTTCCTTCAAGGAGCCACAGAGCTCAAAATATAATGTAAAAAAGTGGCGCTTTTAGGCCAACAGAGGGAGCCCTCTGCATGTCAAATAGAATTTACCTACAGCTAACATATACAGAGGACTATCCTGGTATATATTTATAGTGTGGGTAATGGAAAGTGATTTCCCATAAAACCACTGGGTTCTATCAATGGTTTTATGGAAAAATCACATGGTAGTGAATGGGTTAAGTAAATATATTGTGAAGATTACAGGTTCTAATCATACAATATAATCTAATCCAATTCAGTCTTGTTTACACCATACATCTGCCATAAAATTATGTAGAACCGGGACTAAAATGTCACGTTATGCCTTCTTGTGTAAAAGACAAAAAGGGTTAGACAATCTGGCATTTCTGATCTTTCTTATGTTAAACTGTGCTAGAAATATTTGGTTTAATCCCTGCCAATCATCAACGGATTCCAAGGGATTATCTTTCATTTCTTTGCTGTGAAGGAAAACAGAATATCGTGCACTTGCCTGGGTTTATTGGCCTCAATTCCCATCTCTGTGTTATATCAGCACTGGTTCGTTCTACAGACACTCGCACATTATGAAGATCAGGAACGTCAACATTAATTATACGAAGTGAACAGTTAAGCTTTACATTGTTTCTCACACCATCTAATGTCCCCAGCCTCACCACTGACAATATGGCAGACTGAGGCACATCTAACTGACCATACCCTACTGCAGCGCTGTCAGACTCTGCCCCCCCCCACAAGTTGAGGCCTACAAGTCAATGAATTCTTTGAATGTAATATATGGCCACTGGCCAGGGAATCATTAGGCCAGTGCGTGTGGACAGAATCAGTTATATAAGTGTGTGTAAAATCAACACATTTACAAGGAAAATCCTCAAGAAAAAAAGATGTGAGAAAAGATTTAAAATGATCTTGAAATCTAGTATAGTTTAATAGAAATACAATGACAAGATATAGCTGTAATTTTAATATCCATTTGTGTGCATGTGGCTGACTAGAATTAGATATTTTTTTCTTTCAGTTTTAATTTTTCAAACTTTTAACACAGCATTGGCCAGACAGCGTGTTTTATCTCTACAGACAGACGGGATACCAGAGGCAGCTAATGCTCTGCTGTCAGAATATCACCTTAGATTATCTTAAGTGAAACCTGAGGTTTTTTTGTTCCTCATATTTCGATAACAGGTCTCTCCTTTGTCTTCTTCTGTGTGAGATCAAGTTAGAAAGGGGAGAACACAAGCATGTTTAACTTGTGGGTTACCAGAAAGTATTAAAAACATTTGTCTTAAGAACAGGGGTGCCTTTCATGAAGCTTGGTGGTTATCCAAGAATTGATTAAGAGCATATTTTACTAATATTATCATGTCCCAGAAGCCAGAAGAAAGAAACATTTCTCTCCCATACATTCATTTTGTAACTTATTTGTTTTTTCATAAGAAGGACATATTCCCATCTAGTTTTTAACACATATTGATCAAGAAATATTATTATAATTATTATTATTCTTTATTTATAAAGCGCCAGCATATTCCGCAGCGCTGTACAATAGGCACAGTATAGACAGGGTTACAATACAATACATTGAACAACATTTGACAAACAGTACAGGAGGAGATGAGGGCCCTATTCCCGTAGGAACTCACAATCTAGGAGGGTTGGGGTTGGAAACAGGAGGAGAGGACTGCAAGGTGAGAGTTATTGATGGTTGCCTCAGTGAGTTGGGTGGTAGGCTTCCCTAAATAGGAACGTTTTAAGGGAGCGTTTGAAGGAAGAGAAGTTAGGGGAAAGTCTGACAGTACGAGGGAGAGCGTTCCAGAGAGTGGGGGCTGCGCGTGAGAAATCCTGCAGTCTATCATGGGAAGAGGTAATATAGAGATATGAGCCAGAATATCTAAAGTATAAAAAAAATAATCCAATATAATAATTTCACGAAATTCAGACTGGGAAATGCCTATTGAACAAATATCCAACTAAAATAAGAAATAGTG
The DNA here is from genome assembly GCA_009667805.1 of Leptobrachium leishanense. Classification (NCBI taxonomy): domain Eukaryota; kingdom Metazoa; phylum Chordata; class Amphibia; order Anura; family Megophryidae; genus Leptobrachium; species Leptobrachium leishanense. The sequence goes on along the minus strand of CM019067.1, from coordinate 240,831,173 downwards.
ACTGGTGGTGACTGGCATGTCCCTGGAGGTCTTGTGTTCGTCCCCTCACAGTATGGTGTTCATTTGTTACTGTGCCCTCTTTACTTCTGGTCTGCATACCTTCTCCCCATGTCCGGCAACGTGATTTGCTATGGAATGCAAGAGTTTTTAGAAGACTTCATGATGTTTCCATTATTGTAAAGAAAAGTTTAACTCCTCCCACTACCTAGTGATTTTCCATAAAACCACTGGCAGGAACCAGTGGTTCTCTGGAATAGGACTTTATATTACCTACACAGTAAATATATATAGAGGTGTCCCTCAGTATATGTTCACTTGTAGGTAATCCCATTTTGATAAGCAGATGTTTTGGCCTTCTACTGTCCAAAAAACACATTGCATCTTGAGCTCCATTTTTCTGTGAAGGGAAAAAAAGGATCTCAAAGCTTTTCAAATGATATCAAAAGATCGGCTCTCATGTCCAATGTATTGAAATTTTAGGGGCATGTTCTGGAACCCGTTTGCAAATAAATTCCATTTGCAATAAAAAAAATTACTTTGCATTGCACCAGCAACAGTCTAGATTGAGTTTACTCAATCTCTGTGCATCTGTAGGTGCTTTTAAATAGGGGTGTGCACAGCTGAAAAATTTGCTTTGTTTCGTTTTATTTCGTTTTAAATTAATTTCGTTTTCGGAATTTCGGAACTAATTTAGTTTCGTATTTTGTTTTGTTTTGTTTTGGATCGATTGGAAATTTCCTATCGATTCGAATTTCACATATCAATTCAATAGATATCAATTTGATAGTTGATATGAAATTCGATAATTGATATCAATTCGATATTTGACATCAATTCGAATTTTGGATCACTAAATAAAACCCCAATTAATCAAATTTTGCTGTTAAGACAACCTGGGGTTAAATATTAAGCTGTGTCACAGATTTAGTATTTGAGTCAAATTAAACAGTGAAATGAAATTAATTTGTTTCATAAAATCCTTTGCTGACGATTACTTGTATTGTAAATTAAGATCAATTTGATAGTTGATATCAATTCGAAATTTGATATCAAATTCGATAGTTGATATCAAATTCGATAGTTAATATCAATTTGAATTGTGGATCACTAAATAAACCCCAATTGACCAAATTTTACTGTGAAAAGACAATCTAGGGTTAAATATTAAGCTGTGTCACAGATTTAGTATTTGAGTCAATTTAACAGGGACAGGTGCTTGTGAAACAGGGAAACAAAATTAATTTGTTTCATATAGATGTTTGCTGACTGTATACTTGTATGTATTTTAATTTAAGATCAAAATTAATTTGTTTTATAAAGTTGTTTGCTGACTGTATACTTGTATGTATTTTAATTTAAATTGAAATATCAATTCGATATTTGATATATCAATTCAATATTGATTCAATAATTGAATATCGATTCGAATTACGGAACACAATTTTTTTTATCAAATTATGATGACTCAGTAAAACACATTCAATTTGTTAGATACCATTTAGTTTCATTTCGAATTCGGATCATATCGATTCATTTGTTCGGGAGTACTTTGAAATACGAATTAATGAATTTTGTTCCGAATTCCAAATTTTTCCGAAACAAATGCACATTTTTACTTTTAAAGAACCAGTGCACTTGATAATATTAGTGAAGGGGTTAATGTAGGAAAAGACCAGTATTCTTGAAGCCCAGGGTCATATGCAAGAAGTGAATGTCACATGTAGGATATGATTGAAGTCAGATAGATTTAACTCCTCTTTTGAAAGCACACAAAGTTCTTTGTATTTTCTTCACTTTATTGGGAAAGTACCAGCAAATAAAAGGTGTCTTGTAGGAACAAAGAACTGATCAGGTGTACCTTGTTTTAGGAGGACGGTTAAACAGGATGCAATCACACAGTAGAGACAGATGATTGCCGACCACATCTGTGGTAGACTGGGGGATTAGCAGGTTGCAGAAGCAGGAAATGGGGCTGGACCAAACTAACTATGAGGGTTAGACAGGGAGAGTGGAGTAATCCATTTTAAGTAAAAACATAGCAGAGAACAAATAAGGAATCTGGTTTCATGATAGCGAGACTATCTTATTAACTTTACCACTGTGTATTATAAATGAACGACTTACTATTAGGAGTTTATTATTTTGCAGTTCTGTTATAAATTCTCTCTAAATATTGAGATATCATAAAAAGGGGGACATTAACCTCCCTGATGGTTATCCCGAGTGTGTCTCGGGGTTAAATTTCACTACTGAGAGCGGTAACCCCCAGACACACTCGGGCTGTATACATCACCTCTCCCTGTGCTCCCTTGCTGATCTCTGCAGTCTCCTCTGGCGATCGCAGTGTTTTATTTATTGGATTCCATCTCGCGAGGAGGTAACCAGGAAGTATAAGGTTGAGGTCGCCAGAGGAGGCAGCTGGGGACATCGAGGGAGCGCAGGGAGAGGTGATGATCCAGCGGCATCCCGACTGTTGCTCAGGGTTACTGCTTCCAACATAGGAATTTAACCCCCGAGCCCCACTCGGGATGCCGCTAGGGGGGTTCAAAACCAAAAAAAAAAATAGACTGCTTTTTGATGCGGTTTTTCACTAAAATTAGACCGCCAGGTAGGTTAAGATTGAAAAAAAAAATGACAGACGGATGTGTGTGTGTGAAATAGGGACTATCTTTCCTACAGAGAGACACTTGATAGGTATGAAGAATTACATGTGCTATACCTGTATGACACTTCTCTTTTCCCACTTTAATACACACATATTATATTAAATAGTGTAAAGTAAGAAGTTGCCAACATGGCGCTTTATTTTTGGGGCACACTAACTTGCTGAACTTGTGCGTGTTATTGTGTGAGTACGTGATACTTACAGTTTGAACTTGAGGTTATGAAAAAAGCATTCCTCTAGAACCAGTCTGACAACTACAGGGAAAAAGTATTGCGAGGGAAAAGAATGCTGTACATTAATATTTAGCAGAACAGAAGTGGAATATGACCTCTGTTGTTTTGTTCACAGCTGTCCACCTCCATGACTTTGTATGGTGAAAATGGCAATAACTTAACAAGTTTACATTACATTTTTTACAGTATGTAGCTGTGTTCTTCCTCATTACTGACAAAAAGACCAATCTTGTGCTATATAATAAATCATAACCAGGCAGGTAAGCTTTAGAAATTCCTTCATACGTAGCCAGCCTTGCAACTGTCAAGGGAAGGTGACATTCTGTTTGCTAATAGAAGTTAATCTATAAACCACTTGCCGAGAATTACTTGACATATATAAATTATAGATATGTAGATATGTAAAGATAGATAGATAATAGATGCATTGAGAGGCATTGTTTGACCTGATCTTCACATCCTCCACCATCCATGTGGAAGGACACTATCACCAACTGACTGAGTTATTTTGATCATAATTGCGAGAGTATCCCTTTAAATGTGTTGATATTATACATACTGAATATCTACTGTATATAGCAGGGGTTTGATGGAATCCTTATAATTAGCATAGTAAATATAATTCACGTACAGGGTTATCCAAAGAGATTCGAAAAAGTCACGCACGTTCGGTGACTTTTCGTTCTCTTCAATTCGGTTCCTTTTGCCGATCGCATTTCGGTGACCCTGCGGTGTATTCAGCAAACATCACAGGGTCCCCGAATTGCAGGGAAAAGCTACCGCAAACCTGACGAAAACTAACCGCAAAACCCACCGAATGCACGCAGAAAACAAGCAAAAACATCTGGATTAACCTTCGAAAAACCCGAGCAGGAGCCGAACAGGAGCCGAATCACACAGAGCCGAAGCAGCTGTGACGTAGAGGAGGCAGTGAATAAATTAGCAAAACCATTTGTATGAATCTGGGAAAATGAAACGCTGCTTGCAAAGAAACTACTGAGCGAAAATGTCTGAAATTTTCACAGGAGGTCCAGGGAATGATAATAAAGAGGGCTGTTACAAAAAAATAAGTAAACTGAATTTTTTTTTAAAAAAATCGGACTTTTAAAAAAAAATCAGAAAAATGCTTAAAGTATCCTAAAAAATCTATAAATAAAGAGACTTTTTGCTGCAGAATTTTATAATGAACGGTTTATTAGATATTGAATTAAAACGGGAATATTTTTAACATTGAAGCCTATAGGATTCGCCTGAATAAACTTGCCGAATTAAACCAGTGAATGGCAGGGCATTCGGGAACCTTTCACTGCTGGTTTGTGTTCTCTGAATAGCCGAAGCAGTGCTTTTTCATGGGGATTTCACTGCCCTCGAACAGGCACCGAACAGGCACCGTATGTTCAGGCAATTCGCCAGGATTTGGCGAATTGCCTGCTCTCTGGATAGCCGAATGGTCAGGAAAGGTAACCGAACGCTGATTTTCAGCGTTCGGTTACCTTTCTCAAGCAATTCGGATCTCTTTGGATAACCCTGGTAGTCTTAAGAAAAAATATTGATGAGACACCATAATAAAGCTTTTTGTTGAATAGACTGAATGGAAGATCTATTTACCTTCCAAATATACTGGTGCAACTATGTTCTCTAGCACTCACAATCAACTTTATTCCCTTACACCTTTGCTAATAGAATGCAAAAAAAGATTATTTTTTTTTATCTGGTTATAGAGCCAGATAAAGACTTTAAATATTGCTCATACACTCACTACAACATGATACGCCTGTCACGTCCTAATATATTTCCTGCCTGGTGTTGAAGTACCTCCTGATAGCATCTAAAAAGACAACATATTGCCCAATATTTCAGATGGCCAATGAGATATTCAAGTGATCATAGGGCACAGGTGTAAGCATAGGATGGCACAATCCTGGGAATCTTATGGTGACTTACATAATTACACAGACTGAAAAAAGACATGCGTCTATCGAGTTCAGACTTTAACACATCACCTTTTGCTGTTGATCCAAAAGAAGGCAAAAAAACCCAGTCTGAAGCGTTCCCCGAATATGCAACATACTGGGAAAAAATTCCTTCTTGACCCCAGAATGGTGGTCAGATTTCTCCTTTGATCAAGCAATCATTATCACATGTTATATATTATAAGCCTTAATATTATGTTTTTGCAGGAAGTCATCCAGTCATTGTTTAAAAGTCTGTGCAAACTCTGACCCAACCACCTCATCAGGCAGAAAATTCCACAGGTTTATTGTTCTCACTGTAATAAAAACCCTTCCTATAAGGGTTATTCAGAGAGCGGTGAAAAGCAGGAGAATGACTGGAGAATGGAAAATTCTAGGGCAAAATAGCTAAACCAGAAAAATTCTCCCTTTCATCTCACTTTCCAAATCGGCTATTTTGACCTAAAATTTTCCATTCTCCAGTCATTCTCCTGCTTTTCACCGCTCTCTGAATAACCCTAATGGTTTCTTGTCAAGCAATACACAATACACATATTTCCAAATACAGAAATATGTTTGCTAATATATATTTTGTCAGAAGATCAAATTAAATTTTCACAACAAATGGTTGAATGTGCGATTAAAACTATGAAAAGCACATTGCTTCTTGTTTTTGTAATGAATCTGCTGGTATTTTTGGAATGCGAGCAGTTTGTAACTTTATCATGGTAAGATCTGCGGTATCATGATAGTTTTAATGGTAATTTAAAGCGCACCTGTTATTAGGGCTGCCAGAACGGCTATGTTTTCCTGGACACATATTACTTTTTGATGCAGAGGGAGACCACAGGGAAAAGTGCTGCCCTGCAACATGTATAATTCATATGCTGCAGGAAGGAAATCAAGGCAGATCACCTTGGATTCCTTTTTGATCTCTTACCTGCAGCGTATGGATTATACATTTTGTGGGATGGTATTTTTCATGCACTGTCCATCAGCATGAATAAATGATATGTGTCCAGGAAAACATGGCTGACCTGGCAACTCTACCTGTCATGCCCAATGGATATTGGGCTCATTTGGCAGGGAATCACCTACTATATATATAAGAGGTTTTGTAGTTACCACGTATGTAATAAAAATGTGAGTAATAGCTGTCACTTCCGTTGGAATGCCAATGGAGTGAATGCCAGCTGTGAGCAGAGAGACGTCCTGCAGTACAGCCCACTGCTCACTACTGAACGTCAACTGTACAGCCCTGCGCTTCTTGGACTTCTTGGACCCCCGTCCACAGATACGGAACATGTCTGTGCCTGGCGCTGGAGTGGGGTATGAGATATCTCAATGATCTATAAGACCAATGTGTATCACATCCCTTATGGGATATTGCAGTCAAAGTCACCTGACTGGTACATGTGCTCTTAGGACAGAGTATTGGTTTGAATTCACAATCTGGCAAAAGTTAGGAAAAGAATCAAACTCAACACTAAAGCAAATATATGATGATGTAAAATGTTTTTACCATAAACGTCTCTTGAGCCCCGATTGCTTTCAAATGGACCAGGTACTTGTCATCAAAACCCTCCAGTCTTATAAAATAGACAATAATGGGGTAGAGGGGAGCAACAGGTTAGAGTTTGAGGAAAAGGTAGATGTCTACATAGCGTACAGGATGTAATCTCACATATTTTGTTCTCAGCCAAGGGAAGGCCCTGACTTACAAACATTTCTTGCGCTAGGGTGCTATATGTATCCTACAATGTTTATGTAGACTGTTAAAACCTCAGAGTGTCTGTCTGTGGTTCCCATGCTGCTGTTAGGTAGGGCACTGAAGGATTGCTTTGTTCCTGGAGATTGCAGGAACGGGAAAGGAGTGAAGAAGTCTGTCTAACCCTCTTTGCCCACAGGCTGATTTCAGTAAGAGCTGTGTCAGTTGTTCGGATTGCCTTGTTAATGTGTTTGCTGCGAGGCATGTGCTGTATCTCGCCAAAAACTGATTAAGCTGAAACTGATTAAGCCCCTCATGACAGACAGACGTTACTGAACAAAGCCTATCCATATTCATAAAATCATGTTTTTATGCTTTTTTCCCGATGTTTGGTTGAGTTCACCCTATGTATGTGTTGTGCTTATGTCTACATTGTATTCCTTATACTGCCTTGTATTTAATATCTCTGAATTGAAAGTTATGACTACAGACAAAAAATATTCTTTGTGTTTAATCTACTTATTTTATATCATGAAACACTGTGGGATATGCATTGCACGGTACAAGAACAATAGTAAGTGGAGGATGTTATAGTCATAAAGTACTTCAATAAGTTTAATTAGTTACATGCCGGCCGGGGCATAATTAGGTTTGGGGCTGCTCTAGGCACCCCAGCATATGCTGCCGACACCCTCCTTATAGCAAATAAATATGAACATGTGAATAAATTTGAAATTAAGACGAGTATTTACAACCTACCTGGACTATATATGTCAATAAAAATGTAATCCGTAATTAACGTTTCGATAAGTAAGGTATTACAAAGTCCTAGTACTAATTACCGCCGTGATGCTCAAGCCAAAATTTTAGTGAGTCCTAAAAGCAGCTGCTAAATGATTCCGCATTTGCAAAATCATTTAGCACCACCTACCGCCCCCTATTAAATCATTTACTCAGCGCTTATCCCGCGGTGGGACGGTGGCCTGATACGCCACTTCTTGTTGCCGGGAGCAGAGCGAGAGTGGGAACAAATATTTCCCAGTCTCTCTGCGGTGCTGCGCGATCTCCCAGCCTGGAAGCACAGACCTCTATGGAGTCTATGGACTCCATGAGGTGATACTCAGCGTTCCTGCGAGTATTCCATTGGTTAGCGCGGCGTTCCAAGGAAAGGTGCCGAGGTAGCGCCTGCCCTGGAATGTAGTGCTAAAATGGGGATGCTACGGGGAAACCTGCAGGCGCGGATTTTCCCCGTTAGCATCCCCAATTAAGAGCACATTAGGAAATAAGGCTCAAAGTATTTTATTAACAAGTGATTTATAACAATGCTTACTATAGTTTAGAACAGTGATGGCGAACCTTAGCATCTCAGCTGTTTCAGAACTACATGTCCCTTGATGCTTAGCCACACATAAAGCTGGCTGAGCATCATGAGACATGTAGTTCTGAAAAGTCTGTGTACCAATGTTCATCATCACCTTGAATACATTGAACTTTTAAAATAAGTGATTTTAAGCAGGAATGCTGCCCTAGTCCCAGGCCTAGACGGCCTATCCAAGCTTACATATTCAAATCTACACCAACCACACAGAGTTACTGTTTTTGTACAGAATGTTGGTGTTTTCATGAAGTTACATCTTATGGCTGATGGCTTGTGTTACTTATCTTTGTCTCATACGCTTTTCTTAGTCCTCTGTGCAAACATCACATATGTTATCTGTGGAAAACAATAGAGTATTTTGATCGCTAGTGGTGTACTAATGGATTAACACAGACCTATGGGAAAACCACTAAAAAAGCTTTCATGCAAATAAAACATCAATTACTGTTGTTTGAAACTAGGCATGTGCACCGATTTTTTTTTCGGTTCGATTCGATTCGATTTTTCGGATTTTTAAACTTTTCGATTCGGCTCGTTTCGACCGATTTCTGTTTCGATTCGGTTCGGCTTGACTCGTTTTTCGTGTACATTTTTTTTCGGAATATCGACCATTTTTCGTATTTTCGTGTCACTTAGCTCGTTTTTTGTATCGACTTTTTGTATTTTTTTGTTTTTCCGGAACGTCTGTTCTCCTCGTTTCAAAGCAATAAATTTCGATTTGACACATTTCAAGTACATTCGAAAATTCCGAAAATATTTCGTTTCGGCTCGGAAAACTTTTCGGATCTGCCATTTTCGCATCTAAAAATTTTCGGAAAATCGGCCGCATCCGAAAACACGAATCGGGAAATTTCGTGAAAATTCCGAAATTCCGAAACCCGAAACGCACATCCCTATTTGAAACCCAAATATACCATGTTTTGAGTAATTCCAGGAAGGAAGTCATATAAAAATACTGAGTTTAAAACAGAAGTAAAGTATTTTAATGCAAAACTGTAAATTTTGGCTGTGATTGGCTGTGACAAATCAAACACTAACAGGTCCATTCAAAGAAAGGTGAAACTCAGGGAAATGACTGGAGATGTGAAAATTCTTGGTCAAAATAGCCAAACCAGAAGAATTTTCTCATTTAACTCACTTTCCATATCGGCTACCGTCGATGCTCAAGTATAGAGCAACCCGAATATAACGCGATGGATAGAGATTTATTATGGAAATGAGAGAATACTCAAGACTCGAATATAACGCGAGGAGCAAAATAATAAAAGTATACTGTACCAGTAAACAATTAAAATCCTCCGAGATTCTCTTACCACAGTCAGGCTAACCTTCAGGCCAGGGTGCGCTGCTCTAGAATGATTGTAGTTGTTACGAAGAATGAAGCCGCTGGTCACCCGTCTTCTTTACTTAATGGCTGGCGGAGCGAGGTGATCAATGCAGTGCATCTTTCACAGATAGCCAGCGCACCAGGAGGTGTAGTTTTCTGACCTTCGGCTCCATCAGGCAGGCTCATCCGCCACCGATAGCTAGCCCCCTGAACGAGCTCCTGACGTCACTGCAGAGGTGCCGCGCGATTCTCCTCACATTCAGAATGCAGTGCGTCTGCAGTGATGTCAGGGCGGTGCAACAACGGGGGGGGAGCTGGCTATTGGCGGACGATGTGGTGGATGAGCCTGCCTGCTGGAGCCGGAGGTCAAAAAAATACACCTCCCAGCATGCTGCGTGGAGTGAGGTGCATGCTAGGTTTTACGCCAATCTTGAATGATTGGCTTAAACCAAGTGTGCCCTCTGGCCGTGATGGATCCCACCTTTCCCGAATCCAGGAGTTCCTGAAGTGTTTGCGGGTATCAGGGAGACTACCGGAACTTCTGGGAGATTTGGGATCCCGGAGCAATTCAAGTCTTTTTTACACGCGATGCAGATGTCTCGAATATATCATGTCCCCTCCAATTTTAAGGTAAATTTTTGTCACCAAAATCTAGGGGTATACTCAAGTATTTACTGTATTTGGCCTAGATTGTTTTCTTCTCCTGCCAGTTCTCCTGCTTTTTACCTTTCTTTGAATAGACCTGTATAGTAGCATTTATTTCATATATTGGTTATGGTGAAAGAAGGTCCTCTGTCATGTTCTTCCAACACATACAGGGCTATTCACTAAGAATGAAACTCAGGAGAATTGACAGGAGAAGTGAAAAATCCAGGTCAAAATAGCCAAACCAGAAAAATTCTCCCATTTATTTCACTTTCCAGATCGACTATTTGGTCTAGATTGTTTTCTTCTCCTGCCAATTCTCCTGAGTTTCACCTTTTAGTGAATAGACCTGATAGTTTGTTGAAATAAAGGATTTCGAATATCACTGAAGGATCACTGTCTCTTTAAGCCCTAAAGTCAAATGAGTTATGCCGTGTCACGCATTTCACAATGGAACATAAACTATACTATACCTGCAAACAGAATTTTGCAATATCCTTTCCTTTACAGGTTTTCTGAGCTAAAGCATGACATGTCATATTCATCATACACCTTCTATATTGTATACCAGTGTGACACAGAGTTAAGCTTCCCCGCAGGTGTCAATGGCTCAGGATTCCTAACAGGAAATTGAGCGAGCATTTATGTTTGCCATAAATGCCACATACATATTACTCAGTCAGTATTCCTTGCCAGGCAAATTGTTAGGCAATAACTCCCATATCATTTGCTGAAAAAAAAAATACTTTGCAAAAAAAACTTTCACTAAGTGCCATGATTTTTGCAAAAAACGTCAAAATTCCCGAATGACGACCCGAGAAGATTCATCAATGATGCTTCTACTGCCGCTGTTTGAATTTTCCTTGTGAACTGTTGGTGTATGTCGTGGGTGCAACAGCGGTAATTTTTGCCTTTGGTTGGGTAACTATGGCAAATGCCTGCGCTTAGTGAATAAACCCCTGTTTGGGAGTGATTCTTTGAGCTGAGGCATTATTACAGTGTAACAAGTTTTAATATTGACTATACAAGCTTCACAATGAATATCAGCAATTATGACAGGTAACACCTATAAGTCGTACGAGCTTTGCAAATAATTAGCCTATTTCTATTGAAAGGTGGCATAGTGTGTGATTTAGTATTCTAATTAAATCATAGACAGCCTGTCTTAAGCTCTTTACATGGAAATCCACACTGAGCATGATGTTTTACCCCACTCATAACCACATTGCACTGTACCCAGAATCAGCGACTGTTGACATATATGCTGATGAGTCCATAAAATGTGCCACTTGCACATTCGTGTTTAGAAAGGTTTACAGCATTGCACCTGTCACCAATCACCCATGATGTATAGACCTCAATGTTGTATTTATTATTTAAATTCCCACCAGCCATGTGATGTCCAATGTGTGTGGTTGTAGAGAAAATCACACAGTGCGCATGTTGCATCCAGACATACACAGAAGAACGATCCCTCGTGACTGGGCTAGAGTAATTATCACTGAATCACTAACATAGGAGAAGCCTTGTATAATGTTAATTATTTTAAAGATATTTTTCAGAACGATACGAAATATAGAGATTACCACACATAGTACCACCATCACAAACCAATAAAAAAACTAACGGGGTTATACAAAGAGTGCCGAATTCAATGCCGAATTGCACCAAACGGGGAATTTCCCCTTCCGGTGCAATTTCGTGGCAATTCGGCTATTCAGAAAGCTGGCAATTTGCCAAATATTGTCGAATTGGCAGCGGAATACAAATACTTGATCTTATTTTGGAGCAATGCAAAGGAATTTTGTTTATTGCAAATTAAATTTGTTTGAGAATGGGCACCAGAACATGCCCCTAAAGTTTCAAAACATCAGACAAGGACAGACGATGTGTTGGAATTATTTGAAACGCTTGCAGGTCCATTTCTTCCTGCATGGAAACTCAGAGTTCAAGCTATAATGTAAATGTAATAGCACTTTGTAGGCAGCAGAGGGAGCCCTCTGCCTGTCAAATAGGGCTTACCTAGAGTGAATACATACAATGGGACACCTCTTTATATTTTTAATGTGTAGGTAATTCTAAGTTATTTTCCTTAAAACCACTGATTGCTGTCAGTAGTTTTATGGAAAATCATTGGTAGTCAAGGGGTTAACTAGACTTGACTTGATGTTGGTATTCATGAAGACATGCTCCCCGTGCGATGGGGAGGAAATGCCAAGGATCAGGCACAATGTAACACAATCAGTCAGTTTAACATTTCCTTCTGCACATGATTTAATTTGGAGAGAATCCTAGCTAATTCAAGATTTTCCATTTAGATACTTTAATTCTTTTCATTCTGTTATACGCCAACAGGGCAGAAAAAAAAGAAATAAAGGGTAATCGACCCTGTCATAGCTTTTTCAAAGAAACCTAGAGAACTGGCATCTCCTGGGAAAAAAGTATCTTTGCAAAGAAAGTCAATGTTTCTATATTCCATGGTAACCCTGGGTACGCAGCCTTCGATCTGCTGAAATAATTGAGCGCAGGTGCTTTCAGTGCCAGAAAATGATGGCGAATGAGAGAAAGAGGGGGGGGGGAGTCGTTGAGAATCTGGCAGATGTGTGGGGCTTTGCAAACTGAATAGGAGCCAAAGTAGAAGAAGTTGGAAAGGATTGTGAACACTTTTAGAGCTATATTTTTTTCTTTTGAAAAAAGTCCTTTCCATACAATTACATTTCAAATGACCTCGGAAACCTCAAATCTAGACACTTTTGAAAACTTCTCATATTTTAATGAAATTTCAATAAAATAAATTGGATTTGCTTTTATATGTATTTTATACGTTTTTAACATTTTATTATTTTTTAACTGCACAGAAATATAAAGCAGATTCATAGGGAATGTCTATGTTATACTAATAAATCATAGCAAATCATTGGGTGAGGATCGGGCGGGCTGAACACTTTCCGCCAAAGGCCTAGCCACCTTCAGATATCCCAATTTAGACCAGCCAAGGTACACATTTTTGGGTCATGACATACCCCAACACGGTCAATACACACTGGCAGCAAGTATTACCCAAGACATACTAGCACTCACCAGACAAGACTGCATGGAAAACCCATAAAGTATAACATAAATATCCCAGTTAGCTTTTAAATGATGTCTAAACACTGTCTGGCATCTGATCCATAATATACTGAAGCCAGATGTAGACTTTCCTGGGAGAAATTCATCTGAAAATATTATTTAAATCATATCTTGCTTTGTTTGAATGCTGAAAATTAATCAAGGTATCGTGCAATAAATAGAACTTTGAATGTCTGTGAGCCTATAAAGAGTAAGTGTTCTGTCAATAAAGACAATCAATTCCATATGTATTATTTCATCTTTTTAGTTGATTATTATTGACAAGTGCAGATCTGAAGGTCATTGTCAAAGTCTATGTATTTGGTGTCATTTTACATCACCGTACTTAAAATCTATGCGTCAAGTGAAATTCCGCCATAAATTCCCTTGACACCACTTTAATCAATATAAAATGATTGTTTCACTGACTAGCCTGCAGGGAAACATTTTCTGGTCGGTTGCCCTGATTTACATCAATCAATCGATTTAGATGGTAAACTTGGTGACATTTGTAAAGCTCTCATCAGGGAAGGACATTTAGCACCTCATATTTTAACTAAGCACGAGCGGTATAACGTTCTTGCAGACATTTTATTGACGTTCGGTTGACAGCCCCTTGCTGCTTGTTATTCTTTTCAAATTTCACACTCATATAACTCAACGCCATCAGTGTCATCAACCCTATTCAGGCATTAAACCACCTTATAACCTTTTTTTGACCAGGATACAAATTTGATCTGTTTCCATTTTATAGGTGGAGTCTGATTAAGTTATCATTTATCATGTATTAAAGTAATATTTAGAGCAGGGCTGTCAAACTCAGACCCCCAGATGATGATTGCCTACAATTCCCAGAACCCTTTGAATGCAATAGATGGCAAGAGAATCATGGGAGATGTAGTTCAGCAACATCTGGAGTTTGACAGCCCACTATTAGAGGCTGTTAGCTTAAGTCACTAAAGAGGTTCTTCAATAACCACCATCCTTTTGTTAAAAGAACAGTGGTTTTACTTTGTTTCTATCACAGTTCAATGACGAAACTCACTTAGATATTAGACTTTCTCTGGAAAGTTGAAGCTCCTTATAATTGCAATAATGGTGATTTTAACCATCGTTTGCAACTGTGGTGAACTTCAAGGCCATTATAGTGGTTAGTTGAATAAATGGTGAAATGAAAAAATTATTTGAAGAATTAAGAATCCTTCACCACCGAGTGATTTTCCAAAAAAAACATTGTCAGGAACCAGCGTTTTTTAAAAAAAATCTTTTTAATTAACCCCTTAGTGACCAGGCGGTTTTACGAAAGTCTGCGCAAAAGTGCCCGCTACTGTTTTTACGTTTCTGTGTTGCTTGTGTTTAGGTCAAATTTTCCTCTTACTCATTTATGCAACCCACACATATTATGTACCATTGTTCTCGCCATTAAATTGACTTTATAAAGATACCGTTATTTCCATCATATCGTATAATTTACTATAGAAAAATGAAATATGATGAAAAAATGGAAAAAACACACTTTTCCAGAATTTAATCCTCAAATTTACAACCGCCAAAAAAAGACCCGGCTAAATAGTTTCAAAATTTTGTCCTGTGATTAGAAATACCCAATTTTTACATGTTTTTGCTTTTTAACCCATCCACTGCTGAGCCAATTCACCTCTGTGCGCTGAGCTCATTTTGACCGTTTTATGCTCATCAGGTTTGAACATCAATTAAAGCCCTATTTTATTAAACCTGCCAGACAAGAAATTTTTATTAGAAAAAACACTTTTTTAAAAAAAATTAAAAATTATTTTATTTTATTACATCAAACCTAGTCTACCATGATCAGGCCTTTCCAATGATATCAAACATGACCATCTAGTTGCCACGGATCAAGAGATGCTGGGGATCCAAAGGATCCCCTAATCTCCACTTGGCAGCTAGGGGGTTAACTGGCCCATTGATGTCATCGCACATATGGTGATGACATCAGTGGGTGGGGAATTACCTGGAGGCTTGGCTGACATCCAAAATGTCAGCCACTTCCGGGTTTCAATGGTGATTCAATAGCGAATCACGATCCAGCAACGGAGGGATTAAAAACAGGTATCACTGAAAAGAGGAGACTCTCCCCTTTCCAGTGATACTTTTCTTTTTTTTCTACATGGAGAGGTTTGGGAGGGAGAGGGCTCCAAAAGAACCACCCCTCCCCTTTCCTACTTTCCTCTACAGGCACCAGGGGGTGCCTGGCGATGACATCATGCACAATGATGACGTCATCACAACTGCTGAGCCCCCTCAATAGGAGGGGCATACTTCCAACCTGCCAGAATGCAGAGGGAGCCCCAACAGAGAGGTGAGTATAGATAGGGAGGGAGGTTAGGAGACTGTGACGTACACAGTACGTCCGTGGTCGTTAAGGGGATTTTCTACCAGGACAAACTATGTTTGTCCATTGTCCACGGTCGTGAAGGGGTTAATTATACAGTAATAAATATTTTGGTATGTTCCCAATGAATTTTTTACTGTCCTAACATATTTGGCCAGTGGATGGTGCCATATACTGCCAAATTGAGTTACAGCCATTGCAGGGAACCACGAACTGCAACTGTATCGGGTTGCTGAATATCCGCTATCAGGACATTCAGTTAGCTGATTTCACACAGTTATAGCTCTTTGGGCATCTTGCCCGAGGGGTTAAAACTTTGGGGGCACCTTCTGCAGCCCAAAAGGAAACAAAATTTGTTTGCAGCAAACAAATTTAATTTGCTTTTTGGCTGCAGAACTGCAGAACAAGATATTGCAATAACGGGACACCGGATGATGCCTTTGAAGCCCAAGCTATCTCGATCTCGGTAGTGAAGGGGTTAAGAATGGGTTACGAGGCCCTTATACATATATGGCCGACTGTAGAGTGCAAGGACAGGACCAAACTTGACTAGCATATTGTAGGTTAGAAAGAAGAAACATTTTTTAAAAAATTAACAGTACAGAATAGCATATTGAAATTTTCAGAGTGGGAAAATATATAAGTGTGGTATGTCAAACAACAATATATAGCAATAATGGAGAAAGATGTGGGTGAGGTAGTTGAACAGGGAGCTGGACATTTAAATCTCCAAGAGAAAACCAATAAATAGGGTAAAAGGTGAAATTCCTTTAAAATTGCATGAATGATTCACATAGCCTAGTAGTTCTCTTGGTGGATTCACGCACAAAAGTGACGTAAACTGCAGTATAACAGTGACCACAATGAAAAAGTGTATACATAAATCAGTTTTCTTTAGCATGTCCAGACTTTCCACAACGGTGAGAGGAATTTGACTCTGATCCTTCTACCAAAATTTCCTTCCTATTCTCTGTACTTTATACTCTTCTACCTTTGTTTATACAAAACTAAAATAACGATAGTTAGTTTGGAACTCTTGTTGAAATCAAATAGTTTTATTTGCATAATATGCCAGGTACGTACATGGTTTGTATATATAGGGCCCTATTACATTCTTAACGCTAATGTTAGCGCTCAGCTGTGTGAGCGTTACGTTAGGTTAAGTGGCCCTAGCATTTCCAGTCCATATTACAATCTGAAAGCTAACACGTTAAAAAACCCGTTAGCGATTCGGATCTTGCGCTTTTCAGTGCGAGCTTACTGTACTTTGCGCTCCCTATACTCAACATGTGGAGCACAAAGTAATTAGCGTTAGGATTACAAAGTCCTAATGCTATTTAGTCCCTGCTGTGGTTAACTGAAAAGTTAACCACAGCTAGGAACTGGTGCTAACTTATTCCGCTTCTGCGGAAAAAAAACAATAAAAATCACATACTCCCCTCTCATCCCGCAATGAGATCGGCATCTCGATTCGCTTCTTCTTGCCGCTGGGAAAAGAGGGAGACTGGGGGGTAAAAAGTCCCCCAGTCTCCCTCCACGATCACTTGGCCGACCTGCCGGATCTCGCAAGAGACGAGATCCTGCAGGTCATGTGACCGGCAGTGGAAGCTCCAAACAGGTCCTATGGACTCCTTGGAGGGGATGCTTGTGGCGACGTTTAGCACTTCCTCGAGCATCCCGAGGCTTAGCGCTGCATTACGGGGCAGGCTGCTGGATTAGTGTCTGCCCCGTAAAATATCAAGCTAAAACGGGGACGCTAAGGAGAAACCTGCAGGCGCAGGTTTTCCTCCTTAACGTCCCTGTATTTCCCAGTCATTTTAATGCAGTTTCTGTAAATTAAACATGGAGGTGATTTATGGGGTTACTCAAAGAGCTCATCAACTTCTATGATGGCTTGCCCTCCAAGAGAAAGTTGCACCCTTGTTTGCCGGTTTAGCCGCATGGTCTTTGTCTAATCAGTGCTGTTGCACAAGCCAATCTTCCCTGCTGCTTGCTCGAGGCTCGTGGTTGCAGGCCAGGCTTGGTTTCTGCTAACAGTGCAATGTCAGCTGCGAAATCAAGGTGCTTTTTGAATAACCCCTTAAATCACCTCCATGTTTAATTTACATAAACTGCATTAAAATGACTGGGAAATACAATTTCTATGTGTCTATTAACAAGAACATGTGTCTTGCATGTTTCACGCACGTGAAATGTTTGATTGGCTTCATTCACTGGGTATTCTTATGAAGCAATAACTCAAAAACCAAGCAGTCTCTTAAACACAATCTGGGCAATGTGTTTTTTCCTTAGCATGTACAGGCAAGCAGACATTCAAACCAAGCTCAGCGTTTTCTTAAAACTTACTGCAAAAGCGCATTAGATGAAAGCAGTCCATCATCAGGCTAAATCATGTATATGTCTTAAAATGATCAAGGTAGACACTGAGACTGTGTTTATTAGTAGACTTGAGTTTGGCGTTGACACAAGGATTCCCATAAAACACAATCAACCAACATGAAATTGTAGAATATTATTACTTATGGTAAGTGCAACCTCTGCTGTTACAAAGTGGAGGTACAGAACACTATCCCTATGAGTTAAAATTGGCTATTTATTGAAAAAAAATCCATTAGCTTCGCCCTTTAACTATGAAAGGTTTGAGAATGGTCATATTTTGCCTTTATTCATTTTAAGTCACGTCCCGCTCCATCAAGTCTCTGGTTTGTTGCTGTGGATATTATGCTACAAAGCGTCTCTACCTCTGCATAGCTCTGGGCTTCCAGTCAGATAACCTGGAACCTGGTTAAGGGTCCCTTGAGCTATTATGGCACAGAGAAGAGATGGGCATGAGAGATTGGTCCCGAGCCTTCGAAAGATGCCTTAAGTGTTCAAGTTGAAAGGTTCAATTACAGAGTACATCTAAAACGAATGAAGGAGCTAACATGGAAATAACTTTATAGCTTTTCTTCTGTCATTATTGAGTGGAGTATTGTTCCTTTTTTGTGTTAAGCATAATTAAGATAACCACTTCTGAATGTCCCCTGGATTAGCTGTGATCCCATTGACTTGTGCGCAGGCCTAAAGGAGTCAATATTGACCATTTATCATTTCTTTGATTAAATTAACGAGGGCTCCATTTATTTTAATTGCATGTCAGTTAAAAATACCATACATTATGCAAACCCAAAATATGTGTGAACGGTAGGTAGGATGTCTCACCATTTGGTAGGGAGGAGACAATATATAACAGCTAAAATGCAAGTGTTTTGCATGTTTTTGGACAAACAAAAGTCCGACATTTAATTTCAGATAGATTTTTTTCCGTAGTGGTATCGGGTGCCATGAATAGTCCTTTCGCTATTGTCGAAAGATACGAAACATCTATAAATCTCATACCTCCGTGTGTTTACATTCATTCCATACTAGTATTTCTCTTCCGGCAATGTGACAAAAATATTTAGTTTCATCAACAACATCACAAAAACTGGTTTTGAAACTTACGTTCTAGTGTTTCCAAAAAATGAAAATGACGCAGACATGCATTACGTAAATAAATTCCTGATAACAGATATTACTTATTTCCTGGTTCTTGTGTTTTTTTGCACTGTTTTATCACATGCAGTAGTTAGCTATATTTTAAATAATCTGTGCATCTGTGGTCCGGATAATATTTAACATAAACATAACATAGACAATAGAGATGTGGTGCACATTTATTGAGCAATAAGGACAGTCCATTATGGTTGTTTTGGAACCCAAAATATGAGGAACCCAAGCCAATCATTTTATTCAAGCAAGGCTTGCATGCTCTTTTAGCATTTTGGAGTATGTGAATGAAGGAGTGTGTTTGTGTGGAATGTCAGGATGCACATGAATGAATGTGTGGAGCATTGTTGTTTGTATGTATTTGAATGCAGAAGTTGGTTACAGCATTTTATGTGTATGTAGCGTGGGATTTCTGTTGTCAGTGTGTGCCTGTGAACATAAGCTGTATTTTGTGTAACATTAAAGGTGTTTTTATGTATTGCAAATATTTGATTTTCAGCTTTTTTCATAAATCAGCCTGTGGATGCATGCTCGTGACCATAGTTTCCATGATATGGAAGACCAACAGCCAAGAGTTATGTAGTTTAGAGTAACTGGAGTCTTCCATAGGGTGGCACATCAAGCAGCTGTCATTACAACATGCAAGGGACATATATTTTTCCTAATTTAGGATCTTTATGTGTAGAAAAAAATCAAACTAAACAAAGATTCTATATTTATACATTTGTATTATTATAATCTGTCTTAGACGTAGGTCTTCCCATGCCTTGGGGCATATGAGGCAGCAAGCATTCTCCAATGGACCCGTCGACTGCACCGATTTCAGCTTTTTCCCATGAAACCCTGATGGTGATGAGGTCTTGTTAGAATGTTGTACACCATGTCAAGGGTGGCCTGTCTTTCTTCGGTTTTCCTTTAGGTAGTATCCAGTGGATTGCAGCCTTTAGTATGCGTAAATCTGGAAGTCGTAGGATATGTCCAGCCAGGCGCATCTGACATTCAGTTACTAATTCTTCCAGTTTCCATAAATTACTTCTTCGCATAACTTCCTCATTGGTAATGTGGACACTGTAGCAAATGCCCAGTATTTTTCGAAGGCATCTTTGATGGAAAACATTAAGCCTCTGGATTATACTTTAGGTGACCTTCCAAGTTTCACTAGCATATATGGCAGTTGGAATGACAATGGGGGTGTACAAGCGGATCTTTACTGCTGTGCTGATGGTTGGTTTAGACCAAATTGGGCACAAATGTTGGAATATGCCAGTAGCCTTGATCCTGCATCAAATATCCCTTTCGGTGTCTCCGTTGTTAGTTATGATGCTGCCGAGGTAGGTGAACTCATCAACTTCTGTGATGGCTTGCCCTCCAACAGACAGTTGCACCCTTGTTTGCCAGTTTACCCGCACGGTCTTCATTTTATCAGTGCTGTTGCACAAGCCAATCTTCCCTGCTTCTTGCTCGAGGCTCGTGGTTGCAGGCCAGGTTTGGCTTCTGCTAATAGTGCAATGTCATCTGCGAAATTAAGGTCAGTGAGACGGGATTTACCTTACCATGGGATATCAATGTAGAGGCCTGTCGTTGTTCTTTTCATGATGTAGTCTATGCTTAGCAGCAACAAGAGTGGTGAAAGGATGCAGCCTTGTTGGACGCCATTCTCAATATGGAAAAAGTCTTTGGTCTCACTGGTTAATCTGTAGAGGAACTTTAACTACCATTGAATTCACTGCTGTTCCAGGTCTCGATAGCCATTATACATACATTTTTCCTCTTACTAACCAATGTTTACATGCCATATGTTATATTTTTTAGAAACACCTTCAATCAGTAACATTTTGTACAATTTCCATTTTTGCTATTCCATTGTGTTTTGTAAGACCATTGCACCATGCTCACTTGTGGTTGATTCAACGGCAAACTTTTGTATAAACTCTTATTTTGCATAAAAAACTTGTTTTTCACCTGCTACCCCTAACAGTTTATGGATATAATCTCAATACACACTAAACCAGCAGTTAGTAAAACATAGGTTGCATGCCTTATTACCTATATACATTGTAAGACTGTCATTACACACCAGCAAAGTCTATGTATATCTTAACTACAAAGAAGCTTAACAAGCAGGAAACTCACCGTATGCACACACGTTCAATGATCTACACAAAGTTAGACCTTTGATGGCAATAACCCCATGGAAGCCCTGATGCAGGCAAGATAACTATGTAAACTGGAGTATGGATCAATGAGCAAGTCGACAGCTCAAAAATCTTTGTTTATATATTTTTTTCCGTATCTTTCTGAAAAGGGAATTCATAAAAGGTAAATGTAATATATTTATTAATCCTTTTCAGAGAATAATATCTGATTTTAGAAAGAAAGCTCCGAAGAACTCATCAGGAAGTGTCATTTTGCACATAACTTCAGACTCTTTGTATGACTTCATTTTCAGACCTCTCGTTTGTTTTACACAAAGTAAATATTTCATGATTATGTAAAGTAGTTGCCAATGTAAACAGCCAGCAGTGGATTTCACACTCTACCCAAGAAAGCAATGGATGGTAGAAGCTGCCCAAGTTGAGATGAAAATCATCCTTTTGTTTGCGAACATCGGCTACAAATTCCATTGTTTGGCTCCCTGACATTTGTTTCACTTGGAACAAGTTGAAGGGATACAATTTGGATCCCACAATACTAAGGCTTCTCAGTGCAAATTGTTGGCCCTATGCCTTGCGCTTCAACTTGATGTGGAGCTAAGTGCATCCCTTTATTACGTTTATATACAACAATGACATTTTAAGAATTACTGGCCACGATAAGGATAACATAACCCAGGATATAAAAGGATGTATGCATGTGTTCTATATTAAACATTCCCACTCATACTCATTTAAAGCTCTTTTACTTTATGTCACTTCACTTTGAGTTGAGATATAAGTCTGTGTGACAAACTGGCTTTATTTGGCAACGTTAGTATTATGACACTGCAGAGTTTCCATCTATGCTTATTCCAAGTGTCATATTATCACACTTCATTCAGTATTTCAGGAGTAGGTTTGACAATTAGTAGTAACATGATACTTTTTAAGGCCTTTCTCATCGAAAGCGCTACTTTTCTTATAGGAAAACACGCGTCCAGTGGCATAGATGACAATATTGTAATATTTTAAAGGTTTAATTGCTGAGTTCACAACAAATGGCTGTTGTGAGCCAAAAGCTCCATAACTCTATTATAAAATGCTTCCCTGTTGTAAACTTCCTTCTCCATACATTACTCAAAGACTATGAACACATTATGATGTCAGCGCTCAATTGTTTACAGATAATGGAATATTCTAGTATGTTTTTAAAATGACTTAGTAACAGAATATGTTTGGCTTGGTATTTGTTATTTTGGCAAGGAATTATCTGGTGTCCAAGACCTCTCTTCTCTGTTCCGAGACGGTTCAAGTGGCTCTGCCCAACTCTATTATCGGCAAAAGTCCTACATACTAAATGCACTAAATGGTCAACAGAATATATTATAGCCAATCCCAACCAACAACAGTGAACTAACTCTCTACATTTTGATACACACCTGACTTCTCGTTGTGTAACCAAAATTGTTCATTTCTGCACTATGATTGAGGAGGTATTTGTGAAAGGTGACAGTATAATTTAGGTAAACAAACACTGATCCTGTCGAGATTTCAGACGATTTCTATAATTGGCTAATAACAGAATACAAGTTAAAGAAAAGTTAACGGGCTATATTACATTCTTCACGCAAAAATCCTCACACAAAGTGAAAATCTTTGCGCCAAGCTTTAAAGTTTGCGCACGCAAATCAACGCTGGTATTACAATCCTCGTGCGTCTTTTCATCAGCCGATCAATAACGTGTGCAAACAGGACGCGCCCAAATGCTCGAGCAGTACCGTTGCGTTCAAAAATCAGTGTACGCACTGTTTTTTTGTCATGATTCAGCCAATCAGAATTAAGAACCACAATTATCTCACATTAAGAAATTGCGCCTGCCACAGTCAGTCTGAACATATACTGTATGCTGCAGCAATAATACATGCACACACAACTTCTCCATTTTATTGTTGGGTTTGAGTAGAATGGGCAACTATACTTAGCTGCATTATTTTTTATGGGCTGGTGTATTTGGGTTTGGCCAGGTTGTTCAGATTTGCCATTAACACCAGCTTTTTGCAGTTGCTAAAATTATGCGCGCAAAGGCTATGCGGTAATTAACGCAAAATAGATTGTAATACCATCCTCGTACCAGCGCACATTCGCATTTGGGCTCACAATGTTAAGTATAGGACGTGCGCAGTACAGCAAGCTCACGCAGCGTTCTCGCAGGTTCACTTGCGGTAGACGATCTCGCGCGGTTGTTGCGCTATGTAATACGGGATTCGGCGCAAATGGTTTTATTCCAAGCGTTAATGGTTATTTGCGTCGGCGCAAACGTTTGCGTGAAGATTGTAATTTAGCTCAACATATTTGGGATAGCAGTGATATTTGATTTAGAATGCTCTTCTTCGGCAAAACAACTTGCCTGTCAACACATACATTTCCTGCTCTTATACCAATACACAACTACATTTCTACTGAAAAAGAGAAAATAGAATAAATAGTAGAAAGACAAGAAAAACAAAAGTTTTGTTTAGGGGATATATCCTGCTATTTTGTTGTAAACATATGGTCTGCTCAGGTTTCAGCAACCCTCATGTCTTTTTTAGTTGAGAATGTAGAAAAGTGAAGAAAGGAAAACAAACATAGCGGACAACAGGGTAGCGTGTTCAAATTTCCTAATACAATGATGTGTACACTTGCGTGTTGGTTTTGTTTCAAGATTTAAACCTTTAGGGGGTTGAAACATATGGATAGAGAGCTTCTAACATCCATTTCAATAGATCTATTTCAGTGGCGATTGTTTAGGATTGAATCAACAACTGAGAATGAGAAAGAGGTGTTACGTGGCAGATTCCATCTGGAAATGAACACATGTATTAGGTATATTATTTTACTAGACTTGGTTATTTTTTACAGATATTCAGATTTAACTATAATATCGAAAATAGTGAAATCTCTCGTTATATAAGTCATAGGCCTTCAACTGGATCACATTTTCTTTATGTGTAGCCAAAATGTACTCACTGGATTGCGTTCAAACTGAAAATAAATGCATTCCAAGATTTCGATTTGAAGTGCCAGTTTTCAGCCCACACTATACAGAAAGTTAGCCAAGGCTGTAAAACTCTGACACAGAAATCTGAACACAGGAACACAGATGTGGCTCAAAAATCTGGCATAGGTGGAAAATGTCACCAAAAGTTTGATTTTTAATTTTTAAGTATCCACAAACTTAAATTTGAGATTTACCTTTATTTTCTGACATATTTATGTTCAAAAAGTCATGAGAGATCCTAACATCTCCAGTAATAATTCACCAGAACACATCTTGGGAACTTTCCCAGAGCCATTAGTCAAAATAAAATAAGTTAGATTTGCTAGTTTGGTGAAGAAATAGAGATCAGACAGGACTGCATGCCACTCCTCTCACACAGAGACGAGGGCTTTTCACTGAGTCCCAAGCATACAAAAAAACAAACAACCAGCCAATCATCACACAGGGAGACATTGGGCACTATCAACTGCCCTAAGCTAAAACGCATTCCCAAATCTCTCCTTAGTATCCCAGTTCTACCAAGAGATTACAGGGCAGGCGCTGAGTCCAGCAGTCTGTATCATAGCGGCCGCTAGACTCCAGGATGCTTGGGTACAGTGCTAAAGCATCCCCTACTTGGACTCCATACGACTCCATTGGAGACTTCTTCTGCCTGTTCACATTACCAGTAGGATCCTGCCTCTCGCATGATCCTGCAGGTCACCGGAGTGATTGCAGAGGGAAACTAGGGACTTTTTCCCCCAGTCTCACTCTGCTCCTGGCGCCCAGAAGTGGTGGATCTGGCCACTGTTCTCGGCGTAGGATGAGAAGTGAGTATTTGATTTTTTTGGTGGGGTTCCAGCTGCAGCGGATTCTGCAGAAGCGGATTCAGTTAGCTAAAGCTCTAAGCTGTAGCAAACTTTTTTAGTTAGTGTCATCGGTGCATAATTGTCATTAGGACTTTGTGATCCTCATGCTAATTACTGATTGCTTACTCTTTGGGCTCCCCATGTTAAGTATAGGGAGAGCAAAGTACAGTAAGTTTGCGCTACAATACTGATGCGATAATACTGATGCGCTAACAGGTTTTTTAACCCTTTAGCGATCGGGAGATGATCTTTGCGGCACACTATCACCTCAAGTAACCTAGCACTAGCACTGGTTTATGTGAACACTAGCGCTATTGTTAAGGAGGTGATAGGGGCCATCGGGTGAAACCTAGGTATTTCATCCTATGAATGCATGTAATTCTTTGGTAAAATCACTTTATAGTTGGTCTCCTACTTCTCAAATGCTTCTCAAAAACTTTAAAAAAAAACACACAGTGGTTCCCAACCGCGGTCCGCAGGCCAGGTTCTCCAGATATCTGAAGCACAGCACAGGTGATCTGATTTGTTGCTCAGTGATTGCAGGATTCAGTCTGCATTTCCCCAAGGTGATCCTTAAAACCTGGCCTGTCAGGGGTACTTGAGGACCAGGGTTGGGAACCACTGCACTATAATATCAGTGTCTCTAGTGATAGATAAGTTAATTAATTATGGATTTGCCATAACACTTAAATACATCCTATGCATAGTACATAAATATATATATTAAAGGCTAGTGATATGGGACACACTGGTGGTTCTTCTGGTGATTTCAACCAAATCCAAAATACAGTTTGCTGTCAAAAAATATTTCTCCAATCTGGAAGCATGCAGGTATTATTGGTCACAGGTGGGTATTTCAGAGCTGAATTCCTTTTGTAACCATGAATTCTTGATAAATGTTACCATGTCACAGAGGAGAGAGTCTGGTGTTTATGGGGTCCAAGGGATAACAAGTGCCAGAGCAAGCACACCGTGGTTCAATAGAGTTTTATTTTATTTTTCTCTTCCTGCTATGTTTGGCAATAAAGCAACTTTAGCTGTGCTTTGTACGATTTTCAACTTCCTGCTATATCGAGGTTTCATTCCAAAAACCGCTACTCATTTGAAAAGTATTTTATTTTAACTTTTTCCACTATGACAGCATTATTTCTTAATTAATTCTTTCTTTCTTTTTTCATTCACTGCATTTACTAAAATATTATCGCTTTGGGGATTAAATTTGGCCCTTGTGTTTGATGGTAAGAAACATTTCCAAGAATAATGCAAATGAGTACGGACAGATCTACAGCAACGATTTATAAATACAGCAGTATTTATCTTGGAAGGAGTAATTCTTTCATTTGATAGTTGAATACAACATGTGTCAGGAAACATAATGGTTTATTCACAAAGTGGGGAATTGGTGAAGAATTACAACGAAATTGTAAATTTATGGCCAAAAACTTAGGGGGTGCTGAACGAGCACCGACATTTGCCAAAGTTGCAAACACCAGAGAAAATTGTAGTTGTAACTGTGGCAAATTATGTTGATTCACAAATGGGTTATGCAAACAGCAGGAGAAGCTTCACTGTGAAGCTTCTCCTGCAGCTGTTAGTTTTTCCATTTTGGGAAACACTAGCATTTGTTGACTTGCAACAATGGTTCTTTGAAAATAACCACCAGAGTGAATAATCCCTATACTTATTTTATAATTTTTTTACTGGGAGGATGTTGGAAATGATGATTTTATGAAGTTCCTAATAGTAAGTTTGTTTTTTATGAACCTAAAGTACTATTTGGGAAGCCATAGATACTTTTCTGATGCATGTTTTTATGCTCCTTAAAGTAGGTTTGTGTTTGATGCCCGGGGGGTATTGAACCACTAGGCATCAAATAAATAATAGCTCAGATCTCCTTTTATGAGGCATAACTGAAATACCAAATTTCTTCCTCAGAAATATAGTGGTCTTTCAGTTTATGAAGCCTCGCATTAATTTGTAGTAGTATTAACCCTCTCCCGCCACAGCACGTGGCTATGCCGTCACTGAGGTGGGTGGTTCTTGAAGACGCAGGGCGTACTAGTGACTTCAATGGGCCGACACGTTCCCTCTCCGCGCGCCATTGGCTGCTTTGGGAAGGCCTGACTCAGACTTCCCAATGCATCCAATGACTCGCGTCGCACATCAGCTGCATGGGCGGGCTAAATTAGAGGCCGTGACAGCGCCAGTCATCGTTAACCCCCTCCCGACAGGCGATGCCTGCCTGTTTTGAAGGGGTTAAGTTCATATGTGACTGACTGAAACGTGAGTCACGTAATATTTTCTTTAACTTAATTTAATCATAAACAAACCATTTTTTATTCATTTATGAACAGAAATGTATTATTACTATTATTTTAGCATGTTCAAGCATTTATCAGTAAATATTAGTATTGTTTAGCATGTTTTACTGTCTCCGGATTGAAAAACAACTACATTTATAAATATATTATAATATATAAGTAGAATATTAAAAAGCTAATTCACAAATTAATGACCATATTTATTTCAGAACTTATGAAATGATCCTGAAATAATTGACAATATAGTTAATGGTTAAAATGGACTTGTCACAATAAAAATGCCTGCATGGTCCTTATCTACATTTGACATATGGATTTGATTATATATATATTACTTGTCCACTCCCATGAACTGTATCCTGCACTTGATGCTCTAGAGTGGCAACTGGGGGAACCAGAAGCTCCCCAGCTTAATAGTAGCAACGGGGCAGCAATAACTGGGATGGTAGTGAAGAGCAGCCTATGTTTACATGATACATCCCCATTAATGCAATGTTGAGTGTGAGCATTAGGTGTTATGGGTTTATTCTGACCCCCATATGCGTTAATTGACAGCTGACTCAATAGCCACTTAATGCCGCAAGAACAAAAGACCAAAAAACTGTCTTTTCCAAAGTCAGCTGAATGCGTTAAAATTGGTAAACTAGGAGGTAATAAACAAAAATCTCTCATAGTGCATACTGAAAAGTCGTTTTTTTTAGGGTGCCCCCTCTTCTCTCTGCACTCATAAGATCATAAAACGTTATCGCTTATGTGAGTGCGGAGAGAAGAGGGGGGCACCCTATTTAAAACTGTATTTTTCAGTTTGCACTATAAGAGATTTTTGTTTATTACCCCCTAGATTCCCAATTTTAACGTATTCAGTTTGTAACCAAGACGTTTTGGGATATCGTGAGGTTGTACACATTTTTATACCTTCTAGTCACCCCACGATTTTTTTGTTATTGTATTTTCCAAAGTCTGCGACTGTTTATCTGGCATCTCCTCCTGGATGGCCTCTCACCACCTAAAGATTAACATGTCCAAGACTGAGCTCCTACTAATTCCTCCTTCTAATGCCTCCCCACCTCCTGACTTCTCTGTCGTGGTCAAGGATATCACTATCTCCCCATCAAGCCAAGTTCGCTGCCTCAGAGTTACACTTGACCCTGCTCTTTCCTTCATCCCCCACATCCAGTTTCTTTCCTCCTCCTGCCGCTACCAGTTGCGTAATATCTCAAGAATTCAGCCATTTCTTACCGCTGACACCACAAAGCAACTCATCCATGCCCTTGTAATCTCCCGACTCGACTATTGTAATAATCTTCTAGCTGGCCTACCTCTCTCCCAGCTCACCCCCCTACAATCCATTCTGAACGCCTCTGCCAGGCTCATCCACCTCACCCGTCGCTCTGTCTCTGCCACTCCCCTCTGCGAGTCCCTTCACTGGGTCCCCATCCACTGCAGAATTAAATTCAAAATCCTTACCCTGACCTACAAAGCTCTCACTAACTCAGCTCCCCACTACCTGTCCTCATTAATCACCAAATACACCCCAGCCCGCTGCCTAAGGTCAAACAGTGCACTGCGCCTAGCTTCCCCCCGCAACACCTTTTCCCATGATAGACTGCATGATTTCTCGCGTGTAGCTCCAATCCTCTGGACCGCTCTCCCCCGTACTGTCAGACTTTCCCCTAGCTTCCCTTCCTTCAAACGTTCCGTTAAAACTATCCTATTTAGGGAAGCCTACCACCCGACTCACTAATACACCTCACTGTCCCAACCAGTCCATCACTCTCACCTTGCAGTCCATCACTCTCACCTTGCAGTCCTCTCCTCCTGTTTCCACCCCAACCCTTCTCGATTGTAAGTTCCCACAGGAATAGGGCCCTCGTTTCCTCCTGTACTGGTTTATCAAATGTTGTTCAGTCTCAGTGTATTGTAACCCTGTCTATATTGTGCCCATTGTTAAGCGCTGCAGAATATGCTGGCGCTATATAATTAAAGTATAATAATAATAAAAAAACAATAGAATAAATTGAAGAAAGAATTTGTACGTTATAAATTTCATTCATTTCATCCATGGAAAGATTTGTTGAATCGGTATTTCTGATGGATTGATCAAAAATTCAGATGAAATGTGATTTGTCCACTAACAAAGGCAGAAGTTTAATGATTATGCACAATATATTAAATATGAGCACCCCGTGCCTTCGTACTGCTCTGAGCAGGAAACAAAGTGAAGACTAAAGAGTAAATTTTATGATAACAAAATCTAAATTTTTTGGCATTTTTCCCAGCTTTCGCAATCTATTTTTTCCTTGATTCTAGAAATGCTACATGTCTGTCCTGCATTTATACTGACAGGGGTAAAGGAACATATGGGTAGAATCCAAAGGCCATCATCTCTTGTTTATTACTGTACAAGAATACCTGTTTTACACAGGACCAATTAGTCAGCACTTTCGCTTCAGTGTAGTATTCATGGTCTCAAATTCAGACGATAAATCATCGACCATGATAGACGCTCAGATTGATTTAAAATACACATTTTAACCTATGTGTTATTTGTCTTCACACACGCGCACACAAGCACGCACACACATATATGCTGTATATATATTTTAATGAGATTTACATTCCTGGCTCTGAAGCAGGAAATACTGCAGGTACACAGGGCTTTGAGTGTTGATGGACTGTGACAAAATATATGGAGTGCAGCTTTGCAAAAACCAACACAATGGACTATAAGACATGTAGGAGCAAGAAAAAAATAGCTATTTATATCTCTAACACACTGTTAGCATGCATGTCATTCCTTGGTATAGACAACTATTTATAAACTTGGAGGCAGACAGAGATAAGGTGTCATACGATTATTTTTCTGATAGTAATTTTGGATGTCTATGTTGCATCATGGGAAAAATGCACAAGATTGAAACAGGGGACGAAAAACCTAATTTTATTTCATTTTTCAGATGCAATACCTTCAAACAAAATAACAGCAGCATGTGCTTTATAATGTGGTTTTTGTTTGTAATGTACAAGTAATCTAGTTCCAGCTTATGTAAGTGGTAGTTTCCCTTTAAGGCATCAGCAGTCCTTTGTAAATATGTTTAAATCACCAAAGCTGTGATTTACTCATCATCATCTTCTCCCTATTACATTCCAAAGGTTGTTTTATCTTATCTGTACATTTTTAGAAGTTATATTTTTTCGACGCACCCTCATTCTTAATACACTACCCTCATTCTTTTGTGTACTGAACTCTTTGCAAACCTCTCCTGTCCTCGTAGGCCGCCATGAATCTTGTTAAAAAGTTTGAGAGCCTCAAGCTGAAGTAAGAGAAAGAATGCTTGAATTACACTTAAGGTCGAAAGTTTACACAAAAGCTGTGAATACTCATCAACTAGTCAATGGTATAGCCACAAACCTATGAGTCACTTTGAAGAATTCAGTTTTTGTACCTTATTTATTTACCTAGAAATGTACTTGTATGAGATATATTATGTATTGGAGCCTATTGGTTTAATTTCAAATGTAACAGTAAAGCAACGGGTTTCCATGACGGACCACGGATTCCATATTCAAAATCATTATCCTTTCCATATCATGTGTTGGCATTATCACAATAATTCAGAGTTATAAAATAATTTGTAAATTATTTTTAAAAATATTAATTTCAAAATCACTTTTAACAGTAACATTTGTGCTCAAAAGCAGAACTACATAGTCCCAGTGTCTCTTGGTTCCTCTCTTCTCTAGCCTTCAAACCTTTAGAAAGGTCAAAAAGAAATCACCTAAATTGACTTTAGGATGACTCCTTTGAATTATAGTTCTACAGTACCTACACAGATTATACAAAAGGTGGTAATAACATTAGCATATCTGATCCTGGATGGTTACATGGGCATAATATATTTAATGTATACCTAACATACCAGTTACAGTTACAAGTATTTATACAGCGCCAACAGATTCCGTAGCACTTTACAATGAGGAAGCACATACAGGAGACGTACATGATACAAGAGGAAAGACAACCCTGCAATTTGGATAACTATCCAGGCAATACAGCATTTTACACCAAGTGCTCAGGCAGACATCCCATGAGCTTACAATCTAAGGGACAGGGGTAACTGAAACAAATGGGATCAGAGGGAAGGAGAAACTGGTGGCCAGAAGAATATCGTAGGATTGCATGGGAAGGACTTGAAGTTTGGGCTTAGTAAGAGTAATTAGAGAGAGAAGTGGAGACAGCTGGAAAGGAGAGCTGAAATTAGGGACCAGCCCTGGGTAGGCGGGTGGATATGGAGGATGGGTTTGGACAGCAGAGGGAAGAGAGATGGAGGTGAGTCTGTGAGAGTATGCTGTTCAAAGAGAATGAGGTTGGTGAAAATGCACAGATAGTAGCAATTTACGACGTGTGGGGAGGGAGTGGGAGGAGGGAGAAACAAACAGATTTTTTCTAAGAGAAATGGAGGGAGATTTAAAATATGAATAGTCAGATAGAGATTAATAAATGCAGACAAAAAATACAATTGCAAGATTATGGCAGACTGGAGTATAGTGTTGGACCATATAGTTTGTTACAGACTCATGTGATTACACATAGTTACAGTTACAGGTATTTATAAAGCGCCAACAAGTTCTGTAGTGCTGTACAATGGGAGAGATAGAATAACAAATATGCATACACATTACACACACAGAACAGTAGGAGAGAGGACCCTGCTTGAGAGCTTACAATCTAAGAGGAGAGAGGTGACACACTAGGTGAGGGTAAATAGCTGAGAAAGTGAAGTAGCGGAGTGCAAGAGGGTTGAATGAGAAGACGGAACAAGAAATGTACATTAAATGTAATTATGGAGTGAGCCGAAAGACCTCACTAAAGTAAACAAGATCGTATATAGCTGATTGTTACC
The DNA here is from genome assembly GCA_009667805.1 of Leptobrachium leishanense. NCBI lineage: Eukaryota > Metazoa > Chordata > Amphibia > Anura > Megophryidae > Leptobrachium > Leptobrachium leishanense. The sequence continues at coordinate 240,799,007 of CM019067.1, read as the reverse complement.
CAATATGAGTAACGTATTTTACCAGAATTATTTATTCATGTTTCTTACACCTTCTGTAGGTAACAAAAATGTAACTATTTCCATATTGAAATAAGCTCAAAAATGTGTCCTTAAACAAATTCTGTTTTTTATGAGTGAAGCAAAAATAAATCACTAGTAACTATTAACGGTATCTTTAATTTAAAATAACATATTTTAAAATAAATGGAATCTCTAATTTCTTCTAGTTATTATTCCTTTATCGTTTTAGAAAATATTCATCTACAATATGTTATATTGCATTTGTGCAACAGCATCAGTGCATTCAGTGTGATAAACCTTGATGTTTAGAATACAGTACGGTTTCCATGTGTTCTGTAACCTCGTGTCCTGTGTCATTAGATGTTACTCCTTTTTAGTAGGGCTGGCAGCATGAACGAAGGAATGTAACTAACTGCAGCTGGGGAATGCTGTAGCAGCTGGTTGTCCACGAAGGAATGATGTGTGAAATGTGTGGGTTTTCATGCCCACACAATGGAAAGCACACTTTTTTTTCCTGGCGGTGCTTTGCTAGAGAAAGGGAAAGTTGGCCATCAAAATCGTCGGCGACTCTGCTTCATTTCCGGAAAACTTTGACACAAGCAGTTTTCTGTTTGTGTATCGGCTGTTCAGGAAGTCGTAGTGTGTAATAAAGTCACTGCTATCTCCTCTCCATAGTTTATTTAGACTCTCTCAGCTTCCGCTCCCCACAGAGAACCAAGGCTAAAAATTCCAAGTGATATGACACAGATGGATGATGCTTAGTCAATGTATCTGAAGCAAGGATCAAACTTCAGGAGCTGCTCAGAGCATATAATGGCATGTATGGCCAAGATCTTAAAGTGACAGTACAACTTGAAATCACAAACACATGTAGTAAAGACAGCCTGTGAATTCCTTACTATACGTTGTACAATTGTAATATAGAGAGATATAGATATACATATATGCATACCTTATATATTATTTTTATTTCTGCATTTGTTTAAAGTGACACATGTGCCATCTACTGTATGCCATAATAATTGAGACATAATTGGTTCATAGAAGCTGACTGCTAGCTATTGCTAAAAAGCTTCAATCATTTCATTCTCTAGATTGTAAGCTCATCTAAGCATGGCCTTCTACACCTCTCGGGCCCTATTCCATTAGTAACAGTAACTATTGCATGAGGCTCTGTACTTATTGTGGGTCCTCATGCAATTGTAACTGCACTGCTTACTATTCCTTGTGTTAGCACTCAGCTTTTGCTCATTTATTCAATATTTTTTATGTGCTACACTTTGTACAGGACACAAACTAGCACTCTATTGCAATAATGAGTAATTCCATGTTGCTTGTCAGTCATACTGCTGGTACAGGAGACGCAACGCAATTGCACCTCCTTAAACCTGGTATAGAGTGAATTTGCAAAAGCTCTTCTGGTGATCCACCATCTTCTGATGAGGTAGTCGGAAGAAGCCTGAGGTAAAATAGTTTACCAGTGTCCTTCCGCCAGAATTTGAGTGACACAAGATCTTATGTTTCCCGAGCATACAAATGCCTACTATTGGAGTATCAGTGGTAACCCGCATATGCTAGAAGGTTAAAGGTAAACAGTAATGCAGCAAACTTGCTTTCGCAGATTGGTACACTTAAGGGAATAGGGTCCCCCATCTTTGGTTTCCATTTCTGAAACTTTATAGTTTAATTCTACCCTCTTTATAATAAAGAATTTTAAGGAATTACAGAGAACTGCTCAATGCAGACCTCCCAATTCTCTTGGTGTGGGCAGGACACTCATAATTCTCACATTCTTCTATCCTGCTGTCCTGGTGCTAGATTCTGACTAACCAATGCATTGGTAAAATATACCAGAGCCATTAAAGTCCATGTAGCCAGTAAGTTTACCAGACCTTAAGTAATTTTACTCTTGATTCTGAATCTAAACCCTGGTTTTTAATCTAGTGTCCCTATTTTCTCCCTGAGGTGGGGAGTGCAATGACATTTACGAGAGTGATTGAGTATAAAGATGGAGTTTGGGTGTGTCTTTTATATTTTTGTTCAAAGCAGAGAGAAAAATAGGTGATCAATCTGAGCATAGCCTAAACAATGAACACTGTTTCCATGCTGAAGCCAAAATTACTGTCCCTGGCGCTAAGCCAATGTTGTCTATATGACATATGAAACCAATAAAGTCCATTAAACTTCACCCTACCTACAGAATAAGCTGGGAACCACAAAACATAATTGAGGAAGCAAACCACTGATATATTTCACTTTATGAGGGAGAGCTATGTGCTGACTAGAAAGTCAGTGCTACAAGCAGGCTGTGTATACAACAACAATCTGACCAGAGATTTGGAATAACACTTGTCTAGTTAACCCTGTCCCCTGTCATGCTCCTCTCTACAGAATGAAACAATTTACCACATTGCTGAAGGATAGGACAGGGGGTTTAATGGCACCTTTAAAAACATTATTGTCAGACTGTTATTGGACAGATATTGCTGGTTAGAGTTTATGAAGTTCCTTCATTTACAACTCCAATAACTTTATCCCCTAATGAGTCAATTTCAATGTTTCCTTATTATCCAAAACCAGGCATTTAGCTCCTCAACTCACCATTAAGTGGTTCAGCCTCGTTGCAACCTCCTCAGCAAATACAGTTTCAACAAATTGAGGACAGTCACAAGACTTCACATGAAAGTCCATTCTAAAGATTGGACTTTGATATGAAGTTTATTGAAACTCAGTTTATTGAAACTATATATACATATATACAGTACATACTCCACTGGAATCTAGCACTCAGGGTACATGATCCAAGCCCGGTGTCACGCTTGGCTATATTGACACTCCTCTACATAGCGGTACTCCAAGGTCTTATAGATTTCTAATCTTTTATTATTTCATGAAATAATAAAAGATTAGAAATCTATAAGTCCTTCGGAGTGCGGCTATTTGGAGGAGTTTTTATATATGTGCGGTGACTTTTCGAATCTCTTTGAATAACCCTGATAGTGTATATATATATATATATATATATATATATATATATATATATACACTATCAGGGTTATTCAAAGAGATTCGAAAAGTCACCGCACATTCGGTGACTTTTCGTTCTCTTCAATTCGGTTCCTTTTGCCGATCCCATTTCGGTGACCCTGCGGTGTATTCAGCAAACACCACAGGGTCCCCGAATTGCAGGGAAAGGCTGCCGCAAACCAGACGAAAACTAACCGCAAAACCCACCGAATGCACGCCGAAAACCCCCAAAAACATCTGGATTAACCTGCCGAAAACCACGGAAAAAGCCCGAGCAGGAGCCGATCGCACACAGCCGAAGCCGCCGAAGCAGCTGAGACCGCAGACGAGGGAGGTGAATAAATTAGCAAAATAGTTTGTGTGAATCTGTGAAAATGAAACGCTGTTTGCAAAGAAACTACTGAGCAAAAATGTCTGAAATGTGCATATGAGGTCCAGGGAATGATAATAAAAAGGGATGTTACAGAAAAAATAAGTAAACTTTAACCACTTGAATGCTAAGGACGCGCTCAGCGCGTCCTCAGCATTCCCGCTGGTATGCGGAGGACGCGCTGAGCGCGTCCTCGCATTGGGGTCAGCGTTCGCCGGGTTCCGGCCGATCGCTGGCCCCTCCGGTGCGGGCTGACATCCTGGATGTCAGCCCGGCATCCGGAGCAGTGGCCGCCATTATTATGTGTCATCGCGCCCCCGCGATGACACATAATTCAGGCGCCCCCCCGCATGTGCGGAGGAGGCGCCTGAAAGGGAGGGGGGGGAGGTCCTTCGGACCTCTCTCCCTCCCGATCGGCGGCTCACAGGGGCTTAACCCAGGCATCATTTGGAAGGGCACAGCCTGCCCTTCCAAATGATGCCTGGCATTAACCCCTGGGGAGCTGGATCGCAAATCGGCGCTGAAAAGCGCCGATTTGCGATCCTTCCCGGAGCTGGCCGACATCTTGGATGTCGGCCAAGCTTCCGGGAACTCCCCCAGAGGACTGGCGTCATCGTGCGCAGCACGATGACGCCAGTCCTAGCATTAACCCCTAACTGCCACGAAGTGTGGAGATAGGGAGTTCCAATGAACTCCCTATCTCCCGATCCGTGGCAGTTAGGGGTTAAATTTTGATATCGTTGGATCGGCCAGAGCATGGCCGTTCCAACGATACCAAACATGAAAGTAAAAAAAATGTAAAAAAAAAAAAAAAAGAAAAATAAAAATAAAAAAAAATAAAAAAAAAAAATTAAAAAAAAAAAAAATAAACACTTTTTTTTTTTTTTTTTTGTTTTGTTAATGCAGCAATATTGTTCCCATTTCAATTATAATGTGAACAATGATGCTGCATTAACGATTTTTGTATGCGGTGCGTTTGTTAAAAATGGTGTCATTTTCCCCAAAAAAAATGTAACGAGACCCCATCTCTAATTTTTTTAACAAGCGCACCCCATACAAAATATAACCGCAATTGCTCGCATGTTAAAATGTGGAAAAAAACACTTTACACGCTGTAAATTATTGAAAATACATATTTTATTGCATTTTTTGTTATAATATACAAACATGACATAACGTATACATATAATAATGACATATTATGAATCTACCGAGTCTGACGGAAAGAACGATATATAATATGTCGATGTCATATACTAAAATAAGCCTTCAAAACAGGTTTAAACATGATGCGCAAAACAGGTAAAAAATGACCTCAGCACAGGGGCGGGAAAAGCCTCAGCAGCGAAAGGGTTAAAAAAAAAAAAAAAATCGGACTTTTAAAAAAAAATAATAATAATCATAATTCAGAAAAATGCTTAAAATATCCTAAAAAATTTATAAATAAAGAGACTCTTTACTGTAGAATTTTATAATGAACGGTTTATTAGATATTGAATTAAAACGGGAGTATTTTTAACATTGAAGCCTATGGGATTCTCCTGAATAAACTTGCCGAATTAAACCCCCGAATGGCAGGGCATTAGGGGAACCTTTCACTGCTGGTTTGTGTTCTCTGAATAGACGAAGCAGTGCTTTTTTATGGGGATTTCACTGCCCTCGAACAGGCACCGAACAGGCACCGTATGTTCAGGCAATTCGCCAGGATTTGGCGAATTGCCTGCTCTCTGGATAGCCGAATGGCCAGGAAAGGTAACCGAACGCTGATTTTCAGCGTTCGGTTACCTTTCTCAAGCAATTCGGATCTCTTTGGATAACCCTGTATATTGCCAAAAGTATTCGCTCACCCATCCATATGCGAGTCAAGGCAGGTGAGCGAATACTTTTTGCAATATAGTGTATATAAAAAACACATGGTGGGGGGGTTGCACTCAGCCTTAACTAAGCATTCAGTGCGGGTACGTCTCAAAAATAAAATACAAAGCAAAACCACGGAGAGAGCACTCCAGATAAACACATTCAAAAACCTGCAACAACAGCTCCATGCATGGGTACATTATACCAGCTTTTACCACATGATGAAAATTTCTTAACTCTGAGCTTTGCTGAATAAAATGGTGGAAATTTGGTTCGCAATGAACAGCCGTGAATTGCTTAACCCTTCCAACAGCGTCATTGTGGTAAAAGCTGGCATTATGTACCCATGCATGGAGCTGTTGTTGCAGGTTTTTGAATGTGTTTGTCTGGAGTGCTCTCTCCGTGGTTTTGTTATATATATATATATATATATATAGTATATTTTGTTAATTATTGCTGAAAATTTCATTAATATATTAATAGAGCTATAATAGTTATTTAGATATTAATATAATAATATATTTTTTTAGCACATTCATTTTTATACACCTACTTATAAGTAAGTCCCTGTTTTCAGGGCCTCAGTCAAGCTTTGCCTTTCTCTTCTTCAGAACGGCTATCTTTAAACCTCTCTTTAGTTGGAAGCCCAGCTTGCCCAACCACTATATATGCAGGTAGTCAAAGGCTGATATATTTTCACCAATGATGTCCCACAGAGCAATGGGCATCACAACAATGTGCTCTGTGTCGACTTTAAACATTAATATTGGCCTTATGTTAGGTGACTGGCGATACTGACCTGAGGATATAAAGATGGCCGCTCCCTCAGATCAAGTATAAGGCTGGAGGTGCACTAAGAAGAGAGACTTAATGCAGGTATTACCACACGATACACAAAGTAGATTTTATTTTATACACAATTGTTAATATATACAGTAGATATATATAACATTAGCTTTGCTTGTCCTTTAAGTGGTGAATAGACCGTTATTGTTCTCTGTACATAATGATTCAGAAATTGAATTGTGTCGAATCAACCTAATTGGAATATTTTGGTCAATCGGTTGAAAATTTGTATGTTCTCTTTTTGCCTAACGTTTGTAGCTCGCCTGTTATTCACCTTATTTTTTGTTAAGCGAATAAACCCCATGCAAAACACCGTACCCTGTACCCAGAGCAACTTAATTAGTGTAAGAGAGAGCAAGCTATTTGTAGCTTCGCATTCTTTCTCTGCTTAATGTATATGTGTTCCTACAGGCCAGCTGCCTCTATACGTTTGTTTAAACATTCCTCTCAGTCCCTGTTTCATTGCTACCATATTAACCACATGTTTCTAAAAAAATATCTCCTAATGCTAATGTGAAGTCATTTCCTTTCATCTGTTTTATGTAATGTCCCTCATAAAATATTTTTGTACAGCAACCTGGAACAAACACGATTAGCCTCATTGATGTATTTAGCCCATATTTCATATATTGGCAAATACTGACACGTGCTGTAGGTGGAAAGATAGGCATGTACTTGTAAAATGGTGTATGGGCCAATTTTCCTGTACTTGAGGCCAAAAAAATCAGAGTTGTAAACACAACCATCAGAGATTGCCATGAGGCGCCATGTTGAACTTCCAGTGCCAGTATGAGAGAGTAAGAGCGATAGCAACAAATTTAACACACCTGCTCCCCATTCACACCTGAGACCTTGTAACACTAGCGAGTCACATGACTTCGAAGAGAGAAAATGGCCAATTGAGCCCAATTTGGACATTTTCACTTAGGGATGTACACACTTTTGCCGCTAGCGTTTTAGACGTTAATGGCTGTGTGTTGAGTGATTTTGAGGGGACAGCAGATTTACCCTGTTATACAAGCTGTACACTCACTACTTTACATTGTAGCAAAGTGTCATTTCTTCAGTGCTGTCACATGAATAGATATAATAAAATATTTACAAAAATGTGACGGGGTGTGCTCACTTCTGTGAAATACTGTATATATATATATATATTTATGCTTAACTACATTCAAATATTCTAATTCTAGTTGGAAAGGTATTTGTTGGCCTTACTCATCCTGGAATACATGTTTACACTCTCAATTTAACTGTTTCACTACCGTAAACAACTTAACTCAATTGAAAGCATTCATCGAGTACTTAAGATCGAGTTGACTCAATTTGGACTGTTTCAGGAGAACTGCAAGCAAATTTTGCTTACTGCTAAAGAATTATATTTGCAAATGGGCTCCAGAATATTACACAAAAGTTACAGTACATTGGACGTATCTGTCAATATATTGTAAATCTTTGAACTTCTAAGATTATTGAAACTGCCGAGACTTCTTTCTGGGACTTACAAAAATCTCAGTGCCCTACTGTGATTGACTAACATAGTAAGCCTGTCAGTGCAGTGCATACAGTCTGTAAAGGCACTGGAATTTAATGTGGGTGCGTGAGCGTACGTGTATGTGTGTGTGTGTTGGATATAGCATCATTAGTAGGTTTATGGAAAACCACTTGTAGTGAAAGGGTTAATAATGTAATGTACCAGATCCACATTAGTCTGACAGGTTGTTCACAAAAAGTCCTTTCAGTTCTTGTAGTAGGTAAATGAGTATAAGTGACTCAGTAGTGATTCAAGCAAATAACTCACCACACTTTTGCCTTGATCAGGGGTCAGCAACATTGGCTCCCTGATGTTTTGGGAACCACATCTCCCACGATGCTCAGTCACCCATTAGGCTGACTGAGCATCGTGGGAGATGTAGTTCCCGAAACATCAAGGAGCCAAGGTTGCTGACCCCAGGCCTAGACCTTCACTATCTTGTCCCTTTTGGAGGTTTCCTAATAATCTGAACGTCAATATGTTAATAAAAATGATCTGTATCCCTTTCACGAGCTTGAATAGAAATCGGAGTATATTGGTTGGATATTTAAATCATGAATTTGTAACTGTGGACGAGGTGTTCCTCTCTACCGGGTTTTATAGTAGCTATTGGTAATTCTCTTTCATTGAGCTCAATACAGTGCAGGATATAATCTCATTTATTAGAGATTATTTATGAATCCCTGTTATATTGGATTGTATGCTGGGTTTCATACTTTCTATATGACAGTACAGAATCATTCAAAGCAATTTAGTTTATAATTACTAACACACGACTTTCCTTATCAGCATTACGTTAAGTTCCCACGGGAATAGGGCCTTTGTTTCCTCCTGTACTGGTTTGTCAAAATGTTGTTCAATGTATTGTAACCCTGTCTATATTGTGCCCATTGTACAGCGCTGCGGAATATGCTGGCGCTTCATAAATAAAGAATAATAATAATAACAATAATAATACGTCTTCGTTATATATCACTTTTCATGCTGTCCTTGCCAGTTATTAAGAAAAGGATGAAGAGATGCTTCGGGAAGATACAGTTTCCATAGAACAAGCACATAATATAGTCACAATCAGAAGAAAAAAAAACACTGTATTGTCCTTTACATAATCAAATAGAGTACAGCAGAATATTTTCCCTTCTGTGTCAGACAAAACAATTGTTACAGCTGGCACCCTTTGCTTTGGGCACTCGTTTTGGCTCATTATATTGTAATCATAGCCGATAAATAGCTAGAGGGGGAAAAAAATAAGATTAATGAAAAGACTTCGACATGAGACAAAATAGTAACTGTATTAAACATTTAACTCATTCCTTGTTTTGTTTTTACAGCTACAAGTCTATCAGGGTAATTCAAAGAGATCCGAATTGCTTGAGAAAGGTAACTGAACGCTGAAAATCAGCGTTCGGTTACCTTTCTTGGCCATTTGGCTATCCAGAGAGCAGGCAATACGCCAAATCCTGGCGAATTGCCTGAACATACGGTGCCTGTTCGGTGCCTGTTTGAGGGCAGTGAAATCCCCATAAAAAAGCACTGCTTCGGCTATTCAGAGAACACAAACCAGCAGTGAAAGATTCCCGAAATGCCCTGCCATTCGGTGGTTTCATGCGGCAGATTTATTCAGGAGAATCCCATAGGCTTCAATGTTAAAAATATTCCCGTTTTAATTCAATATCTAATAAACCGTTGATTATAAAATTCTGCAGTAAAGAGTTTCTTTATTTATAGATGTTTTAGGATATCTTAAGAATTTTTCTGGATTTTTTTATTTTTTTTAAAAAAGTCTGATTTTTTTTAAGTTTACTTATATTTTCTGTAACAGCCCTTTTTAGTATCATTCTTTGGACCTCATATGCAAATTTCAGACATTTTTGCTCAGTAGTTTCTTTGCAAACAGTGTTTCACTTTTCAAACATTCAAGCAAACTGTTTTTCTAATTTGTTCACTTCACTCGTCTGCGGTGTCGGCTTTTTCCGGCGGCTTCGATGCAGGTGATCGGTTCCTGCTCGGGTTTTTCCGTGGTTTTCGGTGGGTTAATCCAGATGTCTTTGCGGGTTTTCGGCGTCCATTCGCCGGGTTTTGTGGTTAGTTTTCGTCGGGTTTGCGGCAGCTTTTCCCTGCAATTCGGGGACCCTGTGGTGCTTGCTGAATACACCGCAGGGTCGCCGAAATGGGATCGGCAAAAGGAACCGAATTGAAGAGAGCGAAAAGTCACCGAACGTGCGGTGACTTTTTCGAATCTCTTTTAATTACCCTGTCTGTTTTTGGGAATGTTTTGTCTATTTTTGCAAGTCTGTGGCCACAGATATAACGCTTTTATTCTGTCATAAATATTGATTGTTTGTAACTTATTTGACTCAAAGAAACCTAGACAACTTGTGACAACTTTCCCTTCTCAGCTCCCAGTGATAAGGATTCACACTTGATAATAAAGGTATATTGATTGCAGATTAGTACATAAATAGATGGGCCACGTGCTAGGCAGGTCAAAGTATGGGAAGACCCAATGCCATGGTTTATACAGACAGAGCATTCAGAAAGTATTCAGACCCCTTTATTTTTTTTCACAATTTTTATGTGGCGGCCCTATGACAAAATTGTTTAAATTCTTTAACTTTCAGATCACTCTACATTAGTTACCCCATGATGGAAAAGCAAAAACCGCATATTTGACAATGTTGAAAATTTACTAAAACGAAAAAAACAAATATCAGATTGACACAAGTATGCAGACCCTTAAGGCTGGGGTCAGACCAGTGCACTTTTAACGTGCGTCATGGCGCACATAATTACGGCCGCACTAGCAGCAGATGACGGGCAATGACGGCCAATATACGATGTACGGCCGCATAAAAGTCCGGCCGTGCAACGCAAGTGGAATTTGAACGCATTTTTTTGAGAACGCTGAACCGCTAGTACTGACGTACTGAGTGCGCAGCTGCGGCATAGCGGCGTGTTTGCGTGATTAGGAGATGTCAGACGCTGCTAATGTCCAGCCTACATAACGTCCAGACGCAAAAAGAGTTTTATTGACGATCTGTACAAAATCATGCCCGAAAATGCTCGTCGTCTGACCGTTTTTGCGCATTCCGTGAAAAAATACGTCAATGCGTTCGGACGCACTTTTTCACGTTCGCAGGGGAAAAATGCTTTCGTCTGACCCTAGCCTAACTCGGTACATCAAGTCTTTTTGAGTGTGATTTTGATAGGGAAATGCGTGTTAAAAGAGAGTTAAAAGTCACGTACAGGGTTATTCAAAGAGATTTGAACAGTCACCGCGCGTTCAGTGACTTTTCGTTCCCCGCACTTGCCGTCCCTGCGGTATATTCAGCAAGCACCGCAGGGCCCCCGTAGTGCGTGAATATTTCCGCAAACCCGCAGAACATTCACCGCAAAATCTGCCGAACACTCACCGAAATCCACAGAAACAGCTGGATTAACACAGCCGAACACACCAGAGAAACCCGAATAGCCGCCGATCACAGCGCATAGCAGCCGCCGGAAAAAAACCGACACGCAGACTAAAGAGGTGAAAAAAAACAACAGTTCACTTGAAAGTTTGAAAATTAAAACGCTGTTTGCAAAAAACTACTGAACGAAAATGTCTGAAATTTACATATAAGATCCAATGAATGATAATAAAAAGGGCTGTTACAGAAAAAAGAAAACACGATTTTTTTTAAAAAACGTAAAAATAAGTTTGCCAAAAAAATCCCCAAAAATGCCTAAAAGATCCTAAAAAAATCTAAAAGTAAAGAGACTTTTTACTGCAGAATATAATAATAAACGGTTTATTCGATATTGGATTAAAACTGGAATATTTCTAACAATGAAGCCTATGGGATTCTCCTGAATAAACCTGTTGAATGAAACCACCGAACAGCAGGGCATTTCGTCAACTTTTCACAGCTGTTTTGTGTTCTCTGAATAGATTATCCATTGCTTCTCTATGGGGATTCACTGCCCTCGAACAGGCACCGTACGTGTAGGCAATTCGCCAATATTTGGTAAACTGCCTGCTCTCTGAATAGCCGAATGGCCAGGAAATGTAACCATACGCTGAATTTCAGTGTCCGGTTACATTTCGGGGCCAGATCGTCTCTCTTTGAATAACCCTGATAAACTTGTATTCTGGAGAATGTACAGCCAATCAGGGAACTGGCACATTATGACTCCTACACTACACTTGGATGTCTGCCCACCTTAGTGTGTGTGAGTGTGTGTGCGTATGTGCGTGCCTGTTAAAGAGTTTGGAATACATGATTGTTTAGGCCAAGAGGTTTACAGTGATATGTCCAATGGGACAAAATGGTAGAATAACCGTGTAAATGGACCTGTGAGATAGATGAGAGATTGGTTTTGGTTTTTCTAGTCAAGAATCTCACAACTGGACTGACAGTCACCAAGACCTACCATGGGAGACTTGGCGTCCCCATTATGTGGTTGCAGCGACGATTCCCTCATTTTGAGGCATATCCCTCAATTTTACTTTAATTTTATTTCTATTTATCGCCTTCTACTGTTTTTTAAGTTGTATGGTTTTTTCCATTTGAAAATATCTTGCGGTTCAGCTGCAAACAGACTTTTTGTCCTTCCACCATTTAACTACACCTTCTGTTTCAGAGATAAGAAACATCTAAAATTTCAACAGAGGGGATCAAAGATGAACCCTTCACTCAACATTAGGGTGTGTCTGGGCATGATGTATATGCCTATATCTTGCATTTGTTGGCAGTCTAACGGGTCAGCAAACTAGGCCAAATAGGTTTTGGAACTACATTTTCCATGAGACAACCTAATCAGTGGCTGAGCATCATGGGAGATTTACAGGGTTATTCAGAGAGAGGTGAAAACCAGGAGAATGACCTGAGAAGTGAAAATTCTAGGTCAAAAAAATTCTCCCATTTATCTCACTTTCCAAATCGACTATTTGGTCTAGATTGTTCATTCTCCTGGCAATTCTCCTGATTTTCACCTCTCTGTGAATAACCCTGACAGTTCTAGAATATCTGGTGGGCCAAGGTTGCTGACCCCTGGTCTACAATCTTGGTAAATGCAAACAAAATGTTCCAATGACTGATACTCTCAGGGTTATTCAAAGAGCACCGAATTGGCCATAAAATAGCAATTTCCCCAGTGCAATGTCGTGGCCATTTGGCTATTCAAAAAGCTGCGACAGGTTGACAGCGAAATACGGTGATCTTCGATGGCAGTGAAATCTCCACAGAGAAGTAATGGTTAATCTAGTCAGAGAACACCGAACAGCACCGAAGTGTCAGAGAAATGCCCTGATTTTCATTGGTTTCATTCGACAGGTTTAAGCAGGTGAATCCCATAGGTTTCAATGTAAAAAAAATCCCTGTTTTTATTAAATATTTATTCAACTGTTTATTCCTTTCATTTGCAGCAAAAAGTCTCTTTATTTATATTTTTTTCAGATTTTTTAGGATATTTTTCTACTAAAGTTGTTTTCAGATTTTTTTTGAAATGGCGTTTCTTTTTCCGTAACAGACCTTTTTATTAGGCATTTTTAAAAGTTGCGGTTGTTTTTTTTTTTTTTTTCACTGTTTGGCAGCTTGTCGGCTTTTCCCCGGCGGCTGGTTGGCGGTCTGTTCGGCAGGTTGCCGTCTTTTTTTGGATTGATTCAGTGGTTTTGCAGCAGATCGTCAGATGCATTCGGTGGCTTTTCAGATCAATTCAGCATTTTGGCGGGGTTTTTTTGATATGTTCGGTGGGTCGATTAACCGCACCTCGGGGACCCTGCGGTGAATGCTGATTCACTGCGGGGTCGGCAAACCAAACTCGCCGAAGTGCGAGGAATGAAAGAACTGTCTCTGCACAACCTTGTATGTTATTCTCTGCAGGTACCTTATAAGGCTAATGTGGCATGAGTCAATATATACTTTGTTTCATCACTTTGAGGTTGATTAAGGTAAAAGGTGGGAACTGGCAAAGAAAGGTCAGACTGGGTTATAGCTTTCAAAGTGGAAGCATAGGTAGCTATAAGAACAACTGGATGATATCCTTTTGATAAACCCCAGTCTGGTCTTGTAGGTCACCTGTATATACACCCATCTGTATGTACCCTCTGTTTGGAACATGCACACTGACAAGAGTGGGACTGTGACCTCTGCAGACAAGTCCTCAACTTGGATCTTCTGTTTTGTCTCTCTTGGCCATTCTGGTTTTTTTTTTCATCGTATTTACGGTACTTACCTCTTGTCTGGACAAAGACACATTTTAGCAATTGAACCTATACTCTTATTTTATTCCTTAGAACAATTAATTCTGTTTCTTCATCTCCTTTCTCTGTCCCATGGACTACAGCCCTGTGATCACTATTTTCCTTGTCAGGGAAGGGGAATGGAGAGGGTTTGTCATTTGCAGGGTGGGTGGGTAAGGCCGACGTCAGACGAACGCAGTGATCACGTCAGTGTTGCCGCACAGTTTATCGTCTGTCGTAGCATAGAATCATGAGCAATTGAGACCCACACAAGAAGTACGTGTGCACAGAACTGCGCATGCACAACGCATGTGGCAAAACGGACGCAAGTTAGGCAAGAACGTAAAACTGCTAGACGGACGCGCAGAGTGTGTCACGTCCACGTAGCGTTCTGCGTGAGTGATGAGATGTCAGACGCAGCACATTTGCGACATCCAGTACCTTGACGCACAAAATGGCTTTTCATATCCTTTTCAAATTTTTATCATTTTTCAGATTAATTTTGTTTCCCATAATTCCCTTTTTTTATTCTACGTCCGTCAAGAAAAACGGACCGTGTGGTGTCTACAGTATCCGTCAGTACGTCTGTCCGTTGTGCACGCACGCAGAGTGCGCTCAGACTGCGTTCGTCTGACATTAGCCTAAATTGATATCTGGTTACAGAGGGGCAGCGGGTGTTTGAAGAAAATGGGAAAATACACTTTAAACAATATGGGCCCTATTACATTCTCCACGCAAATTCGCATGCGCAGGGCAATTTTTTTGCGCGCAGCGTTGAATGTAAACGCGTGTAAATTAACGCTGGTATTATGATCCAAGTACATTTTTTCATCCGTCAAAAAATTACTCGCGTAACAAAGATGCGCAGAAACGCCCGCGCATTAACGTTGCTCGCAGAAATCACTTAAGAACCACAATTGTCTCCCGTTCACTTTTTGCGCCTGTCAAAATCAATCTGTGTATATATGCTGCAGCAATAATAAAACCATGCACAACCTCTCCATTTTATTGTTTGGGTATGCGTAGAATGTGTAACTATACGTTGCTGTATTTTTTTTTCTGGGCTGGTGTATTTGGTTTCGGTCAGGACGTTCAGATTTGCCATTAAAACCAGCTTTTAAAAGACGTTAAAATTATGCGCGCAAACGTTGTTCGTAAAAATTTGCGCATCGATTGTAATACCATCCACGTACCAGTGCACAAACGCATTTGCGCACACAATGTTAAGTATGGGATGCGCGCACGAACTTGCGCTCGCACAGGATTCGTGCAGGGTCACTCGCGATAGACGTTTACGCGCATCGTTTGCGCGAACATCGTAATACGACGTTCAGCGCAAAGTGTTTTTCCCCTGCGTTAATGCGTTTTTGCGCACTCGCAAAATTGTGCGCAAAGGATGTAATAGGGCCCTATATCTTTAGT
This sequence comes from Leptobrachium leishanense, assembly GCA_009667805.1. Classification (NCBI taxonomy): domain Eukaryota; kingdom Metazoa; phylum Chordata; class Amphibia; order Anura; family Megophryidae; genus Leptobrachium; species Leptobrachium leishanense. The sequence continues at coordinate 240,783,707 of CM019067.1, read as the reverse complement.
GTAATTCATAGGTAGTAGTAAATTGAGTGTGATTTGCTGTTACATAAGAATTATTTATTTTATCCATTTCACATTTTAACTTTCTAGCATTGTTATAGTAGAAGGGTTCTTGAAATAGAATGTTCTCTCATAACATGCACAACAACTGGCACAGTTACACAAACAACAAAACAGCAATCGATCTTATTATCTGTCATTGTGTTACAACTGTCAATCTGACAAAAGCAGTTACTTAGGTTAATCAGGGTGTGTTAACCACACATATAGTAAAATATCCATCTTGAAATATGTACATAGGTCTGAACTGCTCCTTAGCTAAATATTGACAGTTCACCTTGTAGCTCATTAACTGAGGTTCCTGGGTTGGCCCGTCATTTTGTTTTGTGTCTCAGAAAACCCATCAAAATGAGCCTGCACTGCTTTGTAATTTCTCTATATGGACACCGTGTTTATACTTCATAAATTGAACAGACAGGGTAAGGCCCGGAACTTACAAAGACCAGTAGAAGAGAAAGCCTTCAAGCACAAATGAGAACAATGTCAAGTTTTCTTTTAATTTTTGTACATTTCCCGAGTTTAAGGAATTTGATTTACTCATGGAGATAGAGGCTGAAATGAACCTCAGGCTTGTTTTCATAGCTACGTCTCCCATTTTGAACGTATGTGATTTGAATGACACAGAGGGTGCGTGACTGAAAAAATGAAACAATACATATCTTAAGATGTACAGTATGTTGGCATTTGGAAGTATTTTCTGTTGGTATGGAGGAACAGCAACATGTCAGCTTTATAACATGTCAGTGATATAACATAAGAATAAATTAAGAAACAGTACATACACACTCCATATTTATATACCTAGAAACCCCAAAACTTGTATGTTGCATTATCAGAGGTGGGAACAAATGAAAAAGAGATTCATGAGATTTCTATCATTTTCCAGTATGTCCTGGGTGGCGAGTAAGTAGTCAATGTAATAGAGCAGCAGGAAATGCTAGCAGAATGCTTGGTTGTGTAGGGAGAGGTATTAGCAGTAGGAAAAGGGAAGTGCTCATGCCACTGTACAGAGCACTGGTGAGACCTCACTTGGAGTACTGTGTGCAGTACTGGAGACCGTATCTCCAGAAGGATATAGACATCTTAGAGAGAGTTCAGAGAAGGGCTACTAAAATGGTGTACGGCTTGAAGGAGAAAAGTTACCAAGAAAGGCTTAATGATCTTAACATGTACAGCTTGGAAAAAAGACGAGACAGAGGAGATATGATAGAAACATTTAAATACGTAAAGGGAATCCACAAGGTAGAGGAAGGGAGTATATTTAAAAGGAAACAAAATAGCAAAACAAGAGGACATAGTCTTAGATTAGAGGGGCAAAGGTTTAAAAGTAACATCAGGAAGCATTATTTTACTGAGAGGGTGGTGGATACATGGAACAGTCTTCCAGTTGAAGTGGTAGAGGCCAAAACAGTGAATTTAAGCAGGCATGGGATAGGCATAAGGCTATCCTAAACAAAAGATAAATCCAGGTAAAGTATCCATGTAATTGGCCAGACTAGATGGGCCGAAAGGTTCTTATCTGCCGACATTTTCTATGTTAGGTGTCTTGCCAAGGACACTGACTGGAGAGGTGCTCTTGCCAGGATTCGAACCTGTGTCTCCACAGTTACAGAGCAGTGATGTTACCTCTACTCCACCCAGCTGGTACATGTTTGAAGCAATTAATTTCAATACCTTATCTGACATGTGGCACAAAGTGTTTAGCACTGCTTTCACTGTTTACTAGGTTATATCACATTTTTAGTGTTTTTTTTATAGTATTATAGCTTTCTATTGTTGTGATGGGAGTCCCCTCCGCCCTCTAATGTGTGTCATAACACTGGCTAGCACATTCAACCAGTCGGGTAGTGTGAAAGTTATATGGTGGACCCTTGGAGTGGTTGCGTCGGAGGAGGGACGGACGCAGTAACGGGTTGGGTCTGATCCTGGCGCTTTCGACAAAACCCATGTACCAGTTGCAACTATTATATTTTATACAAGTGTAAAAATATGCACATTGTGGTGGAAAATCTGTTGGAGTTTCCGTTCATACAATATGTCCATATTTATTTCGTATTACGAACTGTAACACAAATTACTTGATGATGTAATTGCACAAATAATGTTAATAATGACCTTTTAAAGAAATTATACATACAATAACTCTAGATTTCCTCAATATCAGAGCAAATATATCTAATCACCAAGACACATTAAACATAAATCTGGACTTGTCGCAATCTGTAACTTCTGTCCTGATGTGATTTGTTTCACCTCTGCAACAGAGCAATGACGTGAGAGTTAACTAGAGATTGCAATGAGCTGTCCAACAACTAGTCTATCGGGGTTATTCAAAGAGCTCCGAATTGCTGGCGAAAGCCATTGGTTGAATGGCCATTCGGCTATCCAGAGGGCAGGCAATTTGCCAAATGTTGGCGAATTGCCTGCACATACGGGGCCTGTTTGGTGCCTGTTTGAGGGCAGTGAAATCCCCATAGCTTCGTCTATTCAGAGAACAAAAACCAGCAGTGAAAAGTTGCCGAAATGCCCTGCCATTTGGTTGCTTCATTCAACAGATTTATTCAGGCGAATCCCATAGACTTCAATGTTAAAAATATTCCCGTTTTAATACAATATCTAATAAACCGTTGATTATAATATTCTGCAGTAAAGAGTCTCTTTATTTATAGATTTTTTTAGGATCTTTTAAGCATTTTTGGGATTTTTTTGGAAAAATAATTCCGATTTCTTTTTTTAAACGTTTTTTCTTTTTTCTGTAACAGCCCTTTTTGTTATCAGTCTTTGGACCTCATATGTAAATTTCAGACATTTTTGCTCAGTAGTTTGTTTGTAAACAGCGTTTCACTTTTCAAACATTCAAGCGTACTGTTTTTTTTTTCCACTCCATTCGTCTGCGGTGTCGGGTTTTTCCGACGGCTGCTCTGCGCTCTGATCGGCTCCTGCTCAAGTTTCTCCGGCTTCTTCGGCGGGGTTAATCCAGATGTCTTTGCAGGTTTCGGTGTGCATTCGCCTGGGTTTTGCGGTGAGTGTTCGGCAGCTTTTCGGCAGCTTTTCCCTGCACTACGACGGCCCTGTGGTGCTTGCTGAATACACCGCAGGGTCGCCGAAATGGGATTGCCGAAATAAGCCGAATTGAAGAGAACGAAAAGTCACCGAACGTGCGGTGACTTTTCGATTCTCTTTGAATAACCCTGTATGTAAAATTAGGGATAGTTGGGGTCAGAGTTAAAATATCAATCACCAGGACAAATATACATTTGATCTCCAATATAAAATGGTCTATATACATAAACGCATCAAATCACCCCACAAAAGTGATGTAGCCCAGCAATAATCCACAGATATATTAGAATGGTTTAGAATGGTCCATATTGTGCCCAACATTCCACAGTAGAATAGACAAGTTTTCAACCAAGTGCCAGGAAGAAATGTACATGTAGTGGCACTTTTTGGCCAGCAGAGGAAGTCCTCTGTCTGTCAAACAGGACTTACCTACAGTAAAAGAGATGTTTCTGTATATTTTTATTCTGTGGGTAATGAGGAGAGATTTTCTATAAGAACCACAGGGTCCTCCCAGTGGTTATATGGAAAATCACTTGGAAGACAAGAAGTTTGAAAGAAAGTATATATTCAGAATATCAAAGGAATTTCCCTAGCAGAAAATTGTATAAAGTTAAACAGTATAGTTTTATATACTGCTTAATGCTTTTTCTTGACAATCTACAAGCTCGAAACTAAAAAAAATTGTGACAGGTTTAGCAATTCACATTCTTTAAGATTTTCACCTTTTAAAGTGACAAGATATAATGAAAATTTAATTAAGGAAAGTGTAGGGGTTCGTTTAAAACTCACTGAAACCAAAGTTTCAAATACAGTCTAAAAATAATTAAATATGAATAAATCTTCACAAGGATAAAAAAGGCTTATCAGATACACAGGCATCACTGAAAGAACCTTCAGCAGTAATATGATAACTAAGAATTAGAGGAAGTGTCTGGGGTTTGTGTAAGAAGGCGTTGATGTCCAAAATCTCTAAATCTATAATCTCCAATAACGTATCACTAGGCTCCTGTGACGTAAATTCCTCATATGTGTCTAGAAAAATAAACACATGATCAAAGCTGATTATTGCACAGTATGAGTCCTCTTTGGACCCAATAAAACAAAATCACCATATTTATAGAGCCAGGCTTCTATGTATGTAAAGCATTCAATAGTTCGTATTATTTTACATTTCTTGGCAGGCGTCTTCTAACACAATGCATATGTCTAATCCATGCAGAATTTACTAACACAGGATTTTATATAAGCTTGCCAACCATGCGATCACATATTTTAACCCTTTAAGTATCCAGCATTTTTTATTATTTTTTTTTATCATAACATTTATTTTAAATATGGGATGCCTAGCTATTACTTAAATGTAGGATAGAAAAGTAATTTTGCATATGGGTCTCTTAGTCTCAAATTTTTAATGTTTCATTTATCGTAGAACGTAGAATGAAAAATATCTGGATTGTTTTATGACTAATTCATTAAAATATCCTTTAATGCGATGGGTAAACATAAAAATATATATTTACATAACCATCACATTTAATCATGAATTGGGTATGTGTCCACCGGAAATAATAACAGCTTGAAATTGAACATACCCTTACAAACTGGCTGTATATTACAACACATCGAAATCGTCAAATATGCTAGCACATTATATAATAAATATGTAAAACAGCGTTAGTAAAAGATTAAAGAGCTGAGGTATGAACGCCATCTGCTATATAGTGATAATTACTTATTACATGCAATGTTCTCTGAAAGTTAAGTTATAAATCCTCTATATGACGTTACAGTATTTAGTTTGTGAACTTTGCAATCTACTTCCTTTGATTTGAATGACATTCAAACATGAAAGTGTATAGAACAGCTAATATTTGTTTTTCTTTAACTGATAAGAGGATTACAAGGGGATCCTTGGACATCCTGTCATGGCCACCACTTGCATCATTGTGTCATTGCGACTAATGTACTGATCAGACTGTTCTTCGGTTCATATTTCACAAGTGGTATGTCAGTTTGCACTTAAACATCAACAAGACAATGAAAAAGAAACATCCACTACTAAAAAGACCAGCAAAACAATGAACCAATGATATAACTGCATCAAACAAATTTTTACATCTACAACAGAAACAATGTAGTGAAGCAGACAAAAAACAAGAAATGGCGCTCCACTTACAAACCATCTATGAAAATGTCTGCCACGTTACATAAAGTCCTCTTGTATATATAATGCAATAGATATGGATGCACTCAGGGTCTTCATAAAACCCATAACTTTTATATTAATCCATTAAAACTCCAACGTTTCGGCTCATACATGAGCCTTCTTCAAGGCCTTGAAAAAGGCTCTTGTATGAGCCAAAACATCAGAGTTTTAATTTACTAAAATAAAAATTATTGGTGCCATGAATCCCTCTGAGTGCATGCATATTACATCAGGATGCACAAAAATGGGAAATTGCAGATGTCATTTGCATGTTTTACCCAGAGTTCTGTGCTGCATATGAGGAATGTAGCACATGAGCTCTGTGATGCAGTTCTTTGAATTGCTGTGATGTGTAAAGCATAGGAATGGTTATTTTACAGTGAGAACAATAAAAGCTGTGGAATTCTCTGCCTGTTGAGGTGGTTGGGTCAGAGACTGTACAGACCCTTAAAAAACGACTGGATGACTTCCTGCAAAAACATAATATTAAGGGTTATAATATTTAATATGTGGGTAAGCTTCTTGATCCAAGGTGAAATATGACTGCCATTCTGGGGTCAAGAAGGAATTTTTTTCCCAGTGTGTTGCATGTTGGCGAGCACTTCAGACTGGGTTTTTTGCCTTCTTTTGGATCAACAGCAGTAGGTGATGTGTGAGAGGCTGAACCCGATGAACGCATGTCTTTTTTCCAGCCTATGTAAATGGCCTCTGCAATAATAAACTTTATTATATATATATATATATATATATATTATATAATAACGTTTATTATTGCAGAGGCCATTTACACATCACAGCAATTCAAAGAACAGTGATATAATCACTGGACACGAATATCTCTTCAGATTTCTGCTTTTTATTGTGCAGCTATTGCAGGGTACAATTTCACAAAATAAAACAAATGCTAAATAAAAACATACTCCTGGATGTGGAGGCTAACTAATTATTGGAACAGACCTCTATCATGGTGGACGGCTAAGCCTTTTGCCAACCTATAAAAGTAAAATTTGGTTTACCTTCCTCCCTCTGCATCCTGCACACAAATCTGCACACTGAGGGAACCTCACACGCCTCCTTTAAAAGGCAGGGCAATCCCAATTAGGCCTCAGCTACAGTTACCCTTATAGGGAAAAAGGGAGTCCTCCATCCGCTGGCTGATAAATCTATGGTCTACCAAACTGGCCCTAATCACACTGTCACAATATATATAAAACAAAACCACTATAACCTGTGGTAACATTGTTAAGAATGTACAACTGAACCTTGATAATGGCTCAGTAAGGCCCGAAATGTCTGTAAATATAAAAAGTCGTCAAAAAAAGGTAAAATAATTGTTACTGCGTTTTCCCTTTCACATAATTATTTTATCTCTTGGTGTTACATAACTTAAACCCATTTCTTCTGTAAAAAAACAATCCGTATAAATTTCCTTCCGTCCTTTCGAATGATGCGTCCCTAGCAGTATTCCTGTCTAAACTCACGTATAGTCGATTAATAAATTAATGCAGATGACGCAGGAAAAACCTGCACAGACTTACAAAATGCACACAGTAAAGTATGAATCAACTCGATGAACTTCCCTAGGCGTTTAAGTCTTTTTTCTACAATAAAATAAAAAAGAAAGTGAGATCCAAGGAGATTGTTGTTACTTTACTCACATATGAATAACATGAATCATTGCACTTTATGCTTTCACAGCTAGAACTGTCAATAAAAAGGTGTGCAATGTTCCAAGACATTTCTTCATTTGCACAAATAAGTTAAGAAATAGCCTTTGGTTCCATAACCTGGGCATTGCCAAGTGATTTTCCATAAAACAATTTTCAGGATCCAGTGTTTTTTTTTTGAAAATCACATTTAATTGATTATGCAGTAAAAACAAAATTGTAGATATTTAGAAATGTTGTAGCCCTACTTGATGGCATCATTCGACGCCAAAAATCTCTTTTACAGCTGGAGCTCCATGCTAAATCAGCCAGGGATTCATGTTTTAGACAGAGTCCCAGCTGTTCAAACTCTTTTGGCATCTCGACTGTCATGCCCGAGGTGTCCAAAGCTTTGGGGCACATTCTGGAGCCCATTTGCAAAAAATTTTTGTTTGCAATAAAAAAAAATTCCTTTGTATTGGTCCAGCATTAGACCAAATCGAGTATACTTAATATCAGAGCACCAGCAGGTGCTTTGAAGATCGAGTATACATGATCTTGGTAGTGAGGGTGGTTACAAAAATTTTTTGTAGGAGGTCGACAAAGAGCATGATGAACAATTTAGCACAAAACAGGCATGCCGAAAAAAACCCCATCTACAACTGGATTATGTGTGAATTTTGCTGAATTTTATAGGTAAGGGGTTTAATTGTGTACACAAGGAATGCTATCATAGAAATTTTTAATCAGTAACTGTGCTCTACAAGTCAAGCACCGAATATAAATGTCGAATGTTAGAAAAAACAATATATTTATAAGTGTTTTTTCTATGGTTGTTGAATGTTCTAGATCAGGAATGTCAAACTCCACCCCTCGATGTTCATTCCAGAATTCTTTGAATGTAATTGATGGTGAGAGAATCATGGGAGTAGCTGTTTATATATATATATATCTGGGACTAGAGTTTGACATCTGTCTTTTAAATGCAGAATATTTTCAGCTTCAGGTTTGCAGGTCAATTTCAGGTTTACAAGGTGTAAGTCACTCTTTCATTCTTCTGGGCCTGAAGCTTTAGTCAACATGCATTTTATTTCAAACACACAACATATACATTTTCTTTTGATACCTATGAGAGGAAGCACAACTATTCCAGAAATATGTTTGTAATACTGTATGTCACATTTCAGCCACTGCTATTCGATACCATATTATTATTACTTAGGCTGAAAAAAGACATGCGTCCATCGGGTTCAGCCTTTCACACATCACCTACTGCTGTTGATCCAAAAGAAGGCAAAAACCCCAGTCTGAAGCGCTCGCCAATATGCAACATACTGGGAAAAATTCCATCTTGACCCCAGAATGGCAGTCAGATTTCTCCTTGGATCAAGCAGCTTTTATACACATATTAAATATTATAACCCTTAATATTGTATTTTTGCAGGAAGTCATCCAGTCGGTGTTTAAAAGTCTGTAGAATCTCTGACCCAACAACCTCAACAGGCAGAGAATTCCACAGCTTTATTGCTCTCACTGTAAAATAACCCTTCATATGTTTTAGGCCGAATTTCCTTTCGTCCAGTCTAAACGGGTGACCTCGTGTCCTGTGTATAGTCCTATTAATGAAAAGGTTTCCAGACAATGGTTTGTAATGGCCCTGTATATATTTATATAAGGTTATCAGATCCCCTCTGAGGCGCCGTTTCTCTAAACTAACAGGTCTATTCAAAGAAAGGTAAAACTCAGGAGAATGACTGGGGAAGTGAAAATTCTAGGTTAAAATAGCCAAAAACAGAAAAATTCTCCCATTTAGCTCACTTTCCAAATCGACTATTTGGTCTAGATTGTTCTCTTCTCCTGCCAGTTCTCCTGGTTTTCACCTTTCTCTGAATAACCCTGTAAACAAATTTACGCTTGTTAGCCTTTCCTCATAACTTAAATCTTCCTTTCACCTTATTAATTCAGTTGCCGGTCTCTGCACGTTTTCTAGCGCCATAATATCCTTTCTAAGACAGGTGCCCAAAATTGCACGGCATATTCAAGGTGCGGTCTTACCATTGATTTACAAAGAGACAAAATTATGTTTTTATCCCGAGAGTGAATTCCCCTTTTAATGCATGCCAATACCTTGCTGGCCTTGGCGGCTGCTGTTTGACTTTGCACATTGTTACTTAGTTTGAAGTCTATGATTATTCCCAAATCCTTCTCCTGCTTTGATTTCCCTATCGCCTTACCATTTAGGGTATAAGTTGCTGGAGTGTTCTTCACTCCAAAGTGCATAACTTTGCATTTATCTACAGTAATCTGCCATTTAAGTGCCCAGTCCCCCAATATATCCAAATCCCTCGTGCAGTTATGCATGAGTATAGGTTAGTTTCTCATAGTTTATTAAATGCAATATATAGACTCAGTTGTGGAAAGATAAAATCTTTGAACAGGACCCATGCTGTCCATGATTGCCAAGAAATATTTGTTTTGGTATTTTTGCTCATTATGTCCTTGTAGACGAATCCTCACTGATAGCAGGATACACACAGTTTTGTTTATAAAATACAGAACATGCTGTCTCCTCAAAGAACCAGGAGTCCTATAACTTTTGCCTAAATAATTAAATTATAGAAAATCGCAAAGAAAACGCTATTGCCTAATAACAAATGGATATTTATTAAGGAATTAGTCTTTAACAAGGGAATTTTTTAAATCTCAGTTACATTAGCTAAACTGTAAACATTTTTACTAATTTGATTTAAAAGTCACAATACCTTCATCAGTCGCTGATAATTTCAGTTGTAGTCATTGGTCCACATTCGATACTCAAATTCTAGACAAATGCGAGATCTGAGAGTTCCAGTTGGTAAATTGCTGCAGTAAACCTTAACATTCACTAAGAAATGAGACCACAAAGAAAAGCCCTGATCTGATCTCCAAATAAGTATCTCGCACCTGTGAGCAGCTTCAAGTTGAGCTATGCTATACCAAAAATGAAGTTGAGAAAGCCATTCCTAGAACGAAGTCAGTTTAGGGCAGCTGAAACAAAAACCAAACAAAACATGGAAAAAACCCAAATGTGTGTCAATCACATGTGGTAATACATACACTGATTCAAAAGTGCAGAAAAACAAGCAATCCCCCCAAAATGTCCAAATCACCAACTTCAAAGTGCCAAGCCTCGATTGCAAGTTGTCTACTTTAGAGATATGTTGTTCGTTTTGTTTTTCACCATTCATTCTGATGCAGTTTCTGCTGAACCTCTTGAGCATAGTTACTAGAGTAAATTTCAGTGAGGTTCCCACAGTATTTTCCGCCATAGTAGTGTAGTATTGATTTCAATGTAGTTATCATTGGGGTATGAGAAAGTGGGTAAGGTGTATATAAAAAGACATACACTGAGGGTCTGATCACCACCAAGATGCTAAGCTTAGCGCCTGAGCATTACGACATATAGGAAGTCGTTATAACCAGAATTGTAACACGTCCGATTCCAACCCTGGCAGTAAACGGAACGTTAAGATCTCAGCACCTTATATACTTAAACCCTTACCACCGGGCGGGTTGTACCCGGTGGGGGGGTGTTAACACTGGCGGGGCGTACTAGTATGCCCTGCTTTCCAGCTGCTGCGTCAGGCCCCTCCTCTGGCCCACCAATGCAGCTGAAGTGCGACGTGTGTCATTGGCCTCAGGGGACAGCCTGATTTCAGGCTGTCCCGCAGTAGCCAATGATGTGCGCCAACTGGTGGGTGGGCCTGTCAAGGCCCATAGACGACATCGGGGCATGCTATGATGCAAGTCATTAAAAAATGCAAGAATAACAACTTATTCCAAGGTTGTCACTAAACTTAACTTCTCGGTGCAAAACAGGGAAACCAAACAACCCTCAAAAGATGCGGTTGAACCTCGTAACAACATGCTACAGTTGATGATAACTCCTATATTAGTGGAAACTGTGAAAGAGATGTCTATGGATCTAAGAAATAAAGTCCCACAGCAGTACTTTAATACCCTAGCAGTATGCAGTGTATATATATGCTGCAGTTTGTGGTTTGCTCCTGCTAAGCCCATGTGGCAATATACAGTAGATGCATACCACATGCTTGCAGGGCACAGGGCATACCCTGGCCAAGATGTCTGCGAGGACACGTTCCTATATGGGTGAGGTGTCACAACAATAACATAATCACACAGCAACTGCAATCCTCCACAGAGTAATGTAAAGGGCACAGACGGGCATTTCACAGTACTTGTGTCCTTATAAAGAATTTATCCATCTATACGTCTTACACATTCATACATTTCAGTATGCAATAATGACATGTAATGGGTACAATGCAATTTTATTTTTTGCATTTTTTAAAATTCAAGGTATGCTTGGTGAATGGATTTAATCATAAATTAACAGTGCAAACATGTAACGAAACAGATTGAGCATAAATAAAATTATTAGTGAAAAAAAGTAAAGCATGATGCACGTGCGTAAAAATGTGAACAAATACACATGTGAATAAGACTCACATCAATCTAGCAGAGTAATTAGGTCTGACTTATCATTGTTGTAACAGTAGTTCATATGGAGATCTATGAAAACCTCCAATTTAAAATTGCTGCTGTGTATTATGGTGTTACAATCTCCAGTGAAACAATGGTAAATGGCCTTGTAACCGAAGCTCCCTCCATCTTTGTGACCTCACCCTCCTTGGCACCCTTGCCAACACTATACATGGCCTTTGTGCATGTTGGAGAAGTGTGAATGCTGGCGTCCTGCCAAGGGACCGTAGACCAATGTAGCAAAGTCAACTCTAACAGACAATGGGCATACAAGGGATAATGTCATTATATGTATTGATATCTTAAAACTGATTGGCCCCTATTACATTCTTCGCGCATTTGTTTTTCCGTGCGCAAATACACATTTGTGCGAGGGGCAAAACCCTTTGCGCTGAACGTCGTATTACAACGTTCGCACAAATGATGCGTGTTATCGTTTAACACGAATGGACCTGCGCGAACGTGATGAACTGTGCGCGTCCTATACTTAACATTGTGAGCGCAAATTCTTTCGTGCGCTGGTACGGAGATGGTATTACAATCGATGCGCATCTTTTTACGAATGACATTTGCGCATAATTTTAACGTCTTTGAAAAGCTGGTGGTAACTGCAAATCGGAACGATCTGGCCGAAACGAAAAACACATGAAAATAAAAATACAGCACAGTATAGGTACACATTCTACACATACCCAAACAATAAAATTGTGAATTTATGTGTGTTTTTTTTATTGCTGCAGCATGCATACTCAGAATACTTTGACAGGCGCAAAAACGTAAGTGAGTCAATTAAGGTAAATTGATGTCAATTAACCCTTTCGCTGCTGAGGCTTTTCCCGCCCCTGTGCTGAGGTCATTTTTACTGGTTTTGCTCATCATGTTTAAACGTGTTTTTAAGGCTTATTTTAGTATATGACCCAGACATATTATATATCGTTCTTTCCGTCAGACTCGGCAGATTCAGAATATGTCATTATTATATGTATACGTCATGACCTGTCTGTATATTATAACAAAAAATGCAATAAAATATGATTATTCAATAATTTACAATGTGTAAAGTGTTTTTTTTTCACATTTTAAGATGCGAGCAATTGCGGTTATATTTTGTATGGGGTGCGCTTGTTAAAAAAATTAGAGATGGGGTCTCATTACATTTTGTTTTGGGGAAAATTACACGATTTTTAACAAACGCACCGCATACAAATATCGTTAGTGCAGCATCATTGTTCACATTATAATTGAAATGGGAACAATATTGCTGCATTAACAAACCAAAAAAAAGAAAAAAAACTTGTTTATTTTTTTTTTTATAATTTGTTTTTAAAATATTTTTTTATTTTTATTTTTAATTTCTTTTTTTTTTTTTACAAACTTTTTCACTTTCGTGTTTGGTATTGTTGGAACGGCCATGCTCTGGCCGATCCAACAATATCAAACTTTAACCCCTAGCTGCCACGGATCAGGAGATAGGGAGTTCATTGGAACTCCCTATCTCCACCATTGGTGGCAGCTAGGGGTTAACTCCAGGACTGGCGTCATCGTGCTATGCACGATGACGCCAGTCCTCAGGGGGAGTTCCCAGAGGCTTGGCCGACATCCAAGATGTCGGCCAGCTCCGGGAAAGGATCACGAACCGACGCTTTTCAGCGCCGATTCGTGATCCGGCTCCCTAGGGGTTAATGCCAGGTACCATTTGGAAGGGCAGGTTGTGCCCTTCCAAATGGTGCCTGGGTTAACCCCCGCAACGCCGCCGATCGGGAGGGAGAGAGGTCCGAAGGACCTCCCCCCCTCCCTTTCAGGCGCCTCCTCCGCACATGCGGGGGGGGCGCCTGAATTAGGTGTCATCGCGCCCCCGCGATGACACCTAATTAGCCCGGCGGCGGTTCCGGATGCTGGGCTGACATCGAGGATGTCAGCCCGCACCGGGGGGGCCAGCGATCGGCCGGAACCCGGCCGAACGCTGACCCCAAAGGCTGGACGCGCTCAGCGCGTCCACCGCATGGAACGTGACATGCGGTTGGACGCGCTGAGCGCGTCCACCGCAGCGAAGTGGTTAAGGTTCTTAATTCTGATTGGCTGAATCCCGTGAAAAAAACAGTCCGCACACTGATTTACTTGCGCTACGTTACTGCACGCATATTACTCTTCATTTTGACGAATGTTTTTTTTTTAGAAAGGATTTTACCAGGAAGGATACATTGAGATTTCTCTTGTTTTCAAGTATGTCCTGGGTGGCGAGTATGTACTGTTAGGCGTCTTTCCCAAGGACACTTACTGGAGAGGTGCTCTTGCCAGGATCGAACCTGTGTCTCCACAGTCTCTCTCCACGGTTATAGAGCAGTGATGTTACCTCTACCCCAACCAGCCGGATGGATGAGAAAATGTGTTCGGATCGTAATACCACCGTTAATTTTCGCGCGATAATGCTAAACGCTGTAAAAGGGGCCATTGTATTTTAGGAGTTTAGTTTGTGCAAGTAATCTAACGTAGACCAATTGTTCTCGCTGTCTGTGTGGTTGTTTGCCCTTAGATTGACTATGATTACCATTCGGTGAATAGTGAATTCACCGAAATGTCCGCGTAGTGAAATTGACAAAGTACAAGTAACTGCGCCGAAGTGAAAAGTGACAAAATTTCCCTGAAATTTCGGCACTCAATGAATAAACCCTTAAAAGTGCTAAAGAGACTCCCACCCCCATAAATCCAGTAGGATTGAATAATCATAACTGGAAGCGCTCTGGTTCTCGCCTGGAAAGAAAGAGCTTTATACAACTTGTGGGGACTGGTCCACATAATTAGATTATACAGCGTTTATGGCTTGTGCTTTAGTTGCGATGACACCACATAGTTTAGTGGTGCGGTCTGTCTGGTTTGAACATTATTTACCAGATATAAAACAATATCTGTATGCATGAGAATCATATTAATGGTGGTTTATAAAGAAATGGTTATAGCTTATAAAAACTACCCATGTTACATGGGATTTGTCTTCTGGAGCTCAGAAAGCTTTTACTTGATGAATAGTACAAGTTTGCTGATGCTCGTAAAACTTTCGACTTCCAGCACTTCAAACAATCTATTTCTCATAACTTTTGATTCAAGTTTAAAAATCAAGGCATTTATTTATTAGAGAAAGGTCGTTTGAAGAATCATTATTATAGAGACTCAAAAACATCATTGTGAATGGGTGATGGAATGCAGGCTGGATGAATACATTGTTATATTTCTCAAACAATGGCATTCAGAATCTGGCTAGCAACTTTATAGCCATAGAAGAATTTTATTGATCTATAGAACACCAATCTGTAGAAAAATGGAACTGATGCCCCCCCCCCCTATACAAAATGGTGCAATTTATAACGTTATACTTTTTCCAAGTAGAGACAGATTTTCTACGAAGGAAAATGGATAAATTCAGAAAATAAGGGCTCTATCACATTCTCTGCGCAATTTTTTGCGCACAAAAAAAACATGATCGCGTGGTATTACGATCCGAGCGCATTTTTTCATCCGTCAAAAATTTGCGGGCGTAAAAACGACGCGCAAAACTGTGCGCAAAGTACGTTGCGCACAGAAATCTATGTTCGGACTGTTTTTTTCACGGGATTCAGCCAATCAGAATTAAGAACCACCATTTTCTAACGCCTGTCAAAGTCAATCTGAGTATATATGCTGCTGGAAAAAAAATAAAGCAATTTATTAATTTTATTGTTTGGGTATGTGTAGAATGTGTAACTGTACTGTGCTGTATTTTTTTTTCCGTGCTGGTGTATTTTGTTTCGGCCAGGACGATCAAATTTACAGTTACCACCTGCTTTTCGAAGACGTTACGAAAATTCGCGCAAACCTTCGTTGCGCGCAGATTGTAATACCATCCGCGTACCAGCGCACGAACGTATTTGCGCTGACAATGTTAAGCATAGGATGCGTGCAGGAAAATTCGTTCGCGCAGGGTAAATCACGGTAGACGATTACGCGCATCATTTGCGCGAACGTCGCAATACGACGTTCTGCGCAAATGGTTTTGCACTCGCGCAAATGCGCATTTGCGTGCGCACAAAATAAATGCGAGAAGAATGTAATAGGGCCCTATTTGACACAAAAATTATAAATTTCAAAAATAATGAGCTGTATTCCAAACTTGTTGTAAACTTAAAAACTTCTTAAGGGGTTATTCAGAGAGCGCCGAAACGTCACCGATGTTTCAGTGCTCTCTCTTTCCCGCACTTCAGGAAATAAATTATCCCGACCCTGATGTGAATTCAGCATTCATCACAGGGTTCCCGAAGTGCAGGGAAAAGGTGCTGCAAAACCGCTGATCAAAAAAAAACGAAAAATCGCAAAAAAACCGCTGAAATTATCGGATCCAATATTTTGGCAGGTCCGGTGGCTTATCGAATCAGATCCGATTCAATAAGTCGAAATTATCGGATCCAATAATTTTGACGGTTTTACAGCGTTTTTCTATTTAAAAAAATCAGCAGAAATTATCAATCCGATCCCATAAGCTGCAAACCCGCCAAACACGTCCAAAAAAAGCCGACAATCCGCCGAACACAGCGCCGACCAGTCAGCGACTAATGATTCCAGAGAAATGGTGTTACTTGGTCCTGCATGGTGATGTGTTTTCCAGCAGGGTCTCTTGAGCCAAGTGGACAAAAGCCACCATGAGTAAAAGAGGGCTAAATCCACCAAAAGTAGACCAAATACCTGCAAACCTAAATTTAAACATGGATGAGCAGTTTAACATGTCTTCCTCAATGTATACTGTAGATGCCAGCAAGTATCTCAAGTCTTATATCAATTCTTTCTAAATAGCAAAAATGTGAGTTTTCATTTCACCCCTTAATGAATATTCTAGCGGTGAAAGCATTATTTACCTGCTGCTTTTCCGTGGCTATATATCCTTTCTTACTGCTATCTAGAAGAAAATAAATATGTTACAGTTACTATGAAAGGATGACACAAATAAGTTTTTATTAATGTGTCATGCAATTACTTTTTTTCACTGAGAAATTCTCAGCGCGGGTTGGAGAATTACGATTTATACACAGATGTGTAATTCCATTCCTCTGAGATAGCGAAGGAAATTAATGCACAATCCGAAGAGGCAGGATGGAGGAGATTGTCTTCGGAAAGAAAAGTAGAAAGTAAACAACAATACAAACAACAACAGCAACAAGAAACAGCTGCGTAATAATATTTTATTTTTTAAAAAAGAGTTTTCTTGGCAAACTCCCCATAACCCATCAACATTGTTATACAATGCTATTGTGATCACTTTTTTATACTAATTGGTACAGTAATTTGTAATATGTATGTTCTTATTAAAGGGACACCCTTGAAATGTACACGTTTTAGTTCTTTTATACAAAAAACAAAGTTTCAAATTATTTAAAAAGTGTAATATACACTCTCCGGCCACTTTATTAGGTATACCTATCCAATTGCTTGTTAACTCAAATTGCTAATCAGCCAATCACATGGCGGCAACTCAATCAATTTAGGCATCTCGACAGGGCGAAGACGACTTGTTGATGTTCAAACTGAGCATCAGAATAGGGAAGAAAGGGGATTTATGTGACTTTGAAACATGGTTGTTTGTGCCAGACATGCTGGTCTGAGTATTTTGAAAAACTTCTGATCTACTGGGATTTTCACGCACAACCATGTATAGGGTTTACAGAGAATGGTACAAAAAAAAGAGAAAATACCCAGTGAGCAGCAGTTGTTTGGACGAAAATGCCTTGTTGATGTCAGAGGTCAGTGGAGAAGGGCAGACTGGTTTGAGATGTTAGAAAGGCAACAGTAACTCAAATATCCACTCATTGCAACGAAGATATGCAGAATACCATCTCTGAATGCACAACATGTTGAACCTTGAAGCAGATGGGCTACAGCAGCAGCAGACAACACCGGGTGCAATTCCTGTCAACTAAGAACAGTAAACTGAGGCTACAATTCGCACAGGCTCACTAAAATTGGACAATAGAAGATTGGAAAAACATTGCCTGGTCTAATGAGTCTCAATTTCCGCTGGGACATTCAGAAGGTATGGTCAGAATATGGCATAAACAACATGAAAGCATGGATCTATCCTGCCTTGTATCAACACTCCAGTTCAGGCTGCTGGTGTTGGTGGTGTAATGGTATGGGGGGGATATTTTCTTGACACATTTTGGGCCCCTTAGTACCAATTGAGCATCATTTAAATTACACGGTCCAGTATTGTTGCTGGCCATGTCCATCCCTTTATGACCATAGTGTGCCCATCTTCTAATGGCTACTTCCAGCAGGATAATGGACCATGTTACAAAGCTCATATCATCTCAAACTGTTTTCCTGAATATGACAATGAGTTCACTTTTGTCACGGTCCACCCGGGGTACCCGCTGATGTGCCTGTATTGCACACCTGGCTCTTAGAACTTTGCCCTGGATCTCTTTATCTCGGATTCCATTCAAGGTTTTGCCCAGGCTCGGCACCTTGACCAGGCTAATGGAGATCCAGCCTGGGTCTTCCTTTTCCAGCCCTGGAGTTCCAGCTGAGGCCCATCCGGGATTAAGCCTCCTTAAAAGGCAGAGAGACCCAGCCAGCAGTGGTTCTGCATTGTGCTCCCTGACTGAGGTCATTTGTTGTGTGCATACCTGAACTAGTTCATCCTATTGCTGTTTAGTGTATCCTGCGTATCCAGTACCCATCTGTCTACCTTATTGTTCCTGGATACATCTCCGTCTGTGCAAGGGACTCTCAGCGATCTCCACCTACGCTGTATCCAAGGTCTGTGGTCAAGATTCCAGGTCACTGCTCAAGTGGGTACTCTCAACTGCGTAGCCCACTATCCCCTGTGTCTGGAAACCTACCTGTGGATTACAGTTGTACACCACCGTCTCTGACCTTTGATCCAGGTACCACTGCCAGCTGTCCAGACTTATTCTTGGTGGGCCCTGTCTGCAGTCTGGGACTGCATTGCCCACAATCCTCTGGCTCTCCAGTCAAGAAATCTCCCTGGACTTTATAGCAATCCTCTGTGCTTTCTGGTGCCTGCTGCCAAGGGCTATTTATGTTCAATTAAAGCTATTTCGTTGTTTGATTCCTGTCTCGCCTCCCCTCTGTGTCGCCGCCTGCTGGGCTCATACCTGAACCGCGCACGCCATGTGACAACTTTACTCCAATGGCCTCCACAGTCACCAGATCTCAATCCAATAGAGCACATTTGGGATGTGGTGGAACGGGAGATTTACATTATGGATGTGCAGCTGACAAATCTGCAACTGTGGGATGCTATCATGTCAATATGGAACAAAATCTCTGAGGAATGTTTCCAACACTTTGTTGAATCTGTGCCATGAAGAATTAAGGCATTTCTGAAGGCAGAAGGGGGTCTAACCCGGTATTAGCAAGGAGTACCTAATAAAGTGGCCGTTGAGTGTATGTACTGTACATACAATATTATGCAAATCAGAATAAAGTGATATTATAGTGTAAAATAAATAAATAGTATGTAAATAGGATGGTAGTACAATTAAAGAGAAACTATTTTAAAGAAAAAAATACTTTTCTATAGAGCTTAAAAGCCTTCATTCCACATATGACCATAAAATGAAATTAAAAAACGCAGATGTCACAGCTCCAGCACACATTCATATTAGTCTCTTGAGCAAATGTATATTTTTACAATGTTTCCTGTTTTCTGAGCACTATATTATTCAAATAATTACTGCCAAGTAACAGGAGCTGGCCTACAAGCCTAGCAGCCCAGAGGGGAGGCATGTTTCTTAACGTAATTTCCAATTGCATGCAACCATAATGATGGTTGTTGGGTTTTGTTAGCTGTAATTTCACTTGAAAAAGTACAGAAAGGCAGTTCTGCAAAAGTGCAACAATCATTATTGTTTCTTCTTCGTCTTTGAAAATTTGTGTGTGTTTGGCCATGTGTAGATATATATATATATATACATAAATATATGTATGAAAGAGGGGTATTGAGGGTCATACACATATATGTATCTGTGTATAACCCTCAACTGCCCTGCTTTATACATATATTTAGAATTTATATATATATATATATATATATATATATGTCTATAAGGGTTGTGGTGGAGGACTAAAAGTGAGATAAAAAGCCTCCACACTATAATTATTTGTGTTTATTATTGCAGAAGCCACCTGCACATCATAGCAATTCAATGAATTGCATCCCAGAGCTCCTGTGCCACATTCCCCATATGCAGCATGGAATTTTGGGTAGGATATGCAAATGACATCTGTCTCACTTTTATGCATCCTGGATCTGTTATTACACAGAACCCTAAAATCAATGCTATGCCAAACCATGGCTTTCTAGCAGAGATAAGGTTATGCAACTGATCAAAGCCACTCCCAGGACAGCGCTGTTTCGGGTTTGTTGAACCCTCATCAGCTGGGAGGTAGGCATGACCATGAAACTTCATTATTTGTATGTGTGTACATATATATATACACACATACAAATAATGAAGTTTCAAATAACTGAAAAAGTGTAATACTGTAGATCAAATTTTAAAGCAACGTTAAATTAAGAAATATATAATGGATGTAAATTAGAAAATGCAGGTTTTCTCTTGAATTTTAACACCAGAATACCCCTTTAAAAATAACCTTGTTAACCCATTCACTACCGAGATCGAGATATCTCGATTTTGCATTGTAATTAATTGAAAAGCACTCATTAGCATATCAATAGACCATTTTCACACCTTTTTAAAGCAAGATTAGTGTGCCCCCTGTGGAGAAACAAAATCCTTTGTTTTATGTCTCTCCAAGCACCCTGGAGGGATATAAAACTAGCAACAATTAGCAGCCCTAAACCTCACTATAACAAAACGTTCAAATACTGGCTGTATGAGGTTGAGGTAACATCACTGTTCTATAACCGTGGCGACCCAGATTAGAATCCTGGCAAGAGCACCTCTTCAGTAAGTGTCCTTGAGCAAGACACCTAACGGTACATACTGGCCTACACAGGACATACTTGAAAATGAGAGAAATCTCAATGTATCCTTCCTGGTAAAATACTTTTTAAAAAAATAGATTACTACTGAATTACAGCTGCGAGGGAGAGAGCAGAATACAGGGTGAACTCTGGGGTCACTCACTGCTGTACAGGGATAAGATTCAGGGGTTATAATGACTGAAAATCCCCATACAATACAGACACAAGGTGTTACTGTAATTTCCATATAAAGGTATTATGCCACATATTTTTATATTTTTATATTCTAATGGTATTGTTTGAAAACTGCATTACTACTAATATCACTATGATCACTACAAATCCCCATAAGATATTATTTATCTTTATCATAGTTACTGTATCTAACACAAGGGTAATTTCTGCCTGTATGATGATAATGCAGACCCCATTTGAAATTGTGTAAGTATAGGGACACCATCTAGAGCTGAGAGTCCTACATTTCATCAATATTTCTGTAAAGGATAAACAAACACATGAAAAATTAAAAATGAGCAAATTAACATTATTTCCATTTTTTAACTATCTCTGAATAACAATTTCTGTGCAAAACAATCTATTTTAACCTATATTTCATTGTTTTCTTCACAACCCATGTGCAAATAAATATTATAATAGCATTTTTTTCAACAAAAATCACATGGTAGAGAAAGGGTTAAGGGGAAAAAATTTATATCAGGGTTATTCAGAGAGAGGTGAAAAGCCGGAGAATGACTGGAGAATGGAAAATTCAAGGTCAAAATAGCTGATTTGGAAAGTGAGATGAATGGGAGAATTTTTCTGGTTTGGCTATTTTGACCTACAATTTTCCATTCTCCAGTCATTCTCCTGCTTTTCACCGCTCTCTGAATAACCCTGTATGTCTTCTAAAATGATTGCTGAAATTCTCTGCTCTTGATTACAAAAAAAAATCTGGAATTTCATAGGGTAGACAGATTGCCTCCATTGCTTTAAATCATGACATGAAGCTTTTCCCATGAGATTTAAATTACATTTCGCCCATTCTTGTGTTATTTCATCCCTGTTCAGAGATACATGAAAATATGTCACTGATCCCTCAACAGTACTCCCACTTTTTGGCAGAAAATTGAAGAATCACATAGTTCAAACCTACAACAAACCACCAAAAAAACAAATATCATGTACCAAAATGCAGACAAAGCAGATTTTAAGGCAATCTGCTATCTTCATTTCCTTTGGCTGAGGCTCCAAGCAGGTACTTGGATTGCAAGGAAATAGTGTTTTTTGTGAACTGGATTCCTCATCAAGGCACAGTGTGCGGGAAGTTGCTGTTGTGTATTCAAGTGTAGGCTTAGCATCCTGCTGGTGTCATTAACTTTAAAAGAAGAAGAATAAAAAGTCTGTGTGACCTGAGATGTTTCTGTCTCAATCGTAATCTATCCATTCGCTAAAAAAAATAAACAAATTTGCTCATCCGCCATTGCACCGCAATAGGGAATATTCTGCTGTCGGAAATAGGAGATAAGTCATTTATTTATCTATCTACATGCTGATTTACTGCATGCAGCTCTCACAGTGCCCTTATATCAGTTTGTTAACTATTCCAAAGTTTCTAATCAATAAGGATTGTTTCTTTAACCCCGTCCCTACCGAGATCGCGATAACTCAGGACTTCAAAGGCATCATCAGGTCCCGATACCGAGTTATCTCAATCTACAGCTCTGAAGGACAAAAGCATACTAAATTTCTTCTTTGCAAAAGAATTTTGTTTACTTTTGGGCTGTAGAAGGTGACCCCAAAGTTTTAGCCTTGTGGGCGTAATGCCCAAGGTGCGAAAACTGTTTAAAATCGGCTGAAGAATGCCATGACATATCAGGCTTTCAGCAGCCGATGCAGGGAAACATGAGCTGCGGCTCAAACTGCTGTAACTCAATTTGGTCAGTAGATTGCATTATCTGCCTACCAAATAGGTTAGTACAGTAAGGAATACACTGGGAACCTTCCCAAATATTCCTTACTGTATAATTATTTAAAAATAATTAAAAAAATAAAACACTGGTTCCTGACAGTGGGTTTTTTGGAATATCACTTGGTAGTGAAGGGGTTAATGTTAATGGGTAGAATTGCCATGCAATGGGTTAATGAACCAATATGCTAGTTAAATGATTTTTTGGTCATCAGGACATGACATAAAACAGGGGTCCTGGATCAGGATCGATCCACGGACCTACGGGCACGGGACTGTAAATGCACAGCTTTTAATTCACAAATCAATAATTGGGGGTTAACCATTAAAGCACAAGTGTATTTAGGCTTGATGCTGCCTTAGGTACTCCAAATTCTGTTTTTCCCCCAGTATTAAATAAATTTGTCACTATTAAATTTATGTAAATATGCAAAATCAAGGCTATTTATGCAAATTATATTTTAGTTTAGAGCAAAAGAAAAGTATCTAATTTCCTCCAAATCAAGCAAAAATACATCCATTGAAGTGTAGAGATGACTTGCTGGGAATTTTATCGCTTTGGAGCTCTGTTATATATTTGCAAACTGTGGGACCCCTAAAATAGAGTACAGTGGTACCTCGGTTCACAAACTTAATTGGTTCCACGACTCTGGTCGCGAACTGAATTGGTCGTGAACTGAATCATATTTTCCCATAGGGTTCAATGTAAATCAGGTTAATTCGTTCTGAACCATATGGGAAAAAAAATGTAACCACAAAAATATGATTTGAAACCTATTTGTTACCATTCTTGCTCTGCACTTTCTTGTTACCCTCTTTATTGCACTGCACTTTCATTTTACCACCATTCTTGCTCTGCACATCTACGTCACCTTCAATAACGCTCTGCACATCCTCGTCACCTTCAATAACGCTCTGCACATCCTCGTCACCTTCATTAACGCTCTGCACATTCTTCTCACCTTCAATAATGCTCTGCACATCCTCGTCACCTTCAATAACGCTCTGCACATCCTCGTCACCTTCATTAACGCTCTGCACATTCTTCTCACCTTCATTAATGCTCTGCACGTTCTTGTCACCTCTCTGCACTTTCTTTTTCCCACCACGCTTGTTCTGCACTTTCTTGGGAGCCTTGCTGGATTTAATACAGTAATACTGAACAGTACTGTGCTACAAATCACACAAAAAAGCTTCCCAGTAGACCTGTCTGCGACCGCGATCCGTGTTCGTAACCCGAGGCGGAGTTCGTGAACGGAGGTAAAATGTTGACGAACTTCCTGGTAGCGAACCGAATTGTTCGTGAACAGGGTGGTTCGTGAACGAGGTCACTGTATATTAGGAAATAACAAGGAGAGAATGAGATATGTTTTATGTTTTTTTCCCTCTAATGCCTTTTCTTTCAGTTAGCAAATATTTAAAAAAATGCTTGCCCCCTCCACCTTAATATGTTTTTAACCCCTTCATTACCAAGTGATTTTCCAAAAAAACATTGTCAGAAATCAGTGGTTTTTTGAAAAATTATTTTTAATTAATAACACAGTAAGAAATATTTGGGCATATTCCCAATGTATTTCTTACTGTATTACCATATTTGGCCAGTAGAGGGTCTGCTGCCAAATTGGGTTACAGCCGTTACAGTTGCAGCTCAATGTTCCCTACATCGGCTGCTGAATGTCTGATGTCCGGCATTCTTCAGCCAATTATAGAGTTTTAGCTCTTTTTCATTATGCCCACAGAGCTAAATTTTTGGGGGCACCTCTTGCAGCCCAAAAACAAACGAAATTTGTTTGCGGCAAACAAATTTCATTTGTTTTTGGGCTGCAGGACTGCAGATCGAGATATCTCGATATCGGGCACCGGATGGTGCCTTTGAAGCCCAAGTTATCACAATATCGGTAGTGAAGAGGTTAAAGATATTTGAAACAATTAATTTAGGAATAAATTCTGTGGATTTATTTAAAAAGATATAATCATACATTGCATTAGCCTGCCACGATATCAGTTTAGTTCATCACAGCAGGTCCTATCCTTTATAGCCTAATGACTGCTTTTATGGGATATGCATCCTCCTGGGGATTTCTGCAGTTCAATGTAGCTCCATGTTATAATATTTGATATGTTTATTCTTCCCATTGCTTTGTAGCCTTTTTTTCATCAAAGACATTATATATCTTGCCTGTGCTTATAAAGAAAAGTAATCATCAATTTAACAGATCTTCTGAAATAATAACATGGAAAGAATGGCGAGGAAATTTTACAGCGGTGATACGACTTATTATTTCTGTATTAGTAATTCGTTTTGCATCTGGACTGCACACTAAAACCATATGGGTTTATTATGCAGAGGTGGGAGAAGGTAAAAGCTTCATCCTCTGTCCGGAACTGCAGATACCACCAAGAGGAAACGCGCGGGAAAAAATCCAACACTGTTGGATAACGCTGAAAGCCCATGGGTAGCTAACTAAAATGACACCAGAATTACTGAACACCATAAAATATTCCCAGAGTGGCTTTTTCCTATCTCTTTACAATCTTCATTATAGTTCCTGTGTTTTTAATACAGGGGAATCCTGTTACGGTACAATAAACCTCATGAATTAAATAGATGGTTTAGCTGCTACAGCAGTTTTTGTGCTATTATAAGGCACTTAGAAGTAAAACTTATTCTAAATTAAAGGAACACTATAGGCTAAAAATCCCCCCCTTTTTTTACATTAAAATATACCTATTCCCTACCTAGTTATTGTGTATATATATATATATATATTTTTAAATGTAATACTTACCCTAAAAAACACTTCTTTCCAACGGCATTTTTTTTTTTTTATACTCACCTCCCTCTTCCGCTCCTGTCCTGAAAATGTTGAAAATTGGCTAATGGTTTACGTGAGAAGCGCGCATGCGCGCCTCTCACGTAAGCCAGCCAATCAGCAGGCTTCCTCTTCTAACTGGATTAGTGTTACGCACAAGAGGATGCGCGCAACACTAATCCCAGCCGCAGACTATGCTGGCGGCTCGCTGCCGCCAGCTACTGCGGCGAGTTGGAGACGTCATCACGCTGAAAGCGCGATGACGTCTCCTACTCGGCAATAGTCGGCAGAAGCGGGAAATATGAATCCCACTCTGCTGACTGACAGCTGGGAGGGCGGAGTAAAATCCTCCGCGTCTCTCAGCTGGTTCAGCTGATTGGCTGAGCGGAGGGAGGGGGGACAGACAAGGGCATACTCAGGGCATCATGACCACCTAAAAAAGCTTAGGTGGTCATGTTGCCTAGAGTATCCCTTTAAGTACTATCGGGACTTATTCGTTGAAACCAATTGGATAAAATTGCAGAGATGGAAAACTAACAGAGTTTAAAATATTGAAGAGTTGAGACATCCTTCTAAATTAAATTATGGCATTAGTTTTACAACGTGGTCTTCTTTCATCACTGCTCATCAATTCATTAATATACTACTTACAGTCAGCCAATGAGGTTTCAGGCTCGGGTCAGACGAGCGCAGTGTTCACATCCGTGTTGCCTCACATTTTAACGTGGTAGCATACAATTATGATCAATAGAGACCCACACATGAAGTACGTCCGCACAGAAGTGCAGACGCGCAACTGACGCAGCAAACGGACGCAAGTTAGGCAAGAACGTAAAACCGCTAGAACAGACGTGCGAAGTGCGCCACGTCCGCAACGTCTGCATAGCTTTGTGTGTGAGTGATGGAACATAATCAGACGGACTGCATTTTTGACGGACAAAATGGTTTTTCATATTAATTTTATTTCCCATCTACATCAGTCAAAAAAAACGTCAGTCACAAAAACGGACCGTGTGGCCACTACCTTGTCGTCAGTCAGAAAGTAGGTCCGTTGTGCACGGACGCACAGTCAGCACAGACTGCATTAGTCTGAACCTAGCCTTAGTGTGCAAAACAAACGCGGAATCACTCAGCTTTGTATATAAATATGTATACTATATTGTGTAGCAGTTTCTATCAAAAGTTACAGTCTAGATAATTAGATATTATGATAATTTGTATGTAACCCCTTCAACACCAAGTGATTTCCAAAAAAACATTGTCAGAAACCAGTGTTTTTTTGAAAAATCATTTTAAATTAATAATATAATAAGAAAAATTTGAGCTTAAACCCATTGTATTTCTTACTGTAAATAACCTATTTTGGCCAGTAGATGGCACCATGCTTAGTTAGAGCAGTTTGAGCTGCTGCTCTATTTTCTTATTTTTTCCCTGCAACGGCTGCTGAAAGCCCGATGTAAGCACATCATCAGACGATTTTACACAGTTTTAGCTCTTTGGGCATTATGCCCACAGGGCTAAGACTTTGGGGGCAACTTCTGCAGCCCAAAAGCAAATGAAATTTAGTGTGCTTCGGCAGTTCCATTTCGACGACCCTGCTGTGAATTCAC
The DNA here is from genome assembly GCA_009667805.1 of Leptobrachium leishanense. Taxonomy (NCBI): domain Eukaryota; kingdom Metazoa; phylum Chordata; class Amphibia; order Anura; family Megophryidae; genus Leptobrachium; species Leptobrachium leishanense. Next base: position 240,756,824 of record CM019067.1, on the reverse strand, counting down.
TATAAACCGCAGGGTCCCCAAAGTGCGCCGAGCATGAAGCTGCTGAAGACCGCCGAAAGCCACCGAACAGACCACCGAACTCTGCTGAAAACCGCCCAATGCCACCAAAGACCGCCGAACTGACTGCCAAATGTCGCAGAACTGCAGAAAAAAACCCCAAAACTCAGCTATTCTCCAATAGGTGTTTATACCAATAAAAAGTTATTAAAATGTGTCTAAATAATAAAGAAGGTCCTGTAAAAAATGATAAAAAGGTCTGTTAGAGAAAAAAAACGCTTTTAAAAAAATTTGGGAGTCCAAAATAGCGCCTAAAATTCCAAAGCATGCAAAAAGATATTACAAAAAATAAATAAATAAAAAAGACATTTTACCGAAAATGAAAAGAAGAAACTGCTGAATAAAAAAAAAAGAATAAAAAAGTTAATATTTTTTTACATTGAATCCTATGGGATTCGCCTGTTTAAACCCGTCGAACTGAATCACTGAAAATCAGGGCATTTCACAGACATTTCAGTGTAGTTCGGCGTTCTGTGAATAGATTAACCATTACTTCTCTATGGGACAATTTCGCTGCTGCCGAAGGTTGCCGATCTGCAGCAAACTGCACCGTATTTTGCTGTCAATTCGCCAGAATTTGGGGAATTGACAGTTTAGTGAATAGACGACCTGCCACAAAATTGCAACGTACAGTGAAATTCACCATTCGGTGCAATTTGGTGGCAAGCTCGAGGATTTTTGAATAACCCCTCAAGAGTTGTTACAAGCCCTGAAAGGCTTGGAATTAAAGTAATGAGTGGAAGTTCCTGTGATGCAGTGCTTTGTTGTTCGGTGTTTTTTTAGACGTTCTGGTTTGATTTCTAACTGTGCTGTTTGTATTTGAAGACAGACAATATATTTCTTTTTATCTGTACTTGGGGTTTTCATGCCTAAAAGCGATTAAAAAAAGAAGTCATCTCTTTTGAAGTTTATAAACATTAAATCTGGATAAGCAATTTCAGTACTCCAGATGTTTTAGCACTATATTCCCATTGACGCGCAGCTACTATAAAGCATGTCTAATTGTCATAGGAAATATAGTTCTAAAACATTTCTGGTACTGAGGCAGCTGACCTGCCTTTTATACATCTAATTGTTTTACAGAAATACTGGTAATGAAACTACAAAACTACAGGTGAACAAAAAATATCATCAGATGTATTTTTATTAGACTATAGATGGATTGGGAGGTCCAAAAAGGGAAAATATTGCCTTCCTCTAACCTTCCACACACCCCTTTCCAGTTCTAACCCTCCTTTATAATCATCCCTTAATCCAGTAGGTGGCTTCCTTGGTGCTGGACGTATCTGGAAGACGCTGTCACTTCCTGGAACAGCTGACGCAGGCAGGGGGCTGGATTTTCACTCAAGTATCCAGCCAGTCCAATGGTTCTCAAAGCGAGTGCATTGACTGCCATTGGCTGGCTGTACATTCCTAATTTAAATCCCGGAGGGCTAACCACTCAAAGACAGCTTTCTGAGTGGGTTAATTCTGCCCACTCCAAGGACTGAATAGGTTTTATGGGGGAGGAGGGAAGACAGGTTATGCAACTATTCATAGTACATTAAATGGTCTTGATGCCTTGAGTGTCCACTTACGTTGCATATGAGGTTCAGGAAATGTAAACTTAATCTAAAACTAAAGTAGTCCGTAACTTTAGGAAGGAGGGCCATAAGAGGCCCTCCTATAGTCATATCTAATACATACATATTAGATTGCCGTTGCTGTTGCAGTCCGCGCAGAATCACTATCACGTGTACAGAGCCTCTATGGTTTTTCTTCCTGAATAAAATCTTGATTTTGCAAAAATAATATGATTTTTTTTGAAGCATGTCTTTATCGAACAAGTCGAATAATTTATTTATTTATAAAGTATTTCACCAGGAAGGATACATTGAGATACATTGAGAATAGCAATTTATTTGTGGATTTTTAATATTGGGGAATAGGAGAAAAGTTTTTTAATCCATGACTTCATGAAGAATCCCGGTGCAACACGGTTCCCAGCAGCGGCAGCAGACAAGGTCACATTTCTAATTCAAACAGTGGTGTTCAGCCGGTTATGTCTTATTATCTTTATGTCTGGCCCCCATGAGGCACATTTTTCTTATAGGGCCGAAGGAGTAGAATTCTGTTATTTCAGGTGGTTCTAGTACTATGCTTTCACTTAGCAATGCCACAACTAATAAGGAGAGAGGGTGAAGGCAAACTCCGAGAAACAATATTCTTTTGTTTTTTTTTTCTTTTTTATTTTTACGTTTTTTATTTCCTACGCACAGCGTGCGTGCTTCTATTTAAGAGGAAAAAAAGCGAAAGAGAAAACTTGGTGTGTGAAACAATTACAGCGATTTTATAGTGCATGCCATAGATATAGTGTAGGAAAAGTGAAAAATGTCAAATGCCCGCATACGAAGTACCCATGGCTAACCTTTTTCGCAGCAGAGTGGTTTGTTATTAAGGGTAAAAATAACCTCTTTCTTTTGGAGAATCTGCAAAGAAATAAACAAAGCAAAAAGATGCTGGTAGCCCTCTTACGTGTTACAGAAAATGAGCGTGTAACACTGCATGCATACAAGGTAAAAGAGGAGCCGGACTTCAAGCGGGAGATAGTGCAGGAACAATTTATTCAGGGGGAAAGCAGCCCCACTAGCCGTGACGTTTTGGCCCAATGGCCTTAATCATACGATGATGTATGATTAAGGCCATTGGGCCAAAAAGTCACGTCTAGTGGGGCTGCTTTCCCCCTGAATAAAATTCTTCCTGTACTATCTTCCGCTTGCAGTCCGGCTCCTCTTTTACCTTGGATAATATAGGGACATTGGCGTCTCTCGTTGAGTGGACTTTGCGGAGGAATTGGGACATTGGCTCCCACTCAGGTAGGCGCGGTACTTTCTTTCGACTAGCATGCATATGATACAGTGATAGACCGTATATATCCATGTGATACAGATGCAGTGGTGACAAGTGCACTAGTGTGTTTCTACGAAGATCCAATATTATGTAACTATAATGTACAGATCACAATTTTACAGGATAACTATATATTATAGATAGTCAACCCCCTCCACACACACACACCAATTTACTGACTTATTCGACTATAATGTGACTGACAGGTAGGTCTGATTTAAATTTTTGGAGAGAAATGTGCAATACCTGGCTATCTCATTAGGTAATAAGCATGTGTTTTAGATCAGACAGGATGAATTTCATGGAGTAGGAGGAAGTTGTACTCTCGCAAAGCAGGCAGCATTAATCTGCAAAGTTAATCTATTCCTTATGGCTTTGGCTGTAACGCAAATATATAAATGTGAGGTTATATTTATTTTTTAAATTTAGTTACAATTTACATTATCATAAATATTTATTACAATAAATTATGGTTAGCTACAATTTCTATGGTTTTAATAATGTATGCGTGGTTGTGTGTTTTATAGAGCTCTTGCTGTCCTCCACTTTCATTCATGTCGGTTCTTCTCAGCATGGACATTCCTAGAAGAAGGCAATGTTAGGTGCTTCCTCTCTGCTTTTAAATGTCGCCACAGGCATCCTAGTTATGTCCCATCTGTTCCCATCTGACTGGGTTGTCATAACATCTAGGGATATATCTCCGATCATTTGTTTGTCTTGGACGGGGAATATTAGGAGTAATTATTTTAATGTCAAATGAGCATTTCTGTGACAACTCTTCAGACGTGTTCCGTAGGGAGCAGGACCCTCTAACCCTCCTGTTCTTTTGTCCTTCTAGGTCTTATCTTAATATGTCGTAGTCTCTATAAGAAACTGCAGAATGTGTTTCAATAAAAATATTAATAATTATTAACAAGAGCATTTCAAAATTAGCTTTTTATGAGCATGGTAACTGAACAGCGAACATCCATGTCATTCTTGGACAATACAAACTCAATTCTCCAATACCTTATTGCGGGGCTCAAAATTTCAAGTCTCAAGCTACTAGCCAGGCCTTAAGAGTTACTCACCACCAGTTGCCCCACCTAACCCCTACCCTGCCCTTAACTCCCCCCTAAATACATCCTCTTAAATTATCTTATGAAATGACACTGTTAAATGTTTTATTCAGAATAAAGTTACAAAAATAACATCAGAGGGGGCAATCTTGGATTCTCCAGCCGGGGCCAGGCCTAGAATAAAACATAGCCGTCGCCGAAATATACGCAGCACAAAATAACTTATTGTGCTGCCTGCATGTGTATTTCTGCTCGCCCTCACTTAATTTCCACTCACCAAATGCAAGCAGGCGAGTGAAAATGTTGAGCCCTGCCTTATTGTAACCATAACCCTTCATCTTAGATAGATCTACACAGCTATGCATATTGAAGATCTTTGAGACTATCCATCTCTTAGCTTTCTGTCCTGGGAACTGTTTTCAGAAATTTTCTTCAAGTATCTTTGAAGTTGGAAACCAGAATTACTTGAGGTAGTTGACCCACTTATCCAAGATTTTTGCTACATCTATCTTGGAGCCGCATGATATCACCATGGGTGTAGGTGCAAGTCAAGACGGATCCATGCTCATGATCCCACAGGACAAGCAAAAAAAGTAAAGTGCATAGGATTAAGAAAATAAAAGTAATGGCTTTGTTTAAAGATACTATTAAAAAGTGAGAACATTCACCTAAATCTGCCTTTGTTACAAATGCATGCGCAATACTTTAACACATAAACTGGTAATAATTCTGACTTAAGCAAATACCTTTCTCAGATCTGACGTTTTCTGTATAATAAGTAAAATATGTCTTGTGTGTGGAATTCAATAACATGATGCTGTGACTGCAGTAATTTAGAGGCAAACATCCTCACATTTATCAGTTTCTAGAGTAACATATAGAATGGGAGGAAGCCCGCAGAGTTACATTTTCTACAACCGTGAATAGAGCAAATATTTACACACTGCACTTTGTTACAGTCGACTTTTCACAGGAAAAATATACTACATTAATTCACACAGAATTAAAAAAAAGTTATTTGTTTTGGAGTGAAATATGATTCACCAGTTTTTTTTAATAACATATATCCATTTCCATGTCTTTCTGCTGATCAAGTAGAAACAGGTACTTGCCCAGTTCCAAGGAACTTCTATTCACTAAAGGGGTTATTCAGAGACCACCGAAATTTTACTTCTCTCTCCTTTGGCGACCTCAATTCACCGACCCTGTGGTGAATTCAGCATTCACCGCATGAACCCCGAAGTGCACTGAAAGGATCCGCCGAACGCCGCCGATCAACACGTCGAACACGGCCGTCGACTGCCGAAAGACTGCTGAACGCAGCTGACAATCTGCTGGACAGACCACCGAATGCATTCTCAAACCGTCGAATGCAGCAGACGATTCACCGAACAAACCGCCAAACCACTGAATGCGACACGCCAAACAGACTGCCGAACGCCACTGAAAAAGCCAACCAGCCGCTGAACAGGGGTGAAAGAAGAAAAAAAGAAAAATGCAACTTTTGAAATGTGTAAAACAAAATTATGCATGGAAATGCATGGCATTAATATACAAGTTCCTATGAATAACAATAAAAAAAAGTCTCTTACAGAATAAAAACAGAAACGCCATTAAAGAAAAATCAAATTTTGATGAAAAAATCCTGAAAAATGCCTAGAAAATGTGAAAAAATAAATTAACATAAATTATTTTTGCTACAAACGAAAAGAGTAAACGGTTGAGTAAATAATACGTAGATTTATTTTTACATTGAAACCTATGGGATTCGCCTGTTTAAACCTGTCAAACGAAACCACCAAAATCTGGACGTTTCAACAAACGTTTCACTGCTGTTTGTTGTTCTCGGAATAGATTAACCATTACATCTCTATGGAGAATTTCACTGCCACCTAACTGCACCGTATTTCACTAGCAATACTCCAAATCACCAATATTTGGCGAATTGCCAGCTTTTTGAATAGCCGAATTGACACGAAATTGCACCGTACAGGAAAATTCACCGTTCGGTGCAATTCGGTGGCTAATTTGGCAGTCTTTATATCTATATTAGTCTGACATCACTAAGATTGAAATATAATATTAAAGATTACTTCTATATAAAGACTATTTCTGTGCTTTTTTCAAGTTTAGTTATGCCTGGGTAGATTGTCGGAAGGAACCAAGAACTAGAAATAAAAAAAGAGACAAAAAACAAATAAGTCCCTTATCTTAATGTGACTGTGATGTTCTTGCCAATGGATCTTGATGTCTGGGACACTTCCTTTTCATCTCTCTGTGTTGCACAAAAAAACAGACTCATAAAAATAAAAACAAAGTAGAACATGCATTTATCTAGGATAACTCCAGACTCAGAAGTAGTTTAATCATAGGGAAACCTCTAAAATGTACATTTTTCTATACTCTGATGCTCTGTTGAAGACAGTGGCGTAGCCTGGGTTGTCAGCGCCCGAGGTAAAGCAAGAAATGTGCGCCCCCAAAACTGTAGACACGGTAACACAGCCTGATTCCCTTCTACCAGTAGAGTATTGACCCCCTTACCCCACAAGCATACGTATGGTATACTAACAAAATACTGATATAATAAAAAAATGAATCACACATGCCCCCCACACTACGCCACTGCTACCAGTCACCCTGTCCCAGTATACTCTAGCATAGTTCCACTCTCACACTATACCCAGTTACTTTCTCCCTCAAGTACCCCAGTCACTCTCTCTCTCCAAGTTCCTCCAGTCACTCTATCCCAGTACCCCCAGTCACTCTATCCCAGTACCCCCAGTCACTCTCTCTCTCCAAGTACCTTCAGTCACTCTATCCCAGTACCCCCCAGTCACTCTCTCTCTATCCAAGTACTCCCAGTCACTCTCTCCCAGTATTCCCAGTCATTCTATCCCTGAACCTCCAGTCACCCTCTCCCCGTACCCCCAGTACCCCCTCACTGTGTGTAGGTCACGCTGGTCTGGTGTCACACAATGTCGCCTACCTGCGTGAAGTTGCTGGTGGCCTGGGGGGGAGCTGTCCAGGGGCTTAGTGGAGACCAGATTTTAAATGTGCTGCAGGGCAGGCGCCTCCCTCCCTCCTTCCTGTTCAGCGGCTGCAGGGCTGCCAGCAGCGGGGGGCTGGCACAGGGCTTCAAGGGAGCTGACAAGCGTGGTACAGGGTGTTCCGTCGGATAATGCTGCGCTGCTTCATGTGACTCATGTCAGCGTTAAGGAGGAGTCAGGACAGGACCATAATTTTCTGTCCTGGCCCTCCCTTCTGGACGCTGAGTGCTAAGTCACCGCCAGCGCCGCAAAACTGTGAGCAGACACCTTGCTGATCCCTGCTGGAAAATATTAGTGGTTCAAATTTCTTTTGAAATTTTGCGCCCCTAAGAAAATTGCGCCCAGGGCGACCGCCCCCGATGCCCCCCCATGCTAAGCCACTGGTTGAAGAGATATTCATGTCCTGATTAATTGTACCCTGAATATATTCAATCTATTACCAAACTGCATGATGATTCTCTTAGAAATGTTTGATAAAAGATATGCCAAGGAGTGACAGGAATGACATTTTTTACGTTTTTAGCTGAGTAACATAGTAGTATCTGTTTCTCTTCTGGTGCCATCTCTCTTTCTCTACACCTCTGTAAACTGATACTCCTCCTGCGTGAAAGAATGCCCCACATTCTGCAGCAAACCAGGAAATTAAGGAATCCATAGGCTCTTGAGTGAAGCAAGTAGGCGCATATGCTAATATGCTTATCTTATCAACCTCTGTTTTTATATTGAGGTGCACTTTTAACCTCTACACCACCAGGTGCTTTTCCTTAAACCACTGTCAGGAACCAGTGGTTTTATACAAAGCCATTTTACAGTAGCCATACAGTATAAATCCACTGTAGGATCGCTACAGCTAATTTCCATACTGTCTGTAATATCTTCATGTATCTGATGCAGAGACAGGTTGTGGAAGAATTACATATTCTCTTTATTCGCTGGTACAGCAATCTACATCTACACTCCAGCTCAGGAACTGACAACAGCAACCTCGGACCCACAAACACTATTTACATTAACAGACAACAGGTAACACAAACATCTATGCCCTCTAGTGGTAGATAAGTATAACACTATGATCTACTACACATACAGGTCTATTCAGAGAAAGGTGAAACTCAGGAGAATGACTGGAGAAGTGAAAATTCTAGGTCAAAATAATAAAACCTGAAAAATTCTCCCATTTATCTCACTTTCCAAATCAGCTATTTGGTCTAGATTGTTCTCTTCTCCTGCCAATTCTCCTGGTTTTCACCTTTCTCTCAATAACCCTGATAGTGTAGGCACTATCTGACAGGCATATTGCTTCATCTGCTGGCCAAAATGTGCAGCTGCAGTGCAGCTGGCACTGCCTCGTCTCTTAGAGGACACAAAGACATGTCCCAGCTGTCATTCGTTCTAGCACATCAGCTGTATTGTACAATATGCTGGAACCTTAGGGGCACAATCTGGAGCCCAAGTGCAATTTGCAATAAATAAAATTCATTTTTATTGCTCCAGAATAAAACCAGATTAAATTAATCTGATCTCAGGTCCCTGCAGGTGCCTTTGCAAGTTAATTCAATCTTGATAGTGAAGGGGTTAAAGTCCAACCCTTCCAATACAAGCTTACAAAATTTGTCCTTCTCTATCGTGGTATAGCTACAGGCATTATACTTTCTACAATGGTCACTGAATTCGATTTTGTCTATATGAGTATCATGTAAAAAAGTCTGAAAAAAATTCCCTATAGAAAATAGTTATAAAAAATTATAATAAAGTGCTTAATATTTTACAGTATAGTCAGTGGTGTCATTTTAAATATTGCCTGCCAGCAAGTGCAACTTGGATGTAATGGCGGAAAGATATGTTAGCTGATTCTCGACTATTAGCCAATATTGCTTCATGCGATTAAGCAAGTTAACACTTGCAGATTTGAGGTGCAACTCTGCAATTACAGCCAAGTTGTCGGCAGGAACATGTGTTTAGTGAGTGCAGGTCCAGATTTATAACTAGGCAGAGTAGGCATGTGCCTACAAGCGCCTGCCACAAAAGGGCGCCTTGCTCTGTAAAAAAAAACAACCACTTTTTTCTTTCTTCCAATATGCAATCATTTAGGCTGCTGTCAGACGAGCGTAGTGTTCACGTCCGTGATTGCGCCTAAAAGTACGTCCGTGATAGCATGACAGGAAGCCCATCGGAGTCCGTTACACGAAGTACGTCCGCACTGAACTGCGGACGCACAACGGCCGCGGCCCACGGACGCAAGGCAGGCAAGAACGTACAACCGCTAGAACGGCCGCACAAAGTGCGCTGCATCCGCAACGTCCGCATAGCTTTGTGTGTGAGTGATGGAGCGAGGTCAGACGGACTGCATTTATACGTCCAGCATTTTTCACGGACAAAATGGTTTTGCATTTTAATTTATTTTTCCCTCCTACATCCGTCAAAAATAACTTCAGTGAAAAAACGGACTGTGTGACCACTACTGCATCTTCCGTACTGACGATGTCCGTACTGCACAGACGTACAGTCCGTAGAAATCACGCTCGTCTGACCCTAGCCTAAGACCACATAAATGCAAAATGTATTTTTTTCTCTGTTCTATGGCAGAGGCAATACATGCTTTTACATATAAAACAAACAATGCCACTGCACTAACCCAACTAAGGCTAGGGTCAGACGAACGCATTTTTCGCGTCGACCGTGGAAAAGTGCGGTCGAACGAACGGACATATTTTTTCACGGAATACGCGGTAGCGGTCATACGATGCGCCTTTTCGTCCGTGATTTTGTACGGATCATCAATAAAACACTTTTTGTGTCTGGACGTTATGTTGGCCGGACATTAGCAGCGTCTGATGTCTCCCAATCACACACACACGCCGCTATGCGGCCGCAGCGCACTCTGTACGTCAGTAGTAGCGGTTTGACGTTCTCGAAAAAATGCGTTCGTTTGCCACTTGCGTTGCGCGACGAACTTTCGTGCGGCCGTACTTCGTGTGTTCCCCGGCATTGGACGTCATTTGCTGCTAGCACGGCCGTGATTTTGTGCGGCTAAACGCACGTTAAAGCTGCGTTCGTCTGACCCTAGCCTAAGGCAACAAAAAGTCACGTTGGCATATTACTTTTTTTGGGGGGGGGCCTCCACATTTCTGTGCCTACAGGCTCCTGAGATGCAAATCCGGCCCTGAGTGAGTGGAGCACTCAAGGTCTACTTTGCAATTTATCAAAGTATTTATACATTTAAAAACATATGTTTAGAATATATAACTGCACCTCTGTTCAGAAACCTTGCTAAACCCAAGAACAAAAAAAAAAAAAATTGTATACACAGTAAGACAACACCTACACAATCTGCACATGTCATGTATTCATTGTTCTTCTACATATATAACTGAAGAACACTCTTTCTGCAGCACACCCAGCACAATGACTTCCAGAAATGTGTAGGTAGAAAGATTATAGCTAGGGTTTGATTAAAGCAGGGGCCCCATAGCAATTTTAATGTCAATCCAAAAAAAAAAAAATTGGGTGGGTGGAGGGAATCTAGTTCCAGTAAATCCAAATTGTACCGGGCAGAAAAAACAACTCGGAAAATCTTTTAGCTACAATATGTCACAACGAGGGTTACTATGGTCATGTTTGTTTGATTAAAATCATTACGGAGTCTGGCAATTTACATCCATCTGTTTTTTTAGGTGTGGATGATTTAACCCATTGAATACCAACAGCATTGTATCTCTCTGATTCTCACGGATACTCCATCTGGCATGTGAATTCTTATTTTGTGCTGTGTCAGCAGATCTGTATAGCGTGCCGAGGCGGTATAAACACTATCAGGGTTATCCAAAGAGATTCGAAAAGTCACCGCACGTTCGGTGACTTTTCGTTCTCTTCAATTCGGTTCCTTTTGCCGATCCCATTTCGGTGACCCTGCGGTGTATTCAGCAAACACCACAGGGTCCCCGAATTGCAGGGAAAGGCTGCTGCAAACCTGACGAAAACAAACCGCAAAACTCACCGAATGCATGCAGAAAACCCCCAAAAACATCTGGATTAACCTGCGAAAACCACGGAAAAAGCCAGAGCAGGAGCCGATCGCACACAGCCGAAGCAGCCGAAGCAGCTGAGACGTAGACGAGGGAGGTGAATAAATTAGCAAAACCGTTTGTATGAATCGTTGAAAATGAAAAGCTGTTTGCAAAGAAACTACTGAGCGAAAATGTCTGAAATTTGCACTTGAGGTCCAGGAATGATAATAAAAAGGGCTGTTACAGAAAAAATAAGTAAACTTAAAAAAAAAAAAATTGGACTTTTAATCACTTCGCTGCGGTGGACGCTCAGCGCGTCCAACCGCAGGTAGCGTTCCATGCGGTGGACGCGCTGAGCGCGTCCTCTCTTTGGGGCCAGCGTTCGGCCGGGTTCCGGCCGATGGCTGGCCCCCCCGGTGCGGGCTGACATCCTCGATGTCAGCCCAGCACCCGGAACCGCCGCCGGAGTAATTAGGTGTCATCGCGGGGGCGCGATGACACCTAATTCAGGCGCCCCCCCGCATGTGCGGAGGAGGCGCCTGAAAGGGAGGGGGGGAGGTCCTTCGGACCTCTCTCCCTCCCGATCGGCGGCGTGCAGGGGGTTAACCCAGGCACCGTTTGGAAGGGCACAGCCTGCCCTTCCAAATGGTACCTGGTATTAACCCCATGGGGGCCGGATCACGAATCGGCGCCGGTTCGTGATCCTTTCCCGGAGCTGGCCAACATCTTGGATGTCGGCCAGGCTTCCGGGAATGCCCCCTGAGGCCTGGCGTCATCGTGCATAGCACGATGACGCCAGTCCTGGAGTTAACCCCTAACTGCCACCAATGGTGGAGATAGGGGATTCCAATGAACCCCCTATCTCCCGATCCATGGCAGTTAGGGGTTAATGTTTGGTATTGTTGGATCGGCCAGAGCATGGCCGTTCCAACAATACCAAACATGAGTATAAAAAAAGTTTTTAAAAAATTTTTTTATAAAAAAAATAAACAAGTTTTTTTTTCTTTTTTTTGGTTTGTTAATGCAGCAATATTGTTCCCATTTCAATTATAATGTGAACAATGATGCTGCACTAACGATTTTTGTATGCGGTGCGTTTGTTAAAAATCGCGTAATTTTCCCCAAAAAAAATGTAATGAGACCCCATCTCTAATTTTTTTAACAAGCGCACCCCATACAAAATATAACCGCAATTGCTCGCATGTTAAAATGTGAAAAAAAAAACTTAACACTTTGTAAATTATTGAAAATTCATATTTTATTGCATTTTTTGTTATAATATACAGACAGGACATGACGTATACATATAATAATGACATATTATGAATCTGCCGAGTCTGATGGAAAGAATGATATATAATATGTCTGGGTCATATACTAAAATAAGCCTTCAAAACGCATTTAAACATGATGAGCAAAATCGGTAAAAATGAGCTCAGCACAGAGGCGGGAAAAGCCTCAGCAGCGAAAGGGTTAAAAAAAATTAAGAAAAATGCTTAAAGTATCCTAAAAAATCTATAAATAAAGAGACTTTTTGCTGCAGAATTTTATAATGAATGGTTTATTAGATATTGAATTAAAACAGGAATATTTTTAACATTGAAGCCTATGGGATTCTCCTGAATTAACTTGCCGAATTAAACCACTGAATGGCAGGGCATTTCGGGAACCTTTCACTGCTGGTTTGTGTTCTCTGAATAGCCGAAGCAGTGCTTTTTTATGGGGATTTCACTGCCCTCAAACAGGCACCGAACAGGCACTGTATGTTCAGGCAATTCGCCAGGAATTGCGCGATTGCCTGCTCTCTGGATAGCCGAATGGCCAGGAAAGGTAACCGAACGCTGATTTTCAGCGTTCGGTTACCTCTTCTCAAGCAATTCGGATCTCTTTGGATAACCCTGTATATTGTAAAAATGATACATGATTCCTATCCGTTATGCGTTAAGCTCTTTGCCATATTTTGTTAAATGTATTTTTGACACTTTCACCGTATTTTACGTAAGTATGTAGATTCTTTATTTGTTCCAGGAGGGGTTATTTTTATTTTTATTTTTTTTAATTCAATTAGTATTTCATAATTTTTTGTGAAATTTATTTAAAATCAACAGTCATTATGGGCCACACATAAACACACTGATTTAAAAAAATAATCACCAGACCAGAAGAAATGTGTGTATATTATTTTAATTTAAATGTAAATTTAATGTATTTTTCCAGGCTTGACCTTTTTCTTCTACTTTAAACCTTTTACATCTCAGCATATTTCCAGCCATGCATTTGACAGACTGGCTGCAAATTCTCTACATTTTAAAAATTCTTGTAGATTTTTTAGCAGCACAATGCTCCAAAGCGACATTCTCTTGTTTTTAAGTTGTTTTCATTAAATATGTGCCACGCTGCCTCAAGAATAATACGTTGCAAAGCAAATGTGTTGCTACGGATTAACAGGTTTTGACAGGGGCTTTTCAACCCTGACACGCACTTAACTAACCCTATTCTTGTATTGTCATACAAAGGAAAGTATGCATGTAATATAGTTTGAAAAAGGAGGAACACTTAATAACCTTGAAACAAAACAGCAGCCAACACCCCAACAAAATTCTTATTAACTATTGCTGTTTCTTTGAATCTACAAAAGAAGTCACTACAGTTATACAAGCAAGAATTTTATACATATACAGTATATACAGGGCTCTAAATTTCTACTCGCCTACTCGCCTAGGGAGTGTGATAATTTAAGCATGGCTTAATGGCTGATGGAAATGTGGAGCATTGAAAGTGTGGGCTTTGTCGCAACTGTTTGGAGTAACTTTCCAGCCTGGTTAGTACCTAAGAAATTAAAAATTTGAATCCTAATATATATATATATACATACATACACATACAATATAAAGAGCACACTGCTTAGATATACTATAAGATATTATTTTAAAAACACCTAGCTGAGGATGCATTTATAATGATGGAGATTTGGTCACAAATTGCAATCACAAGATGTTCAAGGCCACCACAACATCAATGTACTCCATCCCAGCGGGTGCCTACTCTATTCTATATATAGAAAATCATGCTTACAGCATGTTTTATAACAGTAGTAGTCTAGTTGCCAACTATACTGCTTTAGCAGGAAATGTCCAAGGTTTTGGACTCCTCTGAGGGCTTACATTGTCCCAGGACATGTCCCACATTCTGACATAACATATGCCCAGTAGTTTAGTTTGCAGTCAAGTTGCTAAATATCACTACTGCATTAAAATTATATGTAAGATGATCTTAGGCTAAATGTACTGTGAGGAGGTCTAGGAGGTTTTCCATTGTATATCAGAAATATTGTCAGAGTGGATCAACACAAGCAAAAGTGAGCAACTTTCATATAATTTTATTATTTCCCAACCCTGGTTCTCAAGTACCCCTAACAGGGCAGGTTTGCCAGATATGTGAAGCACAGCACATGTGATATGATTTGCTGCTCAGTGATTGCAGGATTCAGTCTACATTTCCACAAGGCAATTCTTTAACTCTGGCCTGTTAGGGGTACTTGAGGACCAGGGTTGGGAACCACTGCTCTACATCAATGGTTAAAAGTAGTAGGATACATAGTTAGGAGTTGGTACGCCTTAAGCCTGGTAGAACACTTGGAGTACTATGTGCAGTACTGGAGACTGTATCTCCAGAAGGATATAGACATCTTAGAGAGAGTTCAGAGAAGGGCTACTAAAATGGTGCACGGCTTGAAGGAGAAAAGTTACCAGGAAAGGCTTAATGATCTTAACATGTACAGCTTGGAAAAAAGACGAGACAGAGGAGATATGATAGAAACATTTAAATACGTAAAGGGAATCCACAAGGTAGAGGAAGGGAGTATATTTAAAAGGAAATAAAGTAGCAAAACAAGAGGACATAGTCTTAGATTAGAGGGGCAAAGGTTTAAAAGTAACATCAGGAAGCATTATTTTACTGAGAGGGTGGTGGATACATGGAACAGCCTTCCAGTTGAAGTGGTAGAGGCCAAAACAGTAATTGAACTTAAGCAGGCATGGGATAGGCATAAACAAAAGATAAATCCAGGTAAAGTATCCATGTAATTGGGCAGACTAGATGGGCTGAAAGGTTCTTATCTGCCGACATTTTTCTATGTTCTATGTTTCTAACACAGCATGTCTATGTACCATATGCTGCCAGACATACGAAGGCCTCTATAATATAATACATTTTACTCCGGGGCTATATGGGCATAAATTAGATGTTATTTGTGTAGATTTTAGTTCTGGTGTCACACATACAAAAACAATCAAATCAAATTTGTGAAATAATTTCTATTATATACATATGACCTTTTTATTTTCTCCAATTGTGGGTTTATGTTTATTTAATGCTGATCAGTTTTTGCGTTCACTCTACAACAGCGAACGCTGAGAGTTAAAGAGAGCATTTGAGAGATTGGGATGATTCACGAGTTGAGTCATTACATGAATCCCTGGATCGTACTATAAATTTCATGAACGCACGTAGTTTACGTGAACTTGTACTTACATGTGATCTTTTCCAGTAGGTTCCCAAAATAATAGTTTTCATAAACTTCAATTGTTTTCAATTTATCCTTATTCAAAGAACAAGTGGGACGAGAACCCAGCAGACCAGGAAGCCTTGCTTATGTATGATAGGCTGAATCTTCAGCAGCTAGAACCTAACATGACTGGATTTTCTAGTAAATCTGTTGCTCATACCCTACTAAATATGCAATTTATCATAAGTATTAGCGCCTGTGATATCATAGCTAAATTCTTTTTATCTGGTTTTCTATCTCTGTCATATAGTTAAGAGTTGATTTTTATGGCGAAACCACATAGTTCAATACAGAGGCGTAAGTAGAAACCTCAGGGCCCAGGTGCAGGAACCATGATGCCCCCACCCGACCCTAGGCAAAAACATATTTTTCCCCCCTTCTGTCAACATGCATTGGTCCCCTCCAGGTCCACAATGTTGATTCCAGACAGTGTCCCATTTTTTCCAGGTTCACTATGACCTCTTCAGTCCATCCCATTTTTAATGTAATGTGCACTATATGTATCTCACAGAGCTCCACAGCAATAAACCTCACAGTAATGTGCAGTATGTATGAACGTATCTCACAGAGCTCCACAGCAAGAAAACTCACAGCAATCTGCTTTGTGTATGACCGTATCACAGAGCTCCACAGCAAGAAAACTCACAGCAATGTGCAGTGTGTATCAATGTATCACAGAGCTCCACAGTAATAAAACGCACAGCAATGTGCAGTGTGTATGAGTGTATCACAGAACTCCACAGCAATGTGCAGTGTGTATGAACGTATCACAAAGCTCCACAGCAATGTGCAGTGTGTATGAACATATCACAGAGCTCCACAGCAATAAAACGCACAGTAATGTGCAGTGTGTATGAATGTATCACAGAGCTCCACAGCAAGAAAACTCACAATATTATGTGGTGTGTATAAGTGTATCACAGAGCTCCAAAGTAAAACTCACAAAAAAGTACAGGCGGGTGTGGGTCCTCCCGGACTCAATGTCCCAGGTGCGGTGGCACCCTCTGCACCCTGCCCAGGTGCGGTGGCACCCTCTGCACCCTGGTAGTTACACCTCTGGCTCAATATATTAGGGGAAAACATTTAACGGCAGCATAAATGTCACCATTTTTTACCATTTTGCTACATCGGAAGACAGCAAATTTACAGTCCTTCTATCCATGTTCTAGCATGTCTCATAAAACTAATAGACATCTTGTCGTGCTATCATAATCACTTAATATATGAAAAATATAATGTAGCATAACAACATAATTGACAGTATAATTACTTAAGACATAACATTTAAGTAGAAAATGGGTTATTCTGGAGACAGGGATGGGACTTCTTTCAATGATAAATCATTAGTGCTTGCATTTATAAATACTATTGAAGATGCATGTCAAGACACTGCACGATTATGGTCTAGAAATAATTATAACAACTCCTGGTAATTAAGGGTTTTAACTATATTCCTCCTTGTTGCTAGAATTCTACACTCCACAATGGCTTTCATTGCCAAATATCAGTATTACCCCATCGCTACTAAGTGATTTTCCCAAAAAACATTGTCAGAAACCAGTGGGTTTTTTATAAAATCAATTTTAATTAATTATACAGTAAGAACTATTTGGGCATGTTCCCATTGAATTTCTTACTGTAAATAACCTATTTAGCCACTAGATGGCACCATCTACTGCAAAATTGAGTTACAGCCGCTACAGTTGCAGCTCGTGTTCCCTGCATCGGCTGCTGAATTCCCAATGTCAGGGCATTCATCAGCCAATTTTACAGTTTTAGCTCTTTGGGCATTATGTCCACAGGGCTCAAACACCTGTAGCCCAAAAGCAAATAAAATTTATTTGCAGCAAACAAATTTCATTTGCTTCTGGGCTGCAGATCTTCAGTTCGAGTTATCTCGATATTGGGGCACCGGATGGTGCCTTCGAAGTCTGAGATATCTTGATCTCAGAAGTGAAGGGGTTAAATGAGCTCATGAGGTTCTAGTGTAATGGTTTCATTAGTGGTATGTCACAGTGAGACAGATTTAGTGTCTACAGCAGGAATAGCTTTAAGTGCTAGCAGGTAGGGTTCCCTTGATGGCTGTATTTAGAATTATATCTTGACTAAGACAAAAAATCATTTTATACAGAGATAGTAACTCCTGCATTCGAGGACCTCTAACTTGTTTCTTGACTGGTGCTTCACCAAGCGAACAAATCCAAGCAAACAAGAAGATTAGTAGTTCCTACGGGAATTAGGATTGTGAGTTCCTACGGGAATAGGGCCCTCATCTCCTCCTGTACTGTTTGTCAAATGTTGTTCAATGTATTGTAACCCTGTCTATACTGTGCTTATTGTACAGCGCTGCGGAATATGCTGGCGCTTTATAAATAAAGAATAATAAATAATAATAATAGTACTCCAGGGACTTGATAGCAGTTACAACATCAAGCTTTATTCTATGCTATAAAGATTTTGCCAACGTTTCATCTCAACTTATGGAGCCTTCATCAGGGCAAAATATGTTATCCTTATGTTAAGCATTCAGAAAGCAGCAAATTGTGATGGCAAAACGGAAATTCTATACAATGAGCAAAGTTGTAGTGAACTTACATTATGGTTGGATCATGTAATGCTTAAACATATACATCTAAATTATGAGCCTATATTACACCTCACTCTCATTGAGAGTGTGGTGCCATTTTTGTCATTAAATCATACCATCAAATAGCTTCTTTAATGGATTAAATAGCCATGTTACTGCTAAGACCTCCTGGCATCATCTTCAAAGGCATGCTTCTATAAAAAAAAGTCCTTACTTTGAGCATTAAACCACTCTTTGAGCCCTCTCAATAGTTTTTAGTGTATTCTTGCACTAAAGGAATATTCCTACAGGCATAAATATGACAGTCATGCTAAAAAGTTGTAGAGAGCTCATGAGTCAAAATACACAAAATGTGTTGATATGTGATACATAATTGCAAGTGTAAGATAAATAACACAAAATCTGTAAGAAGACATCACAAAATGAAAGAACACACAAATGCAGAATGAGCAGACAGACTTGAGAGAAGGAAATATGGTATTGTTTTTATAATTTTTGAAAGTCTTACTACATAAGAAATTAAGTGTAGCTTCAAAACAAATAACAGCACTATGACATCAGGAAGCAGACAATATACCATTAAAAGGTTGGCCTTTGTAGAGCTAGAAGGGTCATTGTTATAAAGCGGGATTACCTATGATGGTGGTAGATAAACCACATTGTGAGTTAAAGAGCAGATTTGTAATTCACTGCCATAAGGTGGAGTCTTAGGTTGGTATACGGTCAGTAAGTACTAGGGCTGGTACTGATTAAAATTTTCTTGTTCGATTAATCGATTACATTTTTTTTTATTAATTTCGATTAATTATAACGCACATACAGATCCAACTACTTTTAGCTAATCTGCTTGCATTACAACTCTGCATTAGTCTGGGCCCTGGGTCTTGGGTCTGGGTCTTGGGGTATGGGACTTGGGGTCTGGGCTCTGGGCCTGTGCCCTGGCCCTTGGGTCTGGGCCCTGGCCATTGGGCCCTGGGTCTTGGGGTCTGGACCCTGGGTCTTGTCTGGGGCCTGGTGTGTGCCGGGGGTCTGGTGTGTGCCTGGGGTCTGGGCCCTGCTGGGGTTTGGCTGGGTCCGAGGCTGGACTGAGACAGGCAGCACCATACTCACCGCTCCTCTGCTGCCTTCTCGTCTGCCGTCTTCTTCCTGCACCAGTCACTGTGTGTGACGCTTGCGTCACACGCGTCACACACGTGACTGGAGGGCAGCTTCGCACGCTGTTATAGGGCTGTCCAGGGCCCCAGGAAGCCAGTACAGCTCTGGATTCCTAGAGTCCGAGACCGGAGGTTATAGAAAGCAAGGGTGCCCCCCGATCAAAAGAATTTTAACCAATCAAAGATTTTAATGATTAATCCAGTAATTAATCATTAATTTCCCCAGCCCTACTAAGTACTGAATAATTTTAAAAAATGTAATTCTTTAATACACAAAATCAATACCAGCACCAAAACTGAGTAACTGTGGATCACATAGACCCTACAAAAATACCCACACAGCATCAAAAATAAAGTAGTCCAAACCAATAATAATTGGCCATTTGCCCATAATTGCCCATTTGATAATATGTATTGAAGAACCTTGTCAATATATAGAATCTATTGTTGAGGTTCTTAGCATAACCAAATACCAATGTTTAGAATAGCTGGCTGAGGAAGCTGGTATAAAGCTGAAATGTATTTTGGCTCTGGTTTGTTATAAATGTGTTTTTATATCAGAAAGTGAACCCTTTACTTGGAATCTTCAGTAATGGAAGGAGGCTTTGATTGATGTTGTGACTGCAGCCTCAAGCAACCTCTTTACACGCTACATAGAGCCGTAGTTAGGCTCATGATCATGAGTGTATACTTTTGTTATGCAAGTAAATGGGTTATGTTAAGAAAAAGTTCCTTTTTTCCTTGACGATAGATTATATAAACTTACAAGGTACGACAATATATACGTTATCCACTGGACGCAACACTAACAGGTCTATTCACTTATAGGTGTATTCTATAAAGGTGAAACTCAGGAGAATGACTGGAGAAGTGAAAAATCCAGGTCAAAATAGCCAAACCAAAACAATTCTCCCATTTATCTCACTTTCATAATCGACTATTTGGTCTAGAGTGTTTTCTTCTGCCAATTTTCCTGAGTTTCACCTTTTAATGAATAGACCTGTAAAGGTGAAACGCAGGAGAATGACTGGAGAAGTGAAAATTCTTGGTGTTGGTCAAAATAGCCAAACCAGAAAATGTTCCCATTTATCTCACTTTCCAAATTGGCTATTTGGCCTATATTGTTCTCTTCTCCTGACAGTTCTCTAGAAGTTTCACCTTATAGTAAATAGACCTGTCAGGAGAATTTGCAGGAGAAGAAAACAACCTAGACCAAATAGCCGATTTGGAAAGTCAGATAAATGGGAGAATTTTTCTGGTTTGGCTATTTTGACCTAGAATTTTCACTTCTCCTGCCAATTCTCCTGAGTTTCTCCTCTAGTGAATACACTTGTATTTATTACTGGTTTGAAGTAATTCTGTATGTTGGAGAGTCACGCAAGTCCATGTGAAAAATTCTAAAACGTTCTCACAAAATAATGAAAGTGGAGATGGAGTTAGCTGTTTCCAGACATGTAGTATATGTTTTACAAGCCACTGCTGCATGAAAAGTAGTTTCCGACAATGTTCATGTGGTCCTGGGACAACTCTGGCAAGAGCATAGACACGGGTGTCTGGAATTTCAAGAAGTATGGTTCGGATCAAGAAGTTATTATTATTATTATTATTATTCTTTATTTATAAAGCGCCAGCATATTCCGCAGCGCTGTACAATAAGCACAGTATAGACAGGGTTACAATACATTGAACAACATTTGACAAACAGTACAGGAGGAGATGAAGGCTCTATTCCCGTAGGAACTCACAATCTAGGAGGGTTGGGGTTGGAAACAGGAGGAGAGGACTGTAAGGTGAGAGTGATTGATGGTTGTGTCAGTGAGTTGGGTGGTAGGCTTCCCTAAATAGGAACGTTTTAAGGGAGCGTTTGAAGGAAGAGAAGTTAGGGGAAAGTCTGACAGTACGAGGGAGAGCGTACAAGAAGTGCTTTAGTTCTGACCAGAAGGATTGGACATAGACACAGGCACACGTCTGCAGGCAGTGAAACATATCTACAGAAGTGTGGGAGCATTTCCAAGAGGTTGCTGATTTAATAATCCCATTTAAAAATGATTGTGGTGGGAAAGGTTTGCCGAGTGGAGGAAGGTATAAGTGATTTCTTGGTATGAATTAGCATTCAACGTTTTTAAAATGACACATGTGATTTTAAACATCTTGAAGGGTCTGGATACGTTTGACAGAGGGCTTAGTGGTCCAGAAATGTGTGAGTGCATGTATTAAGGTATTCTTTTAATTTCACTTGTTATTAGCTTAACTGCGCCATGTTAATTCAAGAAAAGAAATAAAAGTGGGGCTATGTTTACATTAGAAGTAAAACAAAATGGTACTAGTTGTTGTTTTGGAGTGGATAAGGACTGGGCAATCTTTAACCCCTTAAGGACCGCTGACGTACTATGTACGTTCTGCCCATGGGTCTCCCTTAGACCCGCAGACGTACATAGTACGTCAGCGGCTCCTAACCTCCCTCCTGCCCGATTACTTACCTCCCTGCTGGTTCCAACGGAGATCTGCCAGGGAGGAAGCCTGCCCCTCTGCTTTAGAGGGACTGGCGAGCACGATGACGTCACCACACTGCGTGGTGACGTCATCGGCAGGCGCCCCCCGGTGCCTGCATTAAAACCAGGAAGTGGAGGGGGCTCCTTTGGAGCCCTCTATCTCTCCAACCATGGCGACTCGGCGCAAATCGGCACGGAGTCGCGATTTAAACATGGAGGTGGCTGACATCTTGGATGACATCCCCACCATATGTGTGAGGATATAAGTGGGCCAGTTAACCCCCTAGCTGCCAAGGGGAGATAGGGGGATCCTTCGGATCCCTTTATCTCCCGATCTGTGGCAGTTAGAGGGTCATGTTGGACATCATTGGAAAGGCCTGATCATGGCCTATCAGATGACTAGGTTTGGTGTAAAAAAAGCTAAAAAAAAGTTTTTTTTAAAAAAAAAAAAAATATTTGGGGGGGGTTTAGTTAAATAAAAATAATGGGCATAAAACGGTCAGAATGAGCTCAGAGCACATAGGTGAACTGGCTCAGCAGTGAAGGGGTTAAAAAGCAAAAACATGTAAAAATTGGGTATTTCTATTCTCGGGACAAAATTTGGAAACTATTTAGCTGGGGTCTTTTTTGGTAGTTGTAGATTTTGGGGATTAAATTACGAAAAAGTGTGGTTTTGCCATTTTTTCATCATATTTCATATTTTCTTTATAGTAAATTATAGGATATGATGGAAATAATGGTATTTTTAGAAAGTTCATTTAATGGCGGGAAAAACATTGTATAATATGTGTGGGTTGCATAAATGAGTAGGAGGAAAATTTGACCTAAACACTAACAGCGCAGAAACGTAAAAACAGCAGCGGTCACTAAAGGACGGATTTGTGTAAAAGCGCCCGGTCACTAAGGGGTTAAAGTACCATGGTCAGATAATGCTATGTGTAGGATGGACAATTGTATTGCTTTTGAGGCAATTTTGCGGATGTAAAAACAGAGGACAAAATAGATAATCGGTAATTTCCCAGGAGGATTCTAGCAAACTGTTTCAAAAATTTTCAGGATGACATTACTTGTTATTAAATTCTTCATTCATTAAGTCAATACACTTTATTTTCCTATAGTATTTGAATAATGCCATATACAAGAATAACATTTGCTCTCCTTCCGTTGTCCCTCTTAAACGTTTTGGGCAGATTTAAGGCTGTTTTTTAACGTCTTCCTCCAGAAATCCTGTGGTTTGGCCTCCAGTCTACAGGATGCCATCAGCTATGTTTCGCAGCAGTCAAAATGTTATATTCAATGTAGACCGCATCTTAGTCAGCAACTCTTGGCCCATGTTCCCGACACAAGGAAATGTAGCTTAATAGTCAGAACTTCAAAACAGAGAGAGCCTGAGGATTTGTTTTAATGAAAACTATATATATTAAAATTGAATAAATTCCCATATGAGTGTTCATAAACAGCAGTTACCAAATTCCCATTAAATGATTGTCACACTGTCAAAATTCCACACTATTTCATATTTTATCTGGTTTCGTCAGGCTGAATGTTTCATCTAGTTTTAGTGTATGCTTACACCGTGGAGAGATCATTGAGATACGCTGAGTAATATGCAGATGTGAAGACAACAATAGAATAAGAAGTGAAGCATGCTGCAGCTATGTCTGTAGTAGATAATAGTGTTATACTTATCTACCACTAGAGGGCATAGTTGTTTGTGTTACCTGTTGTCTGTTAATGTAAATAGTGTTTCCGGGTCAGAGTTTGTTGTTGTCAGTTCCTGAGCTGGAGTGCAGATGCAGATGCTGTACCGGCGAATAAAGAGAATAAGTAATTCTTCCACAAGCTGTCTCTGCATCAGATATCTGATGATATTACAATGTCATTTCAAATAGATTTTTGGAAGTAAACCTCTACAAATACTTGTGAATATGCACATACATTTAGGTTCGGTGCTGCCCTAGGCACGTTAGATTTTACTATTGGACCAGATTGAACATGCTCGATAGCAGGTGTTTCGAAGACTGAGAATGCTTGATTTTGGTAGTAAAGGGGTTAAATGTTCAAGGGAGTCTGTGCACTTTAGTAACATATGAACTAGTAAAAAAAACAATTATTTATTAGGATAATAATGCTAATAATGTTTGGCAGCCTCTAGCGTCAGAATGACAGTACTCTGCATCCACTTTCTGTTTCGCCTTTGTGCTAGGCCTAAGAGTTAAAACCCTCAAAACAATGAACACAGTCAAATGGAAAATTGACCAATAAAACGCAATTATGGAGATTCAGATCAAGAGATATTATATAACGAGTCCTTTAATATGCTTTGCATTTGAAGGCCAGAACATTAAAGAGCATTCTGATCTTAATGGACATTTTATTTTGTTTTGATTAAATAATTCTTCAGTAATAAAACACTGTTCTTACAGACACAGCGGTTTACATGTCTTTGTAGCGCAAGATTTTGGAGCCAAAAATAACCCGAGCATCTTTCTGCTTTTCAATATGTTATGGGTGGAAGATCTTTGTAACTTACCCAGCCACTTTTCGAATGGCTAGATCGCACCGCTGGCTGAATTTTGCAGGAAGTTCATTTTTATGAAAAGAAAAAAATTGCAAAAAAAAAAAAAATTCACAGACTTGCGAATTTCAGGGTCATTTAACCTCCCTGGCGGTCTAATTTTTCCAAAATTTTGTGTCTAAAAGCGTTTCAATTTTTTTGGAAAGGAAATGTGTTGTTTTATATAGTAAGACTGTATTCTGTAGGAATAACTCACTGAAATCTGTGCAAGCAAGAGTCTAGTAAACACACGCAGTCAGAGAAGGTTTGAAACACGAAATAATAATTTATTATCCCAAAAATAATTATCCAAAATAATGGAAATAAATTATATTCAATAAAATAATCAAACCAAAAACATGCCTCTTTCCTCTGGGTGCTGGGATTCCTGTCCAGATGTACACTCCTTTGCCAATGAAATATACAGGACATGTGGGTACCAAAAAAGAGTATTTATTCTCAAAGCAGCTTTACAGAAATAAAAGGCGAATAAAAATTATTTCTAATATGTAATAAAGCTTTGCAATACAAGTTTTGCTGGTGGATCTGGGCAAGCACCAGCGAAACTTGTATTGCAAAGCCTTATTACATTTTAGAAATTATTTTTATTCACCTTTTATTTCTGTAAAGCTGCTTTGAGAATAAATACTCTTTTTTTGGTGCCCCGTGTCCTGTATTACTTTGGCAAAAGAGTGTACATCTGCACAGGAATCCCAGCACCCACTGCACAGCAAAGTTTATTAAAAAAAATCTTTTTACTGTAAAATATATTTTTTTCATTTTTGAATTTGCCACCTGGTCCCGCCCCCCTGCGTCATGTGACTTGCAGGGAGTGGAACCAGGAAGCAAAGTCGCCGGCTGCCGCGATCACACTGCAGAGACGTTGAGGGAGCGAAGGATGCGGTGAGTATGCATCCAGCCCGAGTGTGGCTCGGGGTTACCGATCGCGGCAGCGAAATTTAACCCCGAGTCACACTCGGGAATACCGCCAGGCAGGTTAAACCTTTTTAAAAAAAATTACAGGGGATTTATAAGAATTTGGGGTGTTGAATGGCAAAAACAGCTTCAGATTTGCACCATCGGATTTTTCACACCTGGTTTTGAGGTTTATATGTTGGATTATGCAACTGAATTAAATTACTAGTGCAAAATTCATAAAGGAAACCTATTATGTGGCCATGTGAATATATTCATGTGCAAGAACATTACCAGTTGGTTATCTGCACTGTAAACACGTCCACGGCTGGCCAAGTGCCACAATTGTCTATAGCACACAGAACAAAACAAGAGAATCCTAAAAATGGGAAAGGATTGGGTGAAGGTCTTCTAACAGACATTTAAAATAAATTAATTTCCTGATATGAAACATAGAAATCAGCTCAAAATAGCAAAACGTGCAAAATGCTGTAAGTAGCAGAAATTAGTACTTGGCAACAAAACATCAAAGTTGTGAAAAAACACATATGATATGACATTTTTATTGTGATTTTCAAATTTCAGCTGCCAAAAATACATTATAAATAGCTAACAGCTTACAGAAAGTCTTTTCATTGCAGATGTGTGTCATATACTTTCAAGGTTATTCAGAGAGAGGTGAAAAGTAGGAGGATGACTGGAGAATGGAAAATTCTAGGTCAAAATAGCCAATTTGAAAAGTGAGATAAATGGATGAATTTTTCTGGTTTGGCTATTTTGGCCTATAATTTTCCATTCTCCAGTCATTCTCCTGCTTTTCACCTCTCTCTGAATAATCCTGTATATGTCTGTGGTATTTTTCTTTTATTTGTTCTGCTGTATTTAACAGTAATAATTAATTGTCCTAATCAGGGTTCAAGTCCTAAAAAAATAAGTGACCAAACATTTTGCCTTAAATTAAGTATTTTTTAACTTGCACTCAACCTTTAAATAAATTTTATACATGTAATGGGTATTACGAAATTATTATGATAATAATAATAAAAAAATAATAATAATGCATTTCATATAGTTAATGACATAACAAAGAAACCCTTAATTGAACTTAAAAAAGCATCACACATCTATTTTTGGAGTGGCCATCATCTGACTTATCTTACTAGTATGGCTACTTAGAAATTCAATATTCTTGAACCCAGGACATACTTGAAAACGAGAGAAATCTCAATGTATCCTTCCTGGTAAAATCCTTTATAAATAAATAAATAAATAAATAGGAAAATGCTTTCAGTGAAAAAAATATCTAATTTGTCTTTAAAGCGATTAAAGTCATTACGTGAAATCATAACAAGTTTGTCTTGCTAATATTTGCAATTGGACCGTACTGTCTTAGGAGTTCTGTTTTTTTTTTAAATAAATATTTGCTCTGCTGCTGAATATCATAAAGGTTAAAGTAAGGCTTACACTTGATAAGGACATGACATGCATCAAGCTTATTAGCCAAACGGGAAAACATCCTTTCAATTCGGTCTCCAAACTTTGGTCATTGCACAAACTAAGAAAAAGCGAAAAAAAGATGTCATCTGCGCTTATCCCTATAACACCATGGGAAACAAAACACAATTAGAGGTTTTCGTTTGCTTGAATGGCCGTTGAAGTTTTAAGCCTGCCTGCCACGTCAAGGCACCTCCAGTACGACGAGTCCAATCCAGTAAAGCCAAAAGCTGCTCCCTATGCAACCACTTACGCTCATGTTGCTTCTCAGTCATGAGGCAAACTGGTGGGCTTTCGTTTATACCATCCCCAAAAAATTCCACTTTGGGATCGAAAACAAAACCACGGTATGGGACAGCTGCAAGGGTGACCTGGCTGGAAATACGACAAAATATACAGGAAAACAGTGTCACGCCTGAGCCCTACCGGGGTGGCTGCAACTACCAAACATATCCAGTCCAGTAACTTTTTTTTTCTTGTTATGTTTTATACATGTTACTGGGCTGGATACGTCTGGTTGATGCAGCCACCCCAGTAGGGATCAGGCGCGACACAATTTTCCTGTATTATTGAACAAACTAGTCACTGATACAGGTGTGTTTTGTATTTTTAAGACACACATTCAGCAAGCCATTACAATATTTACTTTGGGAAAGCAACTAACTACCCTCCACTGGCCATAAATATGCAACGTGTGGTTAATCCAGGTGTGCCGGCAAGTAGTGAGGTATCAGGAAAGGTAACGGTGACTTGTTTTGAAGGAAATGAATCACAGATACAAAACATGGGCATTCAAACTTATCATGAGCACTTACTTTCTGTTTACTAGAAACGAGTCATGGCTTGTTGTCAGTAGTTATACATTGTTTTTTCCAAGGATGTGTCTTAAGTATCAGACATTGGTCAAGCTTTACCCATAACAATTTTATTCTTTCTTGTTGGTTGGGTATGTTGCTCTTCAATGTAGAATGCGTCAGCCTTCTTACATTATATTACTAGTATTCACAGACCTTGCCATTGAATCTCTTGGTGCCAGCCTTGACGTTAAAGGGACACTACCACTTATATAAGTTGTAACTTGATTACTTGTGCGTTACAAACAAAACCACCTTATAAAACACAGGATGCTGTTTATTTTTTATTTATTTGAAGTAATTGCATGTAAAAAGGAAAAATATAGTTAGGCTTTAATATCTCGTTTCCATTTTGTGTATTTTCCCCATAAAGCAACATTTACCAAAAGCTTTGCTTTGTGGCTCTTGTTTTTTATTTTACATTATTTAACAGGTATTGAGGTGGAGGAGGGAATGTTTAGATAAGACGACAGGAGGTCTAGTGTTCTCCAGGCTAACTGAGATAAGAGATGGCAGCTGAATGAGATATGACAGGGAGCTTAAAAGACTTAAAATGTATCCCCCGATGATGTCCTTTGAATACATCCCACGCAATACACTGATTTGAATCAGTGATCGACCAATAGACTCCATTCTCTGGTCAATGCCATCAGTGAGGACCAAGTTATTTAAAGATACTCTGGGGGGGGGGCATTTACAATAGCAAGGTCACAAAATGGATGCAGCCAGTGACACAGATAGAGTAAAATATTTTCTTAACTAAACAAACAAAAGAAAAACAAAGTACATAGGATATCAGCAACATAAAATATCAAAATAAGAACATTTCACTTTTTGGTGGTAGTGTCTCTTTAAACTTGATAACAAACCAGATCTAGCTGCCCGACCCTTTGCCTACATCATTACTATGAATCACAACCACATGTAGAGAAAGTTTGTCTGAAGCATGAAGTATGAACCAAATGTGTTCCCCAGACCCATGTCTCATGCACATCTACAGTTCTCGTCAGTCAGTTAGTTTGTTCTTTTGTGATGACAACAACTTCTAATGGGAAAATGAATTGTAGTTTTGTATCCACTATCTGGAAATTTTCCAGGTAAGTTCATTTGTTAATAGACAGATGTATCCAATAAAATGAATACCATGAATGGATGCACATTAGGATCTACTTGGTCCTCTATTAGGGTTTTCTAAAAGCTCACATGCCATTCAGGGTTCTAACATGGAATTAAACCATGAGGACTAAAAAAAATTGTAACAGAGAGCACTGTACTTGAATGGTGATTGATTTTGACCATTTACAGACCACTAAATGTTAGGGTGCTCAGGGCCTGTGTCCTGTTTGCCCTACACTGAGGGGGGACCTATTGCCAATACTCTGACATTGAAGACATGTCATTCATGGAGTGCAACCTTTGTGAGGACATGTTCCATCAGCAGGGCCATCCATGTGGAAGGGCTGAAGGAGCTGGCGACAAAGGCCACATGTCCAGAGCAAGGCCCTCTCAGTGCAGGACAGGTAACACTATCAGGGTTATTCAAAGAGAATCGAAAAGTCACCGCACGTTCTGTGACTTTTCGTTCTCTTCAATTCGGTGCAATTCGTCAATCCCATTCTGGCGACCCTGCGGTGTATTCAGCAAGCACCATAGGGCCGTCGTAGTGCAGGGAAAAGTCGCCGCAAACCTGCCGAACACTCACCGCAAAACCTGGCGAATGCACACCAAAACCCGCAAAAAAACATCTGGATTAAACCCGCCGAACACGCCGGAGAAACCCGAGCAGGAGCCGATCACAGTACGCTTGAATGTTTGAAAAGTGAAACACTGTTTGCAAAGAGACTGCAGAACAAAAATGTCTGAAATTTACATATAAGATCCAATGAATGATAATAAAAAGGGCTGTTACAGAAAAAAGAAAAAACGATTTAAAAAAAATAATTCGCAAACAAATCCCAAAACATGCCTAAAAGATCCTGAAAGATCTAAAAATAAAGAGACTTTTTACTGTAGAATAAAATAATAAACGGTTTATTAGATATTAAATTAAAACGGGAATATTTTTGACATTGAAGCCTATGGGATTAACCTGAATAAACCTGTCGAATGAAACCACCGAACAGCAGGGCATTTCGGCAACTTTTCTCAGCTGTTTTGTGTTCTCTGAATAGACAAAGCATTGCTTCTCGATGGGGATTTCACTGCCCTCGAACAGGTAACGAACAGCCACCGTATGTGCAGGCAATTCGCCAACATTTGGCGAACTACCTGCTCTCTGAATAGCCGAATGGCCAGGAAAGGTAACCGTACTCTGAATTTCAGCGTTCGATTACCTTTTCGGCCCCAATTCGGATCTCTTTGAATAACCCTGCATGTCTTGTGTACTTCATGAAAACCTGTTTTACATACATGCAGAGAATCTATTACAGTCATCGCCGAAATTGTTGGCACCCCAGACATTTTTCCAGAAAATCAAGTATTTCTCACAGAAAAGTATTGCAGTAACACATGTTTTGCTATACACATGTTTATTCCCTTTGTGTGTATTGGAACAAAACAAAAAAAGGGAGGAAAAAAAACAAATTGGACATAATGTCACACAAAGCTCGAAAAATGGGCTGGACAAAATTCTTGGCACCCTTAACTTAATATTTGGTTGCACACCCTTTGGAAAAAATAACTGAAATCAGTCGCTTCCTATAACCATCAATAAGCTTCTTACACCTCTCACCCGGAATTTTGGACCACTCTTCCTT
This sequence comes from Leptobrachium leishanense, assembly GCA_009667805.1. Lineage (NCBI taxonomy): Eukaryota > Metazoa > Chordata > Amphibia > Anura > Megophryidae > Leptobrachium > Leptobrachium leishanense. The sequence goes on along the minus strand of CM019067.1, from coordinate 240,726,390 downwards.
TGAAAACTGCTCCAGGTCTCTCTTATTGGAAGGGCGCCTTTTCCCAACAGCAATTTTAAGATCTCTCCACAGGTGTTCAATGGGATTTAGATCTGGATTTATTGCTGGCCACTTCAGAACTCTCCAGCGCTTTGTTGCCATCCATTTCTGGGTGCTTTTTGACGTATGTTTGGGGTCATTGTCCTGCTGGAAGACCCAAGATCTCGGATGCAAACCCAGCTTTCTGACACTGGGCTCTACAGTGCGACCCAAAATCCTTTGGTAATCCTCAGATTTCATGATGCCTTGCACATATTCAAGGCACCCAGTGCCAGAGGCAGCAAAACAACCCCAAAACATTATTGAACCTTCACCATATTTCATTGTAGGTACTGTGTTCTTTTCTTTTTAGGCCTCATTCCATTTTCGGTAAACAGTAGAATGATATGCTTTACCAAAAAGCTCTATTTTGGTCTCATCTGTCCACAAGACGTTTTCCCAGAAGGATTTTTGCTTATTCAAGTACATTTTGGCAAACTGTAGTCTTGCTATTTTATGTCTCTGTGTCAGCAGTGGGGACCTCCTGGGTCTCCTGCCATAGCGTTTCATTTCATGTAAATGTCGACGGATAGTTGGCGCTGACACTGATGCTCCCTGAGTCTGCAGGACAGCTTGAATTTCATTTGAACTTGTTTGGGGCTGCTTATCCACCTTCCGGACTATCCTGCATTGCAACCTTTCATCAATTTTTCTCTTCCGTCCACCCACAGAGAGATTAGCTACAGTGCCATAGGCTGCAAACTTCTTGATAATGTTGCGCACTGTGGACAAAGGCAAATCTATATCTCTGGAGATGGACTTGTAACCTTGAGATTGTTGATATTTTTACACAATTTTGGTTCTCAAGTCCTCAGACAGTTCTCTTCTCCTCTTTCTGTTGTCCATGCTTAGTGTGGCACACACAGACACACAATGCAAAGACTAAGTGAACTTCTCTCCTTTTTATCTGCTTTCAGGTGTGATTTTTTATATTGCCCACACCTGTTACTTGCCCCAGGTGAGTTTACAGGAGCATCACATGCTTGAAACAATCTTATTTATCCACAATTCTGAAAGGGTGTCAAGAATTTTGTCCAGCCCATTTTTGGAGTTTTGTGTGACTATGACGGAATGGGATGTTGTTCCGCCTGCGGGTGTGCTCTATCTGCGTGACCCCGTCGCTTACCGCTGGCCCGACTACCGAGTGGCGCGCACTCGGCGTCTCGTGCGGCCTGGCGTGACCCCGGGAAGGGGTTAGCGGGCGGTGGAGGGGACCCCTGCCTAGAACCAGCCCGACCACTGAGCCATACGGCACTCAGCGTCCCGAGCAGCTGGTTCACTGACCTTGTGGGTGTGGGACGTCTGTGGAGATCGGTTCTCCGCGGAGGAATATTCGTATCTGATGTGGAAACGTTTCGGATCTTGCGGAAACGTTTCCGATCGCGGTGCGGGGAATAGTCGGATCTTCAGCGGATGACTTTTCGGATCGGATCGAGGATGAAGGACTCTTCGGATCCTCCGGGATTGGCGAGGGATTCGGATCTTACCGCAATCCCTCGCAATACCGAAGCGCGGTACACGGCCGCGCCCTTCGGTTCGGATCTCTCGTTCTGGGAACCGAATCACCTTCCGCTGCGCCTCTGCCCTGATCCTCGATGCAGGCACAGAGCGCTCGGTTCGGTTCGGATCTGAACGCCGCACCCTGAGACCACGAGGGATTCTCAGATACGAAAATACGGCGGAGACAAAGTCACATCAGTCAAAGCTGGATGCACTGAAAAATCTCCCTTTATTATGCACGGTTCAAGCATTTAACAACTTCACATAAATTAGAATACAATGGGACTCCTTGCCCGCCCTCCCAGGACCCATTGGCCCTTGGCCTTCAGGGAGTCGCCAATTCGGACCGGATGGTCCGAATCGGCCATTTTACGATTCGAACCGGATGGTTCGAATCGGCCATTTTCTGAATCGAGAATTCTGACTGCGCCACAAGGATCGGAAAATGGCGGCGAGCAAGGCAAACAAAGGGAAAATACATTACACAATAAACCAACGGGGAACACTTTATTACACCACACAATAATCACATCTAAATAAAATACTGGTAAAATGGGGTGCGTGCCACCACACCCAAGTGTCCATGTCACCACTGTCACTGCACCGCCCCCGGCTGAGGGTGCTGGGCCATCCCGTGACAGTGACATTATGTCCAATTTGCTTTTTTTCCTCCCTTTTTTTGTTTTATTCCAATACACACAAAGGGAATAAACATGTGCATAGCAAAACATGTGTTACTGCAATACTTTTCTGTGAGAAATACTTGATTTTCTGTAAAAATGTCTGGGGTGCCAACAATTTCCATGACTGTATGTGTCATTTTTTTGCATCTAGTGTTGTATACAATAAACCTAAGACCTTCGTACCGACTACAAGTTCTAGATAATGGTTTTAGAAAAACGGAATCATTGATAGCGTGCCCTAGCAAAGGTCAACTTACAGGTAAATGGTTTGCTATAGGTGAAGAAAATCATAGCTGCGCTGATGTATCTTTACCACGACGTGACCTCTTCACACGTGCTGAGTGATAATGCCAAGAACTGGCAGAGTTGAAAATACTCATTCCGTATCATGATTTCATTGGCGACTGTGCAAAAAGAATATTTACTTAAACTCTGTACAAAAAAATACATGCAGAGTAAAATATTTCCAAGATTGAGATTTTATAAATTAAACACACCTTACAAGCAACAGCTACATTGTAGTGATTAACTCTTCGTGTCTCAGCGTTGAATGTCGAGAACGTTTCAAAAGTTTGTGGTTTATGCAAAAAAGCTTTAGAAATAGTAAAAAGAAAAGCAAAGAAAACAAAAAACTCCTGATGGTTTCACTACTTTACCTTGAACAGTGTGAAAATTTTGCAAAAAACGCTCTATTTATCACAAAAAACAGGCAAAACATGCGTGAGCTATAAAGCAGGAGACTTTTTTTGCCGTATACTGGAAATCTATTTTAATGATTTTATTGATGTGGTGAAATAAAATGCCATGAAGATTGAATACCTTGCATATATTATAGTCATTGCCAACAGCAATATGCTGATATTGAACCAAAAATAAGCTAGAATACATAAATACATTTATTGGACTTATTCCTGTCAGTGGACGCTTGCACTTTTCTGTGACTATTGACATATTTACCAAGGAAAGCTTTGGCAGAATTCAATACTTTTGGACTTCCTCCATTTGTCTTGGGACTCCAAGTCTACCAATTTCTAGGAGCTTTCTGAAAGTATAACTCACAAACCCGAGCAAATACAAGGCTTATGAAGGCCCTGAGAACGGGCAACAACACTAAGGGCTCTATTACAATAATAATAATAATAATAAATAATAGCGCAAATTTTAACGCGTGCGCAAAAACGCATTAACGCGAGGGGCAAAACCCTTTTGGCTGAACGTCATATTACAACGTCCGCGCAAAAAATGTGTTAACGTCTAACACGGGTGGACCTGTGTGAACCCTGCGTGACCGTACTGTACTGTGCGCGTCCTATACTGAACATTGTGAGCGCAAATGCGTTTGTGTGTGCTGGTACGCGGATCGTATTACAATCTATGCGCAGTTTTTAACGCACAGCGTTTGCGCGCATAATTTTAACATCTTCAAAAAGCTGGTGGTAACAGCAAATCTGAACGTCCTGGCTGAAACCAAATACACCAGCCCCAAACTATAGTTACACAGTTACGCAGCAAACTATAGTTACACATTCTACACATACCCAAACAATAAAATTGAGACGTTGTGTGTGTTTTTATTATTGCTGCAACATATATACTCCGATTGACTTTGGCAGGCGCAAAAACTTAACGGGAGACATTCGTGGTTCTTAATTCTGATTGGCTGAATCCCGTGAAGAAACAGTCCGCACACCGATTTCTGCACGCAACGTTAATGCGCGTGCGTTTTTGCGCATCTTTTTTATGCGCGTTATTTTTTGACAGATGAAAAAATGCACTCAGATTGTAATACCAGCGTTAATTTACGCGCGTTAACGTTTAACGCTTCCAACACAAATTAAGCTTTTTTGCGCAAAGAATATAATAGAGCCCTAGGTTTGTAAGGGTCCTGAAATCAAACGTCAGGACGTCTTATGTAGAGAGGACTGGCTTTGCATTTCAGTACTAGCCACCCTTTCTGGATGAGAGCAGTTTGATTTGCATATAGTTTATTCTTTTCGGTAATGGCACCATCTGTCAGGTTTAGTACCTTACAGGTACTGGCCTCTCAGGTAATGAGTCCAATATGCAGGTCTCAAGGATGCACACTGTCAGTTGGGTGGAGAGGGATTATAGAGGAACCAAACAGAGGGCTGTGGGACAGGACACAATAGGATTTACTGGTTTGGCTGAGGGTGAAAGCAATCCTTGTGTCCAGGTATGGATTTTGGATGGATGGTTGTTGCTGAGAGAGTACGGTGGGAAGGACAGTTGCTCCTGGGAGAGCACAGTGAGTCTTGGTGGGTCTTAAAGTAGGGGAACACGGTGGGTCTTGGAGCAGGGATAAACGGTGGGTATTACAGCTGAGAAATAGGTTGAGGGAACCGGTGTATAGGTAGAAGAAGGCAGGTTTCTCTGGAGCTTGTATGAGCTGGTCTTATTCCTAAGAACATGTAACAACAATGAAGCATGGACTAGAGGGGGTGTGGAACCTTTATTGATCAGCCACAGGGGTGTGTCATGTGACCTGTGGTGTGTATTTTAACTGTTTGTTCACTTGTCCTGAGTAGAGGGCAGCAACTTTCATGCAGCCGCCACTTGCATGGAATGTAGCATGGATGGAGCCTGACAGTCTGTGGATAGGATCCTGACACCATCAAGCTAAAACCTTGTGTACCCTGAGCGGGGTCCCACTGCAGGACAAGTCATTTGTGCACCTGTAGGTTCTCAGGAAACTCATAAACCTTGTTTTAACTCATAGACCTCAAGTATCATACCTCCAAAATTCACCCTGTCTTGGAGAAACAGCACCTAGTTTGGGCCCAAAGCCCCCCTGTCTCTAATTTCTACATAACTTTCCTCTCTTTAGGTTACCTATATATTGTATATGTTTGTAATAGTGAAAACTAGAGTGTCAAATCCATAAAGTCAAAGCGTTGGATTTCTACACTTTTAAGTTCAAATGTACTAGCCAGGTGCATTTTGTCAACAATATTGCATCAAGGAATGAAATCATATTGGTCTTAAAGATCAATTCAATATGTCATTCCTTGATGAGATATTGCAGTTGGTACTCACCTCAAACCAGAAATGGGTACAGCCTTGTGTCGCCCTCCTTGGTTGTTGGTAACTGGGAGCCATCGTGATTGGCACTCAACAGTGACGACAGCCGAAAGTGCACATGGACTGAGCGGAGAGCTGTCTTGTAGGAGGGCTCTCTCCTCTGAGCTGTCTCTCCGGCCTGTGGCATGTCTCAGTCAAGGACAGTAAAACAATGAAAGGGAATAACTCCCTTTTATAAAATACATATGTCAGCAAAATTGCTAATAGTTATAAATGAAGTGATTCCCTGTCAAATACTCCCAGCGCATTTTGTGCAAAACAGGTGCACATTAATAAAAAACATTACTCTTTATTTACATGCATGTTTGGCAGCAGGCAGGTCCTGAATTCATCTGAAAAGACTTAGGGTAACCTTTTCTCTGGCTACGCCTCCAACGACAGCCCCTGAAATACGAGTTTTTTACAGAACGTTTGAAATGCGGTTTGCAGCATGTGATACTAGACTTGTAAAAGAACATTAAATTGCTACTTTATTAAATAAAGTGCAAATGGATTTTTTTTAACATATTCAGCAGACATGGTAAAATTAATTGGCCAACATAGACCTGGATTAATTTTGTGTACTTCCACTTCTTCATCGCATAGAACATGGAGATATTTTGGTCATTTCCAGCTACAATTGTAATGCTTTTGCAATGCCAGGTTAAAAATTAATCCTTTCTATACACATATTGTAATTATAAACTTCCTGTGAAGTCCTAACAGCTGGGTAACACACGCATTTGGGCTGAGCAGAGATCCCAGCCTTTGTGGAATATTTTACCATGTGTCAAAAACAGCAGTAAAATGGAAAAAAAAAGCCCCACTTCTAGTTTATAAAGATAAAACAGGAAATTTGGTGACATTCAAAAAATGAAAGTTCTCAAAACAAAGTTGTTTTTTTTATCAGTTATTTTTTAATTCCGAATCCCGAGTTGAGCTTGAAGTTGCCACTCCTTTTACATGGAAATTGTGTTGTGAGATTCATACCCTCAACTTTAGGCAATATAGTCCCATATTGAGGGGACTGTCCAACCCACCGAGGCGGCAATCTGCCTTCAACATGCCTCCTTTTTGACTGAGCCCCCTTTTTGATGCTTGGGTGTCAGGATCCGTGCCTGTCAGGATCCGTTCCTGCGTCATTACCTGCATGTGGCAGCTACTTGAAGAGTGCTGCCCTCAGCTCTGAACCAGTTAACAAACAGTTAATTCACCTAACATACACCACACCCTCCTGCTCAATAAAGGTTCTCTCTGCCATTCCCACCTTGCTCCATTATTGTAGCTCATTCTTTGAGACAGAGAGGTGCTACACCCTGCTCTGATCCTATGTTATACCTGATTCAGATAACTCGGCTTACCCTGAACCCTATCCGGATACCTGCCCCTGTTCACCCACCTTACCTTCTGGTTCCTTCATCGTCAACTCCCATCACTCTGCAATAATCTACCTGGTCTGCTTCTGCTTGTCCTCCATTCCTCATATCCTCCTATGCCAGACCAGTTACCCCTGCATACTGGGCTCAGGCCCTCCAGTACCTGCGCTGCCACCCCAGTGGCATATCCTGACACTGGGCTAGTGCACCTATTTTTCTTGGGGGACCTTCTGTTGGGCATTGAATATAGAAACCTTAAATGTCATATAAATCTGGGCAGGGAAGTACTTCTGGTATCAGTGTTCTACTTCGACTGGTGATGTATTTGGTCCTAGTTGTGATTCACTTCATAAATAGGCCAGGAACAACACTATAATATTTTATTAGGATCCATAATACCTTTACAATTAGATGAAGTATTCTGAGAAATGTTTTGACCAGTTCCACATTGGCCCATAGTGTAGCAGATTCATCCGGACTAGTATGTCCAGTTGAGTTTTCCCAATCGCCAGCCATGGCCTGTTGGAGACTGGAAATTTCTGCTGTGCTTTTACCACTATTGATGTAGTAGTAACTAAAGCAAGTTGATATGTAACTTGCAATATATATATATACATCTATCTATCTATCTATCTATCTATCTATCTATCTATCTATCTATCTATCTATCTATCTATCCATCTATCCATCCACAGCCTTACATACATTATGTAATATGTTGGTTTACTTCACACTGCTTTGTCTCTACATTTTTTCTTTGCAGTGTGGGAAAAAAAGTTTAAATAAGCTAAGAGATAAATTTATCATTGTCAATCAGACCTTTAAAGAGTTAGATCATTGAGATAAAAAAATGCAAAGTCAGCTCTTCGGTTGAACAGGAAAAAGAATGCTATGCAAATATGAAACAAAAAAATTAATATGTTAAAGTATTACTAACATGATAATGTGTCTAAGGTCAAAACGTGCAAATGCGTGTTCGACCATACATTGGGATTTAAAGAGTCCTGTTTTAGCTGGCTACATAAGGGTAGGGACGCGTCCGTTGCTGCTTCATCCAGCTTAAAAGCAACATCAGATAAGCATTTATCCAGTATAGTAATCAATACGCTGAGCAATAATAAATATATGTATAAGCTATTAATATAGTAATATATATTCATGTATATATTAATATGAGCTTCTTTCTTACTTGGAAGATCAATAAAAATGTACAACTAATACTAATAGCAGAGATAAAGCTGTTTTACAATACTAGCCAATATCTCTGACTGTGTCTAATGCATGTTAACTCCTTCACAACCAAGTTGATTTTCATATAACCACTGCCAGGACCTAGTGGATTTATAGAAAACAATTTTCCACTGCACCTTTCAGAAAATACATTTTAGATACGTTGTAGAGACAGTAAGCTTATGTGACAGAGAGTGGATTTCCCCTGCTGGCCAAAAAACGCTACTACATATATAATAATACAGCTTCAACTCTGTCTCCTTGTGAAAGAAATACAGAACTCTAAGTTGTTTAAACAGCTTCAGCACACTGGATGATATGTCTGAGGTAATGAAAATTTGGGGTACATTCTGGCGCCCACTTTCAAACAAATTATGGGCCCTATTCCCTTGTTTATGCTAATATGGGGATGCTAATGGGGAAAATCTGCACATGCAGATTTCCCCATTGTATCCCCATGTTACTGCGATATTCCGGGACAGGCGCTAGCTCAGCAACTTGCCCCGGAATGCATCGCTAACTGTTGGGATACTCGTAGTAGTGCAGTAGCGCCGCTGAGAGTATCACCTTCTGGAGTCCGTAGTACTCCATGGACGGTTGCGCTTCCGGGTCGAAAGCCCTGTGTGATCTCACAGCACCACGGAGGGAGACTGGGAAATATTTGATCCCAGCCTCATTCTGCTCCCATGGAGAAGGGATGAGAGGTGAGTATCGAATTTATTGGAGGGGTTTTTAGGAGGAGCATTTGCAGAATCAAATAGCGCCAGCTTTTAGAAGGTGCTACCATTTTGGCGGACCATATCTCTGTGGCAAATGGCGCTAGCACTTTGTAATACCTTACTTATCAAAAAGCTAATGTACGTTTGCAATCCCCATGTTGAGTATAGGATGCGCAAAGTACAGTTAACTTGCGGAAGCTAGCGCAAAAGCCGATGCGCAAACGCATTACTAACAGTGGTAGAGTCAGGAATGTAATATGGGTGGCACGCGTTAAACACACTTATCCTGGAGGTAATGCTTACATATCGAGGCGCTAGCGTTAGACGAACCATGGAATAGAGCCCTAAATTTGCAGTAAACAAAATACCTTTGCATTGCTCCAGAAGATGAGCAGATTGCGTTTACTCGATGTTGTGCTGCTGAACATTGTGTATATTCGACAGAAACCATCATTAGTAGAATACTCTCACCAAGGGGCAGACATGTTCTTAGTAGAATGTACTTTATTATTAAATGCCAAAGTGATGGCCAGAAGGGTACAACCATGCTTGACTTACCATCAAATGTAAATAAATCTAATTAAATTATGTGAGATTTTCCTTTATATATATTTACCACTGTCCACTGAATGCCCTTTAATCTCCTCAGATATGCATATCTTTCCCAGTGTCTCCCTTTTTTGATATTCTGCACAGGCCTTTTCCTATATATACATGTTCCTCTATATGTGCCACCCTGTTACCTCACCATCTTACCTTGCCTATATCTGACAATTAAAACATGCTTTCCTTGAATAAACACACATAAAGACGCACCAGCATTTATATACTGAAATCCCATTGAGGTGAAACATACTCATGTATATGCGGACAGCCGTCACAGGTTAAATATTGGCAAGGGGAATGATGCTGCAAAACTAAAGTTAAAAAAGCATAAGTGTCTCTGTTCAAGATCAGATTAGGGTACTGGAATGTCATACAAAATCAAGATATAATTTGCAAATAATCAGTTTATGAAAAATATATGTGGCATTTGGAGTAGTACAAAACCTCTCATAGAATGGAAACTTTAATATATGTTTCAAAATATTCTTTAATACGGGGGCTTTTATCTGTGCAGGCTTATTTTTTTTTCCTTTTCAACGTACTCCGTGTTGATTGTAGCTCGTTGTGCACGCAAACAGTACCAGTAAAGACTGCCCATATAAATAATGCATTGGCTTTTGTCACACCTATCATCCAGGTACTATTTCATTCTGTTCAACAATCAGGGATCAAAGTTCGCCCTATGCCTGACAGCTCCGAATGATGATTAGTAGAAAGAAAGAAAAAAAATACAGGCTGCTTAAATTATTAAAGATCCTCCACCCCTTTTTTCCCTTTTAGACAACTAGACCTGTTGCATGTTTTGCTTTGTGGATATGTCAGGTAGCTGGTACACCACGTGGAATAACTCAAAGAAATCCTTAATATCGGGGTCACTTGAAGATTGCTCATTAACTCAGCATCAAGTAAGATGAATAGTGGAGCGATAGCCCAGCCAGGCACATCTATAGAAATAGACACAAAGCACAGATGCGCCATGTTGTCTAATAATAATTGGATGTCAATCCTCTTTCTTAAATCCAGTTTGTATATTATATCTCTACTTCGACATATAATAATTGTATCACCCCCCTAAAGCAGACAGTGCTACATGTAAAATACAATAATTTATTTTTTACAAGATCATTACAAGTACTAGCCATCAAAAACCCAATATGTACTTTTGCTTATTGTTCTTATATTTCTAATTTTCTTAGATTTTTATCTAAGCAATTATTGGCGCCTGGATTGCTCTCCAGTTTATTTAAATATAGAGAATTAAAGGGTGAATTTCTGCAGCCCCCCAAGTTTCAGTTTCCAATGGAAAGCACATTCCATGGATGTGTGTACTTTGCCATGACTTCTTCTCATCATGCTGTATACAGAAATAGATTATATTAGGAACACAGACCTATCGATTTTGGCAAGTCTGAGATCAAGAACGTGGAGTTGTGAGTTGCATCCTCTATGCTGGCTCCAACCGAAAAGGTGCATATCATCTTGCTGCGCTTGCGCATTAGGTTGATCATGACCCAGTCAATCAGGGCTGCTCATGCACCGTTACAAAGCTCTGATTTTAACTATTTAGTGCTGCAAGCAACATCAAACAGGTGCTCGCAGTGTATTTCCCTCAGTCCTCACAAACACCAGATGACAGCCAAGGGCTGTCGTGTGAATGAGAGGACTAAAAATTGTGTGTCACACGAGGAACTCATATGACTTGGCAGGTCTGGTAATAAGACATATTTAGACTCGCATGTTATAGTTTGTAGCTGAAGAAAATTACTTCACATTTTTCTGAAATTTGTAAATGAATTTAGAAGTCTAGCCACCTGTACATAAGAACACTACTGAAATGATGTGTATATCATAAAGTTCTATACAGGCCTGTCCTTTGGGTGGGATGAGCAGGGCACACACCCTGGGCCCTGCTCTTCAGGGGGCTTCGCACCATTGCCGATACCCACCATGAGAGAAAAAGTGTCAGCTAAGCATCGAAGGATAAGCATTGCAAATTGCCAGTGCATGACTCTTCCTCCAGAGCCCGTCACTCCCTGCACCTTGGCGTGCTGCCAGCTTTAGAGGCCCCCTCTGCCCCCTATATGTGCACAGCTCAGCCCAGACTTTCAGGGAGAACAGTGCCTAAAAGCTTGCGGGTAGAAAGTCTGTGTCCAGCATGAATCTCCACTTGCCTCCAGGACTGCCAGACTAAGAGCCCCCTCCCACACACACACACACTTCCAATTAATTAATGGCATGTAGGTGATAGATACCATCTCCCTCAGATAAGCAAACTATCTATGGAGAGGAGGGCGAGGGGTGTCTATCTGGAGGATGGGTGTGTATTTGGGAAGGTTAGTGTGGGGGCCAGTGTGTGTTTCTGCGTGAAAAAAGGTGGAGTATAAGGAGGTTTGGTGTTGAAAGTGTGGCTAGGGGCCACACAAAATGTTCTCGCCCAGAGCCCTACAAATGCCAGTGTTGGCCCTGGTTCTATATATTGAGAAACAATCAGTGAGATCAATTAAGGCATTTGTTGTAGATTTGATTTCTGCTAAATTCCACTTAGGTGTTCGTCCAAATGAGGTTGAAGTTAGTACCCTACATTTCTTAGACATGGATATACAGGGTGAGCCAGTCAAACCTGCATTTTTGAAATGACTGTAAAAAATAAACGGATGGATATTTCAAAATGTTATTGTTACTATCTTAATGTACATTAAAAAGCATTTAAGAAACAACATTCACTGTTTAAAAATAACTCCAGTAAGATGGTGTCCTTCCCGATTGAGACATTCTTGTAGGCGATTTCTGAAACAGCCCATCACATCACGGAGCATACGCTGAGGAATTCTCTCGATTTCCAACCAGATTCTCCTCTTGAGTTCCCCAAGCGTTGGAGGTCGTTGTTCAAAGACTTTACTCTTCAGGTACCCCCACAAGAAAAAAATCGCACACTGTGAGGTCGGGTGATCGGGGAGGCCAAGAAATTGCTCCATTTCGGGATATCACCCGATTTGGAAAAACATTGTTGAGAACATTCATGCTCACACGGGCTGTATGACTTGTGGCACCGTCTTGCTGGAATAAGGTTTCATTGTTCATTCCATGTTGACGAAGCTGAGGAATGAAGAACGAATGCAACATTTCTGAATAGCGTTGTGCATTCACAGTAACTGCTTGCTCCCTGTCATTTTCAAAAAAATACGGGCCTATGATTCCCAATGAGGACATTGCGCACCAAACTGTTACCTTGCTTGAATGGAGTGGTGTTTGATGGAGTTGTTGAGGGTTTTCATCACTCCAATATCGGAAATTTTGTTTATTCACAAAACCGGAGAGATGGAAATGTGCCTCATCGCTCATCCACAGGTTGTGAACAAGGTCCTCATTTTCATCAAACATGTCCAACAACGTTTGACAAAAACGCCGTCAAGCTGCAAAATCGTTTTCATTCATAGCCTGAACAACCTGAATTTTGTATGGGTGATGGTGTAAATCTAACCTCAAGATTCTTCGGACGCTCGTGTTTGCCATGCCAAGCGCAGCACTCTGTCGACGCGCCGATCTCCGAGGGCTTCTTTCCACAGCAACTCTCACGCGGTCAATATTCGCGGGAGTTCGCACTGATCTTGCACTGCCACCCCTTCTGCTTCTCGTTTCACCAATTGCTTCAAAGTTTGTCACCCACAATTTGATTGAATTAACAGACGGCACTGGCTTATTTCGATTAATTTGAAAATTCTTCCGGAAACGACGCTGAGCGGCTGCATAACTACCACTTTGTTAAAACGCTTTCACAGCGAATGAACGTTGTTGTTTAGACCACTGCTCCATGACGACTGAAATGCTTAGTTGTGGGGGACACAATGGTAACCTTGCTAACTCGCTCCGCCCACTTTCACGGCTCTCCCGCCCTTTTCAAAAATGCAGGTTTGACTGGCTCACCCTGTATACAGGAGGGGATAGATAAGATCTTTAAAAAAAACATGTTTCCCTAAGGGAGGAAAGTTCTGTATTTGCTGATATTTACCCTATGTTATTATTCTTCAGAAGGACCACTTAGTATAGTCTTAAAACTGAAATCAATATGATGGCTTTGAGAACTATTTGTTTCATGTTTGTAACTGTAATTTATTTGCCAGAGCATTTTCATTATTTATCAGTTAAATTAATGTATTGAAAACAAATGAGCTTTTATTAATGTAAATAAAAAGTTGATTTCTGTGTTCTTTCATCTCTTGTTCATAATTGTATAAAATGGAGAGGAGGAGTGCGCTTACAATGGGGAAGGTCGAGCAGGGATCGCTATAAAAGCTGAGCAGAAGATACCTTCCCAATATCGAATGGTGGACAAAATGGGATAAATAAGCAAAGTAGCGCTTCCCTGCCTTCCTGGGGAAGTGGATAGAGGAAATAGGGATACCTTATGCAGAGAGTTGGCTAGATGTAACCAATAATAGCCACCAAAATTTAGTGAGACATCATCTGAGATACATACATTAAATGATGATAGAATCTTCCAAAATTTCAGATGTGGAAGAGATTTATCCCTTTATAAATGGATGTTTCTGCTGTACTGAAGCTTTCATCAGGTGGACATTAAAAGTACCTCAAACGACAAAAAATACAACATATAGTGCAATATTGTAAAAACCAGGGGATATATGGAACTATTAAGACAGCCAAGTGGTAACTCACGCTTGATGAGAGCTTCCAGCCCTCATATGATAGCCTCCCGAGTTGTTTTAGGCCAACCCGCTCGCCTGTAGTCTCTGGATCATCGAGATGCCCTTGTCAGATGCAGCTGGTAGGGAGCTTCTCACAGACGGCAATGATACCACAATAGGGGAGGAAAAGGCAGTAAAAAGTATTTATTTTCCCATACTTGGAAATAATATTACACAAACTCGGGTGGAGTAAAAACAAATAAAAGGAAAAAAGGGGGGGCTTTTCAGAGCCAAACACGTTTCGTGCTCTATGAGCGCTTCTTCATTGGCAAGGGGGGAAGAGATTACCGTCCTCTTAGCAGTCCGCTTCATAAATACTATGCGGTGAAGGAAGGAAAGTGAAACCACCTGGTTCCGCTTCCGCGTTGTGGTTAATCCGGTGCTGCCCGATGACGTAGGCGCAAACAAGAGCGCAGTGCGGACCGGAAGTTGATGGTAAAGCACGTGGACACATCTCATCTGCACAGTTATTCTTGGCGAGCCGGAGACCTTTCTCTCCTATGTGAGGAAACATGTGTGGCACAAGCAGTCTGTTCTCATAAAAACATATATAAGCCACAACAGTCTTAATGGGATCGTGTCAGCGTTCATATAATAGTATGTCAAAATATAAAACCAGCCTAAAAAAATCAGTCAATTGGGAATAAATGATTAAAACCAACTAGGAACACTCATGTATAAAACACGGGAAATTTATACTCTTAATATAAACATATAAAATAGAGGGCAAAGGCTCTCAATGAATTGTACATGGACAAACTCCTAAAAATGAATCCAGAGGAACAGGCACTGAACTAAATACTAAAGGAAATGACATAATTCGAAATCTGTATTTAATCCGTTGGCGATCAAAGTATTTAGATGGAAAATCTATTTAATTTCTTCTTGATTAATCTTCTTGATGAAGTCTTCCCCACGCCAATTTTTGAAAATTTTCTTAAGCACAAAGAATTGAAGGACTAAAGGTGACCCCCCCATGAAATTTTGAAAAATGGGCAGAAACAGTATGATTTTCAATTTTTTTAATAATATTTCGTACGTGTTCCATGATCCTTATATATACGGGCCGTATAGTCCTACCTATTTAGATTTTACCACATGAGCATTTCAAAGCATAGATGACATTTTTGGACTGACAAAAACATTTAATATTGGAATTTTAGGATATGTGATATTTAGATAGTTCATAATTGTATAATTTAAATTTCAAAAGCCCTAATTTCCTTTCTGTATTATCATTGTATTATTTTGTGTAGTGGATTTGTCTCATTCATTCACTCATTCACAATGTTTGGCATCAAGTGCAAGAACACAGGTTGTTAATGGTATCTTTAGAAGGGTCTATATCAGCGTGTCAGTATACTAGTATCTAGAACACAGATATTTGAAATTGTGCACAAGAAAGAGTAAAATACAAAGATCTAACAACAATTTTATATTTATATTGCAGTTGTGGAACCATAGCTTCAGATCAGGGACATGTGATGAGTTCAGTGGCTGGGGGGCTCTGGGTGAGAGATGTGCAATAGGGCAGGGCATGTGCAAAGATTTTTGGGCACACAGTCAAAGATACTCCATTTCATTTTGTGCCCCCCCCCCACTCCATAACATGCTGCAAAAAGCAGCATTTGGATTTTGTGACATGTGATGCTGTGCCTCCCCTGCCAATACTGACTGTATGTCCCCATGTGCCAAACTGTTTCCGACAGGTTGGACATGCAGAAAAAATGAGCTTGAACTTTTTCTGTCCTCTGTCTCTTTAACAGCAAGACTACACGTCAGTGGGACAGGAAAGGCTCTGCCTTACCTCACTGCAAGTCACACTTCAAATAGCCAAAGAGGGACACTTCCATTATAGGGAATGTCACAGAAGGCAGGGCTAGAGACTGGGCTATTTCCACACTTTTTAACCGTCATTATTACCTACCAAGGGCATTTATGTTAATGAAAATATCCTTTATAACAAGAGCAAAGTATCATATATATATATATACAATAAGCAATTTTTAACAACATTTATTATAGTTTAGAGTCTCCTTACTTGGTTTTTCATCGCTTTGCAGCTCTGTTATACACCTATACAACTCGAATGTATGGACCCTAGTAAAGAAAGAATGGACAGAAGGATCTGAGTTCATAATAGAGACATTCCTAAATAAGTACACATGGCATGTAGTGTAAAAATGTATATGATTTTTTTAGGTCTTAGTATTACCTTTATGAGAGATAGGATTTTCATGATGTGTATGGGTTACAAACTGTACATACTAAGTAAATGATTTAAGATATTTAAACACATTGCTGGATATTGGATAATATCTACATATGGAAAAGAATAAAAACTTTACTTAAAAAAAAGTTGCTCCGTCCATTATCCACCTTTAATGATTGTGATGAGTTTGCTCATGGAGACAACTGCTGCGTGAAAAAGACACAGGCGTCATTGTTACAATTTCAGATTTCAATCTGTTTCCAGATATCTTCGGGCTTCACAGTGGCGTGCTGATTTTTATTACAAACACTGAGTGAACAATTGTTTTACTACTGTAAAATAACTAAGAATCCATAATGATTTACATTGAAACTGTCATAGACGCAAACATTGGGCTGGTGCAGGGACCCACACTGTGTTTTGTTACAATACAGACAACTGTAACACTTCTATATCTTTTTAAATGGAACTAAGAAGAAAAAAGCCTGGCTTTAATAAATACGGAGATTAGCAGTAAAATGCATTAATTACCTTAACTGTAATTTGGTCTCAGCTTTTGACTTCCCAGATTTCACATTTTTTTCTCCTCAGTTTCTGATTGTTTCAGCTTCTTTCTTTGTAAACTCTGCTCTCTGTCCTTCTTTCTCTCATTCTTTCTTTCCTCTGCGCCTCTTTCTTCTGTGTCTCTTATTACGTTCGTGTGCCCTCTGTGCCTATTTCTTTCTTTCCTCTGCCTCTTTCATTTGCCCTCTGTGCCTCTTTCATTTGCCCTTTGTGCCTCTTTCATTTGCCTTCTGGGCCTATATCATCTGCCCTCTGAGTCTCTTATTACTGTCCTCTGCCCTCTGTGCCATTCTTTCATCTACCTCTTCTTTCCTCTGCCTCTTTCTTCTGCACCTTCTTTTCTTCTGCATCATCACGTGGTGCCCGCTCGACATCATATGACCCCCGCGCGTCACCAGATGGTGCCTGTGCATCACCAGAAGACACTCACCTTACACGCCTGTATGCGAGCCGTACGCGAGCCGTGCAATAAGTAATGGTAGGCTGGATAATGCCATCCATTTGGAGGGAGCTGGGGAGAGCAGATTGGTGTCCACAATATCGAGACTATGGTTAAAAGATGTACTTGTCTGTTGAAAGGCGTCTAAGGGAGGATGTAACGCTTGATTAAAATCTTGATTGTATTGCCAGTCCTGTGAAAAACAAAGCTCCAGGCAGTAAATATACATTGTATCAACTGTGACTGCAAGATGGGATAGTCAATTCATGTGTCACATTGTACTGGTATCTGGACTGGTGAGATGTACATTAACCCCTGCATGGTGAGGGATGTCATGCATCTTGTGGACGAGAACTCCCTTCACATCACGTTACTTTGTGATCGATGTGAAGGCCAATCACAACAACCATATGGAGGCCGTTCAGTCTCACATCAAAGGCAGCAGCATTTCCAGTGCCATCCCGGTTTGCAGAGGTCTGTATAACCTCTTTAGCTAATGATATGCTGTTGCAGTGACTCGTCCTCTGGGGACAGTTTTTTTTACTGCTATGGCACAGCATTCAGAGTGAAAGGTTAAGGTCATCACATTTCACCTTTAAACAGTGATTTCTTCGAACATGACCCTGACAGTTTACTTGGAAACATGGGAAAAGTATGTAATGGTTATTCAAGAGTACAAGAGTAAACATTTGTTGAGTGGAGTTACCGCCAATAGATTACTTTTGACCAGAATCATTCATATTTTCTTTCCCTTAAATGAGCTATGTTGGAATAAAGCAATAGTGGCCTGACTTGTAGCATTATACACATTGTGAACACCAACACTTATCATATGTATTGGGGAAAAAAATCTGGATTCCAAAATCAGGTGTAAACATCAAGGGACACTCTCTTGTCTGAGTGGTTGCACTGATCTGACTTTCCTGCTCCCTCTCCCCCCTCCAGGGGGATCTTAGTTATCTCACCTGGAACCTGAGCACTGAGTTTCAGAATCTTTGGCACTAGGTCCCACCAGTGAAGGCTCTCCAAACGCTGTCACATGACATTCTGCTCCTGGAAGCATGTTACATCCTGCAGGGCTCAGAGGGAAACCAGATCTGGATTTAGACAAGTTTCTAAAGGAGGGGGCCAGGAGAGTATAATGTGTAAGCACTCCGTTTCCTCCCCACTCTTGTTTTAACCCTATAGTAATCATTTAAACAAAGTTCCAGTAAACTTATCATATCCGGTAAAGTCTATGATGTTCATTAAGTTACCATAGCTTTGATTAAGTTTGCAACTGATTTAGAATATAGCCCAAGCTCTTTGACTCTACAACATGGCAATTAGAAATGTCATCACATATGTCATTACAGGTTCATATGATTACCATTGCGATGTATGCACAATATATAAAGACGTACTGACAAAACTGTTACACGGCTCTTTGGAACAGTACTAAGCTACATAAATTACACATTTCCCATCTGTGCATCAGGACAAGATCAAATGGCACGCTGACCTCAGTTAGTTCTCTCAAATATCTAGTTATGTGGTTAGACCCAAATCTATCCTTTGGCCCCACATCGAAAAACTCTCATTTAAACTTTACCCCAAACTAGGTGCCCTATACAGAAACAAATCCTGCCTGAACCCCGCGGTAAGAGAGCAGATTGTACAACGAATGCTTACACCGTCTATTGAATAGAGTATGCAGAACATGTACTCACATATTTGATTAGGTCCACAGCTGGAGGAGGTCCTCTCCTCGCTCCAAGGCCTCAAGACAGCAAAATATTTAAGAAATCCAGCACCACGTGGTATATTAGAAATAGATTAATTCCATCACCAGCAAAATAGACAAGTTCAACCTTGATAATGGCTCCTAAGAGAGCCGAAACGTCAGGACTTGCTTTTTAAATATGCTTTAATAAATTTTGTTATTTAATTTATTTATTTTTTGATTGAGTGCAGCCATTTGTTGGATTATATATATATATATATATATATACATATATATATATACGTGTGTGTGTGTGCTGGAATATGGTTCCATTTTGCTGAATGCTAGTACTACCTTTGTTTTTGAGGCAGAAGAGAAACTGTAAAATAAATACTCACAGGAAGCAGATGCAGAAAAAAATGTACATTATTGAAGCAGAAGCAATGATGTTATAAACTATATATTTTGATAGATAACACTCTTAACCAACATGGCATAGAGATTATTTAACTAATTTTCACTGGAGTGGAATCACTTTTTACTAACTAGGATTATGTTTATTTTACCGCTTGAGCGAGTGGCTGTATATTCTCTTGGCTGCGTTAACAAAAAAAGGACAATATTTGTTCTGTTAAGATTCCAATCGGACTGGTTGTTCCTTCAGTACATTCCAGCACAGTCAAAATTAACGGCTGGCTTACCGTCAAGAAAAACGCTGGAAGCCATTTTCCCCATTCTTGAGATGATGAAAATAATTTTAAGTTCATGTCTTTTTCTGCATTAAAATAAACATCTTCTTGCTGAACTTAATGGAATGTAGCATGGTAGTCAGTTCTGTTTCATCAAGAGAGAGAATTTGTTTAACTTAAGATTCCAAAATGTATTTCAGCACCTTCCACCTCCTGATGTTATATATATATATATACATATACATACCAAATCTATTGATATTGAAGAAGTAATCAAATGATTATTAGAACAATTTATATTTGTACCTGGTCTGTTTTTATGTCTAACTGTCTATCTGTGACAAGAGTCACTTTGAACTTGGGGTACATGCTCCATATTGTTTCCCTGCCCTAGCTTATGTTGAAGTCACCCTGTACCTTCAATTCTAGGTACAGGGTGTTTGTATTTGTGTCGTCTGTGCAATGCATGGATACTGTTATTCTTCTTATCATTCTGGTCTATGCTTATCTGTTTCTATGGTTTATATTATTAATGTGTGAGTCGCATTAGCATTTTCCGACTCCCCCTATCTGGAGTGCATTTACATGTGTTAAAGTTGAAGTGATCGTAGTTTCTCTGTCTGGTTTGGCAAACACTGCCCTACTATCAGATACTGTACATTTGAATCCCCTTTTTATCCCCACAATCTACTATTGTTCTATTTTGATGGAATGTTACACCTGTGTCTTTTTGCCCAGAGTTAATCCCATTATCTGTCCCAAACACCAAGACGCCAGGGGAGAGATTCCTGATGAATTTCATTAAGACGTCTGGGTGTCATTTTCCATTGGCCTCTAGGCCCCATCTGGCATTGTATAAATTATTCATTAAAAGCTCAATTCCTCTCTGACTTTTCTAACCCCAAGTTTTGAGTGTTGCCTCATTTCTGGAGAATGCTATCATCACACGTTCAGTGTACCTATCCCTAGCTTTGGCTAAGGGCTGGAGAAAGGCACGAAAGAGTGGTGGGAGAAAGGGGACCAACAAGGGAGCAGCATTAACAGATATGACCCAGACAGGGTACGGAGATCTGTTACACTATCTATATGAAGCAAGAAAATGGAGGGTACTCACAGGTCTTCTCAATGGTAATTATTAGTTATTAACATATAGATATTCCGGCACTCCAGAGCCTTTAACAAAACATTGCATGTCTTGATAAAGGCTCAGGTGAGCCGAAACATCGTCATATGTCAATACGTGATAACTACCATTTCAGAAAACCTGTGAGTAACCTACGTTTGCTGGCTTTATGTGGATATACATTGAAGTTTCACTGGGGCAGAACCGCTGTATAGTTTTTTAAGGTATGTCAATGAGTACCAAATAGAATTGAGAAATTATCTAGGAATCTATTAATTGTCTTTGCAAAATCTCCTATAATGACCTTTACACCTGCATATTTTTGCAGTGTCGCTATAATGTGGAAATGTGTATTAATGTTGCTTTATTCTTTTACAGTTTGCCTTGGTACGAAAAACAAATTCACATTTCTTGGGACAGAGGAGGAACACTATCTCAGCATTAAACGAGCGTACAGTAACTGCGATGTTATACACGAGAACCTTGAAATCACCTACTTGCATAGACACCATGATCTCTCTTTCCTAAAGGTACAGATGCTCAAACAGATAATTTTAGACAGAAAAACATAAGAAAAAGTATTTTTTATTTTAACGAATCAGCATACACCTCTGGAGGATCTCTCAGAATATAAATAATAAGAGATATGAATGGGAGAGCAGCATTCTGGAATTCAATAAATTTAACCATGTACTTAGTTGACAATCATATATGAGACATATATTGAATATGCAATGCTATGTGTAGAAGATATTATTTAGTTGTCAGTGGTCCGATTTTCAGGACAGTAGACTTTTGCACTATGGTATTAAAATTAACGGAGGTTTTATCGCAAGATCGAATTGAGCTATTTTTGGTGCTTCACCAAAAGCACGAGAAAGGAGTTTACTTTACAACCATCCATATATAGGGCGTTACCATAAACAAAATCGAATTGAAGACTTATTTCTAGCTCCTAATGTGTCACAATAGATATTACTATAATTTCTTTGGATTTTCAAGAGATTGAGCAACATACATTGTAATCTAATTATTGAAACAGTATATTAGAAGTAATTCTGTCATCAACTCCTTGGCTTCAGGTTTGACCAAATAAATGGTCCAGTAACTGATACACCCAAAACATTATTGACTTAACAGGTTTATGTTCAAATCATTTGTTAGTTGTGATTCGAGCATATGGGATGAGTGGAGAATTTTCCTAATAAAACATTTCTAAATAAAGTGTAACCCAAAACATATTTTTTTTTCCAATCAGGATGAAACCATTCTCAGTTTAGTGTACACAATAAGTACAGTTGAAATACGTGAGGACCTTTTGGACATTAGAGATCTGGAGCAGGGACAACTATTTTCGCTAATTCTTCGTGAATTCACTGTGATTGGCCTCGTCATATTTAGATTATATAATTAAAATGTGATGAGATAAATTAATAAGAAGCAATTGCATCTGTGTGTTACAAATCTTTGACAAATGTTGTGGCAGAATAGAATAACCTTTCATATTGGTATTAGGATGACAATGTATCTTTTTTCTTGTCTTTACCATTTTAGACCATAAAGGAGGTAGGCGGTTACGTGCTCGTTTCAGTCAACGGTATAAAAAACATACCACTGGAAAATCTCCAAATTATCCGAGGAAATTCCTTATATAAAACAAAATATGCATTGGCTGTTGTGTCTAACACTCATGAAAATTCCAGTTTGGAAGAGCTACCACTGAGAAGTTTGACGGGTGAGTCTTCAAGCAAGTCGATCGGTGCCTACAAACTGTATTGATTCCAAAATGAGATATGTGATATGTCAGGGGTCAGCAGCCTTGGTCCTCCAGATCGTTTGGAACTGCATTTTACTCTGAGGTGTTAACAGGCTAATGAGTAGCTGACGTGAGATGTAGTATCAAAACATCTGGAGGACCAAGGGTGCTGACCACCTGCTATATGTGCCATAGAGTATTATTATACAAATACAAAATAAATTTCTATGAAATAGAATGTTATGTATCATCCTATGCCATTTATATGAAGGAAAATGCGCTATGCTACCTTCAAAGGGCACTTGTCATAGTCAATTCCTGGGTGGGTCTCCTATAGGCTAGTCTTTCTGATCTTACCTCAGAGGTAAAAATTGGTATCCATGACTGTAGCACAGATTGCTTTGCCAATGCTAATACCAAGGTGGCGATGACCTGTAGGTGTGTATGACAGGTGAACGTTAAAGTCCCACTACTACCATAAAATGAAATGTCCTTATTGTGTTTATGTTATGTTGCTGATATCTTACGTGTACTTTGGTTTTCTCTTGTATGTTTAGTTAAGAAATTATTTCACTCTATATGTGAGTAAATAGGGCCATCACCAGCTCAAATCATTGAATTGTGTGTGACGTATTCAAAGGACATCAGCAGGGGGTAGATTAGAAGGGCACTATTCCCATGTTTGCGCTAAAATTGGGAGGCTAAGGCGAAAAATCTGTGCTTGCAGGTTTCCCCGTTGCGTCCCCATTTTACCGTGATATTCCAGGGCAGGCAATGTCTCAGCACCTCGTCCTGCAACACAGCACTAACCGCTGGGACACTCGCGGCAGCGCGGTAGTGCTTCCGTGCCGCTGCAAGTATCACCTCCTAGAGTCCATAGGGCCACGAACGTAGTGATCGCGGAGGGAGACTGAGAACTAATTGTTCCCAGTCTCACTCTGCTCCTGGTGACAAAAAGCGGCTAAATGGGCCACCATTCTCGTCATGGGATGAGAGGTGAGTATGGTATTTGGTCGGATTTAGAGGGTACTAAATGATTTTGTGAATGCGGAATCATTTAGCACCAGCTTTTAGGAGTAGCTAAATTTTTGCCTTGCGCATCCCTGCGGTAATTAGTGCTAGCACTTTGTAATACCTTACCTACCGAAATGTTAATTAATGATTCTGCTCCCTAAAGTACAGTAAGCTTGCATAAGCTATCGGAAAAAAACAGTGCGCTAAGTGATTTCTTACGGGTTTAGTGTCAGGAAGGTAATATGGAGGCATGCATTAATCCGTTGGATGCAGAGGACATGTGGGGAACGTCATGGAGATTCTCCACTATATGCGGAGGACGTTTCCCACACGTCATCCGGAAAGAGGGGTATTCTTCCGAATACTCACCTCTCTCTCCGGAGTCCTGCAGTGGTCTGACTTCCTTGAAGTCAGACCCCGCTTTTATACCCCCGGCGCACTGATGTCATTGCGACGGGCGCAATGACGTCAGTTTCAGATGCACCCCCTCAGCAATGCCGGAAGATCACTTGAAAGAGTGGGGTCCTTTGAACCTCTCTCCCTCCCAATCAGGAGGAGATCTAGCTTGAAGAGAGGTATCGCTGGAAAGGTCACAGTATGACCTTTCCAGCGATGCCTTTCTTTAACCCCTGAGGTGCCAGTCTGCAATAATGATATATTAATGATATATTATGACTCTGCTGAGTCTGCCGAAAAAAAGGGTATATAATTTGTCTGGGTCATATAATAAAACATGACTTCAAATCGCGTTTAACCATGATAAAAAAAAACGGTAAAAATGAGCTCAGCACCCAGAGGTGAAATGGCTCAGCAGTGAAGGGGTTAAACTCACTTATCCTGGCGGTAACGCTTACCTTAGCGTTCAATAGGGAATAGTGCTCAAAGTCTTTTAAGCTCCCTGTTTTATTTCATTCAGCTGCCATCTCTAATCTAGGTTAGCCTGGATCACAATAGCCTCTTCCGGCCTTATTGAAACATTCCCTCCTCATTAATTGTTAAATACTGTAGATTGAATAAACAGCAGTCACAATGTAAAGCTTTTGCACAATTTTTGGTAAATGTTGCATAATGGAAAAATCCACAAAATGTTAACAGGGGTTATAACCCAAATTTTCCTTTTTAGATGCAATTACTTAAAACATTTATTGTTATTAAAATAATGTCAAACCAAAGTTTAACCTGATTACTTTGCTAACATGAAAAGGTCTTCTTGGAAGCTTTATTTATGATGCAAACAACTTAATCTTCCTTTACTCTTTTCTCTCTTTTTCTGAATTATGTTGTCTGCAAAATTTTTTTGTCTAAAACGAGTAAGTCGACAAAAAAAAATCTAGATTTATTGGTTCACTTCAAACACAGGAACGATTCAATTAGTTATACAAAGTATTTGAGATGCAATACCGCCTATGTCTCTGGTTAGGCAGGAACAGGCCATTTGTACTGCTGGCGGAAGCGACGTTAGCAGCATCATGTTTTTAGCCCAACATTGGTGTTATCACCTTAGAAATAAGGTCATTGCTCAGTTCTGTTCATTTCAGTGATGTGTTTTGCATTAGTTTTTGTAAAAGTTCCACATGTGGCTAATATTGCTGTGTTTCTTCCATAACAGAAATCCTTATTGGTGGTGTTAGGATAGCAAATAACCCAGGACTTTGCAACTTAAATACGATCCAGTGGAAGGACATTGTGAACACAGATCACAAAAATAATGAGATTACAATTGAAGACAATGGTTCAGCTGATTGTAAGTTATGCAGAGCATGTATTTTCAGTGTGTCTTGTAAAACCAGAGTCTAAACAACAATCACATTGTACAATACATCAGCAGTCATGGTAAAATGGATCAAGCCCAGTACCCTTTCCTGTATACTCATTTGAACCAAGCTGTCACTGCCCTCACCACCAGTGCCGTAAAAAAGGCCAAATAAGGTGCTGTTCCCCTTTCATGTACACTCCAGACCGTATTTTCCCCTGTTTTCACGTCCAGGTGCCCAAGAGTCCACGCCAGGTTTTTTCTGTGATTCCAAACCTCAGATGTGAGCTGGACCTATGCCTCATTTTTAGCTGCGCTCCACCCTAGGGGGAGTGCTTTTGCATTGAAGTCCCTCAGTTGCCTTTAACCAGTGTGCAGTGCACATCAGCCTGTCTGGAGATCCTGCCAAACCTCAACCATACCTCTGCCATTCATTTCAACGTGTATGAACTGTGCTTTGGACTCTGACTATTCTCCTGCCAGCTGCCTGCCTCGACCCATGCTATGGACTTTAACAACTCTCTTGGATTACCCCTTTTTTGAGACCTCGTCTGATACCCATAGTTTGCCTGTACTTCTACCCACTGTGTTTTCTGGTCCTCAGCCCCTCCTTTGTTCTGTCTTATTTCCAGTAAGTGTTCTTGTGTTCTCCAGTTGCTCTGTGTCTCTTGATTTCTGTTACAGTCAGCCCTCTTCCTGTCCTGTCCCCTTATCTTTTGTTTCGGTATATATTCTGTTCGGTCCAGTTCCTGTCCTGTCCTGTCCACCTGGTGTATTCTGTCCTTGTTTTTTGCTAGTTATTCAGTCCCATTCCTGTCTCCCCAAGCCACCTGTTATATTTTATTATTATTCACTGTTCCCTCTGGTTTATCCCTGTTGTTGGTCCTTTAGTTATAAACCTTTGTCTGTTATACCCTTACATTTGCCTTTTTCCACTTTGTCACCACACCTGGGCTCGACCCTGCAACCCTGGCAATACCCAGTCGTGACACAAGCTTACATATGACACATATGGAGATTATATGAATTTTGTGCAGCTCAATGATAGTCCAGAGTCCTACTCAGGCCTGGCAATTTAATTAGTTGAGGATGATAAAGGGAAAAAAAAACATGATTGGGATGTGTGACTTACCTGGATATGTTAAGTAAATATAAGAGTTTGAAATTAGATATTTTTATGTTTATATGTTTCTTCTTCCAAATCAGACTCTCTATTAGGTTTTTATACACAAAGGGCTAAATTACATTCTTCCCACTAAAACAGGGGTGCCTGGGAGAAAAAACTGTGCTCGCAGTTTCCTCCCTAGTGCCCCCGTTTTAACGGGAGATTACAATGCAGGCGCTTAAAAAGCTGCCTGCATTGTTAGCGGGCACTAGCCCCGGGATGGGGCTCCATTGAGTTTCCCCCTGCCGGTCACATGACGAGATCCGGCAGGTCGGCGTAGTGATCTGCAGGGAGAGACTGGGGGACTTTTTTACCCAGTCTCTCCCTCTGTTCCCGGCGGCAGGGGAGGCGGACGGAGCCGCGGTCCTCATCGCGGGATACTAGGTGAGTATCTGATTTTTTGGGGGTGATATCTGCTGGTGCTAATGGATTCTGCACCAGTGGAATCCGTTAACAAAATGATAACCACAGCCTGGTTCTGGTGTTAACTGCAGCCGGACGTTAATTAGCGTTAGGACTTTGCAATCCTAACGCTGATTAACACTTTGTGCTCCCCATGTTAAGTATAGGGAGCGCAAAGTACAGTAACCTAGCGCTGAAAAGCACAAGGTACCAAACGCAAACGAGTTACTTATCCCGTTAGCGTTTGGATTGTAATGCGCGGTGGCCACAAGGGCTAACGTTAACTCTCACTCAGGTGAGCGCTAACATTAGCACCAAGATTGTAATGTGGCCCAAAAAGTACATACGCTTCACTGAAATACAACGGAATAAATTTTATATTTATATTTCAGGTATGAAATGTAGCCCAGAATGTAATGGTTCATGCTGGGGACCAGGTCCTGAAAATTGTCAAAAATGTAAGTATTTATTAATATTTCAGTAGATCCAGCAAATTCTTAATAATAATTGCTGTGTTGAAAAGATATCAGGTTGGGAACTTTTTTTGTTTGAATCTTGCAGATCACTTAAATAAGCCACTAAATCAATAAAATAATATTGCTTTGTTTCCATATTTTTTTTTCAGTGACGAAAATAATCTGTGCTCAGCAATGTTCAGGTCGATGCAGGGGACCTGTGCCAAGTGACTGCTGTCACAGTCAATGTGCATCTGGCTGCACGGGACCCAAAGAAAAAGACTGTTTGGTAATTGTCTTATGTCTTACTTTGGGGGATTTCATACAGTATCCAAAACCTTGATGATCCAATTTTGAGATACTTTTTTGTTTTTATTTATTGTGAATTACTGTACTTTTGCATGAGAGAGTATCTATCATAACAGTATAGATCTTTTTACTGTCCGGTGTCATGATTCCCCCCTAGGGTCTATGGTACTGGTCCCTATAAGCAGAATACTATCTACCCTTCCGATCTTTTGATGGTCGGCAAAGCTACCTATGACCAGTGATATATGACAGAGATATAACCACAAAGGGTTAACAGACAACAGTGATCTTACACTTGGTCAGCAGAATAGCGGGGATCATAACACGAGGAGAGGTAGTCAGCCGTATGTTAAGAATAGAACAGAATAGTTCTCAGAATAGCCAGGTTTGATACACAGAAGGGGTTGTCATACTTGCCAGAATCGATACACATAGATGGTTAACAGACTTCCCGGGATTGATACACGAAGAGAATAGTCAGAATAGCCGAGGTTGATACACAGAAACGATAAAAACAGGAAAGCACTGAAGAGATGTGTAAATCACGTCAGGGCACTGGCTGAAAGGAACCACAGGACTTTAAACCTGGCAGGTGCCGCGTCATAATAGTTGGCACCCAGCTAGCGAGCAGCGAGGAACGCGCTGCTGGGCGCTGGGCTCACCAGAACAGCGTGGAACGTGACATCCAGTTTCATTGTTCAGTGTTCATTTAGTTCATGCACCAACTAAAGAAGGCCCTCAGATCTCAGACTTTGCAACTTTTTTCCCAATATGTAAATTTTCTTCTCTAAACCTTTTGGGGTTTTCTCTTCTGTGCAAAAGCACAAATTCAACTAAGCCAGTTCTCTCGAACCATCCCTGGGGAACGTTAATGTTAATATACATTTTTTGTTACATGTAGGCTTGCCGTAAGTTTCGTGATGGAGAAACGTGCAAGGAAACCTGCCCTCAGCTGATGTCATATAATACATTAACCTACCAAATGGAAGTAAACCCAGAAGGAAAATACAGTTTTGGAGCCTCCTGTGTGACAAAATGTCCACGTAAGTTGATGGAATGACCAACCAACTATTTTCCTCTTTTAAATATTTTCTTTATACTATATAGCAACACTATGCCCTCAATAGGGGTTTGGATATAGTAGGGAGGTTATTCCCCAATTTCTTTTGTACAACCAGCCTTTTAACCACTTCGCTGCGGAGGACGCGCTCAGCGCGTCCTCCCGCAGGAAGCGTTGGCTGCGGAGGACGCACTGACGCGTCCTCCCTTTGCAGCCAGCGATCGGCCGGATTCCGGACGATCGCTGTGCCCCCTGGTGCGGGCTGGCATCCTTGATGTCAGCCCAGCATCCGGGACCGCCACGGGCACCAATAGATGTCATCGCGGCGGCGCGATGACATCTATTGCAGGCGCCCCCCGCGAGTGCGGAGGCGGTGCCTGAAAGGGAGCAGGGAAGTCCTTTGGACCTCTCTCCTGCACCTTCAGTTCAGGGCAGCGATCGAAGCCAGACATGGTTTGGAAGGGCACAGCCTGCCCTTCCAAACGGTGCCTGGCTTTAACCCCTTGGAGACCGGATCGCTATTCGGTGCCAAAAAGTACCAGATAGCAATCCTTTCCCGGAGCTGGCCGACATCTTGGATGTCGGCCAAGCTTCCGGGATCTCCCCCTGATGACTGGCATCATCGTGCATAGCGCCAGTTTTGGAGTTAACCCCTAGCTGCCACCAATGGTGGAGATAGGGGTTCCAATGAACCCCCTATCTCCTGATCCGTGAAAGCTAGGGGTTAATGTTTGGTATCATTGGATCTGCCAGAGCATGGCCTTTCCAACAATACCAAACATGACCATGTAAAAAGTTAAGAAAAAAATTAAATAAATAAAAATGTAAATATAAAAATATTAAAAAATAAATAAATAAAAAAAACTAAACAGTTTTTTTTGTTTTGTTTTTGTTAATGCAGCAATATTGTTCCCATTTCAACTATAATGTGAACAATGATGCTGCACTAATGATTTTTGTATGGGGTGCGTTTGTTAAAAATCGCGTGATTTTCCCCCAAAAAAGGTAACGATTCCCGTTCCTAATTTTTTTAACAAGCGCAACCCATAGAAAATATAACCGCAAATGCTCACATGATAAAATATGAAAAAAAACACTTTACACGTTGTAAATTATTGAAAATTAAAATTGTATTGCATTTTTTGTTATGATATACAGACAGGACATGACGTATACATATAATAATGATATATTATGAATCTGCCGAGTCTGCCGGAAACGATAAATAATATGTCTGGGTCATATAAAACAATATGGCTTCAAAACGCGTTTAAACATGATGAGCGAAACTGGTAAAAATGACCTCAGCACACAGGCGTGAAATGGCTCAGCAGCGAAAGGGTTAACCTACCCTTGTGCTGAATTGGCATTCTGATCATTAACTGAAGGCATCAAGTTTTCAATGACTGTAAAAATTCAGAATGGTCAATAATGAATAACTTTTAAATAATAGCGTGACTTTCAAACCAAAGAAAGGGAATGAAATTGCTTCTGTATAAGGTGGTAAGAGAAAGGGTTACCATATAACCA
Organism: Leptobrachium leishanense; assembly: GCA_009667805.1. Lineage (NCBI taxonomy): Eukaryota > Metazoa > Chordata > Amphibia > Anura > Megophryidae > Leptobrachium > Leptobrachium leishanense. The sequence continues at coordinate 240,696,241 of CM019067.1, read as the reverse complement.
ATCTTTTCTTATTATTTTAAAAGTGATACTATATATGCAGCTGATTTGTTTATAAGTTCCTGCTAGCTCATTTTTACAGTTTTTATAACATAGTAATGCACTACAGGTCAGAGCTATAAATCTGTTGCTAACAGTTTCGGGAAAATCACACACATAGAGCAATCACTGTAATAAACATTCTGCAAAGAATGCAGAAGCATTTCTTTGGTCTCTATATTGAATACTCCGAAGAGGTGCTACAAGAAAAACACAAGCTACTGAGCTAACTGTCTCAGTCATCAGAGGGGTGGCTGGAACCCAATGGACAGTAGGCCACAGAGGAGGTATAAACGCAGTACAATAGGACATTCCATAGGCAGTGGTCAAAGATTTAGCAAAGGGTCGAGGCTGGTAGCAAAGGTTCATACACGAGGTGGATAGCAAGGGGTCAATAACCAGGAGTAAGAGAAGAGATCAGGAGGAAGGCAGTTGGCTACAACACTGTGGAAACAATACTGAAGCAATGCCAGAGAGGAGTCTCTGGTCTTATATAGGAGGTAGACACGCCCCCAGGTCAGTATCCACTCCTCCTTCTCTTATTGGGTACCGGTCTGGGAGCTCCTCCCTGGACCATGCAGGCTACCCGACTGCTCTGTTCCGGCCCATTGGTCGGGCCAACCCCGGGCGTCATCTTGGCCAGATTCCCCAGGGCGGCGTCCTCAATGGCGGCAGACCACGGCGTCAACCAGTAGCCGCTGCTTCAGGCAGGAGACCATGCGCCGCCGAGTGGAACGACCACCTGGGATGTAAGGGTTGGATAAACGGAGGCCCGGATGGCTCCATGATGGCCTGCGGACCTTTGGGAGGGAGCCAGTGTCAGGCGAGGACGGACACGGCCATTGGTGAGGCGTGACAGTAATCCCCAGATTGATCCCATGTACATACGTTATTCCTTCTTTTAGTTATTATCTCTCTTATGTACTCAATATATATATCGGGGGCTTGGTTATTGATTATTTTTTAAGAATAGACATAAAAAGGTTAGATGACAGACTACCATTCTGTCAATAGGAGGCATGTATTCATAAGACATAAACCAGAGAAATCACCTAAATTCTAAGAAGGGTAAATAAATAATATCTAACCAGTATCAAGCAACCGTTGATTTTGAAGATGCAGTAAAATTGAGTCCGCATTGGCCAGCTTAGCAAATGGCCTGCTGTTTCAGCACATTAAAATGGGACTTAAATTTAGGCCTACTGGTAATGTAAGATGGAGTAAAAATTGATAATAGAAAATTCATAACAGCTTTCATACCTGCAAGCTTAGTGTGAGTCCATAACCATTTTAAGCACATTAACTAATGGGTCATTTGTACTACATGGCATTTATCTAGTATGCATAAGGAGTTCCCACATATTTAACATTGTGTCTTTATCCACTTGTAAAATGACTGGTTCACTTGACTCATAAAGTAAAACAACCAAACCTTAAATCAAAGTACACGGGAGCTGCTTAGATATTAGTCTTCTGATGATGAAATTATTTTACTCTAAGCAAACATTATTTATTCAGTTTTGCTTGTGTATCTGTAAGTAGATGTGCGCACATGATGTATGTAAAAAACAGTTACCCTGTTGATCGTATTTGTCCAACAAGGTGGCACTACTGTATTATATTTTAAGTCAAATTTATAGCAGTGTCATTAGAATAAAGGGTATTTAAAAGTAAAAATTGCAAAATTAACTTCTATAAATGTCAGGTCAGTTTTTCAATAAATTTGTTTCACAAACTGAAACTATTCCTCCAACCACCTCATCATTTTACACAAAGATGGATAACCTAAACATTAACCTCTCCTGATCCCCTTTGTACCCCCTCCTGTTTTAACCTTTAAGATAATTTTAAAACTTGCCTTGTTTCCATTGCACTGCATGTCACGTCCAATCCTACGGATGTGACATGCTTCCTGGTTCCTGCAAGCCATATGTTACATGACTGTGGGGGTATGCTTCCATGGCAGTGAGGGTGGTTGGTCCCATATTAGTTCCCTCTTTCTGATCTGGATGCAAGAAGCTCAGATCAGCTGTTGCTGAACTTCCCAGAGGAGCTAAGCCTCTGCACTTGGAGGGATGAAACAGCCATCTGAGTGCTAGAAGTTGGAGAGGGTGAGGAATACTCAGGCACTGTCTGTATGTGTATATCTATATATTCATTTTGAGTGCGACATGGTAGGTCATGTGCGAAATGTCAACACTTAATTTGGGGGTAGAGTTGTTGATGAGTTCCCTCACTTATTTTTGTAGGACTTGACTCCTGATTGTATGGAAGCCATTTCTATCTAATCAGTCACCTTCAAAGGTTTAGGACCAAAAGAAGGTGGTACCTGAAGTAGAGGTTATGTGTGAGCTACCAGACTTTATCAGACTTGGGCAAATTCTCCAGGCAGTGGTGTAATTCTTCTGTTAAATGATCTAGTCCTCCCATAAAATTATCAAACATAGTGGGTCCACGAAATGCTCATTTTGTACTTATTCTAGTTTGATCCTCGGAGTTGTGAAAAGAAAACTGACAACTAAAGTCAAGTAAGAATGCTTCACTGATATTTTTTATAATAAAATAACTGATGTGTTTTTTTGTCACAGATAACTTCGTAGTGACTGATCACGGCTCATGTGTTCGAACATGTAACCCAGGTTCTCAAGAGGTAGAGGAGGGTGGCAAGCGTGTATGTAAAAAATGTGACGGACAGTGTAACATAGGTAAGGCATTTGAAAGTCTTCTTTCACAAATCAATGTAGTGACCTTTATATTCCAAGTCATACCATCACTAGATGATTCCTGCATTGTCAATTCTCAATAAAGATCACATAGTTGTGCTTGAAAGCCAAGCGTTGCATGATTTTGTTGAAATACAAAATACTCTTCTTTGTGTGTTTGTGCCTGCAATGACCTCCTTAAAATAAACAACTTGAAGCAGAATGTGAGATAAGGGAACAAATGTTATAAGTTATTAAGAAATGTGGCATTTGCCCACAAATTATTATATTTTTTATATGTCATTGTAATGTTTCAGAGTTTTAGAGATCAAGTGATGAAGCAGGGTGAACTTGGGGTTGAAGCACAAGGGGAATAAATTTTGCACATTGGGTACATGTCACAGTCATTTTGGAACTTAGCATAATTTCTATCCATAACCAAACGTATGCCCTAGTGAAAGGGCCCTAATCTTATTAGAAGCTTTAAAAGTACAATCTAATGATTCTCATGAAGTCCCTGCATATCAGATACATTTCAGGAAACATGTTTTCTAGATATGACAGATAGTAGGCACTCCAGAATGTAATCTAAATTTAAAGGACCATCCTAGCAGTATTTATCATAAGCGTTAATAAATTCAGTCTGGTAACATTTTAGCCATTTTTAAGTATTCACTTATTTTCTGCATAGGAGTTAATTTTATATCTTTACAGGAGGTTGGGAAATCACCAATCACCAAGTGATTGTGAGGGGAGTAGAAAGCAGAAGCATTATACATACATAGTCCTTGAACAGTTCTTGAAATTAGTTTCTCTTCTTAATATACTCAAAGAAAAGAAGAAAAGAAGAAAAACAAGAACGATATAGGGCCCTATTACACTCTGCACACTAACGGTAGCGCTCACCTGCGTGAGCACTACCGTTAGTTGCAGTGTTTAGGGCATATTACAATCCAAACGAAACGGGTTAAAAAACCTGTTTGCGTTTGGGACCTTGCACTTCTCAGCGCGAGGTCACTGCATAGGGAGCGCAAAGTGTTAATCAGCACTGGTATTACAAAGTCCCAGCGCTGATTAACGCCTGGCTCTAGTCAACGAAAAGTTAACCAGAGCCAGGACCTGGTGTTAACTGATTCCGCTGGTGCAGAATCCGTTAACACCAGCTTAAACCAGTAAAAAAAAATCACATACTCACCTCCTGTCCCGCGGTGAGGACCGCGGCTCTGGTCGCCTTCTCTGGCCGGCGGGAGCAGGGAAAGACAGGGGGAAAAAGTCCCCCCTGTCTCTCCCTGCGTATCCCTATGCCAACCGGCCAGATCTCGCGATGCAAGATCCGGCCGGTCACGTGATCGGCAGAGAGGAACTCAATGGAGTCCTATGGACTCCAGCGAGTGAATGCTTGCGGCTGCGCTCAGCGCTGCCGCGAGCATCCTGATTTTTAACGGGCGCTACAATGCAGGCAGCATTTTCTTGCGCCTGCATTGTAATCCCCCGTTAAAGCGGGGGCGGTAGGGGGAATACCGCAGGCGCAGTTTTTTCCCCCTACCGCCCCCGGTTTAGCGCGGAGATCGTAATAGTGCTCATAGTGTAGTATGTAATGCACCAATAATTAAGGAATAGTGTCTATCATTTCACTCACACTTTATTGTATAGTAAAGTGTGAGTGGAATGGTATAGATACACTATTCCTTAATTATTGGTACATTACATACTACACTATGGGCACTATTACAGTGCCCACTTAAACGAGGACGCTAAGGAGGAAAGCCTGCGCCTGCAGCTTTCTCCTTAGCATCCCCATCTTAGCACCATATTACAGGGCAGTCATTCAGCAGCCTGCCCCGTAATGCATCGCTAAGCCTCAGGATACTCGAGGCAGCGCTAAGCGCCACCGTAAACATCCCCTCCATGGAGTACATAGGAAAGTCCAAAGGCAATTCCCATAGGACTCCATTGAGGCTTCAACTGCCGGTCACATGACCTGCAGGATCTCGCCTCTCGTGAGAACCTGCAGGTTGGTGGGAGTGATCGCGGCGGGAGTCTGGGGGACATTTCCCCCCAGTCTCTCTCTGCTCCCGGTGGCAAGAAGCATTGGATCGGACCGCCATTTTCGCCGCGTGATGAGAGGTGAGTTTATGATACTTGGGGTTTTTTTCAGCTGACGCTGACTGATTCGGCAGGAGAGGAGTCAGTTTGCACCAACTCCTAGCTATGGTTAACTTTTCAGTTAACTGCAGCGGGACGTAACAGAGCGCAAAGTACAGTAAGCTCACGCTGAAAAGCACTAGCTCCGAATCGCTAATGTTTTTTTTAACTGGTTAGCGTTTGGAATGTAATATGGTCGACCCGCGCTAGGGCCACTTAACCTAATGTTACCGCTCACACAACTGATCACTAACATTAGCGTTAAGTATGTAATAGGGCCCTATATCTTACTTGTCAATCTTATTTTCTTTGAGTATACTAAGAAGATAAACTAATTTCAAGAACTGTTCAAGGACTATGTACTTATAATGCTTCTGCTTTCTACTCCTTTCACAATCACTGAGTGATTGACGCTGTATCAAACTCATGTACAATTATCTATGTTGGTTTTGTTGAGGGGACCGCCATATGGTACAAAGCGATTAAGGTGTCTTCGTATAAGATTGTGGGAATTGTCTTTGGGGTGCTACACTGTACCCTCTCTCAATTTTATATGTTTATCAGGATTCAGGAGGTTCAGCTCTGTCACCCTTATCTTTCCGATTCCCTACAGGGGCAGGCAAAGCCGGTGTTGTGTGCCAAGAAGAGGAACAGGAAGAGGATTGAAAATAAGTTACAAAGAGAAAATAAGTTATAGAGGAAGACAGAATTAAAAAACAAGAAGCAGCAATTAGTCTTTATCCAGCTAAAAAGTTTAAAAAATTTAATTATTTGGAAAGACTCTTAAGAAAATTAAAACCAATGAAAAATTTGGTAACATTGTCAGGATCCCTATGAGCTGAATTATTTGGGACAAAACACTACGGGCAGTATTACAATGTTGGTGCTAACTTAACCAGAGCTGTTGTAAACTTAAAACCTCCATAGGCTATAATGGCTCTGGGAAGTTTACAACAGCTCTGGTTAAGTTAGCACCAACTATGTAATATAGCCCTACATTTTTTTTCAAAGCATGAGCCTTTATCAAGTATCAAGTATCAAGCTGAAATGTTGTTATTTTGTGACTCAAATAAATTAGCACATAGCGATCTTGACAGCGTGACTGGCCTTTTCTATTCTCTTCATGGATTTGTGGGATCTGTAGTGATCCTTGGCTGTGTAGAACCTGTAGAAGGATCTCCTTAGATGTGTGTGCCCAAAAACTGTACATTTCTGTAGATCTTTTACTAAAATTTAAGCGAATAAAGATACTGTTGGTAGTAGATAGAGTATATTTAGGGTATAATTGAACATTTTCAAATATCTCTTTAACATTCTTTATTGTGAACTGTGGTAATCATAGACTTGCTTTCTTGTCAATGACGATTTATAGTCAGTATTAAGTAGGGAATAGGCATTGCCAGGTGTATTAAAGCTAGAAGAATTTCCTCACTAAAAAGAGTTGTTTTGACACATTTGTTCCTGATCATTTTCGTGGAAATACTTTTGTTTCTTTTTCAGACAAACTTTGTGACGGAATTGGAAGTGGAAATTTGAAACATGTCCTGTCAGTAAATGCTACTAACATTCACTATTTTGAAAACTGTACCAAAGTGCATGGAGACGTGATTATTCTGGAACTGGCAAAATCTGGGTAGGTGATTTAGTACAATTCATTTATTTTGCTCTACATGAAAAAAGCATGCCATGGATCAGTTGCTTGCAAAAGAATATCTGTATGATACTGCTGGTAGATTCATCAATATATTATGAGACTTCCAGATAAATATCACATCAGCTACAGCAAAGTATGGCATAATTTATCAACCGTATAGTTTTGACTAACGTTGGTACAAAATGTTGCTTTTATAACACTCCTACGTGTATTTACAGACTGTATTACAGTATTATATTTTTTATTGAATATTAAATGGTTATAAGGGTTATTCAAAGACCGCCACACTTGCCACCGAATTGCAGTTTGTCTATTCAGAAAGCTGTCAATTCGCCAATACTGGCAAATTGACAGTGAAATATGGTGCTCTGGTTATTCGTGATCTTCGGTGGCAGTGAAATTGTTCCGTAGAGAACTAATGGCTAATCTATTGAGCGAACGCTGAACAACACCGAAATTTCAGTGAAATGCCTGATTCGACAGGTTTAAACAGGCGAACCCCATAGGAGTCAACGTTAAAAATATTATCGTTTTTATAACAATTTTTGTTCAACTATTTATTCTTTTCAGTTCCATCAAAAATCCTTTTTATTTATTTATTCAAATTTATTTATTCAAATGGAGTAACCAACGAGGGTGTAAAGCGTATATATTCTGCAATACTGAACCAGATGCTGTAATATTTTCCTTCACTGTAAAAAGCTATAAGGTCACAATAGACAGTATAAATGTAGGATTAAGAAAATACTTTTTGCACTTTATTTCCAAACTGCTTTATGTTCCATTTCTAGTATTTAGAAGCTTTAATGCTTTCTATAATACTTTCTTACCTGACTTTTTTTATCTAATTATTTTGAATTTCAGTGATCCATTCACCAAGACGCCAAAGCTAGATCCTGAAAAACTTTCTGTCTTTAAAAACCTACGAGAAATAACAGGTTGGTTAAGAAATTTCTACTATACAAAAAATATGTTTTAAACAGCTTTATTAGTTTATACATTTTACAACGCATTGCTCCCTTTGGGATTGGATAACAGTAGTGCCCTAAAAATCATCTGCCGAACGGTTATTATTATTATTATTCTTTATTTATAAAGCGCCAGCATATTCCGCAGCGATGTACAATAGGCACAGTATAGACAGGGTTACAATACAATACATTGAACAACATTTGACAAACAGTACAGGAGGAGATGAGGCCCTATTCCCGTAGGAACTCACAATCTAGGAGAGTTGGAAACAGGAGGAGAGGACTGCAAGGTGAGAGTGATTGATGGTTGCGTCAGTGAGTTGGGTGGTAGGGTTCCCTAAATAGGAACGTTTTAAGGGAGCGTTTGAAGGAAGAGAAGTTAGGGGAAAGTCTGACAGTACGAGGGAGAGCGTTCCAGAGAGTGGGGACTGCGCGTGAGAAATCCTGCAGTCTATCTTTGGAAGAGGTGATGCAGGGAGAAGCTAGGCGCAGGTCACTGTTTGACCTTAGGGAGCGGGCTGGGGTGTATTTGGTGATTAGTGAGGACAGGTAGTGGGGAGCTGAGTTAGTGAGGGTTTTTTAGGTAAGGATAAGGATTTTGAACTTAATTCTGCAGTGGATGGGGAGCCAGTGAAGGGACTTGCAGAGGGGAGCGGCAGAGACAGAGCGGCGGGTGAGGTGAATTAGCCTGGCGGAGTCATTCAGGATGGATTGTAGGGGGGAGAGGCGGGACAGAGGGAGGCCAGATAAGAGATTATTGCAATAGTCGAGTCGGGAGATTACCAGGGTGTGTATGAGTTGTTTTGTGGTGACAGCGGTAAGAAATGGCCAAATTCTGGAAATATTACGCAGTTGGTATCGGCAGGAGGAGGAAAGAGACTTGATGTGGGGGATGAAGGAAAGAGCAGAGTCAAGTGTAACTCCAAGACAGCGCACTTGGTTTGATGGGGAGATGGTGATACCCTCCACTGTGATAGAGAAGTCAGGAGGTGGGGAGGCATTGGAGGGAGAAATAAGTAGGAGCTCAGTCTTTGACATGTTGATCTTTAGGTGGTGGGAGGCCATCCAGGAGGAGATGCCAGATAAGCAGTCACTGACTTCGGAAAGGACAGGGGGAGAGAGATCAGGGGTAGAGAGGTAGATCTGAGTGTCATCAGCGTAGAGGTGGTAATTAAAGCCAAAGCTGTTGATGATTTTGCCCAGGGAGGAGGTGTAGATGGAAAAGAGCAGAGGACCAAGGACAGAGCCTTAAGGTACACCAACAGATAGAGGCAATGTAGAGGAGGAGTTACCAGCAAAGGACACACAGAAGGACCTGTTGGATAAATAGGAGTCAACCCAAGCGAGTGCAGTGTCACCGAGACCCAGAGAGTTGAGGGTCTGTAGAAGGAGGGGTGGTCAACAGTGTCAAAAGCAGCCGAGAGGTCAAGCAGGATGAGAATAGAATAGTGGGCTGTTTTTTTAGCAGTTAGGAGGTCATTGGTGACTTTGGTGAGGGCAGGTTCAGTTGAGTGTAGGGGACGGAAGCCAGATTGCAGGGGGTCAAGTAGGGAATTGGAGGACAGGAAGAGGGAGAGGCGGTTGAAGACTAGTTTTTCTAAGAGCTTTGATGTGAAGGGAAGCAGGGATACAGGGCGGTAGTTGGATGGAGAGTTGGGATCGAGGGATGGTTTCTTTAGTAAAGGGGTAACTAGCGCGTGTTTGAAGGCGGATGGGAAGGAGCCAGTGGAGAGAGCTAGGTTGAAGATGTGTGTGAGAGCAGGGGTGAGGGAGGAGGAGAGGGGAGGAATTAGATGTGGGGGAATGGGGTCGAGCGGGCACGTGGTGAGATGTGAGGAGGACAATAAGGAATTGACTTCCTCCTCAGTGGCTGGGAGGAAGCAGCAGAGGGTGGCAGAGGGGACCTCTGGGAGTGGAGGTGGCAGATAACTATCTTGTGTTGGGATGTTGCTTCTGATAGTTAGAGTTTTACTGAGGAAGTAGTCTGCCAGGTCTTGAGCGCTGAAGGCAGCTGAAGGGGGAGGTGCAGGTGGGTAGAGGAGGGTGTTGAAGGTGGACCAGAGCCGTTTAGGGTTGGAGGACAGCATAGATATAAGAGATGAGAAGAAGGATTGTTTGGCCAAGTGGAGGGCAGAGTTGTATGACCGGAGAATAAACTTGAAGTGAACAAAATCAGCTTCAGAGCGGGATTTCCTCCAGGCACGCTCTGCAGTGCGGGAGCATCTTTGCAGGTAGCGTGTCTGGAGGGTGTGCCAGGGCTGAAGCTGGCGGCGTGGGGCCTTACAGAGTCGAAGAGGAGCAAGAGTGTCTAGAGCAGAGATAAGCATAGTGTTGTAGTGATTAGTGGCAGCATCAGGGCAGGTGAAGGATGAGGTGTGAGGGAGGTGGTGAAGTAGATTGGAGAATTGATGGGGATCCACAGCATGTAGAGTGTGTGTGCGGGGTGGGGGAGCAGGGTATTTAGGAAGTCCAGATAGGTTGAAAGAGAGAAGGTGGTGGTCAGAGATGGGGAAAGGGTGACAGTTGAACTCAGAAATGGAGCAGAGGTTGGAAAAGACAAGGTCAATAGCGTTCCCATCGCGGTGGGTAGGGAGGAGGGAGGATTGTGTGAGTCCAAGGGAGGACGTGAGTGAAAGAAGTTTGGAGGCAGCAGGGGCGGAAGGATCATCAATGGGAATGTTGAAGTCCCCGAGAATTAGGCATGGAAGATTAGAAGACAGGAAGTGAGAAAGCCAGGTAGCAAAGTGGTCAAAGAACTGGGAGGTTGGTCCCAGTGGACGGTAGATGACTGCCACCCTGAGGGCCAGAGGAGAGAACAGGCGGATGCATGTGTCTCGAAGGAGGAGAAGGAGAGGGATGGGGGTGGAGGGAGATGCTGGTAGGTGCAGGTGGGAGAGAGCAGGATTCCGACCCCGCCACCATTTCTCTCACCCGGTCTGGGGGTATGGCTCAAGTGTAGACCACCATGTGAGTGAGCAGCAACGGATGCCGTGTCAGAGGGAGTTAGCCAGGTTTCAGTTAAAGCTAGGAGGTTGAAGGAGTTTGAAAGGAAGAGGTCATGGATTGCTGTGAGTTTGTTGCACACAGACCGAGCGTTCCAGAGGGCGCAGGAGAAAGAGGACAGGCGCTGAGGGATTATGGGAATGAGGTTGCTGGGCTTGCAGGGAGGTGATTTATGTGCGATGGAGATTGGATGAGAGGGAAGTATTGGATGTGTTGTGGGGCCAGGGTTAGGAGATATGTTACCTGCATAGAGTAACAGCAGGAGGGTGAGAAAGAGAAGGTGGGAATGGGATTTGTGTGAGTGGGAGTGATTGGCAGCACGAGAAATAGAGGGAGACCATGTTCTGAGGAAACAAAGGAGCTCATGTGAGGCCATCATGTGGGACGAGAGGAGGGAGGGAGAGATGCAGATAGTGTAGGGGTCGGTGGTAGAGGGGCAGGAGTTCCATTTAAGGAGAACGGTAGAAGTAAAGAGTAGAAGCGTGAGAGAAAGCATGATATAGACGTGTGTTTACCCAGAGTAAAAAGTGGGCCTTGCAATTCCTTCCTCCAGTCCCGCAACTGCAGGAAATCAACTCTAAACTTCCACTTAAGAAGGCCACTTGGGATGCCACAAGAGCCAAGGCTCACTGGAGCCAGTCTTAGCTGTTATATAGGGCAGACTGATTGCATTCAGGCAGTTAAACACCTGATGCTGGATGGGCTGTGTCAATAGGGCAGGAGATTCACATGCTAATTAGCAAAGCAAATGGTGGAGAAAGACAAAAATAAATAAAAAAAAAACCAAGTAATACTGGGTGATAGAGTCCTACCAGGAAAATTATGCAGGGGATCAGTTGAGATGTGGGTGTCTGTGGATACTGGGTGATAAAGTCTTACCAGCAAAAGTATGCAGGGGTTACAATAAATAGAGTGAGAGTACTGTACTGTATTTTGTTTGAGGTTAATAACTTCAAGGAATATTTAAGGCTTGTAATTCTAAAACTAAATTTCAATCACACCCAGAACAAGCCTTTGTGAGTCTTCTACATTGTAACCCTGTGTCAAAGTATATGAAAATTGTCTGTTTTTTTCATTCATGAAAGGGCAAAACTTATAGCTGTGAAGCCTCTCCTGCTGATGTTTGCATTATCCCTTTAGTGAATTGCCTGTGTTTGTCCCTGTTGCAGCAATGGTGATTTTTTCCAGTGTTTTGAACTTTCTAAAAAAAGTTGGTTATAATACACTTTTTTATTTACCATCCACAAGGGGTTAAGTCACGGGTTCCAGGTAATTCAGGCAGCCAGTCCAGAAGCAACAGTGATGCAAGGAGTGAAGAACCGGTCACACCATGGTACAAAACTTACAGGAGTTGTTTTTTGTAGAGCAACAATTCGGCTTCAATAGAGGCCTTTATCAAGATTGACAAAAGTCTCCTGTTGGAGCCGAAACCTTGATTTAAATAAAACAGCTCCTGTCACATTTGAACCATGGTGTGACCAGCTCTACATTCTTTGCATCAGTGTTTTTAACTTTGGCAAACACTGGTGCTCTTTGATTAACCCCCATACAGGGCTATTCAGAGAGAGGCGAAAACCTTGAGAATTGGCAGGGGAATAAACAATCTAGAGACAAAATAGCCAATTTGGAAAGTGAGATATATGGGAGAATTTTTCTGGTTTGACTATTTTGACCTAGAATTTTCAATTCTCCAGTCATTCTCAAGGTTTTCACCTCTTTCTGAATAACCCTGAAAGTGAATTTAGGTCGTTGTGTAGTTGCCATGCCAGTTCAGTTAGGCTTGATAAAACACAAGGTGAAAAATGATCACAGTAGAGAATTAACATAGTAATATCAAACTGTTTACACTTACTATATGTTTTGCGTTACTTGTTCTGTCACTAGGATTTTTACACATTCAGTGGTGGCCAGAAAACCTTACTGAGCTGATTCATTTTAGAAACCTAGAAACAATTAGAGGCAGAACTAAACAACAGTAAGTAATTCAAAATAATGAATGGATACATTTACACTATTTTCTTGTCTGTCTTTCATCTACACCCATCTATCTAGCATCTGTTTTTCTACTATATTATACAGTATTTTAAATCTAAGTTTTATTATAGGGATGTGAAATGCCTTTATTGCCTTTTTTCTGTTTCAGTGGAAGATATTCCCTTGCTTTAGTGAAGCTCCCTGTAAAATCCCTGGGGTTACGTTCCTTGAAAGAAATCAGTGATGGCGATGTTATAATAAAGACAAACCACAATCTTTGCTATGTTAACACTATACAGTGGGAGAACATGTTTAGAACAAGTCAGCACACGAAGATTGACGATAATGGAAACCCACAGGCATGCGGTATGTTTCCAGAATTGTATTGTATTTATTCTTATCTTGAATTGGCCATGATGGTAGCCCACCCCATTGCACGCTCTCAGCTTTCCCTATATTATTATATTGGCATTTAAATTCCACAGAAATATAGGCAAAAAATAGTTTATTCTACAAAGGAGGAGCTTAAAGATGTATATGGCAGTCATTGGGCCATTCATGGGGTGGAACAGGGCAGCTTATTACATGTTGTAAGTTTGGAAAGCTTCCTATTCGGCACTCAAGGGTTTGTGTAAAGTACAGTACAAATTAAAAGGGACTAAATGTTATATAGATTCTTAAATTATAGGGTTGTAGCAGAATGAATTATAGTATGGGTAAGGTGCATATTATGGAACGATATATAGGAGTGGGTAGATATGGGTCGTGTAGATGTTCTAAAAATCAGTTACAAATTCTCATATATCAGAGGGATGTTTGTAACACGGCTGCTTTTTCAGTTCTTTCAGTTAAAGAGTAGCAATGGAGAACCGCCTTATATCCATATATTGATTAAAAGACAAGATAGGGCAGAGAGGGGGTAGAAAAATGTTTGTTCGGGTGAGTTGAAGTAAAATAGTTCAATCATGAATGGGTAAACATGAGTGCAAAAAGGATAGGATAGGAAACGGAGATGCATTACATTCAATTGAAGAGTTGTGGGGTAAGGAAAGCAAGTAGGAGGATGGAAAGAAGAAGAGAATAGAGCTGGCGCATGCATGTTATCAATTTTCTACTGAATTTATTATTATAAATCTGTTTATTAGCGTACACTGCATTTCTAGTATTCTAAAACTGGGTTGATATTAATTCTTAAAAATATGCACATTATATATGGTTAATTCTCAGATAATTTATATTTTCTCTCTTTTATTAGTTGATGAAGGAAGCGTTTGCGACCCTTTATGCTCGGATGAAGGCTGCTGGGGACCAGGACCTTTTCATTGTTTCTCATGTCGCAACTTTACTCGAGGTGATCAATGTGTTGAGTCGTGCAACATTGTATCAAGGTAATCATTTTACTTTTTCCATTAACACATGTAAAAAAAATCATAAGTCATTAGATATAGGTAAAAAAATCTGCAATTTGAAATATCGACCCTATAGATCAAGTGGTCAGCTGCACGTTCTTAAAAATAAACAGAAAGGCCAGTTACTCAGGCCTTGGTATGAACAAGAGTTTTAGTATGAATCTGCAAGATTTCGGTCCGACGCAGAAGATATTTCTCAAGAGCTTGGGAAAGTTCCTCAGTGTAGGACCAAAACGAGACATCGCCATACTAATACTCGTCTTCATAACAAGCCCTGAGTGACAGGTCCTTCTGTTTATTTGGAGGAATTTCTTGTAGTTAGTGATTCTGGGGCTGCTGAAACCATGGCTGGAGTATAGTGTTTCTTATGTACCCCTCCTGCTGTCTGAGTTGCATGTTCTTAGTCCTGACTTAGACTGTGGACCTATGGATTCTCAAACACGGAATATCAACCAGAATGTCAGATGTCTTGTAAATGTCATGTCCCTACATCCACTGTAGCCCAAATAATGATAAAGGTGCATTTCAAAATGGCACTGTTACTTGCTTCACGCTAAGCATATGTTGACTGTAGCCATTTTGCACTTCTCAGAACAAAGTACACCTAGTTATAGTCTTATTAACCTCCACTATACTTTACACCCACAATATAGTCAAATGACAAGGCAGTGAATAACCTTGTACTTATCACCTAGAATTTTTTCAGTAGTTTTATAAGTAGCATAAAGTATACTGAGTGTTCTTTCTAGTTAAAAGATATGGTTTTCTACAAAATTACAAGTTATGGATTCATGATGCAGTTTGTTTTAGTTATGTGGATAATTGAAGTTTTAAGACTGAGGGAGTGCATAAATATGATACATAGTCTTACAGCAGGCATTGTTATGGGCAATTTTCTAATAGCTTAATGGCAATTAAGAAGCAAAACACCATCAGGGTTATTCAAAGAGATCCGAAATTGCTGCGAAAGGTAACCAAATGCTGAAATTCAGCGTTTCCTGGCCATTCGGCTATCCAGAGATCAGGCAGTTCGCCAAATGTTGGCGAATTGCCTGTACATACGGTGCCTGTTCGAGAGCAATGATATCCCCATAGAGAAGCAATGCTTTGTCTATTCAGAGAACAAAAACCAGCAGTGAAAAGTTGCCGAATTGTCCTGCTGTTCGGTGGTTTCATTCGTCAGGTTTATTCAGGCGAATCCCATAGGCTTCAATGTTAAAAATATTCCCATTTTAATTCAATATCTAATAAACCGTTCATTATAGAATTCTGCAGTATAAATTCTCTATATTGATAGATTTTTTAGGATCTTTTAGGCATTCTGCGTGTCTGCATCTGAGGACTCTAATGAAAGACAAGCAGGCTTATTCAAAGAGAATTGAAAAGTCACCGCACATGTTTTTTTTTTCCACTCCATTCATCTGCGGTGTCGGGTTTTTCCGGCGACTGCTCTGCGCTCTCATCGGCTCCTGCTCTGGTTTCTCCGGGGTGTTCGGCGAGGTTAATCCAGATGTTTTTGCGGGTTTCTGTGCGCATTCGCCTGGTTTTGCTGTGAGTGTTCGTCGGGTTTGCAGCTGCTTTTCCCTGCACTATGGCGGCCCTGTGGTGCTTGCTGAATACACTGCAGTTTCGCCGAAATGGGATCGCCAAATCGCACTGAATTGAAGAGAACGAAAAGTCACTGAATGTGCGGTGACTTTTCGATTCTCTTTGAATAACCCTGCTTGTCTTTCATTAGAGTCCTCAGATGCAGACACGCAGAACTGGATGACTGCATAAGCATTCCGTCCTATTAATCTTATACTGAATTTCTTGGAACTGCAGCTGCCTTTTACGCAGTATATTTATTAAACACATACAATTGTCGTCAGAACAGGTTTCTGGTTTCATATTGTGTTAAAGTTTATAAGTAGCATATTCAACACTAACATGTTTTTGTTGGAGTTATCCATGTGCAACAAATTAGCATGCAGAATTACAAACAGAAACGGCTCATTTAATAATTTACCAGAGTTGCTTTACCAGTTGAGGCCACATAGACTAGATAAACATGATTGGTAAGGTCACCTCACTTTGGTATTGTGGAGAAAGAATGTTGGAAGGCCAAGAATGACCCATGAAAGGGATTGTATTTAGTGATGTTATTTGTATAGGCTACACTTCAGAAGGAACAGTCTACAACAGGAGCCACCAACCCTTGCTCTCCAGATGTTATGGAACTACATATCCCGTGAAGCTCAGCCAGTCATTAGCTTGGCTGAGCCTCATGGGAAATGTAGTTTGAAAACACCTGTAGGGACAAGGCTGCTGACCCTTGGTCTACAATAAAGAAAGGAGATTTTACAAATCTCTTTTCATATATTTTTCAGTTGTCTTGATGAGTGGAAAATTGACCCAGTTACCATACCTAATGCTGAGCCTCGTTGTACTAGAGTTATTGGCAGGTCTAAATCAACATGTGGACCCCAGCAGCAGTAGAAACTTCTCTCCACTGCTGTCGTTGGAATTTCTTCTTGTGAAATGGTGATCATTTCAAAGACGACTTTAGTCGTTATTTGCAGCTAATGTGAACAACAGTGTTTGCTGATAAATCCCCGTTATATCTTGTGATCCATAAGCAGACACATATTTCATTAGGGTATCCATCCAAAGGATCTTTCTGGATTAAAAAAATAATAATAAAAAAAATCGATGATTGTACTTTTTCAATAACCAACTAAATTTTAAAATAGTTGACTATAAATAGGAAATGCACAATCATTTGCTTAACGCTAATTTAGTTTTTAGAGAAATGCTGTCGTTTGTCCTTTTGTTTTCCATTAACTATATAAATAATACTCTTTATCATAAACCATTTAAAGAGCATTCAAAATTATTTATTTTTCTTATTCTTTATTTATAAAGCGCCAGCATGTTCCGCAGCGCTGTACAATAGGCACAGTATAGACAGGGTTACAATACATTGTACAACATTTGACAAACAGTACAGGAGGAGATGAGGGCCCTATTCCCGTAGGAACTCACAATCTAGGAGGGTTGGGGTTGGAAACAGGAGGAGAGGACTGCAAGGTGAGAGTGATGGAGTGGTTGCATCAGTGAGTTGGGTGGTAGGCTTCCCTAAATAGGAACGTTTTAAGGGAGCGTTTGAAGGAAGAGAAATTAGGGGAAAGTCTGACCGTACGAGGGAGAGTGATGAGTAATTAGGATCCTTTACAGGGTACAGTCAAGACTAATTCTCCCAAAACTAATGTCATCATCAGCTATACCCCTTTGCCCTGCTTATGTCGTGATATCCTTGATTGGATTAACATTATGTTGTTTGATTGTCACATAAACAAACAACAGAAAAATATCGGACTCCAGTAGTTCCATCCAGAGAATTCTAACTGTTTGTATTGTTTGTTACCTTATGGAAGCAGCTTGGGTTACATAACATAGGCATGGCTACCATCAGGGGAAGACAGCCCATGATATGTTCAGGGGCCCAGTGGCTCCAGGGGGCCCTGGACTTGCTAAACCCCATGCATCTTGTTTAAGTGCCACTGATGTATGGTCCCCTTCCTGCCACTTAGGACTAGTCCACTAAGATACCCACAAATTTTCCAGTGGGCCACAGCATCTAGGGCTGGTAAGAGCACTTTGACTCATCACTGGGGGAGCAAATAGTATGGTCAGCACCAGGTAGATGTGCAGTCCAAATGTTCTCACACCAGGAAACACTTTTTTCCACTTTCTGGTCCACCAGTGATTTAGCCCACTCCCTGTATAATAAGGTAAGCAGAAGAAAAGTCAAATTTTTATTTTTAATTAATTTTGCTGAAACGGGAAGCTGAGGGATGGGGGCCCCCGAGCAGTAATTCAGTAAGGAGCCTCCAAGGTTTCTGATGGCAGCCCTGAATATAGGCTTAACATAATTAAAAGAATAACATTTAAAAAATGACCTTGTGTTAATGTAGTTTGTAAGAAATATAACCATAGTGCCTGGCATATGGTCACTGACACGCTCTTGCTGCCTCTTTTGTTCTGCGCAGCCTTTTCCAGGTGATTTGAAACGTCAAATTCAAAAACAGCATTTCCAATTTTAGCTTCTGGGTTTCTATTACTAATTAAAAGAATTTGGACAGCGACATTGCTATCCAACATATGTAACTTGAGAAGAAACAAACATTTCCACTGACGTTTTCTGAGCTTCTCTGAAATCTACAGGATTACTATTGGACCGCTTCATAATGCAAAGCTAATGTTAGAGGTCTATTTTTGAGATTACGTAATGAACAATTATCCTAATTACTGCGGCAAGGACATAATGGAAAATTCAAAAGTTGTATGACTTTGTTCCACTTGCATCTGTTCATAAAAAGACACCATAAATGCAAACATGTACGGAAGTGAAAAGGAGAGAAATCTCAATGTATCCTTCCTGGTAAATTACTTTGCAAATAAATAAGTCCTGAAAGGCCATGCATTTTCATTTTATTTTCCACATGTTATATCAACTTAAAAAGTTGTTTTCTCAACATAACAATTAGTTTCATGAAGAATATTTTTTTACACACAAATTTTTACATTAGTCGGAGTAGATTGCAGTCAGGACGTTTAACTCTGAGCATAGGCGTCTCTACAGGTGGGCACCCTTGCCCACCCTTGTGCCCCCCCACCAGGAATCAGCATCCAGCTTCCCCCATTTCCTTCAGAACACTGTCAGGGTTATTCAGAGAGATCAGAAATGTTGCTGAAGTGTAACCGGATACTGAAATTCAGTGCACGGGGACATTTCAGGCCATTTGGCTATTCAGAGAGCAGGCAGTTCGCCAAACTTTGGCGAATTGCCTGCACGTATGGTGCCTGTTCGAGGGCAGTGAAATCCTCCATAGAGAAGCAATGGTTGGTCTGTTCAGAGAACACAAAACAGCAGGGAAAAGTTGCCAAAAAGCCCTTCTGTTCGGTGGTTTCATTCGGCAGGTTTATTCAGGCGAATCCCATAGGCTTCAATGTTAAAAATATTCCTGTTTTTATTCAATATGTGATAAAATTTATTATTTCCTTCTGCTGTAAAAAGTCTCTTTATTTACAGATTTTTTAGGATTTTTTAAGCATTTTTCTGGAATTTTTTGCCAACATTTTTTTTCATTTTTTCTTTTTAATCGTATTTTTCGTTTTTCTATAACAGCCCTTTTTATTACCATTCATTGGATCTTATATGTAAATTCCAGAATTTTTGTTCAGTAGTTTTTTTGCAAACAGCGTATCAATTTTGAAACTTTCAAGCGTACTTTTTTTTTATATACCACGTTCGTCTGCTTGTCGGGTTGTCCGGCAGCTGCTCTTCGCTGTGATCGGCAGCTCGTTGGGATTTTCCAGTGTGTTCGGCGGGGTTTTTGCGACGGTTTCTGTGGGTTTTCGGCAAGTGTTCGGTGGGTTTGCGGCGGGTTTTCCCTGCACTACGGGGGGGCCCAGCAGTACTTCCTGAATACACCGCAGGGTCGGCGAACTAGAATTGCCGAATCGCCCAGAAGTGCGGGAAACGAGAGGTCACCGAACGTGCGGCGACATTTCGAATCTCTCTGAATAACCCTGTGTATCTCTGGCTCCGTGCATTGTACATGGTAAATTGAGGTGTCATTGGATAGGGCAGAGTCTGTATTACATCATCCGTCACAGTATACATTTTATTTTATCCTGCTAGGTAGATCATGAGGAATATGTCTCCTGCCTTGATTACTGTTATTCCTCTCACTTCATTAAAGTGTCTGTCTTTTCCTATTGTATTTCTCAATCTTTAAGTATCTGTACTTCCATGTAATTGGGCAGACTAGATGGGCCGAAAGGTTCTTATCTGCCGACACTTTTCTATGTTTCTATGTTTCTATATAAATATATCTTCACAACAGTCAAAATGAGGGCACCTATGCAGACACCAGCACTAACATGTTGCAATATGATGGTCATGCAAAGTAAAGATGACAGCGAGATGAACATAAAATGAAGGATGGAAATATATATTTTTCTTGCTTCAGCAGATCCTCTTCATTTTGCAAAATGGAAAAATAATTAGATATATAACCAGGATATCTAAAATAGATTAACAATTGCTTAATAGTTAGAACTGTAACAGGATAGTTATATTATTAGATGTCAGGTGTTTGTAAAATGTTATAATGATACCCACTTGCTATAATGACTGTGATGGAAAGAACGTTCTATTTGCATCTTGTTTGGAAACACTTCCGCTACATTTGGTAATACTTATTGCCAGGGTTTTGCAACTTGAGCTTGAAGTCGATTATTGTAGTTATGCATCAGGCACTTGTGTAAAAATCTTTCAGTCTACCACAGCATATCTTATATATATTAAAAAATACTTATTATTTTAAATTCAACATATTAAAAGAAAATCCAACATCATGTTTCATTGTTCGTATTTTATGTTATGGAATACATTCTCATATGTAATAATTAACAACTATTAATAGAACAGATCATTGCTGACAACTGATGGTTTTGTTTGCAGGGAACCACGGGAATATATGAGTGAAGGCGCTTGTTATCCTTGTCATACAGAATGCATGCCACAGAATAATACAGAGACTTGCAGTGGACCTGTAAGTAGTCAAATATCCAGTTGTATTGAGTACTGAGTATGTCTTCTACCCAAAATATCTTTTCCCAGAGATATCATGCATAGGGTCTCTAGGGAAGAAAAATGCTTATGGTATATTTATTTGATAACTTTGTGCTGTATTTCAAATTTTTCTCAAGTCATCACAAACAATTCATTGCATCGTGTATATTGCATTTCCAAAGTAAATAGGTGGTAAACGGAACAATACACTGTACTGTTGCTCATCAATGATTTTACCAGAAAGAACACATTGGGCTTTATCACCTCCTTCAAGTTAACACTGGCGTCAGCGTTAGCGCTAGCCTAAAGGAGGTCAAAGTGCTGCCCAAGTCGCCTTCAAATCGTTAACAGGTAAAAAAAAATTGTACTTTGCGCTCCCTATACTTAACATGGGGAGCACAAAGTGCTAGCACAGAGTAACTAGCGTTAGGATCACTTGGTTCTGACGCTAGTTACTAAGAGCTGGCGCTAACTGAAAAAGTTACCACCAGCTCAGAGGTGTAGGTAACGGATTCCACTGCTGCAGTTGCGATCACTCCGCAGACCAGCAGAATTTGCAAGAGGCAAGATCCTGCCGGTTATTTGACCCAGCAGCACGATCCTCCATGGAGTCCTATGGGCGCCATGGAGGGGATGCTGGGGACGGCGCTGTAGCGCTGCCCCAGCATCTGCAAACTTAGCGATTGCTAAGGGGCAGGCATCCGGACACAGCACCTGCCCCGCGATCTGCTGGAGAAACTGGGACGCTATCGGGAAGTTAGCGAAAGCAAATTTTTCCCCTTTTCTTCCGTTTTTAGCTCAGGGCACGCGATAGTGCCCATTGACATTTATTATGTTTCCAAATATTTTTGGAAAGGGCAGTAGTGATCAAGCTTAATGAAAGTAAAAATTGTCAGCCCATAGACTGAAATGTGTTTTTATGAGCATAGAATTGGTGTGACATCATACATATTGAGAATAAATTGATTTACTCAATTCTACAACTCTCACATATATGTTAGTCCTTGGAGGTCCTTTGCCATTGGTTGGAAAGGAATGTGGCCAAAAAAGGCCCAGGAAGGGGAGTGCTGCCATTGGTGGAGAGAGGAAAACGGTTCAGGAGACAGTCCCCATATATATTATGGGGTGGGGTTTAGGTCTACACTTGTAGGGCAGTATTACAAAGCTGGTGCTAACTTAACCAGAGCTGTTGTAAACTTAACAGCTCCATAGGCTATAATGCTCTGGTAAGTTTACAACAGCTCTGGTTAAGTTAGCACCGACTATGTAATAGAGCCCGTAGACTTTAAGCCATGAGTAGGTTTGGGTTTCCATCAAGTCTGTGTGGTTATTTGTTTGCTGTGTTCCATGGCCAATCCAGTTCTGCCCATGCATCTAATAGATAATTAACTTAGACACCGAAGGAATATTGCGTCTTATGATGTTTTTTTTTTTTAAATTCTTTATTTAAAGAGTTACGTATCCAGTGGCACATACCTTACAGTAGAGAAAGAAATATAGCGATGATAAGACACAGTAACACTTATTTTATCAATTAAACATCAAATAACAATCCCAAGAGATATGGGAAGACACCCTATTCAAAGGGAAAAACAAAAAACACATAGAAACGAAAAATAACAAATCATAAAAAACATAAAAATAATCAAAACAAAATATAAGGGGGGTTAAGGGGAATGTTCCAACCATCAGCTGAAGGTGTGTTATGGGACGGGACCATCAGGGCACCAGCCCGAAACGGGGCTAACCAGAGCAAATCAAAGGATTTATTACTTAGGGGCATGCGATGTACTCTTCCCATAGGGACCATGTTTTAGTGGAGGAACTAATAGTGTCTCTGACCTTGGCCGTCAGTTCATCCATAAGACAGGCATCAACAATCTCTTCCGTTACTACAGTCCAGGAAGGAAGAACACTCTGGCGCCAAGATGCCGCCAAGGCCCGTCTGTCAGCAAGGGCCAGCCTATTGAATAGAAGTTGCTCAGGTCGAGACAGAGCTGACAGGGGACGAGAGAGGAGGTATGCCCAGGGATCAAGGGGTAGTTGTCGATGGAATATTTTCTGAAATTCAGCGTGAATGAAGGAAAAGGTCTATAATCTCGGCGCGAATTACATTGGACATAGCTAAACCGTTAACCAGGAAAAGGTCTATACGAGAATAGGACCCATGGGGAGCGGAATAGAAGGAGTAATCTCTCACACTTGGATATAAAACACGCCATACATCAATAAGCCCTACTTGGTGTAAAAAACGGGCAAATAACTTGTCATGTCTACCTAATGTCAGTGTACCTGTGGGAGCCTGGCGGTCACTCCGATCCACCGCTGGGCACGCTACTGCATTCATATCACCTCCTAATATCACTGCCCCTCGAGGAAAGGACGATACTAAGGTGCATATGGAGTTCCAGAAATCAACGGAGGGGGTAGTAGGAGCATAAATATTCAAAAAGTGATAGGTCATAGAGTATAGGGTACCAGTAAGCAATACGTATCGACCCTCAGTATCAATTTTTTGCGACACGTTTTTCGAATCAAAATGGCAACTCCGTTGCGCTTGCTCAAGGCACCAGAAACATACGCCCGTGTGTAGACGTGGTCAGTTAGCGCAATTTTAGCAGATTTAGTGAGGTGAGTTTCCTGGAGCAACGCAATATCAATTTTATCAGATTTCAGTGTGCGGAAGAGTAATCTACGCTTTGTAGGGGAGTTAAGGGCTTTGACAATAAGAGAAGTTAGTTTCAGTGCCATGAGAAGCGCAACAGAGCACCTCGTCCAATTAGCATGTATGCCCATAACCCAATCACTTTCCCCAGTAGTAAGAAAGGCCCCAGAAGAAAGATCGTCCAAAGTCTCAATAGCCCCATCCAGCAACAAGAACTGAATGTTTTTACGATGGAAGGAAAAAACAAAAAAGGGGGAGAAAATAATAATAATCAAAAAGTTTATAACAAACGAAAAATAAAAGAGAAAAAAAAACAAGTCCAAAAAGCCCGGACTTACCCATAGCCGGGACCTGTGGGGGAGAAAGGGAGAAAACCCTCACGGCAATGAAGATCAAAAAAAGCCCAGTGGAGAGCCCCCACCCACAAGGAAAAAACTGGCCCCCGGGAAGGCCTGATCAAGAGGCAGTGAGAGCGTAGACATTCACGAAACTGTAGAAAACGGGAAACAAGGAGAATACATTCCAATTGAAGTAGCTGTTGTAGAACAAAAAATAGCTTCCAAAGGAGAGGAGAGCCAGTGGCAGTCCAGGAAAGTACTATAAAAACCATAAAAAAGGAACCGGGAAGCCCCACGTCTCAGTGGAAATAAATGATCTATGCAAAATCGGGGACAATAAGTCAGCGATGAGGGCGGCTTACTGTGCTCCATTCCCTGGAGAGACGCGGGAGCGGAGGTGTAGGACCTTCAGGTGATGTGAAGTCCTCCGGTGGTCGGATATCCAAGGCCCGGAAGAACTTAGTGGGATCTGAGTGCGGGAGCAGGACATACGTTTTCTTATTGCGAAATGCCAGGATCTTGAAAGGATGGCCCCACGCAAACGCAATGTTGTGGGAGCGAAGTAGATCAGCGACAGGCTTCCATAAACGGCGTCGGCGAAGGGTGTCAGGAGAAATATCCTGAAAAAGCTGCAGGGGAGTCCCATCGTACAATATCGGCTTAGTACGGTTTTTCTTGAGGATAAGTTCTTTTGTGGAAAAGTGTAAAAAGCGGACAATGATATCACGAGGGCGTTCATCGGCAGTGCTGCGGGCACGTAGAGCTCTGTGGGCGCGATCAAGTTCCCAAGCATGGTCTGGGAGCTCTTGAGCTAGCGGTCGAAGCATGGTGACAATAAAATCCCCCAGGGGGTCATCCTCTGCCCGTTCAGGCAAACCTCGGATCCTCAAATTATTCCTACGGGACCTATTGGTCAGATCTTCCAATTGAGCTTCTAAATAATCGACCTTATGAGACATAACATTAGAGTGGTCTATAAGGGAATTGTACACCCCTGAGAGTTCATCAGTGCGATCCTCCAGATCCGAGGTACGCTGTCCCAAGGCCAGAATGTCAGATTGTAAGGCCTTCGTATTACGGTCCATCTCGCCAGCCAAAAAAGTTCTCATCTCGGCCATCTGACTCAATATAGTGGCGGCATCTGCTCGGCTTACCCCAGAGTCCGACTCCCCTCCATCCTCATCTCCAGAACCTACAGCGGAGGTAGGCCGCGATTTCGAGCGGCCGCCATCTTGAAAGGCTGTGGTCCATCACGGTGTGAACAGCGGCGCGACGGCCGTGTCTTTAGATTTCGCCGATTTGGCGGGTCCGGGCATGGTCTGGGTCCCTCGCGGTGTCCAGTGGTGAGTGAAAAATTCCCGGGGGAGAGGATATTTGCAGTTTACAGAGCGGGTGTAGCGGAGCTCAGTCACTAAGCGGCCATCTTAGATGACAGCCAATCCACGCCCTCAGACCGCGACTTATGATGTTTTAACGAAAAGCCATGTCATGATCAGGGACACAGATCTATGGATGATAGATGACCAAGGCAAAAGTCAAAAAGATGGTACAATGGGTCAACTGTAGTTATTGGCACACCAATGAGTAACACACAAATGAAGCGAAAAAGAAAACACAAATAGACAGCTCACATGAAGGCATCTGAGTCTGTGAGCACCACTGGATAGTTTGGGTTATGTAATTTCATATTTCCTGATTATCTGTTGCATCTGAGCATGAAAATACTGATACCTAGTTGTTATGAAACCTTTCAACATGCCAACATGGAACTGTAAGTATGGACAGAGACATCATTAATGTCAGTTTTCCCCTGTTTACTTGCAACTACCTGGGCTGCAGTATACATTATAATATGAATTATACTTAAACTATATCATATTCTAGACTATGGAATTCTTAATTATTGGTTATTATATTTTATGTTATCTATTATATATCCAATCTAAAATGCAATCCCAAATTAAAATCATACATTTTATATAGATGTTTCAGCATGTCACGGCTATAAGAAAGAAAGATCCCAGTGGATATATAATAATGGATCTGTAGTCATATGAATCATAATCATAATGAATGAGCAGTGAGGAACCAAGTGTGTCCCTAATGGAAATTACTAATTTAAGCACTACCACCCGCAGGACTCAAGAGCCGTACTAATGGCTTCTCACTCGCTGCAGGCTTTTCCCTGCACTCCCCATTGAACCTATAACTTCATTCTATTCATTCTATTTCACACAACGTATTTAACTTGTTTAGGAATCACTTACACTGGCAAAACATACTACAGAGAAAAAACGTTATCTAGCGTGACTGTGGGAAACTAAACTTCCTGCATAGTAGGGCGTGATTTGAAGATGGGAACGATTCAACGATTGTAAAGCTGTTTCTCGTTATACTTCATTCATTTTGAAATGCACATCTGGCCCTAATAGAACAGGCAGGCCAAAATTAATATTCTATGGCATATTCTATCATCTTTCAGTTTTTTTTTCTTCATTTTTTTGTTTTAAAAGCACTATTGCTCTCTTTTATGTATACCACCCACAAAA
The DNA here is from genome assembly GCA_009667805.1 of Leptobrachium leishanense. Classification (NCBI taxonomy): domain Eukaryota; kingdom Metazoa; phylum Chordata; class Amphibia; order Anura; family Megophryidae; genus Leptobrachium; species Leptobrachium leishanense. The sequence goes on along the minus strand of CM019067.1, from coordinate 240,670,173 downwards.
TCTTGTTCTCGAGGACTTTCTTACTTAGCAGAATCATTTTGAATCCAAGTTTTTGATTGTTTCATTTTGATTTGGAAAATAAATGATAAGGGAGATATATTAATTGTATTTTAGGAACGTAGGCACAGTAGTATGTATGACGTACAATAGAGTATGTATGAAGAGATCCATTCTTTTTTCTGAATTCTTAATTTCACAATATGTTTAATTCAGCTGTCACTATTACCTAAAAACCTGATTTGCAATATAAACCATCTCTGTCATATGACAGATGTCCTTATATAACCTGAACATTCTGTAAATCTTTTGGTTTCTGCTTTGCTCATAAACTGCTCATTGTAGCTGTTGCTTCTATTTTTGTATGAATAGTTTTCACTTGGTATGTTCAACTTGTTGATATCTCAATATCTCTCCTTCAAAACAGCAGTGACTGGGGTTTATCATAGATTAAAATTAAAACTGGAATTAGAAAAGAGATTACAGGGCAAGAATAGGAAAATACTGTTGCTACATATGTGGGTACAATATACTGGCAACCACCAACTAATAAAAATGGCCTCCTTAGCTTAGAGATAACCAATCAAATACAAGGGAGCCATTGTTTGAAATGTACAGGCATAACCTATTATTCCGGTATTACTGACAACTTTTTACCACTAGAACAAGGGCTGCTTCTGCATACAGAACCTATGTTTGATTACCCATCCTTAGATTGTAAAAGGATTATATAAACTCAGTCGTGAAGTCCAGAATTTTTCTAGGGACTTCCGTAGAAGTCACCGATTCTGCTGTTGACCTCTTAATGCCTGTAGAAACTATGCTGTATCCATAGCTATGCATTCTATTCTATTGTGTAGGACAACAATGGGAATCTGGTAGGCAGAACCTTTGCACCAAACTTTCTCCTAGATTTTCAGTTAGAGTTGGTGGTTAATCACAGCTGTTGGCACCCATGTCTGTCACCTTGAGTTGAGATAAACCCTAGAAGCTACCTACTGCATGGTAAAACAAAAAACAATTGTTATATTCTCAATTACCAGCTCAAATTTTAAAATGACAACAGAAACTATAGACTAAAAAATGGACTGGTCTTTGTATTCCATACCTAGTAGAAAGACTGTATTTCATTAATTTTGTAATTCATAAGGGTTCATGCATCCGGAAATTCCTAATTTGTTATGTCCTTCAATTCTTATCAGATACCTTCCAGTAAATTGATAAGACCTCAATATTCTAACTGGGAAGTCTTAAATCTGAGCGCTGACTAGAAGGAATTACTCATTGCAACAGATACATCACAGAAGTTCGGGACTAGAGTATAATTTTGAAGAAAAACATCTGGATATATTTTAAACACCAGATGTCCCAAATATTATCTACACCACAGCGTTTGGACCACTGTCAACAGAGTTAACATTTTCCCAGTTGAGAACTGGCAATCATTATTTTCATATAATAATTAGATTCTTTTAATTCTTGGATTTTGGTATCAGCCGACATGCATTGTTTGGCAATTTATATGAAATTCACCTCTAAGTACAATTTTGTTTCACTCAATATTCTAATATTCATGGAAGAATAATCAAAGGAAGACTCAAGTTTGTATTTATATATACAGTCAGGTCCAGAAATATTGGGACATCGACACAATTCTAACATCTTTGGCTCTATACACCACCACAATGGAGTTGGAATGAAACAAACACAATGTGCTTTAACTGCAGACTGTCAGCTTTAATTTGAGGGTATGTACATCCAACTCAGGTGAACGGTGTAGGACTTACAGCAGTTTGCAGATGTGCCTCCCACTTGTTAAGGGACCAAAGGTAATGGGACAGAATAATAATCATAAATCAAACTTCCCTTCTTAATACTTGGTTGCAAATCCTTTGCAGTCAATCACAGCCTGAAGTCTGGAACGCATAGACATCACCAGACGCTGGGTTTCATCCCTGGTGATGCTCTGCCAGGCTTCTACTGCAACTGTCTTTAGTTCCAGCTTGTTCTTGGGGCATTTTCCCTTCAGTTTTGTCTTCAGCAAGTGAAATGCATGCTCAATGGGATTCAGGTCAGGTGATTGACTTGGCCATTGCATAACATTCCACTTCTGTCCCTTCAAAAACTCTTTGGTTGCTTTTGCAGTATGCTTTGGGTCATTGTCCATCTGCACTGTGAAGCGCCATCCAATGTGTTCTGCAGCATTTGGCTGAATGTGAGCAGATAATATTGCCCGAAACACTTCAGAATTCATCCTGCTGCTTTTGTCAGCAGTCACATCATCAATAAATACAAGAGAACCAGTTCCATTGGCAGCCATACATGCCCACGCCATGACACTACCACCACCATGCTTCACTGATGAGGTGGTATGCTTAGGATCATGAGCAGTTCCTTTCCTTCTCCATATTCTTCTCTTCCCATCACTCTGGTACAAGTTGATCTTGGTCTCATCTGTCCATAGGATCTTGTTCCAGAACTGTGAAGGCTTTGTTAGGTGTTGTTTGGAAAACTCTAATCTGGCCTTCCTGTTTTTGAGGCTCACCAATGGTTTACATCTTGTGGTCAACCCTCTGTATTCACTCTGGTGAAGTCTCTTGATTGTTGACTTTGACACACATACACCTACCTCCTGGAGAGTGTTCTTGATCTGGCCAACTGTTGTGAAGGGTGTTTTCTTCACCAGGGAAAGAATTCTTCGGTCATCCACCACAGTTATTTTCCGTGGTCTCTCGGGTCTTTTGGTGTTGCTGAGCTCACCGGTGCGTTCCTTCTTTTTGAGAATGTTCCAAACAGTTGTTTTGGCCATGCCTAATGTTCTTGCTATTTCTCTGATAGGTTTGTTTTGTTTCTTCAGCCTAATGATGGCTTGCTTCACTGATAGTGACAGCTCTTTGGATCTCATCTTGAGAGTTGACCGCAACAGATTCCAAATGCAAATAGCACACTTGAAATGAACTCTGGGCCTTTTAGCTGCACATTGTAATTGGGGTAATGTGGGAATATCACACACCTGGCTATGGAATAGCTGAGAAGCCAATTGTCCCATTACCTTTGGTCCCTTAACAAGTGGGAGGCACATCTGCAAACTGCTGTAAGTCCTACACCGTTCACCTGAGTTGGATGTACATACCCTCAAATTAAAGCCGACAGTCTGCAGTTAAATCACATTGTGTTTGTTTCATTCCAACTCCATTGTGGTGGTGTATACGGCCAAAGATGTTAGAATTGTGTCGATGTCGCAATATTTCTGGACCTGACTGTATATATATATCAAAAATAGGACCCGGGCACTCAAAACCAAGAATTAAGGAGATGCTGTTGGACAGGGCTTCCTACAGCTAAATTCTGCGCCCCGGTTCAAACTCCCATTGGGAAACAAATATCAAAAATTCTGGAAGAGGGAGGCACTCGAGGACTTAGTTAAAATAAAATAATAAACTTTATTAATGTTTACATAAAAAACATTTCGGCCCAGCAAGGGCCTTTATCAAGGTAAAGTGATAATAAAATACAGTCATTTATATAGGCTGGAAAGGAGAGATACTTACCCACCCCCTCCGCGGTGGCTGGGAAGGCGAACGGCCAAACCCGGAAGTTGTGTTCAGGTGGGATTGACGTCATCAAACCGCGGCAGAGTGCCGTGTTGACATTAGCAACCAACGCCGGGAGGGGAGGGCAAGCCCGATCTCGTTGCAGAAATTAAAAACAAAAACAGATCCCTGAAGGGGGTCAGTATGAATGAAAAAGACATATCGAAGATGGAATAGGAGGAAATAGAAGTTACAAAACCAATTGGACATTCAACAATAAAATATTGTACTAACAAATATCGCAAAAAAAATACAAAACTCAATCGATAAAGAGTATGGGGGGTAACTCTAATGAAATGTGACCCATAGAGAATGTGAAAAAGTGCCAAAGCCATAGTAGAAAAGAAAATGAGAAGAATGTGTGCAACAGTAGTGGGATCAAGAGTGAACAAAAGAAAGTGTGTAGTGAATATGAAATGTGAAAAGGGTAAAGTCGAAAATATGTGAGAAAAGTGAAAAAGACGTGAGACAAAACATAAATGTAAGATAAGTGAATGTGATCGAAGTAAAGGTGAGTAAGGGGGACAACTGTCCCAGGAAATATGTGCTCGTGAGGGGTGATGATGAGCAAAAACAATGGAGGTGAGAAGGAGTGAAGGCACAAGAAAAGTATATGGATATGTATAAGTGAAGAAGGTGGACTGAAGGTGGGTGAATAAATGGAAAAAGCAAGAGAAAAACAGAGAAATAAGAGAAGAAAAGAAGAAAAAAAGGAAAAAATAGGAAAGGGGGGGAGAGAGAGAGAGAGAGAGAGAGAGAGAGAGAGAGAGAAAGCAACTGTGAAAGGGTAAGAAAATGAAGAAGCCGTGGGGTTAGAAAAAGAAGCAGGTGAGAAAAACAGGAAAATGGAAGAGAAAAACAGGGTGGGCTAAGAGGATAGTGCACAAGTGCAATGTGCTAGGAAAGGGAAGGGAAGTGAGATAGAAGGGTGATAGGGAAGTGATGGAGATCTGAAGAGTACATAATATTAGAGGGGATGGAAAAGGCTGGAGTCTAGTACTGTGCAGTATAGCAAAGGGGTCTTCATTATCGTACCGACAAAAATGGGGTAAATTAAATATACTCATTGAGGCCATTAGGGGCCACCGCGTCAGGAGTACGAGTCCAATATGTTTCTCTTTGCAGGAGGAATTGGGAGCGACTCCCTCCCCTAGGGAGGGGGGTACATGGTCAATTGCAATAAAGCAAAGTGTTGGGAGGCAATGCTGTGCCGCCAAGAAATGCTTTGCCACAGGTTTCTCTGTACGTCCATCTCGAGAGGCAGTCATGATGGCCGAGCGATGCCCTCTCGTGCGGTCCCGTAGAGTGAGATCTGTCTTCCCTACATATGCCAGGCCACATGGACAGGTGATCACATAGATTACGTGTGTTGTCATGCAGGAAATCCGATGGCGAATGGGGAATCTCTTTCCAGTATGGGAATGAGCAAAGGAGTCACCTGTAGACATATGATGACAAGTGACACAACTGGGAGCGGTAGCAACCATTCCTACCAGGGAGGGGTTTCAAGGGGTGTATGGACATGGGATCTGTGTGAACCAAAATGTCACGCAGGTTCCTCGCCCAACGGTAGCTGATCAGTGGGGGGCGAAAGAACTGTTGAGGCAAAGAGCGGTCCTGCTGAAATAGGTGCCAATGTCGACGAATATTCGTGGTGGTGGAATGACTGTTGGAATGATAGGTAAGTGGGATAATGATGCGTTTACCCTCCTGAGAAGTGGGGGTTGAGGCCATGGTCATAGAGAACTTGCTACATGCCTTGCTAAGGGCTGAGGATAGTGTAGTTGAGGAATATACGAGTATTACGCTACAACAGTGAATCGGAGCTTCATGAGATGCAAATTTTGGAAACGACACAACGTTTTCTCCATAGGGGATATCCCCCAACTACACTATCTTCAGCCCTTAGCAAGGCACGTAGCAAGTTCTCTGTGTGGTCCTCTAGGGCCATTATGGCACACACAGTCTCTCTTAGTGGTTCAAAGTTTATTTCTGCATTATTCAGCAGTCAAACAAAAAATAACAGAAAACAAAACCTAGCTCATCTGAGCACTCACTAACGAATAAACGTCCCTCACTAACTTGGGAAAATTATAACAAACAATAAATGCCAGCTTTTGAAACCTGGGGTAACCTTGTTTTCAAGCTGCCAGCTCAGAGCTTCACCTTGCTTGCTCTCTCTCACTTCATTCTCCCTGCTTCCTTCCACCCAGAAAACATTTAAGGACTCCATAATGAACAGGTGGGGGAAACTTTGCAGCAGGATCAATTAAAAACACATATTGCCTTCCTGGGCTCAAACAACCCAATCCTCTCTTACAAACATAGGGGGGGGGGAATATACATGCCATCGTAAGTGATCCCCCTCCCCTTATCATATTATATATACTGTATATATAGTTAGAGATGTTATAAATATTACTTATGGTCTTGTCTTGCCATAAAGAGGTTTAAAAGACAAACTAGGCTCCCTATTGTGCGTGTGTCTTTCTGGAACTCTAATGACTAACTAAATAAATGTAACATTGCCAGAGACTAGTTTAGAATTCTCTGTGTCACACAGCTGAGCTCACATTAAATTTAATTGAGGATACTTTTTTGTTATATCAGTTTAATTAATGCTGAAATGAAGGATTCTTTTCTACGGGATATTCACTAAGTACAATTCTTTCATTGAAAGATCAATAATTTTACATCGGGGAACTTTGGAGGATCAAGTACGGTGAAAACAGGGTGAATTCACTATTTCACTGAATTTACTATTTCACTGTACTTTTCACCGTTTTTTCCACCATAGTTTCTGCCAAAGAGGTCTAGTGTAATTATAAGCTTTGTTCTCTAAGAGGGGTTCCATCGTAGTTTCTGCCGAAGTTGTTCATTGTAGTTTTCACAGGTGTTTCAGTCAAAGTTGTCTAGTGTCATGTCTTTAGGTGTTCAATGGAGATCACCACTTTAAAATTGCTGAAGTACATTTACTAGTGTTGCGAACAACGGCAGAATAATAACTCTAAATGGAGAAATAAATAAAAAAAAATAAGGTCAGGGCGATCAATTTACAAACTACGATCGAATCACTATTACACACAACGGGTTGTTCCTACTATCAACACCAAGAAAAAGAAAAGATGCTTGAAAAAGGTTGCAGCACACTACGTATGGTGAAAACAATGTATACTCAACTTCAAGTGGGTATAGTTACCTTCCTTCGACACTATTGTCTTTTGAATATAGTATGAGTACACTTATGTAAATCCCCAAGGTCAAGCGGTAAACTTCAGAAAAAAGGACATAAAAACAACATGGCGTAATCCTACATTAGAAGGATATATATTGTAATAGTCAGCGTCCAGCTCACTCACACATGAAAGAGCCTTAGTGGGGGGGCTCACATCAAAGTTGTTTGTGGGTCATTAGATAGGCCACCCATCAGCCCTTAGGATGTTCAGAACTTTCGCAGAGGTCCTTCTTCAACTCTCTCTCAAAAGAGACAAGCAAAGACCAATAATTCAACTCTATAAATATAGCAACTAAATATCAGTGAATATAACTATCCACTCATGTGGTTTAGAGCCCAGCCTCGCTCTATAACTGCACCCAGAGGTTGTTTAATTAGGTACAACTCCCCAAAAAACCATCCAGTAGAGTCTTCGAACTTCAATGGATATCCATAAATTTATTGCATTACAAAATTTAATCACATAAAAACTTAATTAAAATACCAAAAAAAATAACAAAACTGTATTCAGAAGATAATATTGTGGTAGGTAACTATACCCACTTGAAGCTGGGTTTACATGGTTTTCACTATACATAGAGCGCAACACCCTTTTCCTGCATTCTAAATGGAGAATAGCTGTACTCTACTCATTTTATGGACCAATAATGGTGGTACAGTTGGTCAGTGTTGCTGATTGTTGATTACAGCATCTCTACCTGCTGCTGTTGAATTTTTTTTCTTTGGATAGCCAAAGTTCACCCTGGTTGCAGCAGTGATTTTTACCATTAATGCAACATTGGTGAACAATGGTGGTTAGTAATTAAGTGTTGGCGTCCCTTTACTGTTGATATTGTACTTTTGATTATAATTAAAAATAAAATAATTACATGTAAAGTACCATATACATATTTTCTAATGGAAATATAGGAGTATATATCAATGACTGTCGAAAATTAGTTTACTAGTCATATAAAAGATACATTTCTCTCCATCCTGCTTCTAAATTCCCCATGCAAAGGTTATAGGAAATAAATATACTGTTTAATAAAAGAAACTTTCCTTTAAATAGATGTCACCACTGTGAATTCTATATGATAATATCATAGATGCTATACTGGGTTCTGCATAACCAAAATTTGTATTTTTTAAATTTATTTTTAACCAATGCTGCCTTTGGGACAGAGCTCATGGTTTTTTTATTCCTCAATTTATCTTTTTCCAGGGTCAAGAAAATTGTTACAAATGCGCCCACTATAACGATGGTCAAAATTGTGTCAAGACTTGTCCTGCTGGTATCCATGGAGAAAATGATTCCTTGATCTGGACGTACCCCGATGAAACCGGTTTATGTCAACAATGCCACCCTGATTGCAAAATGGGGTAAGCGTGTGCAATTGTCCTGAGAAACATATACTGTAGTTGTCATTTATTGGTCAGGATGAATTGCATCTCCAATGTCACTCAATGAGCCTTTAATCATGAACTTTATCTACGAATATTCACCCCTGCACATGCTCAAATACTGCTCTAGCACATTCTTGCATTCACACAAATACATACACTCCTTACAAATACACATCTGCATTCGTGCTCATACTGACATTCTACGCAAATGCACTCCTGCAACCACAAATATTTGTCTATCAAGAGTGCTGCTTGACCCTGCATAAGTAAAATTTAAAGGGTTATATTTCTGCCTCGAACCCCTTCACTACCAAGTGATTTTCCAAAAAAAAATTGTCAGAAACCAGTGGGTTTTTTGAAAAACAATTTAAAATTGATTTTAAAGTAAGAAATATTTGAGCTTATACTTATTTTATGTCTTACTGTAAATAACCTATTTTTGGCCAGTAGATGGTGCCATCTACTGCCAAATTGAGTTAGAAGCTTGAGGGGCTGGGCTATTTTCTTCTATTTCTCTTGCATCGATGGCTGAAAGCCCAATATTTCAGAGCTTTGAGCAGCTGATTTTACAGTTTTAGCTTTTTGGGCATTATGCTTACAGGTCTAAAACTTTAGGGGCACCTTCTACAGCCCAAAAGCAAACTAAATTCTTTTGCACCAAATTAATTTCATTTGCTTTTGGACTGCAGATCAGCATACCGAGATATCTCGATAACGGGGCACCAGATGGTGACTTTGAAGCCTGAGATATCTCAATATCAGTAATGAAGGGGTTAAGGCATATTTGAGCTTTAACAAAAGTCTTGTTAACTCTGGGACCATATCTGTATGATCTTTGTAAGTCAGAACAGAGACAGATTTAGCTTTGCCACATGATTTAATTTTAGATTTTTTTTTCCCATTGCATGAAAATAATCCAGGACTGATTTTATTTCATTATAAATTGATTGCAGATGATAGAGAAACATAACAGGGCATGAGAAAAACCTTCACTTGAACAACAGTACAATTTGTAGACAACTGTGTTAGATTCAATAACATAATGTAATAGCATAATGTAACTATCAGGGTTATTCAAAGAGCTCCGAATTGCTTGAGAAAGGTAACCGAACGCTGAAAATCAGCGTTCGGTTACCTTTCCTGGCCATTCGGCTATCCAGAGAGCAGGCAATTCGCCAAATCCTAGCGAATTGCCTGAACATACGGTGCCTGTTCGAGGGCAGTGAAAACCCCATGAAAAAGCACTGCTTCGGCTATTCAGAGAACACAAACCAGCAGTGAAAGGTTCCCCTAATGCTCTGCCATTCGGTGGTTTAATTCGGCAAATTTATTCAGGAGAATCCCATAGGCTTCAATGTTAAAAATATTCCCGTTTTAATTCAATATCTAATAAACCGTTGATTATAAAATTATGCAGTAAAGATTCTCTTTATTTATCGATTTTTTTTAGGATATTTCAAGCATTTTTCAGAATTTTTTTTTTTTTTAAGTTTACTTATTTTTTCTGGAACAGCCCTGGACCTATTATCATTCCCTGGACCTCATATATAAATTTCAGACATTTTCACTCAGTAGTTTCTTTGCAAACAGCGTTTCATTTTCAAACATTCACACAAACTGTTTTGCTAATTTATTCACTGACCCGTCTGCGGTCTCGGCTGCTTCGCTGCGTGTGATCGGCTCCTGCTCGGGTTTTTCAACGGGTTAATCCAGATGTTTTTGAGGGTTTTCGGCGTGCACTCGGTGGGTTTTGTGGTTCATTTTCGGTTGGTTTGCGGCGGCCTTTCCCTGCAATTCGGGGGCCCTGTGGTGCTTGCTGAATACACCGCAGGGTCACCGAAATGGGATCGTCAAAAGGAACCGAATTGAAGAGAACGAAAAGTCACCGAACGTGCGGGGACTTTTCGAATCTCTTTGAATAACCCTGTATATGTTTACCATTGCGTGTGCTTGTTCGAGAACAAGGCCAATGAAAAACTGTTCTCTTTGAACTAAGAGCCCTGGACCTCCACTTTGAGGGACTTAGTAATTTCTGTAGCTTCAGTCTAGTATTCATTGATAACCATGTGATGTCTTGGCTTCTTAAGGAACATCTGGAACACAGAAGAAAAGCCAGTCAAGGAGCCCCAATGCTGTCCCTACCAACCCAAACTATACTTCCTATAGAAGTATAACCAGTCTTACGTTGGACAACTTATCAAATCTGCAGCCTTTGGCCATAACTACCTATCAGACGTTGACCAGTTTTACCTCATAGCTTAAGCCTGTTCAAGAATTAATTCTTCTTTTCCTGTGGCTTTGGTTATGCTTTTAATAATAGCCAACATATTTATGATGCAATTATCACATAGATTCAAAGGAGGTATGCCTGGAGTTGTGGAAGTTGTTGGTTGTACATTTAAATACTTACCTATCCTTGCTGAGCCCATCAGCAGAAGCAGCTACGAACGCCCCCACCCACCCTCCATCTATTTACAACCTACCACTTACTCTCACAGGTATGCCCTCCTTTTAGGCAAACCTTTGCATCGGTTTCAGGTACATAATCAACAAACCTTCCTGGCATTATTCCGACCACAATTATATTAAACAGCTGAAGACTAGGCAAACATTTCTTATCACCTGGCATGTTAAATGCAATCTTTCATTGAAATATTTTGACAATCCTCTTTAGTTTTAAACAAAATGTGAAATTTAATGTTTGGCTTTCTAAGAAGTTTTTAATTTGTGTCAGATGTTTCAATTAACCTCCCTAGCGTTACAATTCTGACATATTTTATATGTCAGAATCTGAATAATTTCTTTGGCCCCCTAGCGGTATCAGAGTGTTGCTCGGGGTTAAATGCATTGCAGAAAGAGTTAACCCTGAGCCACACTCGGGGTGGCGCTGGATACATACCTGTCCTTGCGCTCCCTCGCTGTCCTCATTCTCCTCCGGCGATCGCGACATCCTATTTCCTCACGAGAAGGGAACCGGGAAGTAAAACGCCGCGATTGTCGGAGGAGAATGCGATTGTGAAGGTCAGAGAGGGAGCGCAGGACAGGTATGTATACAGCCCGAGTGTGGCTCAGGGTTACCGCTTTCGGCAGTTAAAGTTAACCCCGAGCCACACTCGGGAATACCGTCAGGGGGGGTTAAAACTTTATTTATGCCTGTTTTTTTTTTAATAATGTCATTCAAATAGAAAATACATAATAACCGTATGTGTCTTAGCTGTCATAAGACAACTTATATACTGTACTTAGTTAACCCCTACACTCCCAGTAAGTCTAGTTATCTCAATGTTGCATTGTAAAGGAAGATTTTTAAAGCAAGATTAATGTGCCCCCTGTGGAGAAACAAAAGCCTTTGTTTTATGTCTCTCCAAACACCCTGGAAAGACATCAAAGCAGCTACAAATAGCAGCCCTAAACCTCACTGTAACAAAAAGTTCGAAGAGATTACTGCTGTATCACAGCTGCCATAGAGGAGACAGAATACAGGGAGCAAGGAGTGTGTATAAATAAATATACACTACACAGTGTGGGCGCCTATTTATAAGTGATAATTTAAAGTGCTGGGTGTAGTGCTAATAAATAGTCAAATGCTGCCTATAGTATGGTAAAAACACATAAAAAACAACCAAAATATGTGTCAGAATACAAGATAAAAAGCGGAAATCCATACGGCGCATCTAGTGCAATTAATAGGTTAATAAATCAATGGATGTGTAAAATCCATAAAAAACAGTGTAAAATCCATTAAAAAAATTCGTAAACCGTAACAGTAAAAATATTGTTAAAAAGTCAATGAAAGTGCATAGAGTAAAGTCCAGGTCAAATGTGCAAAAAGTGCAAAAAGTGCTCAAGTATATAGTAATGGAATACTCAAAAAATGATGATGAAGAATAATGTGCTGATCTTCTTATAAGTGCTGGTGCTGAATCCTTTTGCCCGTCAGTAATCCTCAAAAAAAGCACATCACAGGAAAAAATGATAGTGCAGACAGTCAGAATAGAGTAGGCTCAAATTATAATCAAGATCTAAATCACTCACATTCATGGGAGCCCACAAGGTCCCGGCTCAAGGAGAAACAGCCTGCAGCCAAATATAGGGTGGCACTTCCCTTCTTTCTGTCCGTACTGGAGACTAGATAAAATGGAGAGAATCGGGAGACGGCATTCCCATAGCGTAATACTGCGTATGTATGGAGATGTGAAAAGGAAAAAATGAAACACACTCACCGATTTTGGAGCCTCGTAATGTCAGGCTCAATGTATGTAGCTCTGGGTCCTCTTAGGGTGGGAACCCAAACCTCTTTGCCTCAGCGGTGGTGGGTCCAAATTTCCAAGGAGAAAAAAAGGGTCGGAGAAAGGTGGCAAATGTTGGGAAAATTTAATGGATAAATAAATAAAATTCAGGACAAGGTCTACCGAGACGCGTTTCGGCTTAAAAAAGCCTTCCTCAGTCGGTATAGAAGTAAATGTCCATAAAAAAGTCAGTATACAGAATACAGTGAGCGTCTGGAGTCACTGCTGTACAGGGATAAGATTCATGGGGCTACAATGTCTAAAATCCCCTGTATAGTACAGATACTGTGTTACTGTAATCTCTATATACATGCATCATATACAGATATTATTTTTATATTCTAGTGGTATGTTTTGGAAGCTGCATTGCTAATAATCTCATTATGATCACTACATATCCCTATAAGCAGGAGATCTGAGCATTTTTATTTTTTATCTGTATCACAGTTACTGTATCTAACACAAAGGTCTTGTTTACCTGTATGATAATAATGCAGACCCCGTTTGAAATTGTGTAAGACAAAGGACACCATCTAGAGCTCAGAATCTTACATTTCAACAATATTTCTGTAAAGGATAAACAAATACATGAAATATTAAAATTGAACAAATTAACATTATTTTATATTTGTAACTATCTCAAAATAAAAAGTTATGTGAGAAACCTTTATTTTACCGTATATTTAATTGTTAACTTCAGATCCCATGTTTCAAATAAATGCTATGATAACAATTTTTTTCAACATAAATCGCTTGGTAGTGAAGGGGTTAAGCAATGGGTGAAAAATCAATAAAGGGGAAAGCATAACTCTGTATTCTCATAAGATTGTCGAATGGAAATAACCATTCAAGAATAACCTGTCAACAACACGTATAAAACAATAACTCAGTACATCTACAATGAAACGTAGGGCACATAAAAGTTAAAACACAACAGAGGATTTTCCCTTCGCGACACATTCTGGAATCTTTACTTCCTTAATTTTTTGTTGACAGTTGTTACTCGCGTTATGCTCTGTTTCACATATCCCTAGCAGGATGAATAATTTACAGGACATTGCTTCTTGTCAAGAATAGATCACTTCATTAAAGAAAAAAATTAGCATTTTTAGAAAATTGATACATGCACAGAAGGTGATCACTAGCTCCTGACCTCCACTCACCTTCAACAGCGCAATAGTTTCTGATAGCAGATGCTGAACTTTCTGGTATCTTGCTCAGTATATTGGGATATGTGGGGCACTATTCCCTACTGATCGCTAACTGTAACGTTTGGGTGAGTAAGCATTAACGTCAGGATAAGTGACTTTAACATATTACACATTACATTCCTAACACTAAACCAGCAAAAATATCAGCCCATCGGTGATTGCACTAGCTTGCGCGGGCTTACGGTACTTTACGCTTCCTATATTTCAGATGGAGACGCAATCAGTAATTAGCGTCAGGATAAGTAAGGAATTACAAAGTCCTAAAGCTAATTACCGCAGCGAGGGGCTAGACGATTTTTTTTTTACCGACACCCAAAAGTTGGTATTCCGCTTTTGCAGAATCATTTTGCACCAGCTAACTCCCCCCCCCCAATATCCATTGCATCCTGCCGCTGGGAGCAGAGTGAGACTCGGAACAAATACTCACAGTCTCCCTCCGCGATCAGTCTGCAGCAATGCGTGATCTCGAGAGAGCAAGATTGCACAGGGTTCACATCCCTGCAGTGCAGCCCTCCATGGAACAGAGGCGTAACTAGAAACCTCAGGGCCCAGGTGCAGGAACCATGATGGGGCCCAGCCCCACCCTAGGCAAAAACACCCCCCCCCCCCGTTAACATGCATTGGTCCTCTTCCTGGTCCACAATGTTGACTCCAGACAGTATCACATTTTTTCCAGGTTCACTATGACCTCTTCAGTTCAGTCCATCCCATTTTTAATGTAATTTGCACTATGTGTATCTCACACAGCTCCACAGCAATACAAAGCACAGTAATGTGCAGTGTGTATGAGTGTATCACAGAGCTCCACAGCAATAAAACTCACAGTAATGCGCAGTGTGTATCAGTGTAAATCACAGGTTTACAGCAACAAAACTCTAATATGTGGTGTGTATGAGTGTATCACAGAGCTCCAAAGTAAAACTCACAAATAAGTATAAAATAAATTAAAAGAAGAATTATATATTATAGGCCAGCCCCCAGGCAGGAAAGTGTGGGCCCCCCTGACTCAAGGGCCCGGGTGCGGTCACACCTTCTGCACCCCTGGTAGTTAAACCCCTGCCATGGAATCCTATGGACTCCAGGAGGTGATACTAGCAGCGGCACAGAAGCACTACTGCGAGTATCACTGCAGGTAGCATGTTTCCAGGTCGAGGTGCTGAATTAGCGCCAAATCAAATTTTTACCATCAGACATCGAAGGTCTGTAAGCTGCCATTTCATTGTCACTGTCAGAGACCTGCAGAGAGCCTCCAAGCTGTACTAGGATTGAGGGAGCTCGCTGCCTGCGAACAGAGTGCATTCAGTCTATATGCACAGTAATAACAATGAATGATGGAGAGGTAGAGCTGTATGTGTATGTCTGAGGGAGTATATGTGTGTGGTGTGTTGCTTATTGGGTTAAGATGTAATTTAAAGGATTTTATTAAAATTTCTATTTGCCCAGTTCCCAATGGTTTTATGGAAGATCACTTGGTAGCGAAAGTGTTAATGAATGAAAATTATTACAAAATATGTCATTTTAGAAGGTGTGAGCTTTGTAATGCATCTACAGGTCTATGAATATGTTTAACTGTAAACACATATACATTATTAATGCCTTTCCGTATAGTGGAATGCAGCAATTTGCACATGGCTTTGTTCTCACTCAATAGAAAATGCATGAGGACTGTGTAGTTTGTGGATTCTTTCTTTATTGTATCCTACAACAACTTTTGATATTTGCGGGAAGGCAATTTCTCAGAACCTATTGACATACTGCCTGTCACTTTGTAAGACTTTGTCATATATAACAGTACATTAGCTTTGAGACACAATTGAGATTCCCTATTAAATTGTGCCATTTTTCATAAGTCATCATTTTCTTTTACAGTGTACGTCATAAAACTGTGCAATTATATTTACAAACTGAAATATCCACCGCAAAAGACATATCTCTATATAATCAGTGAAAGAGGCCAAAATGAGCTGCTTGACGCTGTATTTGCATAATTATTCCGCCCTGTTAAGTTATTCCTCCCCTTTCATGGCAGTTAATAGCATTAGAAATGCATACAAAAGAACCCTCTTCAGAACAAGAATGTGATGAAACGACGCTTAAAGGGACACTAACACTTACATAAACTGTAATAAGATTACTTATGCATTACAAACAAAACTGCCTTATAAAACACATGCAACTTTTTTTTTTTTCTTTGTTCGAGGTAATTCCTTGTAAAAAAGAAAAATAAAGTTAGGTTTTTATCTTCAGTTAACATTTTGTGAATTTTCCCCATGATGCAACATTTACCAAAATCTGTGCGGACGTTTTACTTTCCAGTAGGGTGGAGGACTGAATTGTGATATGTATGCTACTCGGGGTAAGAATTGGCAGCTGAATGAGATAAAACAGGGAGCTACTTCTAATCTACTCTGGTGATGTCCTTTGAATACATCCCACACAATACAATGATGTGAGTAGGCTGCCAGACCCATAGACTCTATTCTGTGGTCAATATGACTTACTGGCGGCTACAGGTCATAAGATGCGATCTTACCAGCTTTTCTGAGGGATTTATCATGAGGGGGGAAAGTGGCCAAATCAAAGTGGCCAATCAAAAACTGGCACACAAAATTTCCATATGGTTCCTTAAAACAGCTAAATAAGAAGACTAACAGGACATGACCATAGGCAGTGCAGCAATTTGCACTTTCACCATGGAATTTGGGGGAACAGCTCTTTATCACGTTCAAAATATGTAATAATGAAAAGGTCTAAGGGTGATTTTTAGCAACTCCGAGTCCAGCATTTTAAACTAATGACTGTAAGGTGAGCTAAATAACATTCAACTAATGCTGAAACATTGCAAGATGATCTGAATTGACCTCTTCAAGACTCAGAAATACACTGCAATAGCCCAAGAATAAATTCCTGAACAACTCCCAAACTATTCACAAAATGTATCAGTTCGGCTATTAAATCTATCAGGGTTATTCAGAGAGAGGTGAAAAGGAGGAGAATGACTGGAGAATGAAAAATTGTAGGTTAAAATAGCCAAACCAGAAAAATTCTCCCATTTATCTCACTTTCCAAATCGGCTATTTTGACCTAAAATTTTCCATTCTCCAGCCATTCTCCTGCTTTTCACCTCTCTCTGAATAACCCTGTATGTATTTTAAACTAAAAACGTGAAACAGTAACTCAACTCAACTGCAGTGGACTCGTGATATGGACTGCTTTGACTTTCCATTTTCCCCATTGGTTGATTGTACATCCAGCAAACAAATATGCTAAAACTTCATTTTAGTGCTGTTTTTTTAAGAAAGCAAAAACAATTGAATGTGTATCTACTGTGAAGATTTCAGAGGAAGGGGAAGAATGATAGCTTTCAACAACGACCGCAAGACAGTAGCAAATGTAGAGAATAGAGGGTTGTTTCTGAATTGTATCTATAATGACTTACAGGGTTATTCAGAGAGAGGTGAAAACCAAGAGAATGACTGGAGAAGGGAAAATTCAAGGTCAAAATAGCCAATTTGGAAAGTGAGATAAATGGCAGAATTTTGACCTAGAATTTTCACTTCTCCAGCCATTCTGCTGGTTTTCACCTCTCTCTGAATAACCCTGTTAAGGAATACCTGTATTCTAATTTTGCTTTTTTAGGTTTTTTAGACAAACTCAACTCATAAAAGATGTGCTACTTAACAATTCACCACTAGGTGGCACTGCTAAATTGTAATGTTTTCCTTCCTCTTGTGCTTGTAGTTTTGTGCAAAAAAAAACCAAAACACGGGTGAATTTCTATATTTGGGTCAATTGCAATTTTGAATATTGAGTACCATAGGTTTCTTTTTCAAAATATTCATAAAAGTGCTTTATTTTTTTTATTGTGTGTATCGTGATAAGATAGTAGTTGATGGCAATCCACAGTGAATTGCGATCGATCTAGTATCAATAGCGTAAAATGAACATAAGCTAAGTGATGTTGCGTGGCACTGTACATGTGATTATTACATTTTTTTAATTAGTCAATGACATGCCTAAATTCAACAGAGCAGGTGGATGTGATTTGAATGCCCAGTGGTAGCATATGTGTGTCTACTGTCTGGCAGTTTGTGTGTCGATCAGTGTGTGTCTATTTGCACCTGACATGGTGACTGTGTGTTTCTCCAGTGTCCCAGTGTCTGTCTGTGTTCTTCAGGGTCTTTGTGGGTCTTTTGCCATCTCTGTCAGTGTCATCATCACTTTTTCTTTGTGTCTGGCAGGATCTTTGGCAGTGTCTATCTTTCAGGATCTCTATGTGTCTTTGTTAGGGTCTGTGTCTCTTTTAGTGTCTTTGCCAGTGTATCTATGCGTCTTTGTTAGGGACTGTGTCTCTTTTAGTGTCTTTGCCAGTGTATCTATGCGTCTTTGTTAGGGACTGTGTCTCTTTTAGTGTCTTTGCCAGTGTATCTATGCGTCTTTGTTAGGGACTGTGTCTCTTTTAGTGTCTTTGCCAGTGTATCTACGTATCTTTGTTAGAGTCTGTGTCTCTTTTAGTGTCTTTGCCAGTGTATCTATGCGTCTTTGTTAGGGACTGTGTCTCTTTTAGTGTCTTTGCCAGCGTATCTATGCGTCTATGTTATTGACTGTGTCTCTTTTAGTGTCTTTGTCAGTGTATCTACGTATCTTTGTTAGGGTCTGTGTCTCTTTTAGTGTCTTTGCCAGTGTATCTATGCGTCTTTGTTAGGGACTATGTCTCTTTTAGTGTCTTTGTCAGTGTATCTACGTATCTTTGTTAGGGTCTGTGTCTCTTTTAGTGTCTTTGTCAGTGTATCTATGTGTCTTTGTTAGGGTCGGTGTCTCTTTTAGTGTCTTTGCCAGTGTATCTACGTATCTTTGGTAGAGTCTGTGTCTCTTTTAGTGTCTTTGTCAGTGTATCTACGTATCTTTGTTAGGGTCTGTGTCTCTTTTAGTGTCTTTGTCAGTGTATCTATGTGTCTTTGTTAGGGTCTGTGTCTCTTTTAGTGTCTTTGCCAGTGTATCTATGCGTCTTTGTTAGGGTCTGTGTCTCTTTTAGTGTCTTTGTCAGTGTATCTACGTATCTTGTTAGGGTCTGTGTCTCTTTTAGTGTCTTTGTCAGTGTATCTATGTGTCTTTGTTAGGGTCGGTGTCTCTTTTAGTGTCTTTGCCAGTGTATCTACGTATCTTTGTTAGAGTCTGTGTCTCTTTTAGTGTCTTTGCCAGTGTATCTCTGTGTCTTTCAGTATCAGTGTCCGTGTGTCTCAGTCAGTGTGTGTGTGTGTGTGTCAGAGTGTCTATGTGCATTTTGCCTGTTGGTGGCTGCTTGTGTGTCTGCAATAGATCAATATATAGATATATAGATCGATAGACAGGATAGATTGATATAGAAAATATAGTGTCCCCCAATCCCTAATCCCAGTGAGTCCAATCTCATTAATGTGCTACAGTGAAAACAAAATCAGTAAATCACGTGTTTTAGTTTTGTTTTTTCCCTGTGGCACATAGGCTGGGTACTAGTTTAAGGGTGATGGGGAAAGGGAAAAACTGCACTTTTTTCTCAGACTCAGTGAGCAGAATGTCTTAGCTCAGCCCTGAACAGCATTTAAAGCAACTAATGACATATTCTATGCATGATAACACTCTGCAAAGGATTAGTGAAGACAATACGCATCCACATATCATCAGTCATATTATAACCAGTGAATCTTTGACTGCTGGCTTACTCACCTATCAGCACAGCAGACAGATTGAGAATTCATGCCAGAGGTCACTGTTTGTGGAAATTATGAAGCTGCCCATCAAGAGTAATGTGTTTACACCCGAACACCCCTAACAACAAATTTAATTTCACTGAAGCATTGAGACTATTCCTGCCTAAAATTATGATGAAATGTCTGTATATTTATTAATGTTAAACTTAAAAAATATATACATATTTTTTTAATTTACATTTTTTGTTTTAATAGGTGCAAAGGGAAAGGAATCGAAGGTTGCCCACCTCCTGGGTAAGTTATCAAAGAATTTGGCATCTTTAAAATTAAGAGGACACATTAAGCATCCTGCCTCGTGCAGAATATTGTAGTCACTGCGTACCCAAGCATGTGGATTCTGTGTTTTTGGTTTGTGTCAATGTCATTTGACAATGACCACAGACTTGTTCAAACACTGAAAACCCACCACCTCTTTTAAATATGTTGAAGTGAGTGGCAAATCGATCTAGATCTATGTAAAACATTTGCTTTAGATATGGGATCTCAAACTTTGCCCCCACCCCCAGATGTATTGTTTATTGCCTACAATTCCTAGAATTCTTTGAATGCAGTAAATGACCAGAGATTCATGGGAGATGTAGTTCAGAAACACCTGGGGGGGCCAGAGATTGTGATGCCTGCTTTAGATCATTGAAGTAATTTTTAACAATATATATATATTTATATTTCCTTAATTGGTCTTGGTTCTTTTTCAGATCAAGGGTTGCATCTATTGCTGCCGGCGTAGTTGGAGGCATCCTTGGAGCCGTTGTGGTTGCAATGATTACCTATTTGTGCATTAGGAATAAGCGAATCAATAGAAAACGCACTCTGCGTAGGTTACTTCAAGAAAGAGAGGTAAATGAGTTCACTAAGTACTCCGCATATTTCATGAATATATTTTTTGAACTTCTTAAAAGACTTGAACGAGAACTTAAACCAAGTCCTCCTTCTGGCTAATATTTCCGGTCATACCCACTCACTAGATTACATGGGGATAGTGGTTCATACTCAGAGGGTCAGCACTTTTCCCTTGTATAGGGTCTAAACATGGTACTTGGGTTTCATTTAACCCATTAAATTGAGTGGTTCTATCCAGTTTCATTGTCCGTAAACTTCCTTTACTGTGAGATGATTGTTGTAATTGTGTGTCCATAGCTGGTGGAACCTGTAACACCCAGCGGAGAAGCTCCAAACCAAGCACTTCTTAGAATCCTGAAGGAGACTGAGTTTAAGAAGAATAAGATTCTTGGATCGGGAGCATTTGGCACTGTATTTCAGGTAAACAGAGAAAATTCAAAAGCATATACAGGGCTATTCAGAAAGAGTTGAAAACCTTGAATGATTGGAGAATTGAAAATTCTAGGTCAAAATAGTCAAACCAGAAAAATTCTCCCATTTATCTCTCTTTCCTAATTGGCTATTTGGTCTAGATTGTTCATTCTCCTGACAATTCTCAAGGTTTTCGCCTCTCTGAATAGCCCTGATAGTGTGTATTAATGTTCCCCTATTCTATAGCATCCAGTGTACTTGACGTCGACCAGGTTATTAATCTGAGGGTGAGATGAAATGAGGAATGGGTAAAAGGAAGGTGCTTGTAACATCACCACTAATAAAGGCTTAGCTTTGCCCAGGAAATCGTTCAATCTTCTCAATGGCCCAGAGAGCAGTTGCCAGCCTTAGGGCCCTATTCCAAGGTTGGTGTAAACCTAACCAGGGCTCTTGTAAACTTACCAGAGGCATTATAGTCTATGGGGTTGTTAAGTGTACAACAGCTCTGGTTAAGTTAACACCAACCTTGGAATAGGGCCCTTAAATGAGATATTTGAAGAGATTCTTTGTCCAGCGCATGGCCAGTCTGGGTCTTCTACATACTACAATGTCTACCAAACATGGCTATATCTTAAAGCCTGAACGTTTGAAAAAAAATGATATATCAAATAGCTTAGGTAATTCTAAATGGTACTTTGTAAGGTATAGATCTTTAGCTGCGTATAACAATTCATGTTCAAAGAATAATATTGAACTGGTAATGGCATCTGTAGTGAAATCATAGGTTAGCATGGATAACGTTTTTATAATTGGGTGCTCAGCTAAACATATTATATAGAATTTAGTAAAAGATCTTGCATAAATAAAAAATCTAAACGACATAAATTAATAATTAAGGTACGATTTTAACCCCTTCAGTACCGAGATCGAGATATCTCAGGCTTGAAAGGCAGCAACCGGTGCCCCGATATTGAGATATCTCGATCTGCATATCTGAAGCCCAAAACTAAATAAAATTAGTTTGCTGCAAACTAATTTTGTTTGCTTTTGGGCTGCAGAAGGTGCCCCCAAAGGTTTAGCCCTGTGGGCATAATGACAAAAGAGCTTAAACTGTGTAACATCAGCTGATGATACCCTTACATCAGACATTAAGCAGCAGATACAGAGAAAAAAAAATTGAGCTGCAGCTTGAACGACTATAACTCAATTTGACAGTAGATGGTACCATCTACTGGCCACATAGGTTATTTACAGTAAGAAATACTGACAATGTTTTTTTTGAAAATCTCTTGGTAGTGAAGGGGTTAAATGAAAAGAAAAGTGGAAATCACTGATGCCGGTATTTAATGAAATGAAACGGTGATGTTTAATGATATTCTGATTATTCACTTTCAAAAACAGAAAGCAAATGAACTGTGTGAAATCAGTTTAATTCCCATAATTCTTTAGAGATTATATTTAAGGAGGTGAGACCATCAGGTGAACTAGGAGAATAAGATGGACAAAGACGAGATCATCCTTTTCACATGCACACTGCACACACGTAAAGTCTAATTAATCTCTTGCCTTGTTGTTTTCTGCCAGTCATTAGGGTGAAATAAATAAAAAACAGCTATAACAAGATCATTTTGGCTTTAGAGGGCCCAACACCTTGATTTGGAAGAGAGAAGAGGATTAAGGGGATTGTGGAAGTGTAAAAGCAAATTAACTCTAGTAAAGGCCAGCAGGTGGTTATGTTGTTTGCTAATTAAATTGCTGTATTTGTATTCAGGGTCTATGGATTCCAGAAGGGGAGGGAGTAAAGATTCCTGTTGCTATTAAAGAGTTGCGAGAAGCCACATCTCCTAAAGCCAATAAGGAAATCCTTGATGTGAGTATTCAAAGCCATTGTCTTGCAAGAACTGTGTAAACTGCGTATAAATTTATTATCTATACTATAAAACAATAAGGGCTGGCGTGTCCGTCGCCAAAACCCTACTGCGCATGCGCGCGCAACCTGCGGCGGTTGGCTGCGCGCGCATCCAACGGCCATGGCACGCGCACAGCCGGCGTGCGAGAGGGACAAAACAAATCCGATCCATTGGAGAGGCGCACAGCACAGCGCCTCTCCAATGGATCGGATTTGTTTTCTGCATCTCCTCCGTGCCCGGCCTCCATCTCCTCCGCGCCCGGCCTCCATCTCCTCCGTGCCCGGCCTGCATCTCCTCCGCGCCCGGCCTCCATCTCCTCCGTGCCCGGCCTGCATCTCCTCCGCGCCCGGCCTCCATCTCCTCCGTGCCCGGCCTGCATCTCCTCCGTGCCCGGCCTGCCATATTACCAGTCTGCCATGCCTGCCATGCACAATACCAGTCTGCCGTGCAAAATACCAGTCTGCCATGCATATTACCAGTTCCCAGACATATTACCAGTCTGCCATGCACAATACCAGTCTGCCATGCATATTACCAGTTCCCAGCCATATTACCAGTCTGCCATGCACAATACCAGTTCCCAGCCATATTACCAGTCTGCCATGCATATTACCAGTCTGCCATGCACAATACCAGTTCCCAGCCATATTACCAGTCTGCCATGCATAGTACCAGTCTGCCATGCACAATACCAGTCTGCCATGCATATTACCAGTCTGCCATGCATATTACCAGTCTGCCATGTACAATACCAGTTCCCAGCCATATTACCAGTCTGCCATGCACAATACCAGTCTGCCAGACACATTACCAGTCTGCCATGCACAATACCAGTTCCCTGCCATATTACCAGTCTGCCATGCACAAAACCAGTCTGCCAGCCATATTACCAGTCCGGCAGCCATATTACCAGTCCGGCAGCCATATTACCAGTCTGCCATGCACAATACCAGTTCGCCAGCCATATTACCAGTCTGCCATGCACAATACCAGTCTGCCAGACATATTACCAGTCTGCCAGTCATATTACCAGTTCGCCAGCCATATTACCAGTCTGCCAGCCATATTACCAGTCTGCCATGCACAATGCCAGTCTGCCAGCCATAATGCCAGTCTGCCATTCATAATACCAGTGTCTCATAATACCAGTGTGCCTAAATACCAGCCTGCCATGCCATGCATACCACGTGCCATTAAATATACGCGTACTGTATACGCTACAAAAAAATACCCGCCCAAGCCCAACACAATCTAAGGGGCCCCATGAGCTTACAATCTAAGGGGCCCCATGAGCTTACAATCTAAGGGGCCCCATGAGCTTACAATTTAAGGGGCCCCATGAGCTTACAATTTAAGGGGCCCCATGAGCTTACAATTTAAGGGGCCACATGAGCTTACAATCTAAGGGGTCCCACGAGTTTACAATCTGAGGGGTCCGGTTCCCGTGAGCTTACAATCTAAGAGGGAAGAGGAACCTACTCTAATATATAAATTCCTTTGTAATGCGCTGTCAGCTGTGCGCGCACCCATCACAGCTGCTCAGTCGGCCCTCCTGTTGCGGATGGGATGGCGATGGACGCGTTACAAATGTATTTATATAGAGAGATACTCTTGGATAGGACATTGAAAAAAAACTATGTGGACTTGAATTCTGACCTGGCGACAACAACAATAGACTGCCCTCTGGGCAGGCTTTCCACCTAGTCTACTATAAAGGAATAATGGTACGCAATGAGTATCATAAACACATGATTCTATTGTTCAGTGCCTGTGGATAACAATACATTTTAAATTAGCAAGGTTGTATTATGGGGAGCAAAACAGACTAGTCTAGCGTCTCTCCCGCATTACCTCTTCCCATGATAGACTGCAGGATTTCTCACACGCAGCCCCCATCCTTTGGAACGCTCTCCCTCGTACTGTCAGACTTTCCCCTAGTTTCCCTTCCTTCAAACGCTCCCTTAAGACATTCCTATTTAGGGGAAGCCTACCACCCGACTCACTAATACACTTCAATGCCCCAACCAGTCCATCCCTCTCACCTTGCAGTCCTCTCCTCCTGTTTCCACCCCAACCTTTCTAGATTGTAAATTCCCACGGGAATAGGGCCTTAGTTTCCTCCTGTACTGGTTTGTCAAAATGGTGTTCAATGTATTGTAACCCTCTTTATATTGTGCCCATTGTGCGCACAGCGCTGCAGAATATGCTGGTGCTTTATAAATAAATAATAATAATAAATGTATTACAGGAACAGTGTTAACCATTTACTACCAAAAACATGTAAGGCAAATTATAAATTATAATGTAACGAAAAGCCTTATTTAGCACACGAAACGTCATTTGCATACCATTTCAGCACTGCCATCCTGTATAACTGGAAAGAAGCAACAAAAAGCAGCCCCCACCCTTACTAGAACAAAAATTGTCAGACTTTACTGCTTCTTTACAACAGCCAGGGAATGGGCAGAATACAGGGAGAGCTCTGGGATTGCTCACTTTTGTAGAATAAGATTCAGGAGGGTTATAATGAGTGGAAATCCCTGTACAGTACAGAGACAAGGTATTACTGTAGTTTCCATACACAGGCATTATGCCACATACAGATATTATTTATTTTTTTGGAAGATACATCGTTAATAATCTCATTATGATCACTACAAATCCCCATAAACTGGGTATATGACAATTTTGAGTATCTATCTTTATCACATTTGCTGTGTTTGATGCAAAGGCCATTTCAACCTGTAAGCTAATAATGCAGACAAATTGTGCAAGATAAGAGACATCATATAGAGCAGTGATCTTCATTGTTTTTTGTTCGGGAGCCACAACAGCAAGAGATTCGTCAAGAGAAGAGCTGCATTACAGAAATACCTGTGGTCTTTCAGTTTGACTGTCCCAGGTTTTTTTTTTCAGTCTTTGTCTGCCCAGACATTATTGTTTATTTTCAACTTTTGACTGTTTTGGATTTTATTTTTTTTCTCAACTTTTGACGGTCTCGGATTTTACTGTTTTTCTCAGTTTTAGACCGTCAAATTTTTTCAACTTTTGACTGTCCCAGATGTCAGTTTTTTGTTCAATTTCTGACTGTCTCAGCTTCTGCTTTCTGCCTTTGACGTCTCTCTGCCCTTCTCTGCAAACTCTGCTCTCTGTGCTCCTTCCTTCTTTCTCTGCAAACTCTGCTCGCTGTGCTCCTTCCTTCTTTCTCTGCAAACTCTGCTCTCTGTGCTCCTTCCTTCTTTCTCTGCAAACTCTGCTCGCTGTGCTCCTTCCCTCTTTCTCTGCAAACTCTGCTCTCTGTGCTCCTTCCTTCTTTCTCTGCAAACTCTGCTCGCTGTGCTCCTTCCTTCTTTCTCTGCAAACTCTGCTCTCTGTGCTCCTTCCTTGTTTCTCTGCAAACTCTGCTCTCTGTGCTCCTTCCTTGTTTCTCTGCAAACTCTGCTCTCTGTGCTCCTTCCTTCGTTCTCTGCAAACTCTGCTCTCTGTACTCCTTCCTTCTTTCTCTGCAAATTCTGCTCTCTGTGCTCCTTCCTTGTTTCTCTGAAAACTCTGCTCTCTGTGCTCCTTCCTTCGTTCTCTGCAAACTCTGCTCGCTGTGCTCCTTCCTTCTTTCTCTGCAAACTCTGCTCTCTGTGCTCCTGCCTTCATTCTCTGCAAACTCTGCTCTCTGTGCTCCTTCCTTCTTACTCTGCAAACTCTGCTCTCTGTGCTCCTGCCTTCTTTCTCTTCCACCTTTGCTCTCTGTGCTCCTGCCTTCTTTCTCTTCAAACTCTGCTCTCTGTGATCCTTCCTTCTTTCTCTGCAAACTCTGCTCTCTGTGCTCCTTCCTTCTTTCTCTGCAAACTCTGCTCTCTGTGATTCTTCCTCTGTGCTCCTGCCTTCTTTCTCTGTAAACTCTGCTCTCTGTGCTCCTGCCTTCTTACTCTGTGCTCCTGCCTTCTTTCTCTGTAAACTCTGCTCTCTGTGCTCCTGCCTTCTTACTCTGTGCTCCTGCCTTCTTTCTCTGTGCTCCTGCCTTCTTTCTCTGTAAACTCTGCTCTCTGTGCTCCTGGCTTCTCACATTTTCTGCTCCCTGTGCTCTTGACTTCTCTCAGTCCTTTCTGCTGCTTCTATGTATTTCTATACTCCTGCCCTCTCTCTGCCCTTCTGTCTCTATTAGCTGTGCTCTCTGTCGTTGTGTTACTGCCCCAAAGTCAGAATGTGACTTCCGGGCAGTAACAAGAAAATGGCAGCATCACATCATCTGATGCGTGCGCATCATCTGATGACGTACCCTTACCTGCCGTTAAAACGGCGCTGAAGCATTTGGTGCAGGTCCATGAGCCACCATTGTCAGCTCGAAAGAGGAACAGTGATCTAGAGTTTAGAACTTTTGGTCCCAGCAATGTTTCTATACAGGATAAATGAACACATGAGAAATTTTAAATGTGCAAATTTCCATTACATTCATATTTAACTCATATTTTATCTCAGAATAAAAACCTCTCTACAAAACTGCGATTTTCCCTACATTTAAGTTTAATTACACATCCCATGTTTCAAATAAATGCTATTATAATATTTTTTCCAACAAAAAAGTGCTTGGCAGTGAAGAGGTTAAGATTTAAAGTGATTATTAAGTAATTGAGCAACTAATCAAATCTTAAGGTTGCACTTAGATGTAAAGGAATATAATTTCAGTACAACTGGGGCATGAATGCAAAATACACTAGTCCTGAATCTAGCTCCATTGGGATTAATGGGCACTCACTGGTAGCTGCTAAGCAATAACCAACTGTACACCTCCATTTACTGTATATTATACCCAGGGCCGGCCTGTCCCCAGGGCCAGATGGAACCATGGCTCCAGGCGGCACTTTGCCAGGGGCAGCATTCTGGCCTCAACTAGGCACACCACACATTACTGTGAGTTTTTATTGCTGTGGAGCTCCTGATACACTCATACACACTGCACATTACTGTGAGTTTTATTGCTGTGGAGATCTGCGATATGCGCATACATGGCACTTGGTTTTTTGTTTTATTTTGGAGGGGGCAGCATCTCATCCTTGGAACCAAGCAGCACTTTGTCTTAGGCTGCCCTGATTATACCCATTATTTTAAATTCTCTATTTGCACACATTAGTTCTTGGCTTCCTCAACCCCAATCCCTCTAGATTGTAAGCTCCTATGAGCAGGGCCCTCTAACAGCTCTTGTTTCCATCATACGCCCATTTATCTCATTCCCTTTGGTTACTGTAGGCGCTATATAAATGATGACAATAATAATAAAGTCATACTGGAAATGGATGCTGTTGCAATTTTCACCTGACATTTATATTAACCCTTTCGCTGCTGAGGCTTTTCCCGCCTCTGTGCTGAGCTCATTTTTACCGGTTTTGCTCATCATGTTTAAATGCGTTTTGAAGGCTTATTTTAGTATATGACCCAGACATATTATATATATCGTTCTTTCCGTCAGACTCGGCAGATTCATAATATGTCATTATTATATGTATACGTCATGACCTGTCTGTATATTATAACAAAAAATGCAATAAAATATGAATTTTCAATAATTTACAACGTGTAAAGTGTTTTTTTTTCACATTTTAACATGCGAGCAATTGCGGTTATATTTTGTATGGGGTGCGCTTGTTAAAAAAATTAGAGATGGGGTCTCGTTACATTTTTTTTGGGGAAAATTACGCGATTTTTAACAAACGCACCGCATACAAAAATCGTTAGTGCAGCATCATTGTTCACATTATAATTGAAATGGGAACAATATTGCTGCATTAACGAACCAAAAAAAAGAAAGAAAAACTTGTTTATTTTTTTTTTATAATTTGTATTTAAAATATTTTTTTATTTTTATTTTTCTTATTTTTTAAAAAACTTTTTTTATACTCATGTTTGGTATTGTTGGAACGGCCATGCTCTGCAAACATTAACCCCTAACTGCCACGGATCGGGAGATAGGGGGTTCATTGGAACCCCCTATCTCAACCATTGGTGGCAGTTAGGGGTTAACTCCAAGACTGGCGTCATCGTGCTATGCACGATGACGCCAGTCCTCAGGGGCCATTCCCGGAAGCTTGGCCGACATCCAAGATGTCGGCCAGCTCCGGGAAAGGATCACGAACCGGCGCTTTTCGGCAGCGAATTCGTGATCCGGCACCCATGGGGTTAATGACAGGTACCATTTGGAAGGGCAGGCTGTGCCCTTCCAAATGGTGCCTGGGTTAACCCCCGCAACGCCGCCAATCGGGAGGGAGAGAGGTCCGAAGGACCTCCCCCCTCCCTTTCAGGCGCCTCCTCCGCACATGCGGGGGGGGGGCGCCTGAATTAGGTGTCATCGCGCCGCCGCGATGACACCTAATTACTCCGGCGGCGGTTCCGGGTGCTGGGCTGACATCAAGGATGTCAGCCCGCACCGGGGCGGCCAGCGATCGGCCGGAACCCGGCAGAACGCTGACCCCAAAGGCAGGACGCGCTCAGCGCGTCCACCGCATGGAACGTGACATGCGGTTGGACGCGCTGAGCGCGTCCACTGCAGCGAAAGGGTTAAACCTTGTTTATAATGCAGCCAGCCAGTATAATGTCAGGGAACTGACTGTTGAAAACAGTAATAAAGGGGTAGGGCATGGCGTCATGAGAAAACAGACTTCAGAATAATATACATTATTTGAATTCTCTCTCTCAATCTTCTTTGGATTGGTGTCAAATAAAATATCTTGCTCTTCTCACATGTAGCCTTGATTAACCGCTTTTTCCCATAAGTTGTTTCAGGGAAGGTCGTTGCAGTAGATTGTTACAAAATACCAGGCATACTTTTATTAGATCACAATGTAACGTTACCATCTCCAAGGTAAACAGCCTAAAACAAGACCTGGTTTTGTTCTTATAACTGGGTATTCATGGGAAGATAGTAAGGTGTAAAGACAATCTTTATTTTGGAAGTCTACTGACATTTTACTGTAATGATGTCATGAGAGCTAATTTTATTATCTTTGATATATATTATTATCATTTATATAGCACCAACAGTTTCCGTAGCGCTTTACAATAACCAAAGGGAACAAGATACAGATAAATGGACATAGAATGGAAACAAGAGGTGTAGAGGGCCCTGCTCATAGGAGCTTACAGTCTAGAGGAAACATACTTTTGCCATAAACAATACACGACAAGCACAGTAATAATTATTGTTTGGTAAAAGTAGTTACCATGCTAGCGCATATTTCTGTCCATCAGATCTAATTGTTGGGTTCTTCTTTCCATAACTTGAGGGTTGGGTGAAAAAGTAATAGTAATTTTATATATTTCACTGATCTCCAACACAGTCATCTCTTTTCGTTGTACTTTTCCAAGTACTCCTCTATTAAAATTAATAATGCAATAAGGTTCAGACTGAGCTGTGATGGCAAACCTTTTGGCACCCCAGATGTTTCTGAACTCCAAGTCCCATGATGCTGAACCAGCCTTGTGTGCGACTGAGCATCATGGGACATATAATTCCAAAACATCTGGCTTGCAGAGATTTGAGGCCACTGTGCTAGAGCCAGTAGAGAAATCCAGTGTTTTGTTGTAATACAATTTATAGGTGTTATTACTGTTTATTCCTGTAAATCCACCACAATAAGATCTGAATTTGTTGAAAGTAAGATTAGAAACTCCATTCACCATGTTCAGGATTGCAATGTCCTAAAATACTATCAGGGTTATTCAGAGAGCGTGAAAAGCAGGAGAATAACTGGAGAATGAAAAATTCTAGGTCAAAATAGCCGATTTGGAAAGTGAGATGAAAGGGAGAATTTTTCTGGTTTGGCTATTTTGACCTAGAATTTTTCATTCTCCAGTCATTCTCCTGCTTTTCACGCTCTCTGAATTACCCTGTATATTCACCTTAATGTAAAGGGATACTGTCGGGAAAAAACATGTCTTCAGCTTTGTTTACTTTTTATTATACTTACAAGGGTTGTGGTGGAGGACAAAAAGTGAGATGAAAAGCCTCCACGCAATAATTAAGTTTATTATTGCAGAAGCCATTTGCATATCACAGCAATTCAAAGAACTGCATCCCAGAGCTCCTGTGCTACATTCCCCATATGCAGCAAGGAACTCTGGGTAAGACATGCAAATGACATGTCCTTGCTGCATATGGGGAATGTAGCACAGGAGCTCTGGGATGCAGTTCTTTGAATTGCTGTGATGTGCAAATGGCTTCTGCAATAATAAACGTTTTATTATAAAAATACTTATTACTCTTTCTATGAAAGGTTCTTGCAGCTGTATCTTTTTCCTCATCTTCTTATAAACACTTTCAAGATACCCTAGATACTTGATTTGATGAACATTGTCCAATAGAATTCTTCACATTAAGAAACATTTAAATAGCTGTTATGCCCCACCCTCCTGAACTCTGCTATTACTTGCTATCATCAGATGCCTGAGATCAAGTTACCTCGATCTAGATTCATTCCGGTGAATAGCAAACTAATATGTCGCTAAATTTCCAGTATGCCAGACATATCGGTCGCTATGCTGTAAAAATCTGAATCTGCTGCTGCTCAGTTACTGTATAGCAGAGGCTCCTGGCATCTTTAGTGCTATGCCTGGATTGACCAGCAGATGGAGCCGTCCCTTTGTCAAATTTAGGTAATTTAATGGATTTTAGTAGGAATCCTAAGGCATCATTCCTGGAAGTAGTTTCATGTAAAACCACTTGGAAGTCAAAAGGTTAATCAAGGAGAGGTGATCTCTTTGAAGTCCTGTAGTAACATAACCAAGCAAAACTGAAGACGAAACTGAACGCAGGGTTACTCTCAATGATACTCGCGATTGCACTTCCGCGACACCACTAGTATCACCTCCTGGTGTCTATAGGACTCCATGGAGGGTTGCACTGGTGGGATGCGAGCCCTGCACATCTCACGATATCACGCAGTATCTTGGAGTGTTAGTGGCGGAAGGCTGGGGACTATTTTTCCTCAGTCTCACTTTGCTCCTGGAGGCCAGAAGCGGCAGATCGGGTCACCCTTCTCTTTGCGGGATGAGAGGTCTGTGATTTAATGGGGGGGTTTTCAGCTGGTGCTAAATGATTCAGCAGAACCGGAATCAGTTAGCATCAGCTTCTGGGTGATGGAAAAAATCAGTTTAACCCATCAGTGTGTTAATTAGCATTAGGACTTTGTAATACCTTACTTATCCTAATGCTAATCACTGATTGCGCTCCCCATGTTAAGTACAGGGAGCATGAAGTATAGTAAGCTAGAGCAATCACCGATGCGCTATGGATTTTTACAGGGTAGGCATTAGGAAGGTAATATGGGTGGCATGTTTTAAAGTCACTTTTATTGTGACATTAACGCTTACTCACAAAATGCTACACTTAGCCTTCAATAGGGAATAGGGCCCGATGGCTCCAGACTACTCTGGACATGTCACATTGCTGTTCGATAAATTTGTAAAGCAGTGTTTCCCAAACCTGTCTTCAGGACCCTCAGACACGCCACTTTTTCCAGATATCTGAAGCTCAGCACAGGTGATGCGATTTGCTGCTCAGTGATGGCAGGATTCAGTCTGCTTTTCCCCAAGGTGATCTGCAAAATCTGGCCAAGTTGAGGGTCCCGAGGAGAGGTTTGGGAAACACTGTTGTAAAGCATTTACCATCCCAACAATCCATTGTATGAGGATTAGACACTTACTCTATGCCCTAAAAGCCATGGTAGTAATTTTTGCATGTAAAAATACCTTAATAATAATTAAGTGAGCTGTCAGTTGTCCAGGTTTCTTTGCTATCTTCAGTGGAACAGACCTAGAAACTGCTCGACTCCTAAATTGTGGTGGTGCATAAAATCTCATTAGGGGAATACCATTCGGCATGGCACAGTGTTGCAATTGCAGGAGTGTTGCAAGATTTGATAAAGAATGTATTATGGTGCCAGCCAAGCTCACAGCTCCATACTTGTGTGCTATGCTAATAATTCATAGAGTTAGGATAATTGCCAAAAATGTAACAGCACAACATCCTATATTAGCTATAATATTGCAACAGGCAGATTACATTTGGGGAAATTGGCCATGTATTCAGGTAGAACTACGCACTCACAGCAAAGCAATTTACTAAATTATTGGATTCCTGGATTCCTAGCCCTTACAAGAGGACCTAAACATGCATATCTCATAACAGTGCTACTGAGATCGATAAATACAGGGTGGAGTCCTCGGAGTTTTGTATACATTTTGTACATAAACAATTCAAAAAGGTGGTGATAAAGGCGCAAGCTGCAACTTTGGTAAATATATTTTAAAAGTATTGAGTAAAATTCT
Source organism: Leptobrachium leishanense (assembly GCA_009667805.1). NCBI lineage: Eukaryota > Metazoa > Chordata > Amphibia > Anura > Megophryidae > Leptobrachium > Leptobrachium leishanense. The sequence continues at coordinate 240,637,237 of CM019067.1, read as the reverse complement.
GGATTTTCTTCTTCCTCGAATGCAGGCCTTGATTTTTCTACGTGTTACATCTATAGATAGATATATTTTTACAAAAACCGAGAATCATACATTTGCATACTCCTGCCACAAAATCAGTGCATCCCATCGCGACAGGGGTTATTCTGACCTAATGACTGCTCGTACGAGATTAACACACCTTGTTATTGTTTACCCTTAAGGCTAGGGTCAGACTAACGCATTTTTCGCGTTGTCCGTGAAAAAGTGCGTTCGAACGAATGGACGCATTTTTTCACGGAATACGCAATAGCGGTCATACCATGCGCATTTTCGGCCATGATTTTGTACGGATCATCAATAAAACCCTTTTTGTGTCTGGACGTTATGTTGGCCGGACATTAGCAGCGTCTGACGTCTCCTAATCACGCACACATGCCACTAGCGGACGCAGCGCACTCTGTACGTCAGTACTAGCGGTTTCACGTTCTCGAAAAAATGCATTCGTTTGCCACTTGCGTTGCGCAGCCCCACTTTTGTGCGGCCGTTCTTCATATGCTGCCTGGCATTGGACGTCATTTGCTGCTAGCACGGCCGTGATTTCGTGCTGCTAAACGCACGTTAATACTGCGTTAGTCTGACCCTAGCCTTAGTCATGTGTGGTTTTAACATCCTAATATCATATTAAAGTGCACTTTGTAATTTAATTATTATGCAAAATATAATATTGCCTTAACAACATAAACCATTACCATATGGTATATCAGGCAAGGTTTAAAAAGTGGTTGTATTCTTCTTGAATGGCTTCCACCAACCTAGGCTTTAAGGTAGTTTCTTACTGAGTAAATAATTTTGTACAAATACCCAACATTTGTGGTTTACTAACTCCTCTTAAGCAGTGTTTATTTAATTCCTTTAAGTTGGTGGTTCTCAACCCGGGTCCTCGAGTACCTCTAACAGGTCAGGTTTGCAGGATATGTGAAGCACAGCACAGGTGATATGATTTGCTGCTCAGTGATTGCAGGATTCAGTCTGAATTTCCCCAAGGTAATCTGCAAAATCTGGTCTGTTAGGGGAACTTGATGACCAGGGTAGGGGACCATTTCCTTATGTGATAAAATATTGCTGGAAAACACCAGATATAGAAAATGCCAAATACTGATACATGGTCAACATTTCTCCCTCTGGATGTCACAGCAAAACCTTAACAACGATAAAGAAAACTACTAAACTACAGTTTATGTAACCTTCAATATGTTAAGGGCAATATTGCATTCTTAATGCTAACGTTAGCACTCAGCTGTTTGAGTGTTAATGTTTGGTTAAGTGGCCCTAGCACGGACTGCCCATATTACATTTCAAACGCTAACGGGTTTAAAAACCTCTTAGTGCATCGGAGATGTGCTTTTCAGTGCGAGCTTACTGTACTTTGCGCTCCCTATGCTTAACATGGGGAGCGCAAAGAGTATATTAGTGTTAGGATTTCAAAGTCCTAACGCTAATTACGCCTCGCTGCTTTTAACTGAAAAGTTAACCACAGCTAGGAGCTGGTGCTAACTGATTCCGCTTCGGCAGAATCAGTTATCAGCAGCTACAAATCCCCTCAAAAATTAGATACTCATCTCTCATCCCGTAACAAGAATGGCGGCCCAATCCAACTCTTCTGGCCACTGGTAGCAGAGGGAGACTGGGTAAAAAAAGTCCCCAGGCTCCCTCCGCGATCACTCCACCGACATGCAGGATCTCACGAGAGGAGAGATCCGGCAGGTCATGTGACCCAGCAGTCAAGGCCTCAATGGAGTCCTATGCACTCCATGGAGGGGATGGTCGAGGCAGCACATTAGCGCTGACTCGAGTATCCTGAGCATTAGTGCTGCATTATGGGGCAGGCTGCTGAATTAGCGCCTACCCCGTAATATGGAGCTATACCGGGGACACTAGGGAGAAATCTGTAGGTGAAGGTTTTCCTCCTTGGCGTTCCTGTTTTAGCAGCAATATTGTAATACTGCCCTGAGAGTTTAAAAAATATGTTAAAAGGGTAAATAGAATTTATAGAAATATTATCCAGTATGACGCAATGTCTCTTGTACAAGATGGTACATGGTAGGAATTCAAAAAGCTTATAAACACTAACAACTGCTGGTTTAGTACATGAGACAGCACTTGAAAATGATCGTTTTTTTTTTTTGTTTTTTTTAAATGAATAACTTATTCACACATAGAATATAAATGTATTATATATATTACTATTAAATTGTTGTGAAAAACTTTCTGTCTCCAACAAATATGTGGTATATATGCATTGATACATGGGTGGATGTTCCAGTTCTGCAGAAAAGGAATATGTAAAATCATAACAGCTGTTAGAATAACTATAATGTCAGTACACATAAAAAGTAAAATACGTATTCCTTAATCTGCTTGTATTTTGTGTTTTAGGAAGCCTATGTTATGGCCAGTGTAGAAAATCCCCATGTATGTCGTCTACTGGGAATTTGTTTGACCTCTACTGTCCAACTTATCACCCAACTCATGCCATGTGGGTGCCTGTTGGACTATGTTCGAGAACACAAGGACAACATAGGCTCACGTCATCTTCTCAACTGGTGTGTGCAGATTGCCAAGGTAAGGTATCGAAAACACATTCAACGTTTTGGTACATAAAATGATTGAAATAAAACCTTGCATTTTGGATCAGTTATCCACTTAAAACTCCAGGTTACATTCCAAAATATTACATTAATGTGTACGACAGCGTTGTTCGAAATAAGTGTTTAGATGTTTGAATACGACCAACTGATTTATAACTGTTTATAATCCATTGTAAACTTTTTTAGGGAATGAGTTACCTTGAAGATCGACGCTTGGTCCATAGAGATTTGGCTGCCAGGAATGTTCTTGTTAAAGGTCCACAGCATGTGAAGATCACTGATTTTGGATTGGCAAAACTTTTGGGAGCAGATGAAAAAGAATATCATGCAGAAGGAGGAAAGGTAAGATGTGCTATATTAGGACATTGCTTTAATGTTAGTAGCAATGGATTTCCCTTCAAGTCTCGACACCCTAAAACACTGCAAAGCAGCCTGAGCCATTGGTTACACATATGTGCAGTGAGTCACGTGATGACTTTGCACAACTCCATGTGATCGGTGGAGAGAGAAAGCTGGAAGCAGATGCAGCGCTGTTGGAATCAGATATGACATGCTTTACATTTATTGCATATGGTAAATCATTGATATTACTGTATTTCAATTCCTGACCAGTGCATATGTCATAAATTACTGGTGTGATTGGATTCAAAGATATGTGTACGTACATCATAAGGGGGGGGGGGGGGGCGGCGCTTGTTTCACATAAACATATGTGGGTCTGGAATAAAATATTTAAATACTTCCAGTATTCTGTTGGTAGACATTTGTAAATTTGAACAAAACCAAAACAAAAGAAACAAATAGAGGCTTCCCTGGAGCTCATGAAGAAGCTGCTATGATTTGAGCAGTGAACGTGTGGGAGTGGGACCATAAACATATACTTGCCCCCTGCCACTGTACTATTCATGTGCTACTCTGCAGTGTGGTAGAGTTTGTGATTATATATATATATATATATATATATATATATATTTATATATAGTGTGTTTATTATTGCAGAAGCCACTTGCACATCACAGCAATTCGATGAATTGCATCCCAGAGCTCCTGTGCCACATTCCCCATATGCAGCAAGGAATTCTGGGTATATTTATATATATTTATATATATATATCTGTACTGTGACTATTGGGCTAGGGAGTCTGTAGGTCCCATTATAAGGAGACCTGTTAGTACATTTGTGTGTTAAGATCAAGGAGAACGTATGTTTACAAAGTGTTTAATATTATTATTTACCTAGACTGTGGTGATTCTCTGCTTGTGTTGATAGGGAGATTATAAACCATTTGTTCATGTAGGATGGGTGAGATGTTTTTTGGACTATAATTGCAGAGTGGAGCTAGGTTAAAGAATCAGTCTGTAGGAGGATGCTAAAGCTTCCTCTATTTGATTTAAATATAGACCAGCAACACAGTCCGGTAATAAAAGATAGTGGACACTATTCCCTAGTGCGTGCTAAAATGGGGACTCTACTGGGGAAAATCTGTGCCTGCAGGTTTCCCCATAGTATCCCCATTTTAGTGCGGGACTTTGCCCCAGGACTACCTAGGGACTTTGCCCCGGAACGCAGTGCTAACTGCTGGGATACTCGAGATAGAGCTTCCGAGCCGCCGCGAATATCAGTATATAGGACTCCATGGAGGCTTGCACTTCGGTCCGCGAGTCCTGCGTGATCTCAATCGCAAAGTGCCGCGGATTGATCGCGACGGGAGACCGGTAATTATTTCTTCCCAGTCTCACTCTGCTCAGTGACAAGAAGCGGCGGATCGGGCCACTGTTCTCTCCGTGGGATGAAAGGTGAGTATTCGCTTTTTGTTGGGGTTTAGGGGGTGCTATATGATTTTGCAAATGCAGAATCATTTAGCACCAGCTTTTAGGAGCAGCTAAAACTTTGGATTGCATGTCCCCACGGTAATTGGCGCTAGGACTTTGCAATACCTTACTTATTGAAACGGTAATTAATGATTGCACTTCCAATGTTAAGTATAGGATAGCTCAAAAAACGATGCGGTTTGTACTATATACTGAAGTATATTTTGTTGATGCAGGTACCCATTAAATGGATGGCACTAGAGTCAATTCTACACAGAATATACACCCATCAAAGTGATGTATGGAGTTATGGTAAGTTTCCTGCAGGCGCCTATCTTGTCCAAAAGTCTGTCAAAATTGTTCAGAAGAAGTTAAATGGATTTAATTATTTTGCCTCTAAACCCTTTAACTACCAAGTGTTAAATTATCCCTTATGCCCATATTTAATACATCACACACATTCCACTCCCTGGAATTCACAAACCCTGGGTGTAGAAGGATCCATTTAAAGGGATTACCTCACAGAGAGTCTGCACACTTTACTGGGGAATCCCATATCCTGAAATGTATCTCCTACATGAATTCACGATAAAGAATCTGTGGCAGCATCAGGCACTCAAAGCATATACTGTCCATATGTTACCAGAATCTGGTGCTAAATGATTCCGCTTCTCCAGAATCAATTAGCACCAGCTAAACCCCCCCTCCCAAATAAATCTGAAACTACTAACCTCTCATCCCTCGGCGCCATGCCTGGCCGCCGGGAGTAGACTGAGACTGGGGACAAATGCCCACAGTCTCCCTCTGCGATCACTCCAAGACGCTGCATGATCTCGTGAGAGTGAGATCACACAGGGCTCGCAGCCCATCAGCGCAACCCTCCATGGAGTCCATGGACTCCAGGAGGCGACACTCGCAATGACGTGGAATTGATCCCGTGAGTATAACTAAGGGTAACGCTGCGTTCCGGGGCAGGCTGCTGATTTAGCGCATGCCCCAGAATATTATGCTAAAATGGACGCTATGGGGAAACCTGCAAGTGCAGATTTTCCCCGTTGGCTTCCCCATTTTAGCGCCAACTATGTAATTTAGCCCAACATGTTTTACAGCACATAAGCAAACAAATTTTGTTTGCAAATGTTGTGTAGCAATCATGCATACACAATGCTGGGGTCTGTAGAGAGACTCTGCAAATTGTGTATACAAGCTGTGGTAGTGAAAGTGTTAAAATGCCTGGTACCATATTCACTAAATTGCAATTTTTTTATTACCAGGTGTAACTGTATGGGAATTAATGACATTTGGACTGAAGCCATACGATGGAATCCCTGCCAGTGACATCTCAACAATCTTAGAAAAGGGCGAACGCCTTCCTCAGCCTCCAATCTGCACCATAGATGTTTATATGATCATGGTTAAATGTAAGTTTTTACATATTTTATATTTTGAATTGCATAGATATTTGTTCAATTTGAGACACAAACTAATACTTGGGTATCAGACTTTTTTCCAAGATTATACCGCAAGACTAATATATCCTATTGCGTATATGAACAAGCAAAGGTATTCTTTTAGTCAACAGAAATTATACAACAGTTATATAACATGGGAATACGGATTGACATCTCTAAACATGCTCATCTAAACATTCTTAAACACAAAAAATGTTAGAACAAAAAACAACATAGCTTTAGCCGGTTGCTAAAAGCTGAAATCAGGAATGCTCTAGGTTCCAAGCATTCCAGATAAAAGTTGCCCGACCTGTAGTCCATGAAATTCCTCTCAGCTCTATTCTATGTCTCAGTAAAATGTTATTCAATCCATTCACTAACTTCCAAGGGAAATAAGTTCTAAAGTTGGCATATCTTGCTTTGTGATATCTTGGTTCAACCACACTCCTTGCAATACGTTTTAAAATGGGTTCTGCTTTAGCTTTTAACTTTACTGTCGCAAACAATGGGTCTACTAAAATACTTCTTTTGCAAAATCTCTTATTTTTATCTCTACAGGTTGGATGATAGATGCCGAAAGTCGTCCAAAATTTCGTGAGTTGAGTGCCGAATTTACCAAAATGGCTCGTGACCCAACACGATACCTTGTCATACAGGTATAGTCGACTCTGTGCAAAATATCTCGAAGGAGATATGTATACACTATAACAGAATTTCAGAAGGCTATAGAAAAGCTATATAGTATACTTTACCTTGAGTTTCCATTTTGTTAAACTGTTCACTGGTAAATACCGTGAGATGTTAGCTAGAGAAATCTTGATACAATGTTAATGTATACATGTTTCAAATTGTACTTGTTTGACTCCGGATTATGGCTGTACCCTATAGCTCAGTTTTTCCAAAACCTGTCCTTGGGACCCGCCGCCTCGCCAGGTTTGCAGGATATCTGAAGCCCAGCACAGGTGATATGATTTGCTGCTCAGTGATTGCAGGATTCAGTCTGCATTTCCCCAAGGTGATCTGCAAAATCTGGCCTGGTTGAGGGTCCCGAGGACAGGTTTGGGAAACACTGCTATAGCTACTGATAAGAATAACAAACCCAGGTTTATGGGGTAGCTCCATGCAACTCGTTGATATGTATATTCAATATTAAGAAAATCATCTTGTCATATTATCCCAGTTCAATATTATTTGTTTCTATTTGGCAGGGTGATGATAGGATGAATTTGCCAAGCCCCTCTGAGCCTACTTTCCATCGTGCCTTGGTAGAAGAGGAAATTGGAGAACTTGTGGATGCTGAGGAATATCTGATACCACATCATCAAGGGTTCTTCAGCAGTCCTTCAACTTCACGAACACCTCTCTTGAGTTCTCTGGTATGCTTGATATTATCTATTTATAGAATAGAGTGTACATGATGGCATCCTCAAGATGCCTTTTCATAATGCCATCTTTAGTCATTTGTAACCAGTGTTCCTACATTCCTAATAATTTTTTCCCACGTCTATTCTGTAACCCTTTGGTCATCTGTTGTTTCTCTTATTCATCACCTAATAAATATTCAATTTACAATACATAATGAATTGTAACCGCCACAGTGGTTTTATTGTAATTTATTTACGCTGATTCTCATCTTTTTCTGTCATTTTAGAGTGTTGTTAGCAACAATTCGCCCACAGTGTGCATCAACAGAAATGGGGTATGTGCTACTCATACATAATAGATAGATATTAAATTTGAGACTTTTCCATATATTAGTATATTTTTACTGGAAACCATAACCGTTCCATTCTCTCTTTATTGTAACAGGGTCCACCAGGAAGAGAAGATAGCTTTACCCAGAGGTACAGCACTGACCCTACCGTTATTCTGAATGACAGCATTGAAGATGAATTCCTTCCCGTCCCAGGTAGTGACCTCTGAAATATATATATTACTTAAAATTTGCAAAATATATTTGTTTTATAGAATTTTTTTATATATTACTGTAGTTTTATGTTACGCATACCTAGAACTTGACATATATGTGCAAATGTGTTTTGCTCCAGTTAAGTACATGGCTTTATTAAAACCTGTCCTGTGTAAATATATAATTTCTTTAAATGTCATATTTCAAATAAAATTGTGCTGAACAGTTAAAAATCTGTGCTAAATTAGTAGCACATGTAATTCTTCTTCAAGGACTTCACCTGCTAGATTGTGATAGTGACAAAAAAACTATAGAGGTGATTTGAATGATTGATTGAATGTGATTAATCATATTTTATCTACAAAATATTCTACTTTCTGGTTTGGTACTCACATGCAAAGATTAATCACTGTTGATCTGCATATACAGTATAATATTTTTCGGTTGCTGTTCTCTTACATTTGACTTTTTTAATGAAGTCGAGTTCACCTATACTTGCTCTTAGGACAAGAGGGATAACAAAGTGGTCTTGTAGGACATGGGAGAAAACAAAAATATAGATCCTTTGCAATTTGGTACAGTAATAAAATAGTTTTTACTCCAGTCATCCTTAAGTCCACTTGTTTTTATGTTTCAGAATATGTAAACCAAACCATTCCAAAGCCAGTGACGACAACACAAGAGAATCCGGCCTACATCAACTTGGTTCCTTCCAACAATGGAAAGCCAGCCTTCGAAAACCATTACCAGAATTCCAACAGCAATGGTATCAACAACCCGGAGTATCTGAATTCAGACCACGTTATAACCACTAAATCAGAGTTTGATTACCCTTCTATTTGGGACCAAACAATTAATCAGATAAATCTGGACAATCCTGATTACCAACAGGACTTCTTTCCTAAGGAAACAAAAACCAATGGACATTTTACGATACCTGCAGCTGAAAACCCTGAGTATTTGGGATTGGCACCCAAAAGTGACTATATTGAAGCTTCTGCGTGACCGAAATCAAAGGATAACATTCCTAACTTTCTTCCTAGTAAAACTCTGCCAGGTTCTGTTTGGCCTTTGCGGAATTACAAAATAGCAGTGTAGCTCCAATCCATTGCCTTTCTGGAGGTAGACTGCAGCGTGGAACTTGAAGTGTACTCGGGGTATTAAGCCTTATGCGGCTCTAGCTACTTGTTGATTCAAAACATGGGCCATTCCAAATGGCAATGACAAGTTTGCTCCTCCTTTTTGTTGATAAGATATTATTCTGTAACAAATGCCATGTTAATTGCCCAGTGTCTTTTTTTACCATTTACAACAATTCTTGCACCTTTTTTCTATTGTGTTTTTAATATTTCTGAATTATTTTTCAAAGTCACTCGTCTAGTAATGGCTTAGGCTAGGGTCAGACGAAAGCATTTTTCCCTGCGAACGTGAAAAAGTGCGTCCGAACGCATTGACGTATTTTTTCACGGAATGCGCAAAAACGGTCAGACGACGCTCATTTTCGGGCGTGATTTTGTACGGATCGTCAATAAAACTCTTTTTGCGTCTGGACGTTATGTAGGCTGGACATTAGCAGCGTCTGACATCTCCTAATCATGCACACACGCCGCTATGCTGCAGCTGCGCACTCAGTATGTCAGAACTAGCGGTTCAGCGTTCTCAGAAAAATGCGTTCAAATTCCACTTGCCTTGCACGGCCGGACTTTTGTGCGGCCGTACATCGTATATTGGCCGTCATTGGCCGTCATCTGCTGCTAGTGCAGCCGTAATTATGTGCGCCAGAACGCACGTTAAAAGTGCGCTGGTCTGACCCCAGCCTTAGTGTTGAACATGGATTAAGATCCTGATTTTGATTTCATGTTCTAATGCTTAACTTCGGATCGTGGTGGCAGTTGCTAACTGCATTAAACTATTGTATAAAGCTATGCTTCTTTTCTTGAAGTAATAAGGGAACATGCACTTATAGTCTTATTTTCCTAGTCAGAAAGCCGATGTATGTTTCCCAATGACATTTCAATTCTATCCCTTTAAATATCCTTAGATTCATTTCCATACCTCCTTAAAAAAGTACAAACTTAATTTTGAATTAAGAAAATATCAATAGCATGAAATAGTTGCTTCATGTTTATTGAATCTAATGATTTAGCTCTTCGTGACTATCACCTTTTCATGTTTCCCAGTCAATGACTTACATTGTGTTTGTGTTACTTTAAAATGTTCAAATCTTACAGAAAACTAAAATGCATTGGGACTTTAAGAAGGGATTAATCTTACCCTGTAATGTACATACCCATGCGGTGTACTTGGTTCTTTGCAGGTTAAATTTGTTTGTCGGTAAAAAATATTTTACAAATGTCAGCCATAATCTCAAGCAGAATGATATCTGGCAAATAGTTTATTATTCTTTTACAGTTTTGTTTTTTTTATGTTTTGATTTTTTTATGACCATGACATAATAATACAGAGACAAATGAGATATGATATAGAATATAATAAAATCTAAAACAAATATTCCAGCTAAATCCAGTTGTGTCTTTTCAAGATGGTATCAGGACAAGCTGACCAGGCACATAAAGAACACTAATGGAGTAGGGCAATGGACCACATATATACTGTAAAGTTCTGTCATGGTCACAATGTATGATTAGAATGAAAAAAAGCTGTAATATTTTTATTTTTGTACCTGTTTCTTTGTTTCTTGTCGTACATGTATACATAAATATATTGAAAAGGGGTTTTGTGGTTTTGTTGCTGCAGGTTCTTGCTTACAGTAATCATAAAGCATATATGTTTCTAGGACTAGAAATCTAGCAATCCGAAAAGGTAATTCTTATTTAAAATATTGACTCTATTTATTAAGACTAGGAAATTTAACTGGGCAAATCAATTTTTGTGCATTGGGTATCTTATTTTATAAGCCTAAAAATTAATAATGTGAAACCTCTGGTGTCTAACACAAGGAGATTTGAAGTACAATACATGTTTCTAAAAAATTTAATTACAGTGCATTGAAAATGAAATGCTACAATATCTGGTTCTGAAAATGTACTTTATTTTCCAAGTTCAAGGTCTTTTTAAAATGCTTTTGTGTCATCTATTGTAACACTAATTTTTTTGGTTTTACACTATAAATTATAGCACACATTGGCCGTTGTGGTCATAAATAGACCAATATGACTGCATCTAATATTGTAGTTAACAGTTATTTTTTAACTATGTTGTGAGCACAACTATTTACATGAACTTACAGGGTTATTCAAAGAGCTCCGATTTGGGGCCGAAGTTCGGTTACCTTTCCTGGCCATTCGGCTATTCAGAGAGCAGGCAGTTCGCCAAATGTTGGTGAATTGCCTGCACATACGGTGGTTATTCAGTGCCTGTTCGAGGGCAGTTAAATCCCCATAGAGAAGCAATGCTTTGTCTATTCAGAGAACACAAAACAGCTGAGAAAGGTTGCCGAAATGCCTTGCCATTCGGTGGTTTCATTCGACAGGTTTATTCAGGCGAATACCATAGGCTTCAATGTTAAAAATATTCCCGTTTTAATTCAATATCTAATAAAGCGCTTATTATATTCTGCAATAAAAAGTTTCTTTTATTTTTAGATTTTTTTTTTTAAGATCTTTTAGGCATTTTTCCAGATTTTTTTGCAAATTTTTTTTTTCCGTTTGTTTTTTAAATCGTTTTTTCTTTTTTCTGTAACAGCCCTTTTATTATCATTCATTGGATCTTATATGTAAATTTCAGACCTTTTCATTCAGTAGTTTGTTTGCAAACAGCGTTTCACTTTTCAAACATTCAAGCATAGTTTTTTTTTCACTCCATTCATCTGCGGGGTCGGGTTTTTCCGGCAGCTGCTCTGCGCTCTGATCTGCTCCTGCTCGTGTTTCTCCGGTGTGTTCGGCGGGGTTAATCCAGATGTTTTTGCGGGTTTCGGTGTCCATTCGCTGGGTTTTGCAGTGAGTGTTCGGCAGGTTTGTGGTGGCTTTTCCCTGCACTACGACGGCCCTGTGATGCTTGCTGAATACCCCGCATGGTCGCTGAAATGGGATCGCCAAATCGCACCGAATTGAAGAGAACGAAAAGTCACCGAACATGCAGTGACTTTTTGATTCTCTTTGAATAACCCTGATAGTGTTTCAGACACTTTCATGTAAAGTCAAAACCTTCATATTACCCCATTAAATCTGTCCTTTGAGTGGAGGGCGACTATTTAACTTGCGAATGGAGAAAAGCTATACTTTAATTAGCATCTATTTACTAATTAAGACTTAAGGACTTCAAATTCTAAAAATTAGACACATAAATAATGGTTTCATAGGTTTTCTCCATTTTGTTTATCTGGAACACAGTCATCCAGTTCACACAGTCAGTATGTTTTGAGGACTGAAACGAATTAGCTGGAAATCACCATAATGTTCTTGTCCTGAACCATTGTAAGGAAAGGACCTAGTCAGTGGTAACAGTTGTTTCTCTCTTAAAACAGCTGTGTTTTGCTTGCTAGAAGTAGTCACATGAGTAACATCTGGTTCTAGAGGGGGAAAAAAACATTCCTAGTGCTTTCTTAGCCAAAGTCTGTTTTGACATATTAGTTTATCTGAAAAGAATAAAAGAAAAACAGCAGTGGAGAACAGAGAAAATTATACTATTGGACCAGAGATTTTGTTAGACTACATAAATGGAGAAAATAATTAACCCTTAAATTAAAGGGATTGTATTTGGATTGCTATGAAATGCAGACCTTTAATAATAAAGAACGGAATCCTCATATCAAACCGAGTTAAAGTTTACTTCAGTGCTAGCGTAGGCATCCAGTAAATGAGTAATGAAAGTTGAATAACCTGTGAGAAACACATACAAATTTGTAACTTGGGAGGCATAGATATACAGAGAAGGGATTAAAAAGTATAGATATTTTTAAGACCAAAGAACTAACATGCCATGACTCCTTGACACAATAAAGACATTAGTGGTCTCCGTTTACACCATGTAACTTGTCACCCTCAGTTCAAAGACTACGACACTAAAAATAGTGTCGTAAGAATCACAAAATAGCAAGATTTAATGTATGGTCAGCTGGCCCTCTGATATGAGTAATTCACAAATTAAGTACAAATAACCATTTTACAAGCTCTGTTGAGTAAAACAATGTGGAATGAAGATACCAATTTTACTTTACGAGCTCAGATCAGAGCTTGACTAAATATTGTGTCAGGTGGCTTTGTTGACTTTCGGTTTGACAATCACAAAATCCTTATTAAATGTACTAAATGCAAGGTATAGTTCTACCCCTTGTCTCTTACAGGGACAGAGCAAAGTAAGAATGTACATATTGTACCTAATCATTAAAACTACAGTATCTTACCGCCCATGGTAGCCGATTTAACTTTTTTCAAAAATGCTCGACGTCCACAACGGATCATGGTCATGTGGAACTAATTATCACAACAGATCAAAAATAACATTTTATTCTTGTAATACACACCACCAATATGTATTATTTAGCAGTAGTCATTTAGAAGAATGCTACTACACCTTTGTTAGATCATTCTGAACCGTAATTCTTAGGGGCAAAGTGTCTTGGGGACCATGTTATGATAACTTGAGATTTGTTGTCTAAGACATATATATTTAATAATGACTTAGACACACATCAGTTAGGGCGTTTTGTTTCAGCTATTTGTATTTATGCTTTTGTCCCTTGTTCTTAATAAATTTAAATGTAATACAGTACGTGGGATTTCTTTTCAACGAAAGTCTTACAAACGCCTTTTTTAGTTTTATGTTTATTTATATAAAGTACTATAATAACATAAATGACATCTAGCTTTGATGTCAAGTGAAAATTAAGTAAACAAGGCATACGTATAAATACTGTAGCCATGGTTACTGATATTAATTTGCCATAGCACTTGTACATTATATTTAAGTTCCCAGAGTGCTCTTTATCTACTGTACAGTATATACTATCATTTGATTAGGTGCTTGATTACACAGAAGCCAACAATGATGCTGAGTGAAAGGTATATATATATATATACACACACACACACACACGTCTATTCAGTGTTCTGTCTCCAATTAGTACTTACAAGAGCATTGCTTGTACAAACTTAGATGGAAGTGAAATATCTACAGTGTTTCCCAAACCTGTCCTCAGGGAGCACAAACAAGCCAGGTTTGCAAGATATCTGAATTACACCACAGGTGATATGATTTGCTGCTCAGTGACTTCAGTATTCTGTCTTCATTTCCCCAAAGTAACCCTTAAAATCTGGTCTGTTAGGAGGACATGAGGACAGGGTTGGGAACCACAGCTCTAGTTATTGTAACCATGATTGCATATGCTAATATAGATGTACTTGATGTTGTTGAAGAAGAATGTAACTTGTATCCAAGAAAATGACCACTAATTCTTGATGTATTGACTTTGTTTTTTAATTATTGGCTTTATTTTGGCCTGTAAAAAGGCAAAATTGTTTCAGTGGGAAACGTTAAATGTAATAGTGCAACTATGATCCTATAGCTATGATGTTCTTCCAATGGAGAAGATTTTGGTAAAATGAACCCTCCTTCTGATTGGATTTGATGCATCATTGCAAAATAATTACACATTTGTGATGATACATGTAATAAAAATAATTTGCCCATAGTGTTAAACAATCTTAAAGCAAATAGGAATCAGACAAATAATATGCAAAAGTACACATTACAAATTGTAAAGCAAATAGTTAAGCTGCTTAGGATCAAGAATAACAAAACTGCCTGTTGTGTTTTCTTTCTATTGAAATGTTGGTCTAGACTCTAGACCAGGGCTCAAAATTTCAAGTCCAAAGCTACTAACCATAACCAGGCCATAAGAGTTACTAGCCACCTGTTGCTCCACCTGACCCCTACCCAGCCCTTAACTCTGCCCCTAAACACACCCCCTTAAATTATCTTATGAATTTACACTGGTAAAGGTTTTATTTAGAATAAAGTTACAAAAATAACATTAATACCCAGACATCTGACCCCAGATACATGTATACCCATTCATTAGTGTCCAGTGTGAGCAGAGCGAGGAGGCAGGGAAGCTCCTCTCCACCCCCCTGCCAGTGACAGAGACTAGCTGGGTCAGGTTAGGCAGCTGATTCCTGCCACCGTGCAGCCTGGGGAAGGGGAAGCTGCACAGTGGCACCGCTGGAATACGCAGCACAAAATAATTTATTGTGCTGCCTGTGTGGGCATTTCCACTAGCCCTCACTTAATTTCCACTCGCCAAATGTGAGTAGGCGAGTGGAAATTTTGAACCCTGCTCTAGACCATTGAATAGTTAGCTTTTATAGGTTACATCAATATTTTATATCATTAAATATCAACAGATACAACAGAAGTGAACTTGATCACCAGGTAAATGGTTTGAACCCTGCTCTAGACCATTGAATAATTAGCTTTTATAGGTTACACCAATATTTTATATCAGTAAATATCAACAGATACAACAGAAGTGAAGTTGATCACCAGGTAAATTGTTTGATAGTAGCCCACATGGCAGACAAGAAAGCAATCTTAAATCCTAACGGTTTGGCATTGTCAGGGAAATATAAGTGATTTGATCAGGTAGCAAAATTCAATCACCAAAGTTTATCTTAGTGCAAGCAATAAGTAAGACAACAATACTATATCCCCTTTTAAAAGATCAAAAATGTTATGGGAAAAAGGCACATGCAACTAGCAGGAATCTGAATTTCTTTATCAAAGGGAGCAGTTTTACTGCCAGCATTAAGAAAAACTGTCCTGAATGTACAAAATCACTAGTTTGTTTAATTTGGGTTTGGACAGAACAGAAAAATGTGTTCACTTGATAGCCAGCTTAGAAAATGTAGGCCAAAAGAGTTGTTTTCAACTTTTTAACATTTTTTCCAGTTTGAGATTATGTTTGGCCTAAATATTTGAACTCATATGTTGAGTGAACAACACGCCACCAAAGACACTTTGTATACAAACATGTTATGCTTAAAAAAAATACAGGAACATGTTAAAACATTACCGTTGGGATTTAGATGCATTATATGTTTTATTTCCCAGACGTCATAAATATCATGCATACACAGATCACATTAACTATCTGAAAATGAAAAATGCTGAAAATTACTCCAATTACAACCAACTTAGAGAGTACCTTGATGGAGATAAAGTTTAAGAGCTTTGAAATGTGGTTTTCTATTTTAGCTCTTTATTTCGAAAAAAAAAACAGCAAAGTTTTGCAATCCATCGAAGGTTGCTCATTTCTACAAAGACCTAAAATAGCATTTGCTCTTAGGGTTTTACTTGTATTTTTGAGTATTTTCTTCAAAAACCCGGGGGCCTTATTCTACTTGAGCCATTATGTTTCATGGCCTCACAGCTCTCTGGTTGCTATTCCAGTCATCATTAACTCCTGTTGTGAATCAGCTGTAATGGTGGGATACTTTATATATATATATATATATACTTTTATAAAAAAAATTACAGTAAAGACTTAATAATTATGGGTCACGATGCAGAAGAAGGTACCATCCACTGCCTCCCCTCACTGCTAGCAGAAGGACATCAAGAATGAATGGTTCCCAGTGTCCTTTTCCAAGTCATGCCAGATGGTATACACATGAGCTCACAACATCTTTCTCTGGTCTCCATGAGGTCTTATGGACTCCTGGAGACAATACCAGCAGTGGGGCATGTCACTGCTCCCAGTATTTGATAGACATTCCTAGTTATTGCTTGTAATACGGCGGGTAATAGGGAACTATTAATGTTTAACAGCTTGGCTGAATTATTCTAATAGCGTCTCCCTATTACCAAGTGATATTGAGCCATGGCCTATTCAATGATCTGTGTAGTCTGGACCAGTTGCCCATCAGGAAACACAGTACTTTGTGTTTTTTGTTTAAATGCCAGTTGGGTTTGTTTCTTTTTGTAGCTATTAGATCGACACAGGTGTTTAAATGACCACAGTCAATCTAAGGTTGGTTCTAATTTATCATAATTAATTTCATAATAATGAATGCCATTGTTCAAATAATTGTATACCCTGGTAGTCTTCATAAATAGTTTTTTTTCAGGTCTGTATATTTGTTCTGCGCGATCGGTTTTAGCTCACATTCATGTATTTTGTATGTCCATATTTTTTCTATTAGCAATAACAGTATACCAATCATGCAGATGGGTAAAATTAATATAATATTAATTTCAAGGTAAAATATATACGTCAACTACCCCTTGTTTACCGAAGCATGCTTGTCTGGGTCAAGGAAAATGGGAATATTGTGTCACATGCAAGTATTTATCCTGGGTTTGCTAGGTGTTACTGAACTACAGTTCTCATAGTTCTCTGCTAGCCAAATAGCTAACCAGTAAGCATTCATCAATGACATAAATGGGAAAGAACGAAAATTCATAATCCACTTTTCTTTAGAGTTGCCTGTAAATATAAGTTCGTTGTCAGCCTAGATCTTTATCTGGTATATAATGTTATTGCCGTAATGTACATATAGATATATATTTGTTGTAAATAAAATTAACTAGGTTTAATGATAATTTCTTGTTGCAAAGTGACTGCATGTTGAGTCTACCTGTGCGTTACCAAATGGAATTATACCTATAAGCTCATTTACTGTCTTCTGATGTTTGTAAAGCATAAATATGTGTGTCTTTAATAAAATGTCAAATAAACATTTGTGTAGACAGTGACTGATTTAAACAAATGTGGAAACACTATAAAAACCAATAAACGATAAATGAAAATATGCTATTTTATGTTCTTTCTTTGATGCAAACACACAGGTTTAAGTTGGCAACAACTTAGAATATCCCCTATCCATTCCACTAAGTCTTATCTCTATTGTGACTAAAGGGTAAGGAACCTCGTGCTCGCTATTTCTAGGGCAGTGTTTCCCCAACCCTGTCCTCAAGGAGCACTAACAGGTCAGATATTAAGGATCTCATTGGGGGAATACAGACTGAAAACTGCAATCACTGAGCAGCAAATGATATTGCCTGTCTTGTACTTCATCTATCTTGCAAACCTAGCCTGTCGGTGGTGCCTGAGAACACTATCAGGAAACACTGATAGTGGGCATAGTGGAATGGAGAAAGATGGAGAGTGATGAATGTGATAAAGTGAGAGAAAGTACAAATGAAAGTGTTTAAGGGCTGTATAATTTTGTATGAAGGATGAGTGAGAAATTTTTTGTGGGATCAGACAAGTACACAAATTGACCAGATGGGTAAATAAACCAACAGAATAAAAATGTAGAGTATAAAGGTGAGAAATAGACACATATTACAAGAAAAAGAGATATGAGAGAGACTCGTAGTTCTCTTCATGCTTCCAGCCCTGGAGCCTATTGGAAATCCAGTTATCCTGTGGTTGAGCAGAACCAGGACAGCTCTTAGTATTGCCTTGTCTTTCCTGAATCCAGTCTGGGATTTCTTTTTAACCATTAGCTCTCCTCAGTATGCACCTGTCTGTCAGAGCACTTGATCAATTCCCTATTTAAGAGCGTTTCTCCCATGGTACAGTGCTCTGTCATTGAGTCTCCAGTCTAGATGTTATTCTGTCTGGTTCTTTCTCCTTAGTGCTGTTTATCATTGCCATTAGTTTTCCTTTTATTTAGTACCCTGTTGTCCTTGCCTTGTATTTGTTTTATATACCCTGTTCTTGCCTTGTCCTCCCATAGAAATCCCCCATAGAGAAGCAATGCTTTGTCTATTCAGAGTCACAATCAGTCATAGGGAGGGCACCTTGCATTAGCCAAGGCGAGGCACTAGTACAAAGGAAAGCCCCAATATGCAGATGGTACAGAGTAGACAGGCTAGGCTAGAGACCCTGCACGGTACACAGCAGCCCTATTCTGAAAGACTGGTCTTTAGAATAGCCGGATCTGCTCTAAAGGAAATATAATACAGCAACGCCGTGCAAAGTCTAAGGACCTACAGACGAGACAGGAATAAATCAATATATAAACGGTACAGACAAGAAGTATCCAAATAGAGAAGTCAAGGGAAAGCCAGAAGTCATAAACCAGAACGTATACCTTATACAGATGCCGGGGATCCAGAACCAGAAGATCAGTCAGCCAGGCAAGGGGGTCAGACCCAGGTAATCAGTCAGACAAATAACATAACCAGACAAAGGAGAAACACTAGAACTAATTACACAGGAAAGACTGGACAAGAACTAGAACCTGGACTAACTATAGCAACTGCAGACAGACTAGACCAAAGAAATAAGGTAAACATGAAAACACAAACATGAACAGAATAACAGCAGGGAGCTTTCAGGAACAAACATTCAGCAGGAATCAGGAACTGAAGTGAACCAAAATGCAAGAGCAATGGGAAATGGGCCCACTGCTTTATATAGTGAGGTAATCAGTCCACATCACCAACAGGAGAGATAACTAGGAAGCCACACTTAACCCCTGAGCTGTGATCCAGGAAAAGCACATACAGAAACATAAGGGAAACGCAGGCATAAAGAATACAGAGGGCAGGGGGACTGGGCTGGAACGGGGGAAACGTGACAGAGAGCACAAAACAGCAGTGAAGAGTTGCCGAAATGCCCTCCTGTTCGGTGGTCTCATTCGGCAGGCTTAGTCAGGAGAATACCATAGGATTCAATGTTAAAAACATTCCAGTCTTAATTCAATATCTAATAAACCGTTTATTATTATATTCTGCAGTAAAAAGTCTCTTTATTCATCGAATTTTTAGGATCTTTTAGGCATTTTCGGGGATTTTTTTGGCAAACTTTTTTTCTGTTTTTTTTTACATCAATTTTTCTTTTTTCTGTAACAGACCTTTTTATTATTATTCATTGGATCTTATACGTAAATTACAGACATTTTTGTTCAGTAGTTTTTTGCAAACAGCGTTTCAATTTTCAAACTTTCAAGCATACTGTTTTTTTTTCCACCACGTTCGTCTGCTTTTCGGCTTTTTCTGGCGGCTGCTCTGCGCTGTGATCGCCGGCTAGTCGGGTTTCTCCGGCGTGTTTAATCCAGCTGCTTCTGCAGGTTTCGGTGAGTGTTCGGTGAGTGTTCAGCGGGTTTGCGGTGAGTGTTCCATGTGTTTGCAGTGAGTTTTCCCTGCACTACGGGGGCCCTGCGATGCTTGCTGAATACACTGTAGGGTCGGCGAACTAGGATCGCCGAATCGAGCCAAAGTGCGGTGAATGAAAAGTCACCAAACGTGTGGTGACTTTTCGAATCTCTTTGAATCACCCTGTACTGTCTCTCTGTAATTTTTATGCCTAGGAGCCCCAAATATACACTTTTCGAAAGATTACAGCTTGATCGTTCCAAAAATGTTATTGCTTGGAGTAGAATTAACTGCGTGAGGAATGCCTGAGAACGTGAGTACACACATGGGAATGCGGGTGACGTTTCCTATACGTCCTCTCCACAAAAAAAAGAAAAATTCAGGAGCATTTGTTTCTGTATTCAGGTTATGTAGGTGCATTTTTGGGTTCCATTATTCTAAGGTCGGCTCAGTCTAATCATATGGAAAATTTATTTATTCTGGACAGCTAGACAAATTTAATATGCTAAAATTATTTCTTTGTTTCCAGTGGAAAACTCCGAAAGATATACTGATAAGTAAACAAATTTATGTAAATAAAATCCCCTCATCTTACAATCACCATTTTTGATTAGTGATATGAAGACGAAAATATTCCAGACAAAATTTTTCACTGTTTTTTGTTTAGTTTTTTTTTAAGATGGCAAATAACCTCCCTGGCTTTACGATTCAGAAATATTTTATATGTCAGAATCGGATCAATTCATTTGGCCCCCTAGCGGTATCCCGAGTGTGGCTCAAGGTTAGTTTCATTGCTGAAAGCCGTAACCCCGAGCCACACTCGGGCTGCCGCTGGATACATACCTGTCCCTGCGCTCCCTCGCTGTCCCGCGCAGTCTCCTCCGGCAAACGCAACGTCCTGCTTCCTGGTTCCCTCCTCACGAGAACGGAACCAGGAAGCAGAATGTCGCGATTGCCGGAGGAGAATGTGATTGTGGAGGTCAGCGAGGGAGCGCATGGACAAGTATGTATCCAGCCCGAGTGTGGCTCGGGGTTACCGCTTTCGGCGGTGAAATGTAACCCCGAGCCACACTCGGGAATACCGCCAGGGAGGTTAAACATTCATTACTTTATTCACTGTCAGCAATGTGCCAAAATGCAGCAGAATTTTTTTCATTTTATTTTGCTTAAAATTGCTTATTTTCACTGAAGAATCTGCTGAGTCCACTGAATAAAACAATCAGTGTTATCCATTAAATGCTGTTGTATAGCATTGATGTAAAAATGTTAAACCTTGGCGATCCAGAAAAGGAAAATTAAAGAATGGCAGAGGAAGCAATGCTAATGAAATTTCCCCTGCCGTAGTTTGAATTACCCTATTTAGAATGCTGAATTCATGGCGGTTGTATGAACAGCAATTTTTACAATTGTTTTACAAAAAAAACACATAAAAAAAACAGTATTTAGTGAATAATCCTGACTATAATTTGTGTAGATTCTATGATAAAACATAACATAAAATAGTGTTTAAATAAAATGAGCAAAAATGGTCAAAATGAGCTCAGCAAACAGGGGTGAAATAGTGAAACACTGAAGGGATTAATGAGTTAACTCACTGGAGAGAAAAACATCCACATGTGATGAACAACTTACATGTACTGAAAGAAGTACTTTGCTGCCATCTTGTGTCAAATGGTATTATAAACAAGAACAGATGTTATGCTTGCAGATGCACAATTCTTTTTTTCTTTCTTCTTAAACACTTGTCAGGACCAGATATATTTATACAAGTTGGTCTATATTACAATCTTCGCGTAAAATCACTCGCCCAACGCGTGAATTTGTGCGCCAAGTGTTAAACGTTTACGCCTGCAAATCACCACTGGAATTACAATCCTCGCTTGTTTTTTCATCCGTCGATCAATAATGCGCGGAAACCGGACGCGCACAAATGCTCGTGCAGTATCGTTGCGCGCAGAAATCAGTTTGCAGACTGTTTTTTCACGCGATTCGGCCAATCAGAATTAAGAACCACAATTATCTCACGTTAATAAATTGCGCCTGCCAAAGTCAATCTGAGCATATATGCTGCAGCAATAATACATGCACACACAACTTCTCCATTTTATTGGTTTGGTATGAGTAGAATGTGTAACTATACTTTGCAGATTATTTTGGGCTGGTGTATTTGGGTTCGGCCAGGTTGTTCAGATTTGCCATTAACACCAGCTTTTAGGAGTTGCTAAAATTATGCGCGCAAAGGCTATGCTTTAAATCCTGCGCATAGATTGTAACACCATCCGCATACCAGCGCACATACGCATTTGCGCTCACAATGTTAAGTATAGGACGTGTGACGTATAGTAAGCGCGCAGCATTTGCATAGGTTCATCCGCGGTAGATGATTACGCGCGTTTCTTCTGCTATGTAATACGGCGTTCGGCACAAAGGGTTTTACCCCTCACGTTAATGTTTATTTGCGCTGGCGCAAAAGTTTGCGCGAACATTGTAATTTAGCCGATTATCTTTTATTCTGGAATGGACCTATTTATAGTATATTTGAAAAAAGGAATATATGTTTTATCAATATATTAATGGGGATATGAAAATATTTTTAGGAAGTAGTGTTATAAAACAAAAAAACATAATGTAAACATACTTCACGGGCATATGAACAGATTTATTTTTTGGGCAGTATGTAAAAAGCTCTGATATTCTGTGTATGGTGCCAACAAAGCCCTGCTTGCAAAAAGCTTTTTATGAACCATACATTCCTTGGTGTATTTTGTAGATCATATACTCAGCCAGTATGTGACAAGGCACCTGGTGTATATATATTATTTTAATAATTGATTTTACTAAATAATATTATTAAGTAAGAATTAATTTTCAATCAATAATTAGTTAAAAAATATATATATTTTAAATTAATTTACAGAGGATTCGCAGTTATAGTAAACATGCAAATTTGACACAATTTTAACCTCTTAATGCCATGAGGCCTATTTGTCCCTGCAGGCAGGTCTATGGACTGCCTCTGCTGGTGTCAATGAGCTGCCTCCAGCCCACCCACCAGCAAGCATGTGCTGTGCATTATTCGCTGCTGTGTGGTGGCCTGAAGTGAAGCCGGCCCCCTGCAGCCAATGAGTGCACAGCGCATCAGCGGGCCAAAGGAGGGGCCACAGCAGCAGCCGGAGAAATGCCCCCTTGGGATTTAGACCCACCCTTGGGCGCAACCTATTCAGCGGTAAGGGGTTAAATTCTTGCAAGTCTGTACATTATTATTTACATGTTTGAAGTCATAATGCACAAGTCTGTAAATAACTTTATTTTCTGTTACAGTAAACACACAAAGTCCAAACTTTAATATTTTCTAATGGAACAATGTGTGTGTGAAGGCAGCGCTTCTGTGTTACATAGATTGTTGGGGTTGGTGCTATTTTCTAGTCATGTTTTCATCCCGCAAGTTCCAAATTTAATATTCACCCAGTATATTTACAACGCGTAAGTCCCAGCTGCTATAATATTTCACTGTTAATGTACAACCCGCAAGTCAGTAATGTAATCTTTTTACTTTTCCACTAAAAACAGGCAAGTCCTGAGTGCAAAGTAAGACTCATGTTTACGGGAATAAAAGTAAGACTTGCATTTACAGGTTGTACATTAAAAAACGCACATGTATGGAATTTACAGTAATAAGCACGTTTACTGTAAGACGCAAGTGTTCAGGACTTCGGAGCACAACGCACAAGTCTGGGCTTCATTTTGAAACCCGTAAGTCTGGTGATGATAGTAAACCTGGTCAACGCCTCAGTGGGCCTATTTTAGGCCATAGGCCTGGAGCTGCAGCTAGAGTAGCCCTTATGTTAGCTATGCCCTGCACCCAACTCGGGCAAGAAACAATTTAAAACATCAAATTTAGTTATTCTATATATGCAGCTATATATTCTTTTAATTAATTTAATTGTTATGTTACTTTTGTTCCCTTTATAAGAATAATTCAGAGCACAAAAAACATGTCTTAGACCTACAATCTATTCCCATCAAGTTGTTGCAGGGACCTTTTTGGTGTTTGCGTAATTTTGATTCAGAGTGTATTTCAAGTTGCTATCCTATCCCCAGCTGTGTAAAGATTTTGATTCTGCCCACGTACTGTCACCATCATTTAATACCAGTCAGCACTCCTGTATTTTAAGACGGTCTCCTTAGACAGTAACATAAGCGCCTTTCAGTGTTTTTGCTCACAGGCTTCACTGAATTACTTGCATCTGGTTGCAATCATTTACTCCCCCAGTTTCCTTTTTGTTCTCCTTTACTAGAAAATCTGGAATAATCATGTATTTTCCATTAAACAGTTTTTAGCCCTTGCTGGAATTCTGCCTTCTTGAAGAGTGTACATGCCCTATAAGAGAGAAAAATAAATATTTATGAAAGGTAAAACCTGGGGAATTTGTGGAATATTGTGTATTTCAGGTGAAACTTTGTTTTAGTTGGTCATTTCAGACAATATCTTAAGTGGTCTTTAACTTACACTTTTGCACAATGTTGATAAATGTCAGGAAACCAGCCGCAGACAGGATCGTGCCTGCACCTGAAACCTTGGCAACACTTTTCCTGCAAGAACTCCAGCTCAGGTTTTTGGAGTGGCCTGGTTTACCAACTCCAGATCCCGCATCCCACTCCTGCATTGCACTACCTGACTTTTTTTTTTGGAGAAAGGATTTTACCAGGAAGGGTACATTGAGATTTCTCTCGTTTTCAAGTATGTCCTGGGTGGTGAGTATGTACCGTTAGGAGTCTTGCCCAATGACACTTACTGGAGAGGTGCTCATCGGGATCGAACCCATGTCTCCACAGGCTCTCTCCACGCAGAGCAGTGATGTTACCTCTACTTGTTCACAGGTGTGCTCCTTGAGGCTAACAGAACACAAGAAAAGGAAGCCACGCCTGAGTCTCAATGCTTCTGCATTGTCCTACAAACCAGCCAAGCCAAGAAGATTGTCTCTTGATATAGCGACCCCCTGCCTTTTGACCTCTGTCATCCAGAGCCTCCTGTCTTCAGTTCCCCTGCATCCATTGTGGATCCAGACACAGGTTTCGGGGGGGGAATTCTACCAGTTTTGGCCAAGAGCTGGTGTTGGGTTCGCAGTGACAGGTGGATATATTTCCCCCCCAAGCTCACATGGATATATATATATTGGCCCCCAGCTCACATGGATATATATTGCCCCAGGCAGCTCACATGGATATATTTGCCCCCAGCTCACATGGATATATATATATTGCCCCAGGCAGCTCACATGGATATATTTGCTCCCAGCTCACATGGATATATATATTTCCCCCAGCTAACATGGATATATATATTTCCCACAGCTCACATGGATATATATATTGCCCCATCTCACATGGATATATATATTGCCCCAGCTCACATGGGTATATTTGCCCCAGCTCACATGGATATATTTGTCCCCAGCTCACATGGATATATTGCCCCAGCTCACATGGATATATATATTGCCCCAGCTCACACATGGGTATATTTGCCCCAGCTCACATATGGGTATATTTGCCGCCAGCTCACATGGATATATTGCCCCAAGCTCACATGAATATATTTGCCCCAGCTCACATGGATATATTGCCCCCAGCTCACATGGATATATATATTGCCCCAGCTCACATGGATATATTTGCCCCAGCTCACATGGATATATTGCCCACAGCTCACATGGATATATTGCCCCAGCTCACATGGATATATTTGCCCCAGCTCACACATGGATATATTTGCCTCAGCTCACATGGATATATTTGCCCCTGCTCACATGGGTATATTTGCCCCCAAGCTCACATGGATATATTTGCCCCAGCTCACATGGGTATATTTGCCACCAGCTCACATGGATATATTTGCCCCAGCATACATGGATATATTTGCCCCAGCTCACACATGGATATATTGCCCCCAGCTCACACATGGGTATATTTGTCCCCAGCTCACATGGATATATTGCCCCCAGCTCACATGGGTATATTTGCCCCCAGCTCACATGGGTATATTTGCCTCAGCTCACACATGGATATATTTACCCCCAGCTCACACATGGATATATTTGCCCCCAGCTCAAATGGATATATTTCCCCCAGCTCTCACCTCCTCTGCTGGCTGCAAGGCCCCATGCTCTGCCGGCGTTCTTCTCCCTACGAGGCGAGTGGCCGCTGGCATGATGCAGCTTGGCCGCTCGCCGGGAGTCAGCTCACACAAAGCAAGATCCGGCTGGTCATGTGACCATCGGCATCTGCTTCAATGGAGTCCTATGGACGCCATTCAGAGGATGCGCGCAGCTGCGCTTAACGCTGCCGCGCGCATCCCAGGGGTTAACGCACGGTAACAATGCAGATAGATTACAATGCAGGCGCAAAAAATGCTAACGTTAAAACGCAGGCGCTAGAGGGAAATTGTGGGCGCAGTTTTTCCTCCCTAGCGCCCGCGTTTTAACGCAAGGAATGTAATTTAGCCCCTGGACTTTACAAATAAACTCCAGCTTAACCTGTATAAGTGCCTCCTGTGCATTACTGCATCCTGGGGTCTGCACCTGCCAGCATGCAGGGTCCTGACAATAAGAGCAACCAGGTGTATCTGAAAATGGCAGGGGATCCCTGATGGTCAGTTATGGATGCTGTTATTTCATGACATGTACAAATCACTTGACAACTGTGTTCTAAACATCTTCTTTCTTTAGTTGGTGCTAGCATTAAGAATGACAAGAGATTTATTTTTCTCTCTAATTACCCTTTTCTTTATATTTCTTATGACCACCCCTTTATACTTGCTATGTACGTCATGGTTCTTTAACCCTCTTCCCTCCCTATACTCACCTCTCTGGCCAGGGTCCAAAGTCGGACTGGCTTCCTTGAAAAGCACTAACAGGGGCCCAAGTTAAGTTGAACTGGTCTTATTGTGGAATGATGCAAATTTATTTGTTTATAGCAAATTAAATTCATTTGAAAATGGGCTCCAGGATGTGCACCTAAAAGTTCCAGCCAGCTGATGGAGCCCTCTAACTATCAGAGCATGGAAATTTGCTCAAGGGGTTCTACAGCAGATTTATACTGTATGACTGTCTCTATAAAACCACTTGTTCCTGATTATTATTACCCTTTATTTATATAGCGCCTTATATTCTGCAGTACTTCACAAGATCAGTTTACAAAAAGGGTTGATACATTAGAATACCACACATGGATGATATGGCCTGATTCAGGGGGACCCTGTTCCCAAGGGAATTTACAATCTATAAGAGAAGTACAAGTATTTTGTGAGGAAGGCTCATCAATATCGTTAGGCGTCTTGCCCAAGGACACTCGCTGGTGGCTTCTTCTGAGTGGGATTGAGTCAGCTTTCCATGATTGTAGATCAGTGACCTGGTGGTTAGGTTGAACCCGCATCTCATAAAGTTGAGACTTCTCCACAGTTGTATTGGAGGGATGTGCTGCACAGGATTTGACTTGCTTCTCCGCGGTTGAAGGGTAGAGACGTTACCACTGGACTCCACAGCCGATATTGTGTGGTAGGAAAGTATGTACCTTGTGACAGAACAGCCGTCACTTACAATTTATTGGCATATAAAACGTTAAAGGTTTGTTGGTTCACTGTTAAATTTCGTTTACACAATTTATGTCTGTATGGTCCCTGTGTGTATTGTGTTTCCCCTCGCAATTCCCTGTACCAAACGCACCTGTAATCCCTCACGATTTAATACCACCTAAATTGCCCAGTTTTCGTTCACCCAAGTGTATAATTTGTTTGTACAATTTGCGCTTGCATGACCCTGATGTTTATTAAGTTCTCTGCCACCCCTGTCTTGCCCAGCCATCGTGGTTTATCTGCCCAGCGCAACCCTGATACAGCTGCCACCGGCCGAGACCTAGCACAGCCGACATGCCTTACACCCCGCACCACTCAGCCCCTGTACATGCCACTAGAGTGTTTTTTGGTCAGAAGGGCCCTTTAACATGGTCCCACTGTGGGGTGAGTTCTGAAGGGGAGCAGCACCGAGATCACCATCACCCCTCAATCAGCTGCTAAAATCAGGTCAGGCTTCCCAGCCGCAGAGGGAATCCTGCACCGGAATCAAGAGCTCGCACTCCAGGTGGTGAAATTTTCCAGGGAGGGAACAGCCCAGGGTGGGCCAGACAGTGTGGCACCAAAAGCTGGGATCGAGCTAGAGGCAGTGGCAGCCCATGTTAAGTATACGAAAAGGGTTATGGCTGGAGGCAGTGGTAAAACTGGCGCCGGGATGTCTGAGGGCGGGCAGGGGAGAGAAAAATGGGACTGTCCCGTATAAATGTACCGTGTATGTGCTGTTCTGAAATAAACCAACCTGCTTAACCTGTACTAGTACGCCTCGATGAGTATTTTGGAAAAGGAACTATCCAGTGGGTATTTACTACTGCTGAGTCTGACTCGCTAGTTCCAGCAAGGGACCTGAAGCCGGCTCGCTACCGCAGCTAACTGCAGAGCAACCCTGGCTCCTACGGCAGATCTACTCTCTCCGAGTAGTGGAATCAGTCACATACATTTTATGGGAAAACACCTGGTAGTGAAGGTACTATATTGATGTGGGAGTCACATGGCTGCTTATACCATTAAACCATAAATATAATATGCAAATTATTTTTGTTTTACTGTTAGTTAAAGGGGTGGTAGGGCATTACATTAAATTTTCATTTCTTTAGTTGAGAAGACGTCTGTCTTTATTTATTCATTGCCAAGAAGAAAAGATTTGTAAGTCATATACTACTGATCACTCTGCTGTGGTTGCTGGATGTTGGTTACATAGCCTCATGGATTCCGCACATATTTTGACAGAGACTGGATGAGAAATTCCCTTAAGGAAAGATACATCATGGTGTGGTTTTAGGAAGGTAACTTCTAGGTTTCCCAGCACAATCTCACAGCCGTTGTATGCATTTTTAAGGACTGCATAGTGCTCATCATCATCTCCCATTCTAATTAATACATAGTTGGTTCCAGCACACACTGTATTTCTAGTACAATGTAGTCAAAGTACATATTTTTAATGGAAATTTTACAAAATACAGTTGTGTTCAAAATTATTCAACCCCCAATGCTGTAAAGGGTTTTAGGGAATTTAGTGTACATTTGTAATTGTATTCAGAATGAAATCCTACAAGGACTTTTTAAAGAACCATATGCAACTAAAATGACATCAATTGGTTTTGTAATACAGTAGTAAATGTTTCTTTTGTGAATTCTTCACTGACAAAATTATTCAACCCCTTAAAGACTACCACTCTGAAGAACAGAGGTTCATTCAAGTGTTTTCAATCAGGTATTGAAAACACCTGTGGATGTCACGGAGCAGCAATAAAGCATAATAAGCACCAATTAGGCAGCTTTAAAATGACTGTGATACTCAGCTCCTTCTAGACATTTACTGGTGTGGTTACAAACATGGTGAAGTCAAGAGAATGGTCCAGGAAGACAAGAGAAGAGGTGATTACTCTTCACAGGAACGGCAATGGCTATAAGAAGATTGTGCAAAGATGTTAAACATACCAAGAGAGACCATAGGAAGCATCATTCGCAAATTCAAGGCAAAGGGCACTGTTGAAACGCTACCTGGTCGTGGCAGAAAGAAGATGCTGACTTCGACTGCTGTGCGCTACCTGAAGCGTAGAGTGGAGAAAAGTCCCTGTGTGACTGCTGAGGAACTGAGAAAAGATTTGTCAGATGTGGGTACTGAAGTTTCAGCTCAGACAATACGGCGCACACTGCGTAATGAAGGCCTCCATGCCAGAACTCCCAGGCGCACCCCCTTGCTGTCTCCAAAGAATAAGAAGAGTCGACTGCAGTATGCCAAAAGTCATGTGGACAAACCACAGAAGTTTTGGGATAGTGTTCTGTGGACTGATGAAACAAAATTAGAACTGTTTGGGCCCATGGATCAACGCTATGTTTGGAGGAGGAAGAACAAGGCCTATGAAGAAAAAAACACCTTGCCTACTGTGAAGCATGGCGGGGGGTCAATCATGCTTTGGGGCTGTTTTGCTTCTGCAGGTACAGGGAAGCTTCAGCGTGTGCAAGGTACCATGAATTCTCTTCAGTACCGGGAGATATTGGATGACAATGTGATGCAGTCCGTCACAAACCTGAGGCTTGGGAGACGTTGGACCTTTCAACAGGACAATGATCCCAAGCATACCTCCAAGTCCACTAGAGCATGGTTGCAGATTAAAGGCTGGAACATTTTGGAGTGGCCATCGCAGTCACCTGACTTAAATCCGATTGAGAACCTCTGGTGGGACTTAAAGAAAGCAGTTGCAGTGCGCAAGCCTAAGAATGTGACTGAACTGGAGGCTTTTGCCCATGACGAATGGGCGAAGATACCCGTAGATCGCTGCAAGACACTTGTGTCAA
Organism: Leptobrachium leishanense; assembly: GCA_009667805.1. Classification (NCBI taxonomy): domain Eukaryota; kingdom Metazoa; phylum Chordata; class Amphibia; order Anura; family Megophryidae; genus Leptobrachium; species Leptobrachium leishanense. The sequence goes on along the minus strand of CM019067.1, from coordinate 240,606,943 downwards.
GCTATGCTTCACGTTAAAAGCTGTTATAACTGTAAAAGGATGTTGTACTAAGTACTAAGATTGAATGTCACTTGGGGGTTGAATAAAACTGATAATGATGTGAGCACAGAAAAGACATTTGTGGTTATTTCATTATAAATGTTATGTTATATTTGTCTGTCCTACACGTGCCTCTTTGATTTAATTGTAAGCAAGATGACTGAATGATCAAAATCAATGTCAAACTGGCCAAAACACTCAATTTCAGTGGGGGTTGAATAATTTTGAACACAACTGTACATTGATAATGCAAAAGCAAAAAAATATATAGAATTAAATCCATACATTAACTTGGTTCAAAGAAGATTTGAAAGGATATTTTTGTTTTGTGATGCAAAGAATTTTCAAGTAGAAAAAAGGTAAACATGTGACAAGGAAAAGTTCATTGCACATACTCTGTGCACTTTCCACAAAGGTGAAATTGGTTTCTTTCACAACCAGTGTCTTATTCGTGGAAGTTGGTTTCTTATTCGGTTAACTGTTCTATATAGATACCTGATATTTTCAAAGGGTTAAATGCCATTAGACTACTGATCTGAACATGGATTTACATATAGGGTTATTCAGAGAGCACTGAAATTTTGGTGCTCTCCCGATCCCCACACTTCGGTGAGTCCGATTCTGACGACCCTGCGATGAATTAGGCATTTAACGCAGGGTCCTCGAATTGCATGGTACAAGCCACCGAACGCATCCAAAAAAATACTGAAGCGATCTGAAAACCCGCTGAATCGATTTGAAAACAGCAGAAAGAATATGTCGACGGACGGGTAAAAATAACCCCGCCACTCTTAAAATCCTTTTGTAAAAAAAACGACTGCACGAAAATGCCTGAAAATAACATACAAGGTCCTATGAATAATTTTAAAAAGGTCTGTTACAGGAAAGAAAAACAGCATTTTAAAAAAAATCTGAAAAAACTATTTCGCCTAAAAAGAGAGACTTTTTGCTGCATGTGAAAAGAATAAACGGTTGAATAAATATTTAATAAAACTGATTTCTTTTTACATTGAAACCTATGGGATTCACCTGATTAAACTTGGCAAATGAAACCACCAAAAATCAGGGCATTTCACTGACATTTCTCTGTTGTTCGGTGTTCTCTGAGTAGATTAACCATTACATCTCTATGGGGAGTTCACTGCCACCGAAGATCACTGTGGAGGTTATTCAGAGAGATTCGAAATGTGGCCGAAATGTAACCGGACACTAAATTTCAGCGAACGGGGACATTTCGAGGCCATTCTGCTATTCAGAGAGCAGGCAATTCGCCAAATTTTGGCGAATTGCCTGCACGTACGGTACCTGTTCGAGGGCAGTGAAATCCCCCATAGAGAAGCAATGGTTCATCTATTCAGAGAACACCGAACAGCTGAGGAATGTCAGTGAAGTGCCCTGCCGTTCGGTCGTTTCATTCGACAGGTTTATTCAAGCGAATCATAGGCTTCAATGTTAAAAATATTCCCATTTTAATGCAATATCTAATAAACCGTTTATTATTTTATTTTTCAGTAAAAAGTCTCTTTATTTCTAGATTTTTTAGGATCTTGAAGGCAATTTTCAAGGTTTTTTTATGCAAAAAATTTTTTTAATGAAATTTTTTGAAATTTTTTGAAAATTTTTTTCATTTTTCCTTAACAGACCTTTTTAATATCATTCATAGGATCTTATGTAAATTCCAGGCATTTTCGTTCAGTCATTTTTTTGCAAACTAGCGTCTGCTAGTCGGCTTTTTCTGGCGGCTGCTCTGCGCTGTGATCGGCGACTAGTCGGGTTTATCCAGCGTGTTCGACAGGTTTTTTGCGGCGGTATGAGTGGGTTTTCGTTGAGTGTTCGGTGAGTGTTCTGCGAGTTTGCGGCGAGTATTCCCTGCACTGCGGTGCTTGCTGAATACACCGCAGGGTCGGCGAACTAGGAACGTTCGGTGACTTTTCAATTCTCTCTGAATAACCCTGTGTAGTTTGCTGGCAATTCACCAATATTTGGCAAACTGCCAAGTTTTGAATGGCCGAATGGCCCCGTAATTGCATTGTACGGGGAAATTCACTGTTAGGTGCAATTTTGGGGCCAATTGGGCTCTCTTTGAATAACCCCTATAGAGTTGAATGCTCTCTTAAATACAGTTATCGTTAGCCTGGCCCAATGGTCAATTTAACAATTTAATCAACTAAGGCAGCTTTACATCTATATATGAATTAATACAGTCATATTACATATATATTACACTTGATTCTACTCTTTCCTTCATCCCCCCACATTCAATCTCTCTCCTCCTCCTGCTTCTACCAACTACGTAATATTTCCAGAATTCAAACATTTCTTACCGCTGACATCACAAAGCAACTCATCCACGCCCTTGTAATCTCCAGACTTGACTATTGTAATAATCTTTTAGCTGGCCTCCCTCTCTCCCGTCTCTCCCCCGTACAATCCATCCTGTATGCTTCTGCCAGGCTCATCCACCTCACCTGGTGCTCTGTCTCTGCCACTCCCCTCTGCGAATCCCTTCACTGGCTCCCCATCCACTGCAGAATTAAATTCAAAATCCTTACCTTGACCTACAAAGCTCTCACTAACTCAGCGCCCCACTACCCGTCCTCATTAATCACCAAATACACCCCAGCCTGCTCCCTAAGGTCAAACAGTGACCTGCGCCTAGCTTCTCCACGCATCACCTCTTCCCATGATAGACTGCAGGATTTCTCACGCGCAGCTCCCATCCTCTGGAACGGTCTCCCTCATACGGTCAGACTTCCCCTAGTTTCTTTTCCTTCAAACGCTCCCTTAAGACATTCCTATTTAGGGAAGCCTATCACCCGACTCACTGACGCAACCAGTCCATCACTCTCACCTTGCAGTCCATCACTCTCACAGTCCATCACTCCCACCTTGCAGTGCATCACTCTCACCTTGCAGTCCTCTCCTCCTGTTTCCACCCCCAACCCTTCTAGATTGTGAGTTTCTACGGGAATAGGGCCCTTGTTTCCTCCTGTACTGGTTTGCCAAATGTTGTTCAATGTATTGTTACCCTGTCTGTATAGTGCTCATTATACAGCGCTGTGGAATATGCTGACGCTTTATAAAGATTAATAATAATAATTAATGTTTTTCATCTCATATGCTGTATAACCAGCCTCTATTTCTCCCATCACAATTCCAAGTAAAATTATAATTATGAACACTAATTCACTACATGTTTAATCAGCTTTTGAATTTGTACATTCTTGTCTAAAGCCTGACTCTTGCTTACATTAACATGGCTTAATATATGAATATATGAAAGAACAGATTATTGAAATCAACTATAACCAACCCAAAAAAGATGTGAAGGTGTGGAATGAAGAGTCAGATATTTACTGCTGCTGGGTTATCATTTTCTTACGATTTCAAAGTTTCGAAGGCCAACAACATTACATTAAACAAAGCATTGCTTAGTAAAGGAAAGGAATAGAAACTAGGCTTGTGCACCGATTTTTTTTTCGGTTCGATTTGTTCGGATGTTTAAAATTTTCGATTCGGCTCGTTTCGACCGATTTCTGTTTCGATTCGGTTCGGTTCGGCTCGTTTTTCGTGTACATTTTTTTTTGGAATATCGACCATTTTTCGTGTTTTCGGGTCACTTTGCTCGTTTTTTGTATCGACTTTTCGGAAATTTCGGAAATTTTCATTTTTTCGGAACGTCTGTTCTCCTCTTTTCAAAGTGTCTACGATAATTCTGGCGATTCTATTGTGTTTTTTTTTTATTAAATAAAGATCCTTTTTTTCTTATGAATAATTGAATATACATTTCACAACTTTATTTAATCATATTAAAATGGTATGAAAGCCAAGGAACAAAAAAAATGAACAAAACGATTTAAAAAATGCTAAACTGACCCGAATGCCACAAGAAACAAGTGATACGCATTTACAAATACAAAATTTACAGAGTCAGCGATATAACCGATAATAGTTAAATATACGATTTCCAGAATTACCGAAATGGAACCGAAATCACGAATGGAACCGAAATCATGAATAGAGCAAAAATAAATTTCGATTTCACACATTTCAAGTCCATTCGAAAAATCTTTCGTTTCGGCTCGGAAAACTTTTCGGATCTGTCGGTTTTCGGGTCCGACCCGATTCGGAAATTTGGCCGAATCCGAAGACACGAATCGGGAAATTTCGTGAAAATTCCGAAATTCCGAAACCCGAAACGCACATCCCTAATAGAAACATCCCAAGAAAAATCTTTTTAAATCCACTTGAATTTCTGTTTCTACTTCTCAAAGGTTTTCCATTACTTGTGACATTAATTGGCATGTTTTCAGTTATTATCTTTCAAGGATCGGCTGGGTGGAGTAGAGGTAACATCACTGCTCTGCATGGAGAGAGACTGTGGAGTCATGGGTTTGATCCCAGCAAGCAACCTCTCCAGTAAGTGTCCTTGGGCAAAACACTTAACAGTACATACTTGTCACCCAGGACATACTTGAAAACAAGAGAAATCTCAATGTATCCTTCCTGGTAAAAGCCTTTCTCAAAAAAAAAAAAGGAGTATCTATCCAGCTACCATCCTGTTGTCCTAGCAAGGATGTTGATTTTGTTTTGTTCATCTGCTGTATGAAAAGGCCATGAGTGTGCAAAAGGAGAGATCAAAAAACCTACAGGGTTATCCAAAGAGATCCGAATGGCTTTTTTTCCTGGCCATTCAGCTATCCAGAGAGCAGGCAATTTGCCAAATCCTGGAAAATTGCCTGCACATACGGTGTCTGTTCGAGGGCAGTGAAATCCCCATAAAAAAACACTGCTTTCTCCATTCAGAGAACACAAAAAAGCAGTGAAAGGTTCCCTAAATGCCCTGCCATTCAGTGGTTTAATTCGGCAGGTTTATTCAGTCGAATCCCATAGGCTTCAATGTTAAAAATATTCCTGTTTTAATTCAATATCTAATAAACCGTTCATTATAAAATTCTGCAGTAAAGAGTCTTTTTATTTATAGATTTTTTTTAACTTATTTTTTCTGTAACAGCCCTTTTTATTATCATTCCCTGGACCTCATATGTAAATTTCAGACATTTTCGCTCAGTAGTTTCTTTGCAAACAGCGTTTCAATTTCAAACATTCAAGTGTAGCGCTGTGGTTAAAAAGACTGTTCTGCTGCATTTATTTGAAATGGCCACCAGAGGGAGACAGAGACCATGGTAAAAATGCTGGACCAACACAGAAGATATTGGGACTACGTTTCCTGGCATGCTTTGCAAACGGACACAGGAAGTGGGTGGGACACAGACGCTGTACATCCTGAGCCTCGTGGAGATAGCTGTCAGAGCGCGCCAGGGAGTGCATGAGAGAGGATGCAGTGTTGCAGAGTGGAACAGTGACTAGGCCGGAGCGCAGGTGCGTCCTACCAGGATTCCAAGAGGGGTTACCCAGCCTTGTAAGAAGGAGACCCAGTGATCCACAGGCATTCCCCAAGCTGCTGTCAAGGAAGCGGAGGACCCCTGAGTTAGGAGTACCGCAGGTCCATTGGATGGGAGAGCGGGCGGTAGCTGGACAAGCCACGGTCGGAGCAAAGAGAACCGACAACAGATCCAGTAGCCAGTATCCTAGCAAGGCATCGAGCGGAGGGACATCCTGGGTCAGCGGAACCTTGGTGATCCAGCGGATGGGTGAGAGGCCTCCAAGGCCGGTTTTACAAAGTCAAGAAAGTGCGCTGTTGTTTATTTCTGAAACCCACAGGGCCCCAACTTGACTAGTCGAAGACATCGTTTAAAAGATTCACTGGCCAGTTGAATAGTACCCGGGTACCACAACACACACATACACTCCCAGTTCGGGACTTAACCTGTTCGGGACTCACTCCCTAGTATCTAAAGAAGGGGAAAAGATTTGCATCTTATTTTGTTTTCCGCTGCGTGTTTCCCGAATTACGAAGCATTGTATTTTTTCTATTTGGTCGCGCATTTTTCAGAAATACGAAGTCTCGCATTTCTTTTTTTTTTCCGCTGCGCGTTTACCGCGATACGAAATACTGTAAATATATCTACGAACACCGTGTCTCATTATATGCCTTTTACTTTAGTAAACAATATAATTTATAAAATCCACAACGGTGCTGGAGTATATTTATTCCCTAGTGCGGGGAGACTGACCCGTGGTTCATTTTCAGCGGCTCCTCCGGGAGTGAGCGCTGCACGTGGGGGCTCGTTTCCGGGATCTCAGTCTCTGGAAAAACCGCATTTAAAGGGTTAAATATGGACCCAGACGAAGCAGCAAAGTGGTGTAAAGCACAGGGTGGCCAGTTAGAGTTGAGTGTAGTAATGGATATTCCTCTAGACACCTGGGCAGAAGAGCAGATCCGATTGGCCGTGGCAGCATTGGCACCTGACCAGCGGGGGTTTCTAGCGGACATCAAAGTGAACCCAGAGACTTCTCACACGTATGTTCTTTTCGAGTGGAGAAAGGGTGTTCCTGTGTGTTTTCAGGGCGTGGGTATACAGCTAACCGACGACGTGGAAGTTCGTCTGATCCAGCCAAGTAAGCCACGTGGTGATTCAGCAAACATTCCTGCATCCAGCCCGCTGGCCATGATCGGGCCGGAGTTCATTGCTGCTATTGGAGACCTAGTGGTTAAGTGTCAGAGGGCTCACCCTTCTTACATCAGCTTCGGATATCGGAAGTTGGAAAAATTTTCAGGAAACTTGCCAACTCCGGCGGGAGAAGAAACCTTCAAAGAATGGTAGAACAAGCGATGCAGCTCTGGATGAGTGGGACGTCTCTGAAGCGCAGAAGAAGCAAAGGATTACTGAGAGCTTAAAGGGACCTGCGTCAGAGGCTGTCAGGAATCTGAAGCTGAGTAAGAGAGACTGTACTGCTCTAGATTACTGAACATATTACAGGAAGTCTTCGGGCGAACGGAAAAGGCTGCTGAGCTAATGTACCAATATGAGCATACTTACCAGAAAAGGGGTGAGAAGATGACAGAATACATGAGGCGCCTGGATAAGATACTGTACCAAGTACTGTTGAAGAAAGGAACAGACCCCACTACAGTAGATCAGGTTAGAATGCGTCAGATATTGAAGGGTGCCTTACCTTTAGATCCTGTGATGTTGCAGCTGAGGACTCGAGAAGGTAATAAAGAGTTAAATTACCTAGAACTGATTCGAGTTGTTCGGGAGGAAGAAGCCCTTCTGGAAGAGAAGCTTGGAAGAAGGGGAGAAAAGGTCTATGCGCAACCCATAGAGTATAACGAGTGTTCATCAGATGAAGAAGATCTGGAAGAGACATATGAGCCGGAGATAACTCCAAAGTCATCAAACCAGGTGTATGGTGAGATACAAAAGACTCTCGCGAGCGTACAAGAAGCCCAAGTCAAGATGGAACAGACACACATGGACCTATGCCGGGCAATCTTGAAAGTAGTAGAAGTGCAGACTGAAATACAGAAGTCTCTCTCAGATATACGAACGGCAGCGGTTGCTGTGGCCTCCGACAGGGGATTTTCAAATGAGCCACAGGAAGAAAGTGTGCCCTCATCCTCGTGGGGAAGATGTTTCGCCTGTAGAGAATTCGGTCATTTCAAGGCTCAGTGCCCAGAAAGGAGACAGGGAGGGTCTCTATATGTGCCTGCTAGACCTAGGAGATCCTCTCCCTGGAGGTCTGGTCCTACGTCGCTGGAAGACAATGTACGCCCGCAGTCACCACGTGTGAGGACAAGGGTTAGAGTACAACAGACTGGGTCTACCTCTCCTGCTACTACGAAAAAGTTCCCTGACAAGTTGATAGGTCCTTCGCCATCATCCCGGTTCAAGTGGAAGGAGTCTATACTAAGGCTCTTCTAGATTCGGGTGCTCAAGTAACGCTGATTTACCGAGACTTCTATCAGAAATATTTGAAGCATATACCCCTGAAGAGATTGAAGGATCTCGAAATCTGGGGTATGGGAATGGAGAAGTTTCCCTACGATGGATATATACAGGTGAAGCTAGAATTCAGTTCGGAAATTACTGGACAACCGGGAGTATGTGACACGTTGGCAATTGTGTGTCCTCGTCCCTCGGGAGCTAATCGAAGTTCTATGATAGTGGGGATGAACGCTGATGTGTTGAGACACCTCTTAACCCCACTGGTCACGGGGAGAGTCCTGCTCCTAAGAAGGCACACTCGATGTCACGACGGGCCTGTCCACGGAAGGGTCAAAGAACAGAGAGCCACTACAGAAGTAAGAAGGCTGAGGAGAACGGAAGGGACAGAGAAGGTCCTAAGTTCAGGAGAGACTGTACAAGTACCGATTGGAGACAAATTCTCTGTGCCTGGTCTGCCTATCTCGTCCGACTTCTATTACTCGGTCTCGGCAGTTACGTCCCGTCGGAGAGAGTGAAGAAGACAGTGAAGAGGAAGGCTGGAGTCTGAGCTGGGTGTGGACACCTGAGTCTCAGGGCGTCAAGCCAGTCTCTGACTGGAGTGGGAGTGCTTTAGAACCTGATATTTCTGAAGTGATGACTCAAGCACCGGAAGTTTCTGAAGTTTTAGAGGAAATATCCATAGATTACAGTTCTATGCCTTCACTGGAGGGCTCATATTCTGAGGAAATGTTTGCTCCGATTGTTGATGAGAGAATTGAGCCTGTAGAGTCAGCTCTCCCGACTGAAGAGGTTCCTGAAAATTTGAACCTAAACGGCCAATACGACCCCCTCAGAGACTCACGTATGATTCACCAGGACATAGCACAGAGGAAGCTGTAACAACTGTGCGGAGGTTTCCTGGAGTGTCGGCCCTACTTACAGAGGTGTCTAGGGGTTTGGGTGAGATTGAGGATATCTGCTGCCTGTTTTCAACCCTGACTATATAGGCTAAAGTTAGAAATGTAATGCAACTGTTGTTATGTTATGTTGTGTTATGTATGACCGTTACATGCACCCGTTACACGCCCTTGGGAGGACCCAAGAGTTTAGGGGGGGAGAGTGTAGTGCTGTGGTTAAAAAGACTGTTCTGCTGCATTTATTTGAAATGGCCACCAGAGGGAGACAGAGACCATTGTAAAAATGCTGGACTAACACAGAAGATATTGGGACTACGTTTCCTGGCATGCTTTGCAAACGGACACAGGAAGTGGGTGGGACACAGACGCTGTACATCCTGAGCCTCGTGGAGATAGCTGTCAGAGCGCGCCAGGGAGTGCATGAGAGAGGATGCAGTGTTGCAGAGTGGAACAGTGACTAGGCCGGAGCGCAGGTGCGGCCTACCAGGATTCCAAGAGGGGTTACCCAGCCTTGTAAGAAGGAGACCCAGTGATCCACAGGCATTCCCCAAGCTGCTGTCAAGGAAGCGGAGGACCCCTGAGTTAGGAGTACCGCAGGTCCATTGGATAGGAGAGCGGGCGGTAGCTGGACAAGCCACGGTCGGAGCAAAGAGAACCCGACAACAGATCCAGTAGCCAGTATCCTAGCAAGGCATCGAGCGGAGGGAATCCTGGGTCAGCGGAACCTTGGTGATCCAGCGGATGGGTGAGAGGCCTCCAAGGCCGGTTTTACAAAGTCAAGAAAGTGCGCTGTTGTTTATTTCTGAAACCACAGGGCCCAACTTGACTAGTCGAAGACATCGTTTAAAAAGATTCACTGGCCAGTTGAATAGTACCCGGGTACCAAACACACACATACACTCACAGTTCGGGACTTAACCTGTTCGGACTCACTCCCTAGTATCTAAAGAAGGGGAAAAGATTGCATCTTATTTTGTTTTCCGCTGCGTGTTTCCCGAATTACGAAGCATTGTATTTTTTCTGTTCGGTCGCGCATTTTTCAGAAATACGAAGTCTCGAATTTCTTTTTTTTTTCCGCTGCGCGTTTACCGCAATACGAAATACTGTAAATATATCTACGAACACCGTGTCTCATTATATGCCTTTTACTTTAGTAAACAATATAATTTATAAAATCCACAACGGTGCTGGAGTATATTTATTCCCTAGTGCGGGGAGACTGACCCGTGGTTCATTTTCAGCGGCTCCTCCAGGAGTGAGCGCTACACAAGCAAACTGTTTTTTTATTTTAATTTTCACTGCCTTCGTCTGCGTGTTCGGCTTTTCCAGGTGGCTGCGCTGCATGTGATCAGCTCCTGCTCGGGTGTTTTTCTGGCGTTTTCGGCGGGTAAATCAGATGTTTATGCGGTGTTTTTCGGGCGTGCAATTTTGCCGGGTTTGCGATAGTTTTCGTCTGGTTTGCGGCGACTTTTCCCTGCAATTCGGGGAACCCTGTGGTGTGGTGAATACACCGCAGGGTCGCCAAAATGGGATCGGCCAAACGAACCGAATTGAAGACAACAAAAAGTCACCGAACGTGCGGTGACTTTTCGATTATCTTTGAATAACCCTGCTAATTTCTTATTTATTTTCCATTTTTGTTTATGGGTTATGGGGACCTCCTAGGCACGATATTTTGAAGGAATTTTTCAATTTTTTTTCTTAAACCTTTATTTCATGGAAAACTCACTGTTCCTTTAAAAACGTTTTTTATTTTTACTTTTTATCCTTGTTTCCTGTCCCCCCAGGGCACTACCCGGACCCCATACACCTTTTATGGCAAATATCTTGCATATATGCCCTCTTGGAGGGCACTCTAAAATTTGAACTTTCGAGTCCCATTGACTTGCATTGAGTTCGGTTCGTGTTCGCATTCGAATTCGAACTTTTGAAATTGTTCAAGTTCGAATGCGAACCGAACACGGGGGGTGTTCGGCTCATCCCTAGTAACGGTGTGAATTTTGTGCTTTAGACTGCCTCTTCATAGTGCCTCTACAGCAATTGCTCCTCAATGTGGGGCATTGGACATAAAATAGACTCTCTGGGTCAGATCTTAAAAAAAACAATAGTGATCAATAGTGCTGCTTCCGAAAAAAAGAAAGAGAAAAAAATATTTTATTTGTTATTTTATTTTTAAATCAAACTGGTCATCTTGCCATCATTGGAAAGGCAATACTCTGGCCTTTCAAATGATACATTATATGGTGTCCTAGCCAGGCTCTAGAGATACAGGGTTTAAATGAGTGTAAGTTTTTTTTTTTTAACAGAGCATGGTGCCCTTTGTGGTAGGAGCCTGTAAGCACATGCGCTTTGAATGTGTGCACATACTCAGACACCTCTATATGTCATTAGATTCCGGTATATCACTTATATAAAAACACATGTGAAATACAATATATAGCGTAAATAACCTCATCAATTAAAAAACGTATATTTATATGACTTGTACAGTGGTAGTGAATAATTTAACCAGCTTTAATCTTTCAGATTTTAAATACAAGACATGCATATATCCTCTTAGGATGAAAATGTGTATACTACTGTAGAGCTCACTCCCGGAGGAGCCGCTGAAAATGAACCACGGGTCAGTCTCCCCGCACTAGGGAATAAATATACTCCAGCACCGTTGTGGATTTTATAAATTATATAGTTTACTGAAGTAAAAGGCATAAAATGAGACACGGTGTTCGTAGATATCTTTACAGTATTTCGTATTGCGGTAAACGCGCAGCGGGAAAAAGAAATGCGAGACTTCGTATTTCTGGAAAACGCGACCGAGCAGAAAAAAATATATAATGATTCGAAATTACGAGAAACGCGCAGCGGAAAATAAAATAAGATGCAAATCTTTTCCCCTTTTTCAGATACTAGGGAGTGAGTCCCGAACAGGTTAAGTCCCGAATTGTGAGTGTATGTGTGTGTTACGGTACCCGGGTACTATTCAACTGGCCAGTGAATCTTTTAAGCGATGTCTTCGACTAGTCAAGTTGGGGCCCTGTGGGTTTCAGAAATAAACAACAGCGTGCTTGAACTTTTGTGGAAAACGGCCTTGGAGGCCTCTCACCCATCCGCTGATCACCCAGGCTCCGCTGGCCCAGGACGTCTCTCCGCTTGTCTCCGCGCTGGGATACCGGCTATTGGATCAATATTCAGGCTTTCTGTGTTCCGGCCCGGACTTGTCCAGCTACCGCCTGCTCTCCCATCCGTTGGACTCACGGTACTCCTTACTCGGGGTCCTCAGCTTGTCTGGAATACAACTGGTGGTGATGGCCGGTGGGTAAGGCTCCTTCTGGCAAGGCAGGATAACCCCACTCGATTCTGATAGGCCACACTTGCGCTCCGGCCTGGTCACGATTCCGCTCAGCAGCACTGCGTCCTCTTCCATGCACTCCCTGGCGCGCTCTGGCACTTCCCACGAGGCTCAGGATGTACAGCGTCTGTGTCCCACCCACTTCCTGTCTCTGTTTGCAAAGCATGCCGGGAAACGTAGTCCCATGTTCAGTGTCTCTTATCGCGCTTGTCTCCCTCCGGTGGCCAAAAATAGGTACTGCCACAGTAAGATTTTAAACACAGCGCTACACTCTCCCCTCCTAGAACTCTTGGGTCTCTCCAAGGAGGTACAACAATTACATTACATTTCAACACGGTTAGATACAATATACAGGTTCAGGCAGCAAACATACAGTGGGTTAGATACACTTCTTCAAGTTGACTCATGCTTTGGGCTACCTCAGTCAGCTCATAGTAGACACTTCGGGCAACCTTTGCACTGTGGTGATGGCCTCTTCAGTGCTATGTCCTGGTGAGTCGTAGGTGAGTCGCTGGGGCGGTCGAACAGAGCGTTTTGGTTCTGGCTCAATCAGTTCCTCTTCAGGTGGAAGTACTATAGGTGCTGGCTCAATCAGTTCCTCTTCAGGTGGAAGTACTATAGGTGCTGGCTCAATCAGTTCCTCTTCAGGTGGAAGTACTATAGGTGCTGGCTCAGTCCTTCTTTCTTCCACTGGATCAGACATCTCTTCAGAGTATGATCCCTACAGTGAAGGCATAGAACTGTAGTCATAAGATTCGGCTTCAGGAGCTACAGGAACTTCGACAGTCTCAGGAATCTCTAGCTGAAATTCAAGAGCTTCAGGGATTTCGACAGTCTCAGGGACTTCCAGCAGAAATTCAGGAGCTTCAGGCCTCAAATTACTCTCCCACCGCTCAGGAACAACGACAATCTCCTCAGGCTCCGGTGAGCGCATCCAGTCCAGACAATAACGCTCTTCTTCACTGTCTCTTTCGCTCTCTTCGACAACCCGGGTCTGTTGAGACCGAGTAACAGGAGGCAAACGTGGAGCAAGCGGATTTGACAGAGGCAGTTCGTTCCCAACTGGCATCCTCACAGCCTCTCTCAAAGGTAACAAATGATTCCGGTGCCAGTTCTTAAGAGGCCCAGCCTTTCCATCCGGCCGGATTTGATACACCGGCAGACCGGCAGTTGCTTGCAGACAATGTAGACTTGAGAACTCCATCTATCCGCCAACTTGTGTCTCGCAGCAGCACCCAAGTTCTTCAACAGAACCCTATCACCGGGTTGTAGATCTTGTATCCGAACTTTCAATCATAATTCCTCTTGTTCCTTTGCTCCCTGTTTCCTGAGGTCAAACGGGCCTGTTCAAATGCAGAAGCCAGGTTCTTCCGAAGTCTATCCACGTAGTTTCTATGGGAAGCTACGCGACGTCTGGCTAGAGATAACCCAAACGCCAAATCAACCGGCAGTCGGGCTTCTCTTCCGAACATAAGACGGTACGGTGAGTATCCAGTTGCATCACTCTCCGTACTGTTATATGCATGCACCAGAGTAGCTATGTGACGACTCCAACTCTGCTTGTCTATGTTCGACAAAGTCCCCAGCATATTCAGCAGTGTGCGATTAAACCTTTCAGGCTGAGCATCACCTTGAGGGTGATATGGTGTAGTTCGGGTCTTTTGGATTCCCAACAGTTCCAACAATTGCCCAACAAGTCGGCTTTCAAAGTCTCTACCCTGATCAGAGTGTATTCTCCTGGCAGGCCGTAGTTAACAAAAACTTTTCCATCAGAACCTTATCTACTGTCGGAGCGCGTTGATCTTTTGTGGAAAAAGCTTGGGCGTAACGAGTGAAATGGTCAGTCACTATTAGAATGTTCCCTTGCCCGCTAGCATCCGGCTCTAAGCACAGGAAGTCAATGCACACCAAACCATGGGTCCCTGACTCTGTAGATGGCTCATTGGAGCAGTTCGGGTTGGTAGAGTCTTCCTCTGAATACACCTCAGACACAGAATGGCAGTAACTTTCCACTTCAGCTCTCATACAAGGCCAATAGAATCTGTCTCGCACCAGCTTAAAAGTTCTCTCACACCCCAAATGTCCATGCTCATCATGTAACGATCGCAGCACACTCTCTCTATGCTTAGGGAAGGAATAGCTGTTGAATCTCTTCAGCGTTTGTTGAGGGGCCCCTTCGGTAGACCACCCCATCCAACATCTTCAACCGT